>CAMAPE010000009.1:21905000-22625000 GCA_945859875.1 Cuscuta europaea
GTGGCAACAAAAGATGCTATTTTATCTCACTAATTTTGGTCTTGCAAGGTTCTTGACCGAGGACGATCCGGTCGTAACCGGAAGTGAGGTGGATGTGCAATCTCTCAACGCGGTTGAGACGTGGAAGCATTCTGACTTCCTTTGCCGAAACTACGCGTTGAACGGGCTGCATGATGCTCTTTATGATGTTTATAGCAAGCTAGCTATGGCTAAGGAGCTATGGAATGGTTTGGACCACAAGTACAAAAGTGAAGATGACGACGCAAAGAAATTTGTTGTTGGTCGATTCCTTGACTTTAAAATGGTGGATTCGAAGACGGTCTTTAGTCAAGTTGATGAGATGCAAATGATCTTCAATGAAATTCAAGATGAAGGAATGACAGTTAGTGAGTCTTCCCAAGTGGCGTCAATTATCCAATTTATTGTCGCCGCCTTGGAAGGATTTCAAGAACCACCTTAAGCATAAGCGAAAGGAAATGAACTTGGAGCAATTGATCCTCCGTCTTCGGAATGAAGAAGATAACTAGAAGAACGATGGGAAACTCCCAATCGTTAACAGCGCCAAGGCAAACGTGGTGGAGCATGCTAGAGGCTCCAAAAACAAGAATAATGGGAAGAGCAAGCTCGGTCTCAAGGGAGGTGTTTCCAAGACAAAGTTCAATGGAAAATGCTTCAACTGCAATAAAAACGGACACAAGTCCGTGGATTGCAAGGCACCCAAGAAGAAGAAAGACTCTCAAGTCAACTTGGTGCAAGGTGGTCAAAAGGATGAAGACATCATCCTTGCGGCTGTGGTGATCGAGGTCAACCTCGTTGGATCCAATTCCAAGGAGTGGTTCATGGACACTGGTGCTACCCGTCATATTTTCTCAAACTGGGAGTTATTTACAACTTTTGAGCCATCAAATGGTGAGAAGGTGTGGATGGAAAACTCATCCCATTCCGCATTTGAAGGCATGGGCAAAGTGAATGTCCTTGATAAAAGTCTAGAGGGGGGTGAATAGACTTTTAAGTCTTTTTTATTAAACGTTCACTTCCCTCTGAGAGAGTGTAATCCTTGGAACCTTTTGAGAGGTTTAGGATTGACAGCGGAAGTTTTTATCTTTTTGGACAAACATCCTTGGAGTTTAGAAAGAACTGACTTTTGAGTAGGAACTGTTTTTTGAGAATTTTCTGAGGCTTTTTGGATTGTTGGTTAGTAGCTTTAAAGTTGTGACGCACTGATGTATCCTGGTTCGGAGGTGGTGTGATCCTCTTACATCCAGTCCCACCCTATAAATGGATTTCCACTAAGTTATTTGACCAATACACATAGTGACTAGTTTACCCTTGATCACAGGCGTAAAGTATCAGGTTTTCACTAGGAGTACACACCACTCCAAGTTACTCTAGCCTCTAGGTTTTTCACTAATGAATCAGTCTGATTCAAAAGTTACTCATGTCCTATTCTACCCACTCTTTGGATTTGCAGCACAAATTCTTTTCAAAGGTGTCACAACTTTCCACCAACTATTCTAAGCTCTAGTATGAATACATCACTGTGAACTAGTCTAAGAGCTTAAAGAAATGTGAACGAGCCAAGAGTAAAGTGATAGAATAGCACTTTATCTTTTGCATGATATTCTGAGTATGATTTCTTTATTTGCACTTAAACTCGCTGAATCTTCTTCGTCACATTCCTTGGTAATTTATAGACTTTGATTTTGTTGAAATCTCCGGTTGGCTGAGGAGATTCAATCTTGATTGTTGAAGCATCCAATTGATCTTTTATCTTCAGTATGTCCTCCTTTTGTCTTATTATTATTATTATTATTATTATCATTATTACTATTATTATTATTATTACTAGGGGTATTATTATTATTGTTATTGTTATTATTATTATTATTATTATCATCATCATCATCATCGTCGTCATCATCATCATTACTACTACTACTACTACTATTATTATTATTATTAATATTATTATTATTAGGGGTATTATTATTGTTATTTTATTATTATTATTATTATTAGGGGCATTATTATTGCTATTTTATTATTATTATTATTATTATTATTAGTATGGAGTATCCTGTGTTGCTAGATTTGTTTTCTTGTTTGAGTCCGTGTTTCCGGTTGTATGTGATCGTATGGGTTGATTATGTAAAGCAAAGGATTTTGCAGTTCACTTGTATATAGGAATATGGGTTGATTCTAAAACATTCTGCACTCCACTTGCATATAGGACTATGGGTTGACTCTGAAATATTTTGCAGTCCATTTGTTTATTTTATCCCGTGACTCTTTGAGTAAGTGGCAAGAGTATTCAGAATACCTCCAGTTTCTCTGTTGTAGTTTTGAGTCTTTCTGTTCTAACTTTGAGGTTCTCTGTTGTCAACACTGATGTTCTCTGATTTGAGTTCTGAGGTTCTCTGTTCTCAGCACTGAGATTCTCTGTTGTCAGCACTGAGGTTCTCTGTCGTCAGCACTGAGGTTCTCTGCTGTCAGTACTGAGGTTCTCTGATCCTAATAGAATACCTCGAGACTTTCTGTTGCAATCAGACTTTTTCGATCCATCCTGTTGGGATCAGAATACCTTGGTTTCTGTCACTGACTACCTCTGATTCTTTTCTTTGTTACTGGCACTTCTTTTTCAGAGTTCATGATCAAGTGTTTTTGCCTATAAACTATGCATCATCAAAATCTTAGAGGGACCTAACAATTTCCCCCTTTTTGATGATGTCAAAACTAACAAAGAAAAGAAATGTTTTTGGAGATTTAGAAAGTACCACTTTGGTTCATGCTTCTTTCTGTAGATTGATTTTTGTTGAGGCGCTCTTCTTTCTTTCTTGATGAGTTGTTTTTCTTTCTTGCTTCCCCTCTTTGGCATCATAAGGAGTACCTCTTTGATACAAGTTGCTTTTTGGTGTAGATGGAGCTCGACATGTTGTTTTGACTGGTTCCCCCTTAATGTGATTCCCCCTGAGTATCAGCTCTAGACTGTGCTTAGAGCTGTCAAACGGGTCAATCCGACCCAACCCGTGGCGGGTTATGCTTTATGTGGGTTGGGTTGGGGCAACCCATTTAGTGACGGGCCAGGATTTCTACAACCCTAACCCGACCCACCCGACCCGTGGGTTAAACGGGTTGGCCCGCGGGCCAATGTAAAAAATATATGACAAAAGATTCTTTAATATATTACCCTGGAGTATATATTTATATTAGTAATTAGTAATAAGGGAAATATAAGAAATCAAAATACTAATAACTCAATACTTGTTAAGATTAATTAAAAAATATCAAGTACTAGTTATACGATAATTTGAAAACTATAAGAAGGTATGTAACAAAAATACTCATTGTATAAAAGTAAAGATCTATTTAAACCTTTTGATTGAATATTTGTAAATCATGACTAGTAATTGCTAAATACTGTATCAAACTTCACATAAAATATATGTTTCAACATTTTATTTGCATATTTATTATAGAAATAATAATAATTTTGCAATTTTTGTAATTTTTTTAATTGTAATTATAATGTTTTTGGTAGTAAAAGAACAATATTGGAGATAATAAAAGTCAAAACTATATGTCTGTATATTGGCTCGCGGGCCAACCCGCAACCCGTTGGGCCAACCCACTTAAACCCGCAACCCGTTGGTCCAACCCACTTAAACCCACGAACTAAATGGGTCAGAAATTCACAACCCTAACCCACCAATAAATAGGTTTAAACGGTTAGCCCACGGGTTTCAGCCCACTTTGACGACTCTAACTGTGCTATGTGCCTGAATAAGCTACTGATTACATGGTGCTCTTGAGTTCTTAGGACGCTGTACAATTACAGGATGCTCCGTAAGAGACGTAAGACGCTTATAATCAGCAGACATGTTTGTTTGCTTACGAACTATAACTATCAATCATACCAAGTTATTGTTTAAGCGTGTTGAATCTGTTTTCACTTAGAGTCTTGGTAAAAATATCAGCAAGTTGGTTTTGAGTGGGAACATACTCAAGCTTTATATTCTTCTTTTCAACATGCTCTCTGATGAAGTGATGTCTCATATCAATATGCTTGGTTCTGGAGTGCATGACAAGATTGTGAGTGATGGCAATTACACCAGTGTTATCACATAGGATCTTGATTTCCTTTGTCTCAACTCCATAATCCAGTAATTGTTGTTTCATCCAAAGAATTTGTGCACAACAACTTCCTGCAGCAATGTATTCGGTTTCAGCTGTGCTGGTGGCAATGGAGTTCTGTTTCTTGCTGAACCATGATACCAGTCTCCCTCGTAGCATTTGACAAGTTTCTGAAGTACTCTTTCTGTCAATTTTGCATCCGACGGAGCCTGAGTCTGAGTATCCAAGCAGCTCAAAGCTTCCATTGCTGGGATACCACATACCTGAATTTGGGTTTCCTTTTAGATATCTGAGAATTCTTTTTGTTGTGAAGAGATGGTTTTCCATTGGTTGAGATTGATATCTTGCATACACTCCTACCGAGTAAGAGATATATGGTGTACTTGCAGTTAAGTATAGCAGAGATCCAAATATACCTCTGTATAGTGTAGGATCAACATTCTTGCCATCTTCATCAGAACCCATTGTTTGGGATGTGTTTGTTGGAATTTTTACTGACGTTTTCCTTCAACCCCAAATCTGAGAATTAGGTCTCTGGTGTAATTAGCTCTCCCATCATGCTCATTTCAAACTTTGATTGCATGAGAGCTGAGAACTTTTTGCATAGAACTTGGTTTGAAGCATCCAATTGATCTTTTATCTTCAGTATGTCCTCCTTTTGTCTTATTATTATTATTATTATTATTATTATTATCATTATTATTATTATCATTATTATTATTATCATTATTACTATTATTATTATTATTATTACTAGGGGTATTATTATTATTGTTATTGTTATTATTATTATTGTTGTTGTTATTATTATTATTATCATCATCATCATCATCATCATCATCATCATCATCGTCATCATCATCATTACTACTACTACTACTACTATTATTATTATTATTAATATTATTATTATTAGGGGTATTATTATTGTTATTTTATTATTATTATTATTAGGGGTATTATTATTGCTATTTTATTATTATTATTATTAGTATGGAGTATCCTGTGTTGCTAGATTTGTTTTCTTGTTTGAGTCCGTGTTTCCGGTTGTATGTGATTGTATGGGTTGATTATGTAAAGCAAAGGATTTTGCAGTTCACTTGTATATAGGAATATGGGTTGATTCTAAAACATTCTGCACTCCACTTGTATATAGGACTATGGGTTGACTCTGAAATATTTTGCAGTCCATTTGTTTATTTCATCCCGTGACTCTTTGAGTAAGTGGCAAGAGTATTCAGAATACCTCCAGTTTCTCTGTTGTAGTTTTGAGTCTTTCTGTTCTTACTTTGAGGTTCTCTGTTGTCAATACTGATGTTCTCTGATTTGAGTTCTGAGGTTCTCTGTTCTCAGCACTGAGGTTCTCTGTCGTCAGCACTGAGGTTCTCTGTCGTCAGCACTGAGGTTCTCTGCTGTCAGTACTGAGGTTCTCTGATCCTAACAGAATACCTCGAGACTTTCTGTTGCAATCAGACTTTTTCGATCCATCCTGTTGGGATCAGAATACCTTGGTTTCAGTCACTGACTACCTCTGATTCTTTTCTTTGTTACTGACACTTCTTTTTCAGAGTTCATGATCAAGTGTTTTTGCCTATAAACTATGCATCATCAAAATCTTAGAGGGACCTAACAATTTCCCCCTTTTTGATGATGTCAAAACTAACAAAGAAAAGAAATGTTTTTGGAGATTTAGAAAGTACCACTTTGGTTCATGCTTCTTTCTGTAGATTGATTTTTGTTGAGGCGCTCTTCTTTCTTTCTTGATGAGTTGTTTTTCTTTCTTGCTTCCCCTTTTTGGCATCATAAGGAGTACCTCTTTGATACAAGTTGCTTTTTGGTGTAGATGGAGCTCGACATGTTGTTTTGACTGGTTCCCCCTTAATGTGATTCCCCCTGAGTATCAGCTCTAGACTGTGCTTAGAGCTGTCAAACGGGTCAATCCGACCCAACCCGTGGCGGGTTATGCTTTATGTGGGTTGGGTTGGGGCAACCCATTTAGTGACGGGCCAGGATTTCTACAACCCTAACCCGACCCACCCGACCCGTGGGTTAAACGGGTTGGCCCGCGGGCCAATGTAAAAAATATATGACAAAAGATTCTTTAATATATTACCCTGGAGTATATATTTATATTAGTAATTAGTAATAAGGGAAATATAAGAAATCAAAATACTAATAACTCAATACTTGTTAAGATTAATTAAAAAATATCAAGTACTAGTTATACGATAATTTGAAAACTATAAGAAGGTATGTAACAAAAATACTTATTGTATAAAACTAAAGATCTATTTAAACCTTTTGATTGAATATTTGTAAATCATGACTAGTAATTGCTAAATACTGTATCAAACTTCACATAAAATATATGTTTCAACATTTTATTTGCATATTTATTATAGAAATAATAATAATTTTGCAATTTTTGTAATTTTTTAAATTGTAATTATAATGTTTTTGGTAGTAAAAGAACAATATTGGAGATAATAAAAGTCAAAACTATATGTCTGTATATTGGCTCGCGGGCCAACCCGCAACCCGTTGGGCCAACCCACTTAAACCCGCAACCCGTTGGTCCAACCCACTTAAACCCACGAACTAAATGGGTCAGAAATTCACAACCCTAACCCACCAATAAATAGGTTTAAACGGTTAGCCCACGGGTTTCAGCCCACTTTGACGACTCTAACTGTGCTATGTGCCTGAATAAGCTACTGATTACATGGTGCTCTTGAGTTCTTAGGACGCTGTACAATTACAGGATGCTCCGTAAGAGACGTAAGACGCTTATAATCAGCAGACATGTTTGTTTGCTTACGAACTATAACTATCAATCATACCAAGTTATTGTCTAAGCGTGTTGAATCTGTTTTCACTTAGAGTCTTGGTAAAAATATCAGCAAGTTGGTTTTGAGTGGGAACATACTCAAGCTTTATATTCTTCTTTTCAACATGCTCTCTGATGAAGTGATGTCTCATATCAATATGCTTGGTTCTGGAGTGCATGACAAGATTGTGAGTGATGGCAATTACACTAGTGTTATCACATAGGATCTTGATTTCCTTTGTCTCAACTCCATAATCCAGTAATTGTTGTTTCATCCAAAGAATTTGTGCACAACAACTTCCTGCAGCAATGTATTCGGCTTCAGTTGTGCTGGTGGCAATGGAGTTCTGTTTCTTGCTGAACCATGATAACAGTCTCCCTCGTAGCATTTGACAAGTTTCTGAAGTACTCTTTCTGTCAATTTTGCATCCGACGGAGCCTGAGTCTGAGTATCCAAGCAGCTCAAAGCTTCCATTGCTGGGATACCACATACCTGAATTTGGGTTTCCTTTTAGATATCTGAGAACTCTTTTTGTTGTGAAGAGATGGTTTTCCATTGGTTGAGATTGATATCTTGCATACACTCCTACCGAGTAAGATGATGGAGTATATGGCCCGAGAACCCCCGGCCCACAGACTCCTACTACTCCAGCAAAAGGCCCAACGGGCCCAAAAGGTCCAACAGGCCCAAATCACAGCGCCCAGAATACCAAGCAGCCCGCACTACGCGCCAGGGGTGCCTTCGGCCCCCGGCCGAAGGCTCTAATTCTCACAGAACAGGTTTTTCAAGCAAACTAAGAAACTGGGGGAAAACGGCGAAAACAGTCGCCCTCGGTACTGTGAGCCTTCGGCACCAGGGTGCCCTCGGTTGAAGGAGCCTTCGGTTACTACTCTATGGCCGAAGGCATCTCACTCGACAAGATATCCGCCTCACATACGTACAGATCACCGTACTCTGCACAGACGTCCCATCCAACAGCCACATTAAATGCGGCCACATGCGGCTGCCAGCTAACCAGTTGAGGCGACCCCTCGGCCAATGAGCGCTTGACACGTGTCCATGCCCGGCATTTATTGCTGCTATAAATAGCCCCCCATTTCCCCATTTATAACCACGCTGAAGATATATCGAATATACACTCTCTCTCTTACTTGTTCGCTCTGACTTCTCTCTAAGTTATTTCCCGTAATAACCCTTCGGATATATACCCCCGGGTAGACTATCCATCATTTGGTGCTCTCGTTGAGAGCTTGAACAATCGAGTAAGAAACCCTCCCCCTCGACCAAACACAAACACTAACCCTCTATCAAAATGGTGAGGACAACACGTGCCAACTCAAAGAACGTAGAAGACAAGAACCTGCCCCTCGGCGACGTCAACGCCCCCGAAGCCTCTCACAGGGCTCCCGAGGGCGGTGTCCTCGCTGGGCTGGAACAGGCGGCTGTCGACCTACGCCTTCAGATCCAACAAAACGCCCTCGATGCCCGCCTCGGCATTGAGGCCAAGAAGAAAAACCGGAGCGATGACCAAGTCAGCCCTCCGGTTCTCACCATCGACGTACAATCGGCGCTCTCCGCCTTCATCCAAACGCTCACCCAGAACCCGGGTGCCTTCGGCACCCTGGCTCCAGCTCACCCTCAGATCGGGGAAAATATCATACTTCCCCCTCTGCCACACCCCTTCGGAAATCCCACCCCTCGGGTGAGAAACGACGAAGGGGTGGTGGCCCAAGAAACATCCTCCCAGGAAGTTCAGTCCCGGGACCGCCATAATGACAACAGGGAGAGGCCCCGTACTTCCGCCCTCAACCGACTCGGAGGAGGGCTAGACCGCCGAGGGGTCCAAGACCGCCTCGGGGGGAAAGCACTCCAAAGGCCCCAGGAAAGCGGGGGATCTGTTTCGAGGGCAGACGAGGAGCGTCCCCCTCGGGACAAAGGCAAGGCACCCCTTCATGCCGATGATGCTCGGCACCAAATCAACCAGGCCCACTCGGCCCGGGTTCGTTCGCAGGGGGCGGAGACCCTCCCGAGGGACCCCCGGGACGAGATTATTGCGGCCCTCCAGCGCCGGCTTGACGAAATGGAATCCAACAAAGCTCACGCCACCACCTCCACCCCTCACTCAGATCTCAAATACGAGGCCATGATGGCCAAAATGGAGGAGTTACAGAAGAAGGTGGCCGAGGGCTCCGGGGAACCCGTCATCCAGCTCCGGACTCGGACGCCATTTACCCCAAGGGTATTGGCGGCCCGGATCCCGGAGAAATACCGAGGGCAACACATACAGCCCTACAGCGGGAAAACGGACCCCCAGGAACATTACAGCAAGTACCAGAACAGCATGATGATGGTGGGGGCGTCAGACGAATATTTGTGTCGTTGGTTCCTCTCCACCTTAGAGGGGCCAGCATACGAATGGTTCAACAGGCTGCCCGAGGGCTGTATTGATTCGTGGCAAGAACTCGCCCAACGATTCTTGACACAATTCGCCGGGAGGCGTCGCACAAGGAAGCACTTCTCCCACCTCCTAACAATACGCCAAAAGAAGGATGAGACCCTTCGGGATTTCCTAGAGCGTTGGAGGACGGAGGCCGACAACGTCGACGGTGCTGATGACGGAACCCTCCTGGCCCTCCTACAAACCGTCCTCCGCACCGGCAACTTTTCAAGGAGCCTCATCATTGAACCCCCTCGCGATTACATAAGGGCCCTGCAGCGGGGGGACCGGTATGCTGAGGCCGAGGAGGTGGAGAAGTATCACCAGCATCCGGACCAGAAGCCCCCGAGGGCTGACAACAAGCATAACCGAGGGCCGGGGGCTCCTCCAAATCGCCCCAAGGTTTCGGGACCCTCTGATGACCGCCCTCGGCAAGGCCAAGCCAAGCCCGGGGGAGGTTATAAGAGCAACCCTAAGACCTGGGCCCAGCCCATTCTCCTGGACCGCCCTCGGACACCACTGACGCACCCCGTCAGCATCATCCTCGATTTTGCAGAGGAGAGGGGTCTCGTTGAGCGCAATTCTCGCGCACCCCCGGAGGTACACGCTATCAACCCTCAGTTCCCCTACTGTCGCTTCCATCGACACCAGGGGCACAGGACCGATGACTGCCATCAACTGAAGACGGCCATCGAGAGATTAATACAAGCAGGGCACCTGTCCCAGTTTGTCCAGAGCCCTCGGCAGGAGGGACCTTCTCATCAGGGACCCCCCCGAGGGCACCATATGAAGGTAGGTGCCTGGGTGAATCCGAACGCCATCCCCCTCGGCAAGAAGAGGGAGATCGGAAACTTGGAAGAAAGGAGGAGGAGTACCCCCACTACCAGGAGAAGAAACGCCACATCCTCATGATCACCGGTGGCAATACAGGGGGCGATTCCACCAGCCAGCGGAAGAAGTGGGCTCAATCGCTTTACGTAGGGGAAGTCACTCATATGCCCCCGGTAAAGCGATTGAGGGAGGAACCCATCACCTTCACCAACGCAGATCTCCCTCCTACTTCTTCTTCTCACAGGGATGCCTTGGTGATTCGGACGGAGATAAACGACACCATTATTCACCGAACTTACATTGACACGGGCAGCTCCGTCAATGTAATGTACCTCAGCACCTTCAGAGAGCTGCATCTGGAGAGGGGGTCCCTTCGGCCCATTAAGACCCCTCTTGCCGGTTTCACCGGCGATACTATTGATTCCGAGGGGGTAATAACCCTCCCGGTGATCTTCGGCGACGGGCTCCATAGAGCCCAGCTCGAGGTGGAGTTCGTCGTCGTCAACATTGACTGCGCTCACAACATCATCCTCGGCCGGCCAGCCCTCGAGGACCTCGAAGCCATCATCTCCATGAGGCATCTCTGCCTCAAGTTTCCCGCCGAGGGGGGCATTGGCTATTCCCGAGGGAACCAAAAAATTGCCCGCGCTTGCTATCTTCAGGTCACTAAGAAGGTCAGCAAGACGGAATTCCGTGTTGACACCATCACCGGAGCCGTCGACCAAGAGGAAAGAAGGCCGAGGGCTGAACCGGCCGAGGACGTAGAAGACTTTGCGCTCGATCCGGCCCCGCCAGAGAGAGTCGTGAAGATTGGAGCCCAGCTCCCTGAACATTTGAAGACCGGTATCACCGACGCCCTCCGCGCCTACTCCACTGTCTTTGCATGGGGGCCGGAGGACATGCCGGGAATCAGCCGAAGGGTCATCACCCACCGCCTCTCGGTGGACCCTTCGGTAAAAGCAGTACAACAACGAAGGAGACCCCTCTCCGCCGAGAGGAGGGAATTCGTGAAGAAGGAGGTCGCCATGCTCCTCTCAATCAAGCACATCAAGGAGGTGAAATACCCCTCATGGCTAGCAAATGTGGTCCTCGCCCAGAAGCCCCCTACCTTCCGCATGTGCGTGGACTACACCGATCTCAACAAAGCATGCCCCATAGATCCATTCCCTCTACCAAACATTGATCAATTGGTGGATGAGACCGCGGGGTGTGAAATCATGTCCTTCCTCGATGCCTTCCGAGGGTACCATCAAATATTCATGCACGAGGAGGACGCCGAAAAAATTGCCTTCATGACTCCCGAGGGCATCTTCTGCTACCTAGTGATGGCCTTCGGCCTAAAGAACTCGGGGGCCACTTACACCCGGATGGTGGCCCGGGTCTTTCAAGCCGTCCTAGGGCGCACCATGGAGGCCTATGTTGACGACATGATCGTCAAGAGCAAGCAATCTTCCAGCCATGCTGACGACCTCCGGGAAATCTTCGCCATCATGCAAAAATTCAACCTTCGGCTAAATCCGAAGAAGTGCACCTTTGGCGTCCAAGGAGGCAAATTCTTAGGCTACATGGTGAGCCGAAGGGGTATTGAGGCCAATCCCGAGAAAATCCAGGCCATCATCAACATGGAGCCCCCACGCAATGTGAAGGAAGTTCAACGATTGACGGGCCGCCTGGCAGCCCTCAACCGCTTCCTATCTAAATCGGCGGAAAAATCTCTACCCTTCTTCCAGATCATGAGGAAGACGGCTGGCTTTCTATGGACTCCAGAATGCCAGGGGGCTTTCGACGAGCTCAAAAGATATCTATCTTCACCTCCTGTGCTCTCCAAACCCAAGGTAGGGGAGACCCTCTACCTCTACCTTGGGGTTAGCCCAGCGGCCATCAGCTCCGTGCTCATCCGGGAGGAAGACGACATCCAACATGCCATCTTCTATGTTAGCAAGACCCTAAGGGAGGCCGAACTCAGGTACTCCCCTGTGGAAAAAACGGTGTTAGCCATCGTTTGGACTGTCAAGAAGTTGGGCCACTACTTTCAGGCTCACCCGGTTCAGGTCCTCACCCATCAACCCCTCGGCGCCCTCATGAGGAGCCCCACCAGCTCCTCCCGCATGGTGAAATGGGCTATCTTCTTGAGCCACTACAACATTGACATCCGTCCAAGGCCTGCCATCAAGGGCCAAGCCCTAGCGGACTTTGTGACAGAATGTACCGCAAGAGCAGCCACGGACGGGGAGCCCTCGGCTACCTCGGACGACTGGTGGACCCTCTACACTGACGGCTCATCCGCGACCAAAGCATGCGGGGGAGGGGTAGTCCTCATTACTCCCGAGGGCTTCAGGGCCTACTATGCAATCCGCTTCTCCTTCAAAGTCTCCAACAATGAGGCCGAATATGAAGCCCTCCTATGTGGCCTTCGGCTGGCTGCCAACATGAGGGCTCGGCAGATCCACATCAAATGCGACTCCAAGTTGGTCGTTGGCCAAATCTCCGAAGAATATGAGGCCAAGGAAGGAAGAATGAAACAGTACAAGGAAGCGGCCAAGGAGTTGCTTAAGGTATTTGAGGCACACTCTCTCACTCAAATACCGAGGGCTCAGAACTCCGAGGCCGACATATTATCTAAACTCTCGGCAGACTCCCCCGACCACATCTCCAAGATTGCCAGAATCGAGGAACTCAGCCTCTCAAGCATCCATGCAAGCCCCGTGATGAACATACAACAACGTCAGGAGGATTGGATTTCAGATATCACCGCCTTCATCTCCACAGGGCAGCTACCCGAGAATGAGGCCCGCGCTAAACTTGCAAAGTTGAGGGCTCCCAGCTACACCATCGAAGATGGAAGGCTCTACAAACGATCTTACAATGGCACGCTACTTCGGTGCCTTCATCCAGATGAAGCCGAGGTCGCAATGGAGGAAGTGCACAGTGGCACTTGCTCAGCTCACCAGGGACCCTTCTCCATGTCTCGAAGGCTCATTCTCCAGGGCTACTTCTGGCCAACCATGGCCAGGGATTGTGCTGACCTTGCCCGGAGGTGCACCGCATGTCAACATTTCCAGAAAGCCCCCGGCAGGCCAGCGGTCAACTATGCCCCCATCAGCACATCTGTCCCATTTTCTCGATGGGGGATAGACCTTGTGGGCCCTCTGCCGAGGGGTACCTCCAACAACAGGTACATCATTGTGGCCGTCGACTATTTTACCAAGTGGGTGGAGGCTGAACCCCTCGCCAGCATCACAGAGGCGAAGTGCCGTCACTTCGTCCTCAAGAACATCCTCACAAGGTTTGGCGTCCCCCAGCAGATCATCTCCGACAATGGAACACAATTTGAGGCAGCCCCCTTCTGTGCCCTTCTAGAGGCATGGGGCATCAAACACACCTTCTCCTCCGTTGCCTACCCTCAAGGCAACGGGCAGGTAGAGAACGCCAACCGGACCTTGCTCGAGGGCCTCAAAAAGAAGCTGGAGGCCGAGGGTGGTGGCTGGGTGGAAGAACTTCACAACATCCTCTGGGCCTACCGCACTACCCCTCGGCGCGCTACAGGTGAAACACCCTTCTCCCTCTGCTACGGTTTTGAAGCCAAAGCTCCTACGGAAGTCACCCTTCCTACCCGAAGGGTTTTTCAGTGGTTTATACAACATTTTGTACCCTAATCCTGCTAAGTTGCAGTTTCTTTCAGCTTCTTCAGTGGGAGGGTTCCTTAAGATGAAAATTTTCAATTTTCATATTCAATTTTTTCTTAAGATGAAAATTTTCAGTTCCCAAGAGATTTTTTTGATGTAAAACTTCACCCAGTTGTGCTTGGGTTACTTTCAAGTTCTCCTGAAGTTTCTCATTTTCAGATTTTAAAATAATCTGTGATCTCTGAATGTTTTCAAATTCAGCAAACAAGGATTCAAGGTTTGTGCTTGAGCAATCAGAAATGCTTGAGAAATGAGAAGAGTGAGAGATTACCTCATCATCATCCGATTTGGCCATAAGTCAGTTTAGAGAGATTTCTTTGCTGTAGTCAGTTGAGAGTTGTGAGTCTGTTGCTGGCTTTTGATTATGGGCCATCAGGCAGAATAGTGCTTCCTCTAAACTGTCAGAGCTTGTGTCTTCATCTGAGCTTTCCTCATCTTCATTCTGGCATTCCTTCTTTTCACTTACAAAAACTTGCCTTCCTCTGAATTGTCAGAGCTTGTGTCTTCATCTGAGCTTTCTTCATCTTCATTCTGGTATTCCTTCTTTTCACTTACAAAAGCTTGCCTTCCGCTTTTCAAAGCAACCGTTGAGTTGTTAACCAATAGGAAAAAGGGAAAAGAATTAGTCAAACTAGCCGTTGAGATCAACCGAGACTGACCTGTTTCAGTCCTAACTTTTCTATACCCAGGTATCCTACTTGGACTGTACTAGGTTCGACCCTGAACCAAAATCGTACTTTCTATCGACCACAGAACAAGGTGAAAAATTTTGATGAACACGTTTTTAGATTTGAAGATTGAAAACTATAAAATGAAATCAAAAATTTGGAGATAAAAAACCAGGAAAATGAAAATAGAAAATTGGAGAACGGAAAACATAAATAAAATTCAGGAAATTATACTCATATCTATATTAGTAAATAGGCTCTAAGAATCTTGGATACTAGAGAGTATTTCCTTCATTCCAAAAAGGTTCGCCTAATTGACTTTTCTTGATCAACGACAATCAACTTTGACCAATGATATTTTATACTATGAAATGATTTAGCACATGAAAATTTTATCAAAATGTTCCTTATTCAAAGTATTTTCATAAAAGTATAAAGTTTATTTATTATATACAAATATAATAATTAAAAAGGGAAATAATTAAAATACCCCAAACTTTGAAGATGTGTGAGGTAAACACTCTAAACTTGCATATGTAATTTAAATACCCCACACTTTATATGAATAGTTATTTTAGCACCTTAATCATATATTATTTTTTTCTTAAATGTCAATATTTGGTGTTGATTTCATAATTTAAAATATTTTAGCATTCATGAAGATACAATTAATATTCTATATTTCGATTGTAAAATAAATAGTATTAACCCCCATTTTATGTAATTGCAAAGTTTTCAATTCGATATTTTAAATTATGAAATTAACATCATAAATTTGCAATTTTTGAAAAAAATGATAAATAACATTGAACACTTTTGGAACCGAGGTAATATGACCGACCACTTGGAACAGAGGTAATATTTTTTCGTTGGAAGGAGATTGAACACGTCGTATTTTTGCTTTTAAAAAAATTGGTCATTCGAATTCGTTTTGGAGCCGCGAAAATGATGAAACTTGAAGGCGGGAAGCCTTGTGAATTCGGAATCGCTTCCTATTGGTCTATAATAGACGCACGGATTACCATCTTAACGTTTCTCCACCGTCGATTAACATCAAATCAACAGCCAAACGCTTCCAACCCGAAACCAAGCCCCCACACAGACTGGCACTTTGCTATAAAGCAAAGAGAGGACCCGAATTCAACCGCATCAGTCCATCCTCCATCTTTCTCCTTCACCATCAACCCTCTTTACAGTCCTTCAAATCTCCAATGGATACTCAACCGACGAAAACCAAGAAGGGCGCCGGCGGCAGGAAACTTGGTGGTCCGAAGAAGAAGCCGGTCACTCGATCCGTTCGTGCAGGCCTTCAGTTCCCGGTAGGTAGAATCGGTCGCTACCTGAAGAAGGGCCGGTACGCCCAACGTGTCGGAACCGGTGCTCCGGTCTACCTCGCCGCCGTTCTTGAATACTTGGCCGCCGAAGTAATTTTTACCCGCCTCTCCCCTTCATTTCCCCTCCCTGTTTCATGTTTCTGATGAGCTGTTTTTATTAATCTTCTCCGGTGGGTTGTTGTGAACAGGTATTGGAGTTGGCCGGAAATGCCGCTCGGGACAACAAGAAGAACAGAATCATCCCCAGACATATTCTGCTTGCCGTCAGGAACGACGAGGAGCTCGGGAGGTTGCTCGGTGGAGTGACGATTGCGCACGGCGGGGTTCTGCCGAACATTAACCCGGTTCTGCTGCCCAAGAAGAAAGACAGCGACGCTGCGGGAAAGGAACCAAAGAAGAGCACCCTAAAGTCGCCCAAGAAGAAAGATAGCGATGCTTAAACGCTTTGAATAGGACTGGACTACCTTGTTGTTTGTTTAGCCTGTAGATGGTCTCGTTTTGTTTAGATGATCTTTTAATGAACTTGTTGTATCCCTTGTGCTGCATCAAATCTTACAGAATTAAGAATGGTAATCTGAAATCTTTTTGCTGTCTTGATTTATTCAGGAATGAGTGGATATAAGATTATGATATAATTTATCAATAAATCTTTACACTTTAAGATCATTATCCACAGCACATAATTATTATTGGGGAATCTATGGAGTGCTAGAGTGTAGAAAGCTATCCAGACAGAAACCCGCGTTCAGGAACTAGGTATCACTAACTTATGAACTTTATATCTATGAATAACTAGGATTCATTAATGGTTGAATTTTTTAATTGAAAATTACGACTGAGGCAAAATTTAAGTATCCTTACTTGCTTAAGCATATAACAAAGGATACACAAATCCAAGCATAGATTTTAATATGGAGTATATAATTACTGAAATTACGTGAGGAGTGTGTATAGATGTTAAGAACATTATAGATCATGGAAGATAATTGATACTTTTTTCAATGTCAAATTTTTATTTACATTCATACCACATACTTCCTCCCTTCCTAAAAATTCTTCCCGGTTTGACTTGGCACGCTTATTAAGAAAGTGGAATAAAGTGGAAATGTATGTTTGTGTAAGAAAAAGGTAAAATGAATGTGAGACACACAAATTGTCCAAAATGGGAAAGTGGGAAGTATTTTTGGGAACATTACAAAAAGGAAAGTGAGAAGTATTTTTGAGAACGGAGGGAGTATAATTCATATATCTCTCCCTCCATCCTTCACCATAGTATTTTGCCTATCTTTCTCCAACCATTGCCTACCTTCTTACTGGTGATTATGGCGAAACCAACACAGGTAAACTGCACTGTAAATTTTGTGAAGGATACAATCTCAACCAAGGTTTTATAGTTTAAACAAATAACAAACTGAAATGAGGTTCAAACTGAGTTTGTAAATTAAACAAAATAATTTATAAATTTTAAATAAACTGAAATGAGGTTCAATTTATAAATAACAAACTGAAATGAGGTTCAATTATAATTGAGGTTCAAACAAAATACTTTAGGGAGATTTCCCAAAATAGGAGTAAATGGACTTTGGAATTCCAAAATAAGACTACTGTCTTTTTATTTCAGAAATAGGACTAAAATGACAGTATTTACTGTCATCTTGTAGGTGTGACTGCCAAATAGTTGCAGTACAGCGCATTAAACATGACAGTACTAATTATAATTAATAACAATATTTTTCAATTATGTCAGTATTTTTCATACATGACAGTAAAAACTTCTATTTCGGGAAGAAAAACATAGTAGTCCTATTTTGGAATTTCAAAACCCATTCGCTCCTATTTTGGGTAATTTTCCAATACTTTACACAAATTTTGTGTAGACAAGAGGTATATCACTTTTATCTATTAATCAAAGCTTACAAATAAAGTAAAACTGATTTTGAAGAACTTGTTCGTAGAGTTTATAAATGGTTGTATGAGATTCAAACTTTTATCTATTATTTAAATGGCTGCACCCGGAACTAGAATGGAGTGTGAAGATATGATTCATGATATTGAACCTGACCCATTTGTTGAATACTTGAATCACTAGACACGGAAAACACACATGATCCCTCCATGCTTAGTATTGGAAAGCAAAACACATCAAAGAGACCAGCCCTGGATACCGACACTTCACAGACTAGTTTAAACAACTCTTCTACCACTAATGATCGTGGCAAGAAGAAGGGAAATGCCGGGCCAAGTATTGATAGTTTCTCAGCTTATGTGGAGGCTGCTTCTATTCGACTTGAAAAGGCGGGAATGGAGATGGCAAGAGTGGATACAGATATAGCCGATAAGATATCACGCCTACCAACTGCTTTAAGTGAACTCGAAGGAATGACTCTAAATATGAAATACAAGCTCATGAAGAAAATGGGAAAAAATCAGAGCGAGTCGTTGTACTTTTATGGATTGCCAGATGCAGAAAAGATGGACTGGTGCAAGTGGTACTTAGAAGACGAGTCGTGAATTACTTTTTTGGCACTACTTCTCACCGGTTTTACACTGGCCATGTACTTCCTGGATGATTTTTTTTTGAATCATACTTCCTGGATGATTTAAAAACTATGATTTTGTGGTCTAATTTCATCATGATATAATCAAATGACGATTGATGTTTTGTCTAGCTGAACTATGTATTCTATGGAAACCGTCTGTTGCTTCTATTCTATGACTTTTTATTTCCTTGATGACCTCTCCTCTATTTCCGTTGTGTCATGTTGGATTGTTGATGATTGTTTACATTTTTCTGCTTTAGCTGGTGTTTTTGTTTTCCTTGAAACATTGTAGCTATTGACAGATTGAATCTGAAGAGAATAAAACTTTTTTTCGAAAGTTTCTATGCCCGCTTGTTCATATCATAATAGTCATAATAAGAAAATAGTTTATGTTTCAGTAGAATGGAGTAAAATGTATATCTATAGGGATTGAGGAGTGTGGATGTATTTTGATTTAATAGGAAGCCTTGCCTGTTTTTTATTATACATATATAGTAAACTGTAATAAGTTTTTTATTACTCCGTATATATGTAATATATGTAATAGCAGTATAAGATGAAGTGCTGTAACTTCTGAAATCATTCTTGCTGCTAGTTGGGAGGAAACTACTAGGCTGCCACCAGTTGCCTCTTTCTCTTGTTGATTTAGATCTCAAATTCTCCATTTGTGATAATAACACAAAGGAAAAAAGGGTCTAATAAGGACATGTACTATACAAAAATCGTCACAAGTCATGTACCCACAATCTGACCTTAATGTGACCTGTAACGTGTTAATATATGGCCATTAACTAGCTACATTTATAGCATCAAATCAGACCTATAGCTTGTTGCGTTTAGAGTTTTAAGTTGCTGCATTTGGAGCCTTAATATGGCCTTTAACTTGCTGCGTTTACGGCTTACAATCTCATATATACCTTCCTTCAATTACAACTTAAAGTTGCTGTGCATTTGCAGGCTTACTATGCCCTTTAACCTATACCTTCTTGCAGTTATAGCTAAAACTTGCTGTGGATTTATTGGCTTAATATGTCCCTTAACTTGCTGCATTTACTGCTAAAAATGCTGCATTTGGAGCCTTAAAATGGCCTTGAAGTTGCTGCAATTACAACTTACACTTGTTGTGCATTTATAGACTTCATATGCCCCTTAACTTCCTGCATTTACCGCTAAAAGTTGCTGCATTTGGAGCCTTAAAAAGGCCTTGAGGTTGCTGCAATTACAGCTTAAACTTGCTGTCCATTTAGAGCCTTAATATGCCCATTAACTAGGTGCATTTACAGGCTACAAATCTGGCTTTTACAGTGTAGTTAAATGTGTCCAGAACACACAAAACACCAGATAGATTAAAAGGAGATTTCCCAAAATAGGAATAAATGAAGTTTGAAATTCCAAAATAGGATTACTTTGTTTTTCCCCCGAAAATAGGACTAACATGACAATATTTACTGTCATCTTGTAGGTGTGATTGTCAAACAGTTGCAGTACTGTGCATTTAACATGATAATATTTATTATAATTAATGGCGGTATTTTTTAATTATGACATATTTTTCATACATGGCTGTAAAAACTCCTTTTTCGGAAGAAAAACGTAGTAGTCATATTTTGGAATTCCAAACCTCATTTATTCCTATTTAGGGTAATTTCCCTAGATTAAATCCAAATCACCTTACATAATACATTAAATCCAAAGACACTTGGAATGGTTTTTGCCATTAAATCCCAAGTTGTTGTAACTAGTTCATAATTTATAACCCAATATGCGCACAAAGATGCCAAGTAGGGGAACATGCAAATATGATTAAATTTGAACCCATATGAGAATCATCAAAACCAATAGATTAAATCCAAATCACCTTACATAATACATTAAATCCAAAGTTACCTTACATAATAGATTAAATCCAAAGTCACCTTACATAATACATTAAATCCAAAGTAACCTTACATGATAGAATAAATCCAAAGTCACCTTGCATAATAGATTAAATCCAAGTGTTGTACATGTTTGTTGCTAAATCTTCTCGAAATGTAGTCCATGCTTAGGTAGGCCTTAATTAGCCCCCGAGAAGGTTCATCTTCCTCTTCTTCATCTACATCTTCCTCTTCTTCTATTTCATCATCCTCCATTGGATCAATATCATGTTCACGTCGAATGAAATTATGTATTAGAGCACACACGACTATAATCTGATAGGTCATACGTATAGAATACCATGAGGCACTACATAAGATGGCCCATCGATTCTTAAGTAATCCAAATGCATGGTCAATAATATTCCTAGCTCGTGAGTGCTTCATATTAAAATACTCATGTGCATTTTGCGGATGATAATTGTTTTGCCATTCTGACAAATGGTACCTTTGCCCTCTATACGGGGCAAGAAATCCTTCACAATTAGCATAACCCCCATCAACCAAATAGTAACACTCCGTCAATACATTTTAATATGTATATTAATTTACTTCAAAAATTTAGTTTTAGAATAAAATATGTGTATACCCTGTGGAACTCGGAACCTTCTTGTGAGGGCATCTATCAAATGTGTATACTTGATTTATAATTCAAGTATAATTCAGATATTTAAGCCTGCTTGCTAAAATGATGTCAGGTAAGTTACCTCATTCTCACTTGGATGCTAAGCCACACGTTGAGTCCCGTATAAGAAATATGAAACAATTATGGCAAAAGTATTATGACTTATTGAATGGGCCCACTACTTCATTAAGTGGATTTGGATGGGATCCTTTAATAAAGATGGTCACAACCCCTGATGAAGTGTGAGATGCTCTTGCTGAGGTAATGTAATTAATTATTTATTTTGCTTTAATATTTGGATACTTCCTAATTGGTACATTTTTTCTATTAATTTGGATATATACACTTTTAAGGTTGCAACTTTAAGGCGAAAAAGTTTGCGGTACTATGAAGAGTTTTGTAGTATTTTCTCAGAGGATCGAGCTACTGGAGCAATGAGAATGGAGTGTGAAGATATGATTCATGATATTGAACCTGACCCATTTGTTGAATCACTAGACAAAGAAGACACCATGATCCCTCCATGCTTAGTATTGGAAAGCAAAACACATCAAAGAGACCAGCCCCGAATACCGACACTTCATAGTGTTGTGACCCAAGACTGAATATTACTAGTAAAAGAAAGTCCTCAACAATACAACCAAGCTTTTAAGTCACAAATCATAGAAATAATATAAACAGAAGTAGGAAAAGGGCTTCAGTAGCTAGATGGTCTTGCACCGGTGGTATCTTTTACAGATCTCATTACTCATCCAAAACTGGTCCCCTATGTTGCAATCCATATTATTTATAAACAACACTAGAATGCGGATGTAATGATTTACCGTTTCTTACCCACCGACACAGTAAAAATAACAGCCCTTTATCCTTGGATAACAACCAACACCAAAATAATGCAAATAATAGCACGACATTATATTAGCTATATCTGTAAGACGTATAACACGTATTTAAGTAAACGTTACTCCCTCCGTCCCTTAAAACTTTGTCATCTTTATTTTTTGGGACGTCCCAAAAAACTTTGCCAATTTCTCTTTTAATCAATTATTTTGTGGTTTCTGTTATTTCTCTCTCCTCTGCACAAACCTCAACCACACAATTTTTACTTTATTATTCTACGTGCCGGTCAACTTTGGCAAAGTTTTAAGGGACGGAGGTAGTATAAAATAATAACGGACACAACATTGCCTCCCTCTGAAATTTGCCTTGTCCTCAAGGCCAAGTAAAGTCTCGAAACTGCAACTTCCTCACCAGCTCTTTCCCATGTAGCATCCCTTTGGCAACATATTGCTCCACTAGACCAAAAACTCTTCTTCCACATCCTGACGCACCTTGACCTTCCGGGTATCCAAGACAGCTATGGGATACATCTTCAGGCAGCCATTTTTATCCACTTCTAGTAGAGTAGGATTAGTACTATATTTATTTTTTATTTTTCCCTTAGGTAGGGATACATGGAAAACGTCATGCATTTTAGAATCTAGTGGAAGTTGCAGTCGGTATGCCACCTCTCCAACTCTGCTAATCACCTTAAAGGGCCCAAAATATTTGACACATAATTTGGTTGACCAGTAATGTGTTACCCTGCTTGAACGGTTGGATTTTAAGGAACATCCAATCCGTGACTTGGAAAGATCGTTCTGTCCGTTTAGAGTCAGTATATTTCTTCATCCTTTCTTGTGCCTGGACCACATGTTCCTTAATATTTTGCAGCATACGTGACCGCTCTTGTACTATCTTCTGTGCATTTGAATCAATAGACTGTAAATACGGACTGATAGATAACTGAGGAGCTTCATAGCCATAGAGCGCCTTGAAAGGAGTTTCCTTAATAGTATGGTGATCTGTAATAAGCTGTCAATCCCAGGAATGATCTTAACCCTTTCAAGGACATAGGTTGAGGCCATTCCACCATTGCTCTCACTTTTCTGGATCAGTTGCTACTCCTTTGCTAATAATATATCCCAAATAATCAATGTGTTCCATTCCAAAACTGCACTTGGATTTTTGGCATACAATTGGTGTTCCCGTAGCACCTGTAGTATTTGCTTTAAATGATGGAAATGCTCCTCCTTACTCTTACTATAAACCAGAATATCATCAAAGAACACCAATACGAACTTTCTAATAAATTTAGCAAATATCTCGTTCATCATTTTCTGAAAAGTAGCGGGGGCGTTAGTTAAGCCAAAAGACATAACCTTGAATTCGTATTGACCATGGTGAGTTACAAACGTAGACTTAATTTGGTCTTCCTCCCTTGGTCTTTTTTGGAAATTGTTGGGTGTGTTTCGAAAAACAAAGAAATATTAATCAAATAAAATTAATTAATAAATAAAATAGCTAACGAAAACAGAAATAAGATAGAACAGAATTTAGCCAAAGCTCGTGCTACGCACAATGTCCTTAAAACGTATTCGTCGCCTTCCACGGTGTTAGGAGCGTTGCAACGACCGTTTCCTAGGATACGGTGGCTAACGAACTGACGTTTGAGCACACAAACGAATGTTCCGGCGAACGGGAACAAGGTAGAACACTTAGGAAATTTTTGGAGTAGCTGGAGGTGTTTTTAGAGTTCGTATTGGTGTTTTTAAAACACATGTGTTGGTCCCGGTTATACTTGGTACAGTCTAGAGGGGGGGTGAATAGACTGTACTAGTTTTTAACCTTTTCAAGCTAAGTACCAGATTTAACAGAATAGCCTGTTCTGTTGATAGAACAGACTGACAGCGGATGGTCTTCTAGTAGGGGTTCTGTCCGGTTAGCCTCTAAGAGATGCAAAGGCAGTAGGCCTTCTGTTAACTCACAGGGGGGTTCTGCTGAACACAGAGTCCCAAATTCTAGAGTTAATCAGTTAAAGATAAATGCAAGAACTAAAAGCAGCAAGTAAATGACACCAGAGATTTTTATAGTGGTTCAAGGAACAACTCGTTCCTCTAATCCACTGTTCCACTAAGCTTGTAAAAATCCAATTACACAGCCTTAGTCCTAGCACTTAAGAAGCTCTCCTCGTCTTCTTCAAGCCTAGATGTCTCCTGGGATGCACTTCCTTGCTTCCTTTAAGACTGGTCCTTTCACTGAGCTTCCTGGAAGTATCACCACTTCACTACTCGAGTTACTTGAACGTCCTTCTCGTCATAGAAGAGTTCTTGAGAGAACAGGGGTTTTCCAACTAGCTTCGTTACAAAAAGTTTGTAGTTGAAGCGCTTGAAGAGTTGAAGAATAGTTGGAACTTTGCTCTTGTTGGGATTTGAAGATAGAAAAAGATTATCTTCCCAACGTACGCCTTTCTTGTTGATGATGATGAAGTTTTGATCTCAAGAAAGCTTGTGCATTTGAGTGTTTGAATATTTTGTTCGAGCACTAGTTTTTCAAAGTTTCAGAAAAGTTTTTAAAGTTGTTCTTCGAGTAGTATCTTTTATACTGGGGTTGTCTTCCCGTTGGAGGAGGAGGACAACTGCATTAAATGAGCGAATAGTTACGTTGACTTGACCAGTAGGGCCCAACAAAGTTGGCGAGTTACTATTTCGGGATAAAGTTATCCTGAAATATCCTGGAATGTTGGCCAATCATCAGCTTTTACTCTTTAGGGTACGGGGTGCATTAAATGTGCATTTAATGCGCGTACTGTAGCTTTTCCGTTGAAGTCTTCTAGCCGTTGAAGGAATCCGTTGGTTTCACCGGCTCAAGTAGTTCCATGAAAATTCTCTAAGTGTCAGGCCTTCTGGTGTCTTCAGCAGAGAGTCTCCCAGAGAAGGTCTTGAGCACTTCTGTTGGAATAAGCTATTAGAGGGTCCTTTAGGTCTTCTGTCAAGGAGTGAACAAACAGAGAGTCTTGACAGATTCTGTCAAAGTGAAGTCCAACAGAGAGGCAATGGGTTTCTGTCTGAGTACAAACTAGCAGAGACCCAAAGGTCTTCTGTTCAGACTAAGTCTATCAGAAGGTCTTCTGTCAGGAGGGTTTCTGTTAGTCGACTATTCTAAGAAATTTTACAATGGAAAATTTCTAATACAAATTACTAAAGAAGGGGTACTCTAAAATCCTAATTAATATAGCATCATCAAAATATAATTACAATTATTCCTTACAACGTGCCACCTATTTATAGGAGGATTTGTTGTGTGTTAAATGGAGTGTTAATGGACCTGAACGTTGGACATCAATGACCAGTCCGTTGGGCATTGAATCGTCCATAAACTATCCATTTAACGCTGCATTAAAAGATAAGAACGTTGGGCATTTATTGCTGTAACGGTCCAGAAGACCTCGAGCCTTTCTGTTGCGACCAGAAGTCCCTGACCCCTTCTGTTGCGACCAGAATACCTCGACCCCTTCTGTTGCGACCAGAATACCTCGGGGGTTTCTGTTGAGCCGAACAGAAGTGGAGCGGTTCTGTTGAGAACAGAACCCTCTTCTGGTCCGGACAGAAGCGGAGCGATTCTGCCAGGCTGAAAAAATAAGGAACGTTTATGGGAAGAAATAATAATTAAATCGTATCTTTGAATGATAGTTTTTTGGATGACATTGGTGTCCGCAGGTTGCCCGCGCACACGAGTCACAAATTTTCTTCTCCGTTTTCGGGATTTGATCAGCACCCCCTACGCGCGAAGAGAGCCTTTCCCCGTAGGAATCTTAACTCCTTCAAAGAGGGTTCCCTTTATAAGGGGTGAAAATTCCTTGGGTTTTCCAGTGTGAGATAAAATACACTAGAAACCCATCATTTTCCTAGTTTTTTCATTTTTAACGAGTGAACTTCGAGAATCAATTTCTCATTCACCCGTTATCCGTTTTGAGTGTAACACATACTTCCTCCGTTCTTTAATTATCGCAACATTGTGACTTTTGCACTATTCACAGACCTTACTTTGACCACGATTTTCTACTAATATACATAATCAAATTATTTCGTACAAAATGTTATTGAATTCCTATCAATGTGAATTTCCAAAATATCAACTTTTTATAATGTTTACTAATACATAATTAAATATAATTACAGTCTAAGTTGTGTGTTGGCAAACGTGAAAGTCAAAGTGTTGCAAGAATTAAAGAACGGAGGATAGTATCAAATTGTAGCTCTTAACAAGGACAATCTGAAACCACTTTGACCCGACCCAAATCAGAAGTGGACCCCACTTAAAAATTATCCCAAATGACCATTTAATGCAATTTATTAATACATTTTCCAACAGAAATATCCCTGCCTCAGATCAAGCTTGGAAAAAATAGTTGCCCCATGTAATTCTGACAGCAAATCCTCTATCACCGACATCGGAAATTTGTCTTTAACTGTAAGTTCATTCAGCTTCTTGTAATCCACACACATACGCCAACCTCCATCTTTTTTTAATTAGCAAAACTGGTGTTGCAAAGGGGCTAGAACTAGGTTCTATGATTTCTTGTTCCAGCATATCATCTACCAATTTTTCCAATTCATTTTTCAGAGCATGTTTATACCTATATGGTCTCATGGACACACACTTTGAATTTTCCTTCAGTTCAATCTTATGTTCAATCTTCCGTATGGGTGGCAGCCCTTTTGGTTCATTGAATATGTCCCCAAATTCTTCTAATAGTGAGCTATAGTTGTCAGATATGGTAAGCCCTTCTTGCTGCCCTACTGTATAAAACAGCTGAGTCAAAACAACACGACATTATATTAGCTATATCCGTAAGTGTGAAATAATGGAAAAGGGTATTCCAATAGGAGTCCTGGTAGGTATATTTATAGTAAAATAGAGTTGCCAAAATACCCAAGGATTCCTAATTTATATTAACTATTACGCCCCCTCAAGCTACGCGGGAGATACAATGCGCAGGTTGTCTTTTAAAAAATGAAACTGCTGACTAGATAAACTCTTAGTAAAAATATCCGCAAGTTGCAAATGTGTAGGAACATACTTCACGACCAGATTACCATGTGCCACTCTCTCACGAACAAAATGATTATCAATCTGAATATGCTTCCTGCGTGCATGCTGAATAGGATTAGCTGTCAGATAAGAAGCAGAGATATTATCACACAATAGCTGGACAGGTTCTCACATTGCATATCCAAGCTCAAATAGGACCGAACGGATGTGTAATGTGTCTTGGACTGTATATGCAATGGCACGATATTCAGCCTCAGTAGAAGATTTAGATACCGTAGGCTGCTTCTTGGACTTCCACGAGACAAGGTTTGGACCCAAGAAAACAACAAAACCTGTAGTAGAACGGGAGGTATCCGGACAGCCTGCCCAATCAGCATCGGAATAAGCCAAAATACACATAGGGCGAGCAGACTTCTGAAGCCATAATCCGTGACCAATAGTTCCCAGTAAATAACAAAATATGCACTTGACAGCAAACATGTGAGTGGTGCATGGGGCATGCATAAATTGAGACACTAAATGGAATAGTCCAATCTTTTTGGCCCGCCAGTTCAGCCGGTACCTCGACCGCACCAGACAGCACCGTCCTTTTTTGACTCCACCTTCTCCGGCTCTCCTAGTGTGATTCGGCCACATGATCAACCTGGCTTTGGATCTCCAATGTCGGCCCTTGCTCAATCAGTTTCTCACATCACCACTGTCTCTCAAATCGTCACCATTAAATTGAAGGCGGTCGAGGACTATCTCACCTGACGTACCCGGTTCGAATTCTTTTTGGTGTCTCAAAGCTTGTTTGGAATCGTTGATGGATCAATTCAGGTACCCCCGATGTATATTGTTGATTTTCTGAATCGTCAAGTTCCAAATTCAGAATATTATTATTGGCTCCGAGTAGATCAAACAATTCGATGTTGGTTGTTTGCTACTCTTACTCGTGATGTGTTGATTGATGTTCATGAACTCAAACATTCAGCTGCTATCTGGGCTAAACTTCAGACTCGATATGATGGATAGTCTACCCGGGGGTATGTATCCGAAGGGTTATTGCGGGGAGTAACTTAGAGAGAAGTCAGAGCAAGTAAGTAAATGTAGAGAGAGAGTATATTCAGTACGAATGTCGTAGTTTTCAGCCTGGTTACAAATGAGGAAATGAGGTGCTATTTATAGTAGCAATAAATGCCGGACAGGGACACGTGTCAAGCGCTCATTGGCCGAGGGGTCACCTCAACTGGTTGGCGCTGGTAGCCGCATGTGGCCGCATTTAATGCGGCCGTTGGATGGGACGTCTGTGCAGGGTACGGTGATCTGTACGCATGTGAGGCGGATATCTTGTCGAGTGAGATGCCTTCGGCTATAGAGCAGTAGCCGAGGGCTCCTCCAACCGATGGCACCCTGGTGCCGAGGGCTCACAGTGCCGAGGGCTACTGTTTTTCGCCGTTTTCTCCCAGTTTCTTAATTTGCTTGAGAGACCCGTTCTGTGAGAGTTTTAGAGCCTTCGGCCAGGGGGCCGAAGGCACCCCTGGCGCGTAGTGCGGGCTGCTTGGTACTCTGGGCGCTGTGATTTGGGCCTGTTGGGCCTTCTGGGCCTTTGCTGGAGTAGTAGGAGTCTGTGGGCCGGGGGATCCCGGGCCATATACTCCATCAGGAGTCCCTCACTCCTTTTGCCGAAAGGTACTTGAGGGAAAAGGAGTAATTTGTGCTTGCCCTTTGATGTTGTCCCGTCGTGATCTCTGAAGTTGGTGAGGAGTTGTTGTTTTTATGTTCCTGCCGAAGGCATTCCCTCAGTTACCCACATGTCGGGACTTGAGGGCTTGCTTTGTCATTTGTTGGTATTTCACTAATTTTGTAATTTAATGATTTTCCCGAGGGGGTCCTCCAGTCCCCCACTCCTTGAGGCACTTGTAAAGTGGTGAAAAGGAGTAGAGTAGTTGCGTTGCTGTTGTGGGCCGAAGGCTGACGCTTTTCGTTTCATTTTGGGGGGATGCCTCGTTAAAAACCTCATTAGGAAAAACCCTGGGGAAAATATCCTAATGAGGGAAAAAGAGTGCACCGAATTCCCCCAATGATGAATCGAAAATGTGAAACCTTGGCCAAAAATGGAGAACAACGGTAATGCCGAAGGCTCTTCCTTGTTCTGAGGGCTGTGTTGATTAGCCGAAGGCTTGCTGTTGATGTCCTGTGGGCGCCGAAGGTGAGTCCTTCAATCCGGGGATCGAGGGCCTGCTGGATGAGGGCAGCAATGGAGTTGTTACCGGGGGGTCCACTGTTTGTTGATTAGTTGGTGATGAAGATACTCGAGGGCTCCCATTAGCTGTGTGCGATAGGCTATCCGTCAACGAGGCAACTCTCCGGGGGCTACCCGGTTTACATTGCTGAGGGGGAATCCCCCGAGGGGTACCTTGCTATGGAGCCTTGGGTTTCTGAAGGAGTGATCCCGAAGGCGTTTGTTATGTGCTGTGTGGGGCACAATCCGGGGGGCCCTCCGGGTATGCGTACCCGGAGGCTCTCTTTGATGAAGTGAAGTGAGGTAGAAAACCCGGGGGCTTCCAGAATATAGCCGTTGGGAATATAGCCGTTGGAATATGTAGCGTCAGATTTATAGGCGTTGGGGGGGGGGTACACGTGGAGTGTAGCCGTTGGCTGCTCGTGGGCGGGCGTCACCGGTTGGGTGAAACGACGGTGTGTAATGATGACGGTCCGTCCGGAGGCCCGGTTTCCAGGCCCAAGCCCAGATTCCATTGCCTATAAATACCCTAAGGCCAGGCATTCCTCCGTGTGCGAAAACCTTGTTAGCGAAGCTCTGCCAATTTTTCTAGAGAGAGAAACAGCAGCCCTCGGTTGAATCCTCCGTTCTTAAGGTCAGTTCTCCACTTGCCCTTCAGCTCTTAGCTACCTGTATTGTGCCCTTAGGCTAGGAGATAGGATATTCTAGGAAACCTTAGTTTTCCCGAGCCTTCGAACTAGTGAGCAGATGTCATCACAGAGCGACTCCCAGGATATCTCGGGGGAGCCTTCGGTAGAGATGGAGACATGCTCAGATGTGGAGTCGTCGAGCGTGGAGTCTTCGGCGAGTGGTGATGCCGCAGTGGCCATGGAAGTGGAGAAGGACCTCCAGGCCGAAGTCGAAGCCGAGGGCTTCGAACAAGAAAACGAGGACGAAGAGTTTGCCCTCGCCGTGCAGACCGCCGAACAAGAAGAGGAGAGGGAAAGGCTGAAGGTGACGGTTGCCATTCCTCCCCCCGGGGTGCCAGGGAAGCCAGCTCCTCCCGGCCATTGGACCCGACGCCCATAAGTGTGGCTCCCGGGAAGAAAAACAAGATGAAGGCGGCCCCGAGGAAGAAGCAAGCGGCAGTGGATGCCGGGCGGCCGGTGGGCATACCCGAGGGCCATTCGTTTTTGAATACTGCCGCTCTAGAGCTGAAGACGAAGGCGTCCCCGGCAGAATACCAGTCCACCCAGATGCTGGTCGGCCCTTCGGCGCGCGTGGTGGAGCCCAGGGCGGATGATTTGCTGCGATATGCGCCCGAGGGGTGTTTTGCTGCTCACACCCTCTCGGTGGAGATGGGGCTTCGGTTCCCGCTCCACCCTTTTCTCTTGGAGTATCTGAGGTTTGTCGGGTTGGCCCCCTGCCAGCTAACGCCCAACAGCCACTCCTATGTGGCCGACTTCCTCTCCTTGTGTCAGAGCCGGGGGGTCGAGCCCACACTTGATCAATTCTTCATGTCCTTCAACCTCTGCCGGGGAGGACATTCAAACGCTGAGGGCTTTGCCAACCTTCAGCAGGTACCGGAGTTCCGGATTTTTGATGATGTGCCCTCGTCCCACAAGGAGTGGAAGGAGAGGTTCTGCTACATTCGTCTCGAAGAGAACCCCTTCCCGGCCCAACTCCGCAATAGCTTCCGGCGCCATCCGAAGGTGGGGAGCGCAGCTTTGGAGAAGAATGGCAAAGTGCTTGCCAGGAAGCCGGAGGGGTCTGACAAGCACGTCAAGATCAGAGACGTCACCCTTCCAGAGGAACTGCTCAGCTTGGGCTTCCGGCAGTTCAGGCCAAGGGGCTCTTCGGATGAAAGATACCCTCCCCTCGATCGAGTCTTCGAAGGAGCTGGAAGTGATCACCGAATGGTTCACTGATGCGTTGATAGTTTCCTCTTATTCCCCATTTTTTTTATGACGTAGTGACTGGTAGCCTTCGGTCTAACCCCCTTGTGTTTTTTTTTTTGTTGCTTGCAGGTAACAATATGGACGTTGGCTCCCTCTTCGCTCTGAAGAATGCGAAAGGGAAGAAGAAGGCCCCGGGGGGCGCTTCTGCCAGGGAGGGCCCCTCTCAAACTACTGGCGCCGCTGCTGGCACTGGAGGGTCCAAGGGTGCCGGGCCCGTCAAAAAGAAGATTGCTGGAAAGGGGACCGAGCCCCCGGCCAAGAAGCCGAAGACCACCGCCCCTACCAAACAGCCGATCACCGATGTGGTGGTGATCGTTGACGAAGGGCACGCTTCTGCCTCCACCCCCCAGGAACAAATCAATCAGGAGTTCTTTGGGCGGGAGAGGTTGGAAGCGTTAGTACCGAAGGGGGCCTCCGTGTTGGAGGGCAGTCTGAACCCTTCGGCTCTGATGAGCCAGATGCTGCCGTCGGCCGACCGACTGGCCCTTGCCCGGCTGGACGAGGGATCCCTCGAGGCGAAGGTCCTCCTGAATGCTGCCTCCGTAAGTCACCCCCCCTTCTTTGTTCATTGTTATGTTTTCCTTCTGTACTATGTTCATTATGCCTTATTCTTGCCTTCGTGAATTGCAGAGTTTTATGGGCCTCTGCGAGCACTTCGAAGGGTGGATCAAATGAGGGAGGCCAAGGGTGCCGCCGAGGGGGAGGCCGCCCTCCTCAGGAAGAAGCTTGCTGAAGCCGAGGACTCTCTCCGTCTGGCCACTGACGGCATGGAGCAGAGGGTGCAGGCTGCAAGGGCCGAAGGGGTTAATGAGGGACTAGCCAGGGCCGGGGAGGCCGCCGCCGAGGCCGCCCGCATTGCTGCCGATGAAGCCCGCGCGGCTCAAGAAGAGGCCGTCTCCAAGGCCCGAGAGGATGCGGTGACCAGCTTCACAGCCGAGGGGTGGAAGGCCGAAGACCGGAGGGAGTGGCTTGCTTCGGTGGTGGGGGCTTCAGTGGACGAGTGGGTCGGAGGCCCCGGAAAGATGTGGCTTGCTGAGAGGGGCGACTCGTACTACCAAGGCGGGGAGTTCTTCACCCAACGCCTTATCTACCGGAAGCTTGCGAAGCACTTTCAGGTGGCACCGGAGGAGTTCCGTCCAGAGGCTTATGGCCTCCCCCCCGCCAGCCAGATGTCAGGATCCCGCTCCCCGAGGGGGAAGAGAGGCCAGTTCTTGAAGACTCGGAGACCCTCCGGGAGTGCGGCCTTGGGGGTGAAGAGGATGAAGCCGAGAGCGAGGCGATGTCCACAGTCCCCCCTTCTTGAATTGTATTCCCCCCTTTGTATTGTAATTGTTGGCCTCAGCCTCCTTTGTAACAGAGCAATTAAACTTCCTTTTTTTGAATGAATGAGTACATATGCCCTCGGGCCTTTGATATACAATCTGCTTCCTTTTGATTTGTTCATTGTCGAATGCATGCCTTCGTCTTGCTTTGGATGTATGCCTTGCTCCTTTGAATGTATGTTTTAGGACTTAGAATATTTTCTGATTGTAGCTTGCCCCTGGAAGCCTTCGGTAGTTGGGCACCCTCTGCTGGATATGCAACCGAGGGTTCAGTAGGAATTAGGACTCAGAAAATTTTTCTAAGTGTAGCACACCTTAGGGCCTTCGGGTGTTTGTAGTAACCCAACTCCTAGGACTTAGAAAAATTTCTAAGTGTAGATTTTCCCCTGGGAGCCTTCGGGAGTTGGCATCCCTTCCTGATGTGTGAATATTGGACCGAGGGCCCAATGTACAAGGCTTAGAAATTTTTTGCAAGTGTAGTATGTCACGTAGCCTTCGGCTACTGTGGAGCCCCAACTGAAATATTGAATAGGCCGGGGGCCAATTCTTTAGGACTTAGAAAATTTTCTTGAGTGTTGATTCCTTGTGTACTGTAGCCCTCGATTGATAGGTAGCCTTCGGCTATTGGGTCCCTTTATAAGTTGAGGGTGAAATATGTAGGACTTAGAAAGATTTCTAAGTGTAGATTTTCCCTTGGGAGCCTTCGGGAGATGGCATCCCTTCTTGATGTATGAGTAGTTGACCGGGGGAAAAACATGTAGGACTTAGAAAATATTCTAAGTGTAGATTTTCCCTTGGGAGCGTTCGGGAGATGACATCCCTTCTTGATGTATGAGTAGTCGACCGGGGGAAAACATGTAGGACTTAGAAAATATTCTAAGTGTAGATTTTCCCTTGGGAGCCTTCGGGAGATGGCATCCCTTCTTGATGTATGAGTAGTTGATCGGGGGAAAAACATGTAGGACTTAGAAAATATTCTAAGTGTAGATTTTCCCTTGGGAGCCTTCGGGAGATGGCATCCCTTCTTGATGTATGGCCTTCGACTGTCATATTCCTTTAGCTGCAATACTGATTGAGCCGGGGGCCCATCTTTAGGACTTAGATTTTTTTTTTGCAAGTGTTGTTGTATCGCATAGCCTTCGGCTATTGTATTCCCCTGGCTGTAATGTTGATTGAGCCGGGGGCCCAATTTTAGGACTTAGATTTTTTTTTGCAAGTGTAAAGTGATGTCAAGCTTCCAGGTGTAGAGCCCTCCGGATATATGAACGGGACCCTTCGGGTGATCGTGGGCCCCTTGAGTTGTTGTGGAATCCTGTTGTTGTGAAGAAAGCCAATGATGAGTGTGTGCCCTCGGCATACACTTTAAAAGTTGTAGATTTTGACCCTTGCTGAAGCCTTCGGTGCTTGTGTGACCGGAGGTGACCAGGCAGTGGACTTAGCCGTTTCCTGATGATATTTGTTTGAGTAGTATCCTTCGGGAAATAGGAGCCTTCAATTACCGGAGGTGTCCCCGTGGGGAGCCCTCGGGATGTTGTGATCTGTTGGAGTGTACTCTTTGATTTCTCACTGAGTCTATTCCCCTTCACCCCCTCTTTTTTTTTGGTTGGTGGTGAAGGGAAGGCATCAAGAAACTTGGTTTCTTGGTAAGGCTGGGCCTATTAGGAGACCATCAGAATACACCAATGGCTCTCCTCCCTCGGGTTAACCTTCCGAGTTCCGAGGGGATCGAGGGTCGTTTCCTGGGCACAAGATATGGTGGTCCGTAACCTGCCTCCCCTTGGGGGATGGCGCGGAAAGCGCCTCATTTTTGAAAGTCGTCCCCTCGGCGTTAGACATAGTCCGTGGCCTGCCACACCCTTGGGATGGTGGCGCGGGGAGCGTTTCGGTTTGGAAGTCGAATCCTGGGCATTTCTCATGCCTGTCATACCCTGGGGGTAGTGACGCGGATAGCGTTCCATTTTTGAAAGTCGAATCCTGGGCATTTCTCATGTCTGTCATACCCTGGGGGTAGTGACGCGGAAAGCGTTTCAAGGAAGGGTTTTCATTTGCACACTAGTTGCAAATGGCCGGGGGCACTACGTGCCGCCGGCACCGATGGTGGCGCCTTCGGTATATGCGTCCTTGTGGGGTACGGCTTTTAGAAACAACACTTGGTGTTAGTTTCGATGTGTAGCCCCCGGTACTTGGTACCGAGGGGTCTTCTGTAGGAACACTTGGTGTTCTCTTTTGTTGTAGTTGATGTAGGCGTCTACCCTCGGTACTTGGTACCGAAGGGTCTTCAAATGAAACACTTGGTGTTTCCCAACAGATGTTTGGAAGTTGATAGGAGAGCATATCCCTGGCACTGGGTGCCGAGGGGTCTTCTTTGAAACATTTGGTGTTTTTTCTTCGTTTTGATGTTTGATGATGGAGGTGTACCCTCGGCACTGGGTGCCGAAGGGTCTTCTGTAGGAACACTTGGTGTTCTCATCTTTTTCTTTTTTGATGTTGAAGGTGGGAATGTACCCTCGGCACTGGGTGCCGAAGGGAAATGAAACACATGGCGTTCCTTGTTGTTGGTGATAGGAGTTCCCTCCCTCGGTACTTGGTACTGAGGGGTCTTGACTGAAAACACGTGGTGTTTTCACTGTTGTTGTAGGTGTTGATGGTGTCCGCTCTCGGCACTTGGTGCAGGAGGGGGTTCTTCTCGTGGTGAGGCCGGGGGCCTGTAGTCAGTATGAGGGCTTGATGTCTTGAATGTATCTTCATTCTTCGAAATTGGAGGCCTTGGGCCATAGGATAGTATATTCACTAGTTATGAGGGCTTGGCCGCTCTTACATTATTGATAAAATTTAACTAAGTGGTGTACATTCCAGTGCCTAGGGACTTCTTTCCCGTTGGGGCGTTTGAGCTTGTAGGTCCCAGGTTTGATGATGGCTGCTATGATGTAGGGGCCTTCGAATTTTGGTGCCATTTTTCCTCCCTCGGTTGGTTGGCTGGCTTCCCTCCTCCGGAGGACATAGTCCCCTACTTGAAATTCTCGGGTGCGAACTTTGGCGTCGATGTAGCTTTTAACTTGCCTTCGGTAGTTTTCCGCCCGGATGAAGGCCTGCTCCCGGCGTTCTGAAATGAGGTGGAGGTCGAGGGCCATGTTGCTGTCGTTGACCTCGGGGTCATATTGGATCACCCTTCGGGTGGGAAGGGTGACTTCCGTAGGAGCTTTGGCTTCAAAACCGTAGCAGAGGGAGAAGGGTGTTTCACCTGTTGCTCGCCGAGGGGTGGTGCGGTAGGCCCAAAGGATGTTGTGGAGTTCTTCCACCCAGCCACCGCCCTCGGCCTCCAGCTTCTTTTTGAGGCCATCGAGCAAGGTCCGGTTGGCGTTCTCTACTTGCCCGTTGCCTTGAGGGTAGGCAACGGAGGAGAAGGTGTGTTTGATGCCCCACGCCTCCAGAAGGGCACAGAAGGGGGCTGCCTCAAATTGTGTCCCATTGTCGGAGATGATCTGCTGGGGGACGCCAAACCTTGTGAGGATGTTTTTGAGGACGAAGTGACGACACTTCGCCTCTGTGATGCTGGCGAGGGGTTCAGCCTCCACCCACTTGGTAAAGTAGTCGACGGCCACAATGATGTATCTGTTGTTGGAGGTACCCCTCGGCAGAGGGCCCACAAGGTCTATCCCCCATCGAGAAAAGGGGACAGAGGTGCTGATGGGGGCATAGTTGACCGCTGGCCTGCCGGGAGCTTTCTGGAAATGTTGACATGCGGTGCACCTCCGGGCAAGGTCAGCACAATCCCTGGCCATGGTTGGCCAGAAGTAGCCCTGGAGAATGAGCATTCGGGACATGGAGAAGGGTCCCTGGTGAGCTGAGCAAGTGCCACTGTGCACTTTCTCCATTGCGACCTCGGCTTCATCCGGATGAAGGCACCGAAGTAGCGTGCCATTGTAAGATCGTTTGTAGAGCCTTCCATCTTCGATGGTGTAGCTAGGAGCCCTCAGCTTTGCCAGTTTAGCGCGGGCCTCATTCTCGGGTAGCTGCCCTGTAGAGATGAAGGTGGTGATATCTGAGATCCAATCCTCTTGATGTTGTTGTATGTTCATAACGGGGCTTGCATGGATGCTTGAGAGGCTGAGTTCCTCGATTTTGGCAATTTTGGAGATGTGCTCGGGGGAGTCGGCCGAGAGCTTAGATAATATGTCGGCCTCGGAGTTCTGAGCCCTCGGTATTTGAGTGAGAGAGTGTGCTTCAAATACCTTGAGCAACTCCTTGGCCGCTTCCTTGTATTGTTTCATTCTTCCCTCCTTGGCCTCATATTCCTCGGAGATTTGGCCAACGACCAACTTGGAGTCGCATTTGATGTGGATCTGCCGAGCCCTCATGTTGGCAGCCAGCCGAAAGCCACATAGGAGGGCCTCATATTCGGCCTCGTTGTTGGAGACTTTGAAGGAGAAGCGGATTGCATAGTAGGCTCTGAAGCCCTCGGGAGTAATGAGGACTACCCCTCCCCCGCATGCTTTGGTCGTGGAGGAGCCGTCGGTGTAGAGGGTCCACCAGTCGTCCGAGGTAGCCAAGGGCTCCCCGTCCGTGGCTGCCCTTGCGGTACATTCCGTCACAAAGTCCGCCAGGGCTTGGCCCTTGATGGCAGGCCTTGGACGGATGTCAATGTTGTACTGGCTCAAGAAGATAGCCCATTTCACCATGCGGGAGGAGCTGGTGGGGCTCCTCATGAGGGCGCCGAGGGGTTGATGAGTGAGGACCTGAACCAGGTGAGCTTGAAAGTAGTGGCCCAACTTCTTGACAGTCCAAACGATGGCTAACACCGTTTTTTCCACAGGGGAGTACCTGAGTTCGGCCTCCCTTAGAGTCTTGCTAACATAGAAGATGGCATGTTGGATGCCGTCTTCCTTCCGGATGAGCACAGAGCTGATAGCCGCCGGGCTGACCCCAAGGTAGAGATAGAGGGTTTCCCCTACCTTTGGTTTGGACAGCACAGGGGGTGAAGATAAATATCGTTTGAGCTCGTCGAAAGCCCCCTGGCATTCCGGAGTCCATAGAAAGCCAGCCGTCTTCCTCATGATCTGGAAGAAGGGTAGAGATTTCTCCGCTGATTTAGATAGAAAGCGGTTGAGGGCTGCCAGGCGGCCCGTCAACCGTTGAACTTCTTCACGTTGCGTGGGGGCTCCATGTTGATGATGGCCTGGATTTTCTCGGGATTGGCCTCAATACCCCTTCGGCTCACCATGTAGCCCAAGAACTTGCCCCCTTGGACGCTGAAGGTGCACTTCTTCGGGTTTAGCCGAAGGTTGAACTTTTGCATGATGGCGAAGATTTCCCGGAGGTCGTCAGCATGGCTGGAAGATTGCTTACTTTTGACGATCATGTCGTCCACATAGGCCTCCATGGTGCGCCCTAGGACGGCCTGTAAGACCCGGGCCACCATCCGGGTGTAGGTGGCCCCCGAGTTCTTTAGGCCGAAGGCCATCACCAGGTAGCAGAAGATGCCCTCGGGAGTCATGAAGGCAGTTTTTTCGGCGTCTTCCTCGTGCATGAAAATTTGGAGATACCCTCGGAAGGCATCGAGGAAGGACATGATCTCACACCCTGCAGTTTCATCCACCAGTTGATCAATGTTTGGTAGAGGGAATGGATCCATAGGGCACGCCTTGTTGAGATCGGTGTAGTCCACGCACATGCGGAAGGTATGGGGCTTCTGTGCGAGGACCACATTTGCTAGCCATGAGGGGTATTTCACCTCCTTGATGTGCTTAATTGAGAGGAGCATGGCGACCTCCTTCTTCACAAATTCCCTCCTCTCGGCGGAGAGGGGTCTCCTTCGTTGTTGTACTGCTTTTGCCGAGGGGTCCACCGAGAGGCGGTGGGTGATGACCCTTCGGCTAATTCCCGGCATGTCCTCCGGCCCCCATGCAAAGACAGCGAAGTAGGCGCGGAGGGCGTCGGTGATACCGGTCTTTAGATCTTCAGGGAGCTGGGCTCCAATCTTCACGACTCTCTCCGGCTGGGCCGGATCGAGCGCAAAGTCTTCTACGTCCTCGGCTGGTTCAGCCCTCGGCCTTTTTTCTTCTTGGTCGATGGTTCCGGTGATGGTGTCAACACAGAATTCCGTCTTGCTTACCTTCTTAGTGACCTGAAGATAGCAGGCGCGGGCAATTTTCTGGTTCCCCCGGGAGTAGCCAATACCCCCCTCGGCGGGGAACTTGAGGCAGAGGTGCCTCATGGAGATGATGGCTTCGAGGTCCTCGAGGGCTGGCCGGCCGAGGATGATGTTGTGGGCGCAGTCAATGTTGAAGACGACGAACTCCACTTCGAGCTGGGCTCTATGGAGCCCGTCGTCGAAGATCACCGGGAGGGTTATTACCCCCTCGGAATCAATAGTATCGCCGGTGAAACCGGCAAGAGGGGTCTTAATGGGCCGAAGGGACCCCCTCTCCAGATGCAGCTCTCTGAAGGTGCTGAGATACATTACATTGACGGAGCTGCCCGTGTTAATGTAAGTTCGGTGAATGATGGTGTCGTTTATCTCCGTCCGAATGACCAAGGCATCCCGGTGAGGAGAAGAAGTAGGAGGGAGATCTTCGTTGGTGAAGGTGATGGGTTCCTCCCTCAGTCGCTTTACCGGGGGCATATGAATGACTTCCCCCACGTAGAGCGATTGAGCCCACTTCTTTCGCTGGCTGGTGGAATCGCCCCCTGTATTGCCACCGGTGATCATGAGGATGTGGCGTTTTTTCTCCTGGTAGTGGGGGTACTCCTCCTCTTCCTCCTCCAAGTTCCCGATCTCCCTCTTCTTGCCGAGGGGGATGGTGTTCGGGTTCACCCAAGCGTTTACCTTCGTGTGGTGCCCTCGGGGAGGTCCCTGATGAGAAGGCCCCTCCTGCCGAGGGCTCTGAACAAATTGGGACAAATGCCCTGCTTGTATTAACCTCTCGATGGCCGTCTTTAGCTGATGGCAGTCATCGGTCCTGTGCCCCTGGTGCCGATGGAAGCGACAGTATGGGAACTGAGGGTCGATAGCATGTACCTCCGGGGGTGCGCGAGAGTCGCGCTCAACGAGGCCCCTCTCCTCGGCAAAATCGAGGATGATGCTGACGGGGTGCGTCAATGGTGTCCGAGGGCGGTCCAGGAGAATGGGTTGTGCCCAAGTCTTAGGGTTGCTCTTATAACCTCCCCCGGGTTTGGCTTGGCCTTGCCGAGGGCGGTCATCAGAGGGTCCCGAAGCCTTGGGGTGATTTGGAGGAGCCCCCGGCCCTCGGTTATGCTTGTTGTCAGCCCTCGGGGGCTGCTGGTCCGGATGCTCCTCGGTGATACTTCTCCACCTCCTCGGCCTCAGCATATCGGTCCCCCCGCTGCAAAGCCCTTATGTAGTCGCGGGGGGGTTCAATGATGAGGCTCCTTGAAAAGTTGCCGGTGCGGAGGACGGTTTGTAGGAGGGCCAGGAGGGTCCCGTCATCAGCACCGTCGACCTTGTCGGCCTCCGTCCTCCAGCGCTCCAGGAAGTCCCAAAGGGTCTCATCCCTCTTTTGGCGTATAGTTAGGAGGTGGGAGAAGTGCTTCCTTGTGCGACGCCTCCCGACAAATTGTGTCAAGAATCGCTGGGCGAGTTCTTGCCACGAATCAATGCAGCCCTCGGGCAGCCTGTTGAACCATTCGTATGCCGGCTCCTCTAAGGTGGAGAGGAACCAACGACACAAATATTCGTCTGACGCCCCTACCATCATCATGTTGTTCTGGTATTTGCTGTAATGTTCCTGGGGGTCCGTCTTCCCGTTGTAGGGCTGTATGTGCTGCCCTCGGTATTTTTCCGGGATCCGGGCCGCCAATACCCTTGGGGTAAATGGCGTCCGAGTCCGGAGCTGGATGACGGGTTCCCCGGAGCCCTCGGCCACTTTCTTCTGTAATTCCTCCATTTTGGCCATCATGGCCTCGTATTTGAGGTCTGAGTGAGGGGTGGAGGTGGTGGCGTGAGCTTTGTTGGACTCCATTTCGTCAAGCCGGCGTTGGAGGGCCGCAATAATCTCGTCCCGGGGATCCTTCGGGAGGGTCTCCGCCCCCTGCGAACGAACCCGGGCCGAGTGGGCCTCGTTGATCTGGTGGCGAGCGTCATCAGCATGAAGGGGTGCCTTGCCTTTGTCCCGAGGGGGACGCTCCTCGTCTGCCCTCGAGACAGACCCCCCACTTTCCTGGGGCCTTTGGAGTGCCTTCTCTCCGAGGTGGTCTTGGACCCCTCGGCGGTCTGGCCCTCCTCCGAGCCGGTTGAGGGCAGAAGTGCGGGGCCTCTCCCTGTTGTCATTGTGGCGGTCGCGGGACTGTACTTCCTGGGAGGATGTATCCTGGGCCACTATCCCTTCGTCGTTCCTCACCCGAGGGGTGGGGTTTCCGAAGGGGTGTGGCGGAGGGGGGGGGATGATGTTTTCCCCAACCTTGGGGTGAGCCGGAGCCAGGGTGCCGAAGCCACCCGGGTTCTGAGTGAGCGTTTGGATGAAGGCGGAGAGCGCCGATTGCACGTCGATGGTGAGAACCGGAGGCTGACTTGGTCATCACTCCGGTTTTTCTTTTTGGCCTCGATGCCGAGGCGGGCATCGGGGGCATTTTGTTGGATCTGAAGGCGTAGGTCGACAGCCGCCTGTTCCAGCCCAGCGATGACACCGCCCTCGGGAGCCCTGTGAGAGGCTTCGGGGGCGTTGACGTCGTCGAGGGCCAGGTTCTTGTCCTCTACGTTCTTCGAGTTGGCACGTGTTGTTCTCACCATTTTGATAGAGGGCTGGTGTTTTGTGTTTGGTCGAGGGGGAGGGTTTCTTACTTGATTGTTCGACCTCTCAACGAGAGCACCAAATGATGGATAGTCTACCCGGGGGTATGTATCCGAAGGGTTATTGCGGGGAGTAACTTAGAGAGAAGTCAGAGCAAGTAAGTAAATGTAGAGAGAGAGTGTATTCAGTATGAATGTCGTAGTTTTCAGCCTGGTTACAAATGAGGAAATGGGGTGCTATTTATAGTAGCAATAAATGCCGGACAGGGACACGTGTCAAGCGCTCATTGGCCGAGGGGTCACCTCAACTGGTTGGCGCAGGCAGCCGCATGTGGCCGCATTTAATGCGGCTGTTGGATGGGACGTCTGTGCAGGGTACGGTGATCTGTACGCATGTGAGGCGGATATCTTGTCGAGTGAGATGCCTTCGGCTATAGAGCAGTAGCCGAGGGCTCCTCCAACCGATGGCACCCTGGTGCCGAGGGCTCACAGTGCTGAGGGCTACTGTTTTTCGCCGTTTTCTCCCAGTTTCTTAATTTGTTTGAGAGACCCGTTCTGTGAGAGTTTTAGAGCCTTCGGCCAGGGGGCCGAAGGCACCCCTGGCGCGTAGTGCGGGCTGCTTGGTACTCTGGGCGCTGTGATTTGGGCCTGTTGGGCCTTCTGGGCCTTTGCTGGAGTAGTAGGAGTCTGTGGGCCGGGGGATCCCGGGCCATATACTCCATCACGATATATGTCTGCCAGTTTACCCAGATGCATGGAACTTAAACGATTGTTATCTAGTATAAAGAAGAAAGAGAGTCAATCTATGGAATTTTATTTAAGCGAAATTAAAAATGTAGTTGATGCCCTTGCGGCAATTAATTCTCCCGTGTCGGATAAAGAGATGCTTGAAGCCATATTGGCTGGTTTGGGTCCTCAGTATCGGTCCTTTGTCACTAGTGTCTCTTTATTCCCCGACCAATTTCCCTATGACATTCTACAACCCCGACTTTTGGAGGAAGAGCAACGAGTTTTGTATGACCGTCAACAACAACCAGCCGCTGGACATCAAGCCTTCACGGTTGCTGCGGCAGGGGGGGCGCCACCGGCTGGCTACGCTAATCGCGACAGAGGAGGCCGCGGTAGGGGACGCAGCAGGCAGGGCCGAGGACGCGGCAGAGGACCATTGTATGACTATCAGCACCAGGCTACGCAGTTTTATGGTCCACAGCAGCCCGCAGCTGCTCCGCAACCCGGATTCAGACCTGGCCAGCAGGGATTCGGCCAGCAGGGTTTCGGCCAGCAGGGGTTCAGTCATCCACATGCTTTAACTCAGGGGGTGCCTAATTCTCAAGGAAACACTTCAGGTTCTGCACGTAATTCTGTTTTGTCAACTTTAAATATTAATCCCTATTTTATTTATGATACTCACGCTAGCTCTGCAGGTTTCTCATCAGGTGAGTGAATTCTTGGATCTGTTCCACCACCTGTTGTCTGTCAGTTTTGTTTTGCTGCAGACCATTCTGCACTTCAGTGTCCATCTCATTATGCTCCACCGTCTGCGCCAGCTTTGTTAACTTCCAACGGTGACTCAAATACTGCTTTATGGTACCCTGACTCTGGGGCTTCGGCTCACATGACTCCTACGAAAGGTATTTTAGTTAATTAATCTGTTTATACTGGACCACTTTCTGCTAGTGTCGCTAATGGTTCTAAGCTTCCCATTGCTAATATTGGAGATGTTCATTTAAATTCTTCTAGTCGTCCCCTCACGTTAAAATCAGTTTTTCATGTGCCTCACATTAAATTTAATTTACTATCTATTCAAAAACTTTGTGCTGATAATAACTGTGTTGTAATTTTTGATAAAAATTCCTTTTTTGTTAAGGACAAAATCACGGGGACCATCCTTCTTCAAGCTCCTAGTCATGGTGATCTCTATCCAGTCAGCCTCAGCCCTCAGCCACCACTTGCTTTGACTTCTCTTGCTTCGTCTGGTTCTCTTTGGCACCATAGATTAGGCCACTGTGGCAACTCTATTTTAAATACTTTACGTAGTCAACACCATATTTCTAGCAACTTTACTTTATCTCATGACTGTATTTCTTACCGATTAGGCAAATATCAACGTTTACCCTTTACGAATGCTAGTCATAATTCTACAATGCCTTTACAATTGATTCATTCTGATGTTTGACAATCTCCTATTTTATCTAATTTAAGTTTTAAATACTATGTAGGTTTCATTGATGACTTCTCTCGCTATACTTGGATGTATCCCATGCACACAAAGGCAGAAGTTTTTCATCACTTTCAAACTTTTAAATCTTCGGTTGAAAATCTTTTTAACACTAAAATTAAAAAATTTCAAAGTGACGGAGGGGGTGAATTTGTTAATACTAATATGCGGCAATTTTTTTGATATTCATGGAATTTATTTTCGCAAATCTTGCCCTGACACACCTCAACAAAATGGGGTGGTTGAACGTAAACATCGACATCTGCTCGAAATTATTAGGACTATGCTTCTTCAAGCTTCTATTCCTAGTCAGTTCTGGGTAGATTCCATTTTTACTGCTGCATACATTATTAATCGTTTACCCTCTCCCTTGCTTGGCAACTTTTCTCCATATGAAAGACTCTTTCAAAAATCTCCTGATTATGCGTTTATGTGTGTGTTTGGCTGCTCATGTTTTCCTAATATTTTTGTGTCTTCTGCAAATAAACTTTCAGCCTAATATGTTCACTGTGTTTTTATTGGCTATGCATCTGGTTATAAAGGGTATCGTTGTCTTGAACCTAAGTCTGGTAAAGTTTATGTCAGTCGTCATGTTAGGTTTCTAGAAACTAACTTTCCTTTTCCCTCGTTATCATCCTCATCCTCGGAGTAATCCTCTTCTTCTGACTATCCTCAATTAACTCTCCCCAACACCATACAATCCCATATACCTCCAGCCATGCCCCTATCTCGGCATATTCCAGGGCTTGTCCTTCGGTCACCACACCACCCGACACCACCCTCTCATCTCACGGTCACCACAGCACCACCCCAGCCAGTCCTTCGGTCAGTTTCACTAACCTCCCTTTGGCCACCTTACCCGAAACCAGTCCCACAACCTCGCCTAGTTCTGTCGACAACCAATCCCCATCAGCCATGTCTTCGCCCAATCCCATAGCCCGTGGAGGAAAATTGGTAAACAACGTTGATGATGATGGCGTCATGACGGGAGACCTGGCTGCGCTTGGAATTGTGACCGAAGAAGAGAACAGCATTGAAGAAGTTGCCAGCACCAGAGAGGGAGAGGCAGCAACAGCAGCCGTCGAGCTCATGGACGAGGAAGCCATGGCTGCCGCAGTGGAGTTTTCGGAAAAAACTCATGGCGACGACGGTAAGCGTGAAGAGAAAAAAATTAGGTTTGAGCTCAGATACCATGTGAAATAATGGAAAAGGGTACTCCAATAGGAGTCGTGACAGGTATATTTATAGTAAAATAAAGTTGTCAAAATACATAAGGATTCCTAATTTATATTAACTATTAGTAAGATGTATACCACGTATTTAAGTAAACGTTATAAAATAATAACGAGCACAACATACAAACTAGTTTAAACAACTCTTCTACCGCTAATAATCGTGGCAAGAAGGGAAAGGTCGGGCCAAGTATTGATAGTTTCTCAGCTTCAGTGGAGGCATCTTCTATTCGACTTGAAAAGACGGGAATGGAGATGGCAAGGGTGGATACAGATATAGTTGATAAGACATCACGCCTACCAACTGCTTTAAGTGAACTCAAAGGAATGACTCTAACTATGAAATACAAGCTCAAGAAGAAAATGGGAAAAAATCAGAGCGAGTTGTTGTACTTTTATGGATTGCCAGATGCAGAAAAGATGGACTGGTGCAAGTGGTATTTAGAAGACGAGTCATGAATTACTTTTTTGGCACTACTTCTCACCGGTTTTACACTGGCCATGTACTTCATGAATGATTTTTTTGAATGGTACTTCCTGGATGATATAAAAACTATGATTTTGTGGTCTAATTTCATCATGATATAATCAAATGACGAATTGACGATTGATGTGACCGAAGTCGTCACAAGTCATCTACTCACAATTTGACCTTAATGTGACCACCTGTTAGTATATATATGACCATTAACTAGCTACACTTACAGCATCAAATCAGACATATAGCTTGTTGCGTTTAGAGTTTTAAGTTGCTGCATTTGGAACCTTAATATGGCCTTTAACTTGCTGCGTTTACGGCTTAAAATCTGACCTATACCTTCCTTCAATTACAGCTTAAAGTTGCTGTTCATTTGCACGCTTAATATGCCCTTTAACCTATACCTTCTTGCAATTATAGCTAAAACTTGATGTGGACTTATATAGGCTTAATATGTCCCTTAACTTGCTGCATTTAAAGCTAAAAAATGCTGCATTTGGAGCCTTAAAATGGCCTTGAAGTTGCTGCAATTACAACTTACACTTGCTGTGCATTTATAAGCTTAATATGCCCCTTAACTTCTTCATTTACCGCTACAAGTTGCTGCATTTGTAGCCTTAAAAAAGCCTTGAGGTTGCTGCAATTATAGCTTAAACTTGTTGTCCATTTAGAGCCTTAATATTCCCATTAACTAGGTGCATTTACAGGCTACAAATCTGGCCTTTACAGTGTAGTTAAATGTGTTCAGAGCACACAAAACAACAGATAGATTAAATCCAAATCACCTTACATAATACATTAAATCCAAAGTCACTTGGAATGGTTATTGCCATTAAATCCCAAGTTGTTGTAACTAGTTCATAATTTATAACCCAATATGCGCACAAAGATGCCAAGCAGGGGGACATGCAAATATGATTAAATTTGAACCCATATGAGAATCATCAAAACCAATAGATTAAATCCAAAGTCACCTTACATAATACATTAAATCCAAAGTCACCTTACATGATAGAATGAATCCAAAGTCACCTTACATAATAGATTAAATTCTAGTGTTGTACATGTCTGTTGCTAAATCTTCTCGAAATGTAGTCCATGATTCGATGGGCCTTAAGTTAGCCCCCCCCCCCCAAAGGTTCATCTTCCTCTTCGTCATCTACATCTACCTCTTCTTCTATTTCATCATCCTCCATTGGATCAATATCATGTTCACGTCGAATGAAATTATGTAGTAGAGCACACACGACTATAATCTGACAGGTCATACATATAGAGTACCATGAGGCACTACGTAAGATGGCACATCGATTCTTAAGTAATCCAAATGCACGTTCAATAATATTCCTAGCTTTTGAGTGCTTCATATTAAAATACTCATGTGCATTTTGCGGATGACAATTGTTTTGCCATTCTGACAAATGGTACCTTTGCCCTCTATACGGGGCAAGAAATCCTTCACAATTAGCATAACCTCATCAACCAAATAGTAACACCCTGTCAATACATTTAAATATTTATTCTAATTTACTTCAAAATTTTAGTTTTAGAATAAAAAATGTGTATACCTTGTGGAACTCAGAACCTTCTTGTGAGGGCATCTATCAAATGTGTATACTTGTTCTTCTACTATCAAATGTCGGGTTGGTCTCAACCCACCTTTTGTTACCAACATATCACACAACTTGAAAAAAGCAGCACGACTCACTCTTAATTGGGAAATGCAGTTCGATTCAGGTTCATTTACTAATCTTTTAAAATATCCCTCCTTTTTGGAATGATTGTCTATTATATAGCGAATACCCCGTGTTCGCCTTCGCCTTGTGGATAATGAAACAAACATCCAAAATATGATTGTCATAAACCATGTTTGAGTATTCAATCACCACTTTAATGACTTTCTCGTTAAGACACGTTTTGAATTTAAAGAACTTTGCCCTAATACATGGCTGTTTGATGTTTGACTTTCTTCCATTCTATAAAAAAAACAGAAATGAGATTGTAATGAATTGAAAAGACAAAAGGCATTGACAATTTGATACATACCTAAGAACAAATATGCGATAAAAACAAATGGCACCACACATTGAAATTACACATCATATGAGCACTCAAAACTAGTTCTTGTTGTCATAATATTCACGTACACAAGCTAGCACCTAAGCAGACAAATCATATAATTTAAAGGAATCATTGGCCACAATCGAATCTCTGCACTTTGCTCCTAGATATATCTATATAACTACATATAGCTAGTTTTGAACAGAAAAACGTTTTTAAACTATATATATAGTTGTTCAATCACCTATATATATATATATATATATATATATATATATAAATTTGTGTGTGTGTCTAATTTCGAACAGGAGGATAGAAGGTCCTTGACTCCTTATACAATGAGACTGAAAAATGGAAGAAGAAAGTAATACATGTAGCGGCTTCTATGGTGAGGAGATTGGAGGGATTGTTTTGTCTCTCACGGATAAAGCAGTAGAAATGAAATGGGAGTAGGTTTCAAGGTTATTTATGCCATTTTAAATACCATGTACGGAGTATAAGATACTCCCTCCGTTATTATAAGGTTCCCATTTTCCCTTTTTGGACATCCCATATAAAGGTTCTCATTTTCATTTTAGGAAACAATTAACAATCTCAAGTGACAAATTAATCATTAAATATTAAAAATAATACATTTATAACACCACATTTATAAACACTAACTACATTATAATATATGCCTATTAAAATTATTTCTCAAAATATACTCGAAGTACTTTAATTAATTATTGTCTAAATAACCGTGCCATTTTGCTATGAGAACCTTCCAACGGGACGGATGTAGTATCTTTTAAGGCTGATGAAGTAAACAATTTTTTTATTATTAAAACCCAGGCTTAATAAACAATAGCTTCTTTAGTAAGCAATGCTTAGTAAGATACGGCTAAATAAGCACCGTTTATTAAACAAGTAAGTAAACGGCTCCTAAGTCTGCTAAAATAACTCTGAGAAAAGAGCACGAATGTGATTTACCGTATAGGTATGCTCAAACTCCAATAGACGACCGAAACAAGAGTGATAATGAAAAATTTGGAGACTTAAAAACGACTCATATGGTTTGGGTAAATGATATCATTAGTTCATGATATTGAATCAATCATTGATGACGAGGGAGGGAATAGCGAGTATTATGACTTATACAACCCGTGGACATTATTACATATGGTTCAAAGATGAGGAGGAGTCCCATAGCATGAGGCCCGCATGACTCAAGCCACCAAAGTCTGAGTGAACCGTTAGCTAGACCGTGTGGATTCAAATGGAAGCGGTAGATAGGCTTTGAACCACCCTTGATTGCCACAACATTACCTTTTATAAGTAATGTGACTGACTGACTGTTGACACGTACAATCATGTGAATGGCCAACACGTCGATCTTTCAATTGACCACATGGCTTATTTTTAAAAGGTATCTCTTCCTACTTTAATCTCAAACAACTACTTGACTGATATGACAATTATAAGAGCCTTCTAACTTTAAAAAGGAAGCGCTTAGGTGCCTAAAATATTCTACCATAAATAGGTTGCCTTATTGGTTGATTTTACGCACCTATATAAGCCCCTCACTCCTTTCAACACCTAATAGCTTGGTGAGACTTTTGTGAATACTTGTAAATTCATTCCTACACCTTTTTTTCTTGATATTCTATCCATATAATAGCTCCTCATATAAGTTTCACATGAAGTATCAAGACACACAAAGCCTAAATACATTAAGCATGCACTTGTTCTTCGTTTTTCATATCTGGCTACAATTAGAGCATGTGCATTCATTCTCGGGTCTTGCTTGATCTTTAATATACACTTGCCTCAATAGTTTCTACTATTGTAATTATTTTCAAACATAGTACATCTTTAATTCAATTTGTTGAGTATTAATCAAATATGTAATAAGGCTTATTAATTACTTTCTAATTTGAAATCTTGTACCTTCATTGAAATTGACATGGATACCATTGTATTTGAAATTGGGTGAGATGGTAACCTCTACAAATTTGATAACATCGATTTGAAAAATGCCAACATAACCTCTAGCCTTATATTCTTCATGATACTTTTTTTGCGTAGAAACCTGGGCCGCACTAGCTTTGATTTATGAGCAAAACTATCTTCTAGAAATCTTGTTGGTCTTGGAGTTATTCATATCAACATGTTTGGTCCATTTGATTTCACTTGTTGTTATTGTTGACGACTACTCCTGAAATACTACGACAATGTGACTTCTTGTGAATCAAAGTGATGTTTTTAACGTGTTTGTTAAGTTGTACAACAAAATTCAAAACGAAAGTGGATCAAGGCTAGGAGGGTGCCTAGGGACACCATTGTCCACAATGAAGTGCACTGGATTGTTAATCTGTCACGTCCCGGACCTACCCGAACACGTCAACAACCCGCCGTACAATACGAATAGTCAATCGCAGTCTAACACATCTATATTATACAAGGCGTCTTGAATATCATTCGCACATAAGTCATCCATAAGCATACATAATAAGCAATTTAATACGCAGCAGAAAACATAGTTTGAAAACAAATGCCACATGGGGCAAACATGAGCACACAGGCTCTATAGTAAAATATTCATGAGCATGTTTATAAATGTTCAAAAACATAATGGAGGAAGCACGAACCAAGTCTTCTCTCCAAGATGATCACCCGAGCAACGAGCACAGGAAGCAAGCTCTAGCCTCAACCTGAAATGGTGGTGGGACGCCCCCCGAAAGGGGGTCAATACTCTATACGGCTATAAAGTACCGGTGTGGATGGCATCTAATAGATATATAACAAGTATTTCAAACACAAGACCCTCAAATAGGGTGATAATATAATCTAGGTCGTAACCCCAAGTTACCCATTTTGAAAATATACTTACTTTATATATAAAGTCAAGTAGTCGACCCGTAAGCCCAAGGTTTGTTTACAAAACATCAACCCAATACCCCGTGACTACCAGTCACGACAAATCATAGGGTCCAACCCTAACACATATGTTTGCATTTCTAGAGTTCAACTCAAGTACATCACCGTGCGCACCATAGGCTACAGTCTCAAGTCTCTCATGCATTTCTAGTTTCTAGAGTCCAACTCAAGTACATCACCATGCATGTCCTCAATCACAACCCCTTGTCTACCCATGCACTTCTAGAGTCCAACTCAAGTACATCACCGTGTCATGACATAGACTCAATTCCTAAGCAAACCTATGCATAGAATTGAGATATCAATAATCTATTTTGGGACATCCTTACGGACTGCCCATAACACGGTCTTAACTTCATACTAAATCAATTAAGTCACTTGAATCACATTCAAGCACATCACTTACAATCAAATTCTTAGATTCAATTCCTTGACAATTACAAACAATCATTAACTAGTAATTCAATACCATTATGATTATTCTTATAAATCAAATATTCTACTCGTAAGTCCCTACATATCTAGATATATGTAACAGAAACTTAAGCATCCAATGTAATACATAAATAGTCATTTATGTATCAACACAATTCACACATGAGTAAAAATGCCTATTTTACATAATAGTTCATTTAACTCCATTTTTATCAATATGATTCCAAATCATTTCCAATTCCATTACTTATCAAATATATCCATATTTCATCAATAATCAATCTTCATAATCCATGTAAAACATGATTTATGCATTTAGGTAATCTCATGCTTAACCTACAAGTTGTAAGCAACTAGATGTCCATCCCCACCTCAAATGAGCTTTAAACCTTTCCTTCTCAATCCAATGCTCAAAGCTTCGGCCAAGGAAGTTTGATAAATGATTCCTTGCTTATAAATGATTTTTATACATCCTCCTCAAGGTGCTATCTCAACTCGTAACCGATGATACGAAAACAACCCCTAGAAAGGGTGTTTTCCGACGAAATCGTTTCTAACCTTTCAAGGTTTATTCTAGGTTAGCATCTAACAATTACTTCAATATAGTAACCTTATAAGGAACATATCATACACTTTAAATAGTGTATAATAGTTCCACCAATCGTTCATATCATTTAGATAATGAAAAGGAAGATTTTGGGTTCAAACTTACTATGAATACAAAAACGTATTCAACGAGGTATTGTTTTCCTTCGATGATTTGGAGGCCATAAACTCGTCCGTTCGCTTCAAACCGAACGTCTAAGGATTCCTTATCTTGAGAGCTTTCTGTATACATCTCACACGCCTTATTTGGACGAGTTTAGATCAAGATATGGCTCAGACAAGCAACTCTACGCACTGGAAAATATCCCTACGGCCAGAATCCTCTCTAAGTCTCTTTTGTGTTGTGAGCTCCTATCCACTCCTCCAATGATAAGAGTTCGAATGGAGGTTGTGATAAGTATCTAGTAGCTCTCAATGATGATATCTAATCATGTGGTTCACAAAAGAAGAGGGTAAGGTGTTTGATTGCAATCAAACATGGGGTGGTCCTCCTCTTTTATTTCTTTTTGTATTGTTTGAGCTCTCAACTCTATAGGTCCGCCTCATTTATGTGTTATAACTTATTCTCCTTGTTTTTCAGGTTCTCAAGCCATGTGAAGTGGTTCTGAATTGATCCCAATCAATTTGAGGTCCAAAATATGCACCAATACTTTCAAAGATGGAAAGATGGGTCATATTGTTTTATCTTTTGTCATGAGATGTCTTTTTGTACTCATCCTAATTTATTTAGGCCAAGTCAACTATCTACATCATATCATTGGTCTCTAATATGTGTAGGAAAATCCCAATAATTTTGATGGAGTATATGGGTCTGAGCCCCTGGACCCACATACTCGGAAGAACAGAAAGCACAAGACACAGAGTGGCGCCCTCGTCGGCCAAGACGCCCCCGTCGGCCGAAAAGGTGCCAACTCAGATTATGGCCCTGAAGCCAAGGAACCCGGGTGCCCTCGTCGGCCGCGCCCTCGTCGGCCGTGCCCTCGTCGGCCACGCCCTCATCGGCTACGAAGACTCCACAGAACCGGATTCTACACTTACTTATTTGTACAGCCCATTAGTGGCTTTGTATTCGGCCCAGCAGCGGTCCAGTTGTAAATGGGCCTCCCAAGCCCAAGGCTTGGGAGCCCAGCCCGTATTTTCTCTATAAATACTCCCCTTGGGAGTAGTTATAGGGGTTACAAATTCATTCTATTGAAGCATATATTGCACTTCTCTCTCTAGCTCTCACTTCTCTCTAGATATACCCTATCATTTGGTGCTCTCGTTGAGAGCTAGAACAATCAAGTTAGCACCCTTCGTCGCTACCAAGCACAGCTAACCACTGATCATGGGAAGAACTAAGTCAAACCGCAACCTCGTCAGCAAGGCCATCCCTGAGGACCAAGAGCCCAGGGAGCACGATGAGGATGCCACGGCCGACCAGGCCGGCGGAGGGGACCTCTTCCAGGAGGCCTTCAACCTCACGACGGACCTCCGCAACCAACTCAACGGCGGAGCCCCTGATGCCCGCCTCGGCTTGGACAAGAAACGAGCTGAGAAGACGGACCACGCCCCGGCCCAGCCTATGGCCGCGGCCTCTCCGTCCGTGGATCCATAGGTCCAGGCCGCGCTGTCGGCCATCATCGCCAGCCTGGCTCAGAACCCCACCGTCCTCAGCGCACTCTTGCCAAGGACCGGGGGGAACGTCACTCAACCTCCTCAGCCCCAACCGTTGGCTGTCCAGATAGGCAACGATGAGGGGGTGGTGCCCCAGGACACGACGTCGTCCCACTCCCACCCCGCTTCCCCTCTTCGGCCCGGGCAGACCCCAACGCGTGGAAAAGCCTCTGCCTTCAACAGGCTAGGTGACACGCGCCATCGCCCGGTTTCGAAGAGGATGGCGGGACGGATTGGTGAGCCTCGTCCTGGCTCGCCGAGGGAAAGCTTGGGGTCTGTGTCCCGGACAGCGGACCAGCCCCGCCCGGACAAGGGCAAGGGGAAGTTGCACGAAGATGACGTGCGCCACCGAATCAATGCGGCTCACGACGAGCGCATGAGGAACCAGCCGGGCGCCGCTGTGGCCGCTAGGGACCCCCGAGATGAAGTCATCGCCCAGCTAGAAAGGAGGCTTGCTCAGATGGAAGCCAAGCAGTCGGCCAACATCCCTACGGCCGGCGCCTCCAACGACCCCGGCCTCAACGCGCTCATGAACAAGGTTAGCGCCCTAGAGAGGGAGCTGGCCGAGGGGCGAGGTGACCCCATCATCCAGGTCAGGACCAGGACCCCTTTCACCAACAGGGTCCTCTCGGCCCCCATCCCGGAGAAGTTGTGACACTCCAAAAATTTAAATAAAAATAAAATATAATTGTTATTAGTCAGATAAAATGTTACGGAAATAACATTTTAATTATTAAGTGAGTCAAACAAAAATTTAACAATCGTGACATTCTAAAATAAAGGAACATTTTTAGCAAATACGAGTTATGTATATGGCAAAAGTAATAAAAGCTACGGAGTACATTTTAACTTATACACTACAATAATTATAGCAAAGAAAATTAAACCCAAATAATACACAACGTGTGTTAGTGATATACCTTAGCATGTTCACGCTAAAAATGAGCCTACCTAATTGATATTACGTAAAACTTATGAGCTGCGTATTAACCAAGAAAGAAACGAAGATGCAGCGGCCAAATACATTCAAACTCTACGCACACAGCATGAACCAGCACTCAATATAAGCTAGATTCAAAGTCCTGAACAATCAGAACTCTTTGGCCGGCAAACAAACCGCGATCCACGTACGAGATAGAAACAGGTGAGGAAGAAGCTGTTTATATTAAACTCAAACTCTAACACAACATAAAACCCTCGACCTACAGCTATAAATAGTAGCCTCAGACCTGCAGATTTTCCATCCCCAAACCAGCCGACGCACACCTATACATATACGTATATACATATATACTATTGCGACCCTTTGTTTTAGCCATAACCAAATCTTGCGAACACCTCTGAAACATTTCCCTTCGCGAGACGAATCCAACGGAGAAAGAATCGTAGAAAACGGTCGTGAAACGAGGGAGAAAAGCTTCGCCGGAGTTCGCCGGAGTGGCCGCCGGACTGGTTTTACGACGAAGAACGAAGGAACTCCTGCTGCTTCCGCCAGTCCATTTCCGACCTTCCCCGTTCCAAGAAGCGACTGCTGCCGCCACCGTTCACGCGACCAACGAGGTAAGCCTCCCTCCCACCTGCGTCTTCCGACGAAATCACGAGGAAGAAGACGAAGGTCTTCTTTTGTTTTGTGCCTGGGCCGTATTTTCCTTCATGATTGGGCCAGTAGAATAAAAATGTCTGGGCTGGGCTGAAACTGTTAATTCTTGGCTATAATAATAATAATAGTAATAATAATAATAATAATAATAATATGAGTAATCTGCAAAATTATTAATAAATTTGAGATGAGAAATATTAATGAGGAAATTGGCTTGATTAATAGTAATCACTTGGGTGAATTTGTTAATTGTTATTTAACATAATTAAATAATGTTGAATGATAAAATGAATTGATGGTTAAATTAATAAATGATTATCATATTAAAATAATAATGATTTATTTGGACTTAGTACCATAATTAGATTGGATGGATATTATTTTCACTAAGAATTGGATTAATTAAAGTAGATTGATAAGTTAACGTAATTACGGACTCGGAAATATCAAGTGTTTGAGTAATTAATAAAATCCGATTAATTTGATGACGATTAGTTAATTTAAATAATTGTTATAATATTCGGATTTGCTAATAATTTCTATTAATATTACGAAATTTAAATGGTTTAAATATAATTGGGATATGTTTTAATAATTTTAAAATATAGTTAATTATTTGGACGTTTTATGAGTAGAGTAAATTAATGATGATTTTTAAATTAAAAATTGGATGTTGAAGTTAATTATATTCGAATATTTTTTTTATAGAAATAAAATATTGTAATTAAAGGCTGAAGTAATAAAAAGTTGTTAATTCGGATAATTAACTAATTAAGTTAATAAATTCGAATAAGGAAATAAAAGGGGAAAATTGGGTAAAATAATTTATAAATAGAATAAGTGACTAATTATATCTTCTTAATTAAAAAGGTGCTCATTTAGAGACTGGAATTGAAGCAGAGAATTAGGAACATTTGGATTTAAGGTAAGTTTCACGTCAACCGAAATTAGTTCTTTTTATTCGTGATTTCTTTTAAATATTTTGTGTGCATATTTGAGAATTGAATTTATGTGTGATAAATTTGAGTGAATATTATATTATACGAAAGGGTTGTATTTGAGATATTAGTTGATATATTGTTTTGTTGATATGAGTTATTGTATATGATTTTGGAAGATTTAGTAATAGTACGTAATTTGTTCTTGTTGTGGGAGTTTGATGCAAAGGGAATTTTTGAAGTATAAACTTCGATTGATTTTGAGAAAAATAAATATTTTCATAAAAGGCGAGCATCACGGGAGAAATCCGTGGTGTTGGTTTTCCACGTCCCTTAAAATGTGGAGGATGGTTAGGTCTACTACTACTACTCATTTTTTTGTGGTTTTGGTTTGAGGTGAATTGGCGGTCGGTAGAAAACATCCCGACTTTTGAGTAGTAGTGGTAGTAGTAGCTCCTAATCATTCAGTTTTTGAGGTGGGGTAGTTGGTAGAAAACATCCCGGCTACCCGGATCGACTTACTAACCCGGAGGGCTTGGAATACCTTTAGGGGGTGTGCACACTTAAAGTGGTTGTTTCCGTTTCCAAGGAGCAGTTGTGGTACCGGCAATAGTTCCGGGGTGGCCGTATATAACAACGGACCACCGGGCTCAACCAAAGTGTTGAACACCGCCCTTCTAAATTACTAGGAAGTTAGATACAAAGTGATTTTGGGAGAAATTCAAAAGAGGAGAATTTTGGTGTTTCATGTATTTTGGAATTATTATGGTTTACGAGTTAATTATGTGATTGGGATTTTATATAGATATTGTTTACTTATGATTTATGGTTTATAAAGTGTTGAAAAATATTTTATGAGGTTGTACGAATTTTATATATATTATTTATTATTATTTTAAAAGGTTAGGTGGAACTTACTTAGCATTATTGCTAATGGTTGTTTTCTTTTATTTTTCTTGTGCTCGTATTTAACAGGAGGTGATCATGTTGATTTTGATGCTGCAATGTTTGAGAGCGCGAATTAGAAGACAACTATGTAGTCCACTAGAAATAAACTTTAATATTTACTTATGATTCGAACATCTTGATTTTGTTAAACTCGTGTTTTGGTAGATAGCCTTAGCATCCAATCATTCACGGATTGGATGTGGCGGTGACATGCCCCTTTTACTTAGTTTTTATTAATTTCCGCTGCAACTTTTGAAGTTTTAATCATTAAATAAAAGTTCATCTCTATTTCAAAGTATTATTTTGGGTGGAAAATTTGGGGGTGTCACAAGTTGGTATCAGAGCCCTTAGGTTTTCTGAAGAGACTAGAACACAAAGTAATAGGTCGTATGGAGAAATTCTGTCACAAAGACGATAACAGTCTAAGCTGGTTGGTGCATAATTGAGCCTTTGCGCTCGTCCAACTAACTGGGAATTTCTCCTTGTGCTGAAACTTCGTTGTTCGAAATCTTAGACGAAAACCGTGGGAATCTTACCTTCAAGTGAAGATCTTTTCAAAATATTTTCATCAAATTTAGGAAACGAAAATGATTAAGGAAAAGACCTTTCTAGGGACGCAGTGAGGATTGTGAGATTTTGTATTGCTTTTATGTGTTGAACAAAAATTCTTGATACTTATGTGATCTTTTGTATGCTGGATTACGTTATGACTTAATGTGCATAGTAGCTTGATTACTAGACAAAACCTTAGCACTTAAGTACTTTTCTTTTAGAATATGCCGCCTAGGAGAGAAGTCCCCACAACACCAACTAATGCTGAGCTGGCGCTGACCATGCAACAATTTGCTCAAACGTTAAGCACCGCGTTTCTCCAGAACCAGCAAACCAGCAATGACGCTTCTAAGAGGGTAGCAGCTCGGAATCCCCCGAGCTACCAGGGTCAGGAGGATCCGCTCATCCTTGAAGATTGGATACGCTCCTTTGATAAGTTGTTCTAGGCAGTTAACTGCCCGGCGGAACAACGAGTTGACATCGCCGCCTACTACTTGCATCAGGAGGCCGACAACTGGTGGGCCACTGATGGACCAGCCTTACGTCAGCAGCCAAATCTTTCTTGGGAGTCATTTAAGGAGGTTATGAGGGAAAGATTTTATCCCGAACATGTCAAAGCAGAGAAATATGAGGAGTTTTTGTATCTCAAACAAGGAGATATGTCGGTCCAGGACTATTACGCCAAGTTTGTGGCGTTAGCTCGGTTCGCACGTGCTCTAGTTCCGGATGAGAACAGCAAGGCCCGAAAATTTATCCATGGCCTGAATTTCGACACTCAGAAAGCTGTAAGTGTGCTAGGATGCCAGACGTTGAACGAAGCCTATACGAAGGCTGCTCTTCACTATAGGGTGCAACGACTTCAACGTGATGCTTACAAAAGGAACAAAAGAGGTGACGACGATGACCAACCACCAAGAGAGAAGAGAGGTAGACCAAATCCCCCTGAACAGCGAACACAATGGCGGGGAGATGATCGTAATCGCAATCAAGGAGGAAGGAACTTCCAAGGGAAAGGTCCGACAGGTGAACGATATTATCATTGCAAGTTATGCCAAAAGAATCACCCTGGACGCGATTGTGCGGGCAATGCAGTGAAATGTTATGATTGTGGCCGGATGGGACATAGAGCATATGAGTGTCACGTGGGAAAAGGGAGGGTTCCCCAGAACCAAGGCCAAATCAACAAGGGAGGCAATCCTGGAGGAAATAGGCCAGGAGGCGCAGAGAATCCTAACCACAACGCTCGTGGGAATGGGGGAAACCACAAGGGCAACAACAACACCCCTAACCAAGGCAAGATCTACGTGATGAATCAAGCTCAAGCTAATGCATGTGATGTGGTTTCAGGTACCTTTCAAGTGAACTCCATGTCTGCTTATGTTCTTTTTGATTCTGGTGCTTCTCATAGTTTTATATCTTCAAGCTTTGTTAAGAAACTGGGAATAGAACCCACTACTAGAATAGAATTGAATGTAAAAACGGCAGCTAAAAAAGTTGTGGCTTGTGGGAATGTGTACTCAAATGTACCCATACTCATAAGTGACACCGATCTCCCTGGAGACTTGATTCAATTCGATCTAGAAGACATAGACGTGGTGCTTGGCATGGACTGGCTCGGAAGATACAAAGCAAAAATTATATGTGGCGAGCAGAAGGTAGTCATTAAGGGCCCGAATGGGAAGAGAGTATCCTACAAAGCTGTGACCACCACCCCGGGAATAAAGCTGGGAACCATACAACAAATAAAGCGTTACATTCGGAAGGGATGTGAAGCATACTTGTGCGTAGTCAAAGACTCAAAGGTGGAAGAGAAGACCATTTACCAAATTCCCGTGGTCAATGAATTCCCGGACGTGTTTCCTGAAGAGATTCCGGGAATGCCTCCAGAAAGAGAAGTGGAGTTCTCCATTGATTTGATGCCCGGGACTGCACCAATCTCGAAGCCACCCTATCGAATGGCACCAAAGGAGATGCAAGAACTGAAGGAACAACTTCAAGATCTGATGGAGATGGGTTATATCAAACCAAGTGTCTCACCCTGGGGCGCTCCGGTGTTATTTGTCAAGAAGAAAGATGGAAGCTTGAGGCTGTGTGTTGATTACCGGGGACTAAATCAAGCAACTATCAAAAACAAATATCCACTTCCGCGCATTGACGATCTGTTCGATCAGCTGAAAGGAGCAAGTACGTTTTCCAAGATTGACTTGAGATCCGGTTATCATCAAGTAAGGATTGCCGAGAGGGACATTCCAAAAACGGCATTTCGAACGAGGTACGGACATTATGAGTTCACTGTAATGTCGTTCGGCTTAACTAATGCGCCTGCGGTATTTATGGACCTAATGAATCGTGTGATCCGACCCTACCTCGACTTGTTCGTTGTAGTGTTCATTGATGACATTTTGGTGTATTCAAGGACACCTAGTGATCATGAGGAGCATCTCAGAACCGTACTTCAGACTTTGAGAGGCAATCAGCTCTACGCCAAACTCTCAAAGTGTGACTTCTGGAGGGATCAGGTAGCATTCTTGGGCCACATCATCACCCAAGAAGGTGTCTCGGTTGATCCATCAAAAATTGAAGCGGTGATAGGTTGGCCTGCACCCACCACGGTGACGGAGGTTCGAAGCTTCCTAGGTTTGGCTGGGTATTATCGAAGATTTGTGAAAGATTTCTCAAAGGTAGCAAGGCCTTTGACCAACCTCACAAAGAAGACCACTAAATTCCTGTGGATTAGCGAGTGTGAAGAAGCTTTCCAAGAGCTGAAGCGGAGGTTGACAACCGCACCAGTCTTGACCCTACCATCCGGAACAGAAGGGTTTGAGATTTACAGCGATGCTTCATTGAAAGGGCTAAGTTGCGTTCTGTTGCAAAATGGAAAGGTGTGGCCTATGCATCAAGGCAACTAAAGACTCACGAAGTCAACTACCCTACGCATGATCTAGAGCTAGCTGCGGTGGTTTTCGCCTTGAAACTTTGGAGGCATTACTTGTACGGGGCACAATGCAAAGTTTACACTGATCATAAGAGCCTCAAATACATATTCACGCAAAAGGAGCTCAATATGCGGCAACATCGATGGCTAGAACTTGTCAAAGATTACGACTTAGTGATTCAATACCATGAAGGAAAAGCTAATGTCGTGGCAGATGCTCTAAGCCGTAAGTCGGTGCATTCTTGTAGAGCAACATGGATTCTACCCAACCAGCTATGGCGAGACTTCCAAAAGCTGAATTTGGAAGTGAGAGAATTCGGGGAGGTGGATAATGAGGTACGGTTATGTTCTATGACCGTTACCCCATCACTCTATGAAGAAATAAAAGCGGGACAACCTGGAGACGTGAAGTTGGAACGAGTCAAGTCCGGAATGATAGACGGAATCAATGGACCATTCAGGATGCATGATGACGGTAGTATTCGTTATAAAGGCAGGTGGTGTGTCCCTATGAAATGTGAGCATGTCAAAAAGCAAATCATGGAAGAAGGACACAACACGCCTTATTCGATACACCCAGGTGGGGATAAATTATACAAAGACTTAAAGAAGAAATTCTGGTGGCCGCGAATGAAGAAAGAAGTGGCGGAATTTGTAGCCAGATGCCTTAACTGCCAGAAAGTCAAGGCTGAGAGATGCAAGCCCAAGGGACTCATGCAACCCTTAGAAGTGCCAACGTGGAAATGGGACTCGATCTCGATGGACTTTGTCGGAGGGTTACCCCTAACAAAGTCTGGAAAAGACAAAATTTGGGTGATCGTCGATAGACTTACCAAAACTGCGAGATTCATTCCCATGAATGAAACTTGGAGTATGGATAAGCTGACTAGAGCTTACATCCAACACGTGGTCAAATATCATGGTGTGCCTCGAGATATTGTGTCTGACCGAGACTCCCGTTTCTTATCACAATTCTGGAGGGAATTGCAAGCGGCTATGGGGACCAAACTAAAGCTAAGCACTGCATTTCATCCTATGACGGACGGACAGACGGAGAGAACTATCCAGACACTTGAAGATATGCTGAGAGCTTGCATACTAGACTTGCAGGATTCATGGGATGAACACTTAGACTTGATAGAGTTCTCGTACAACAACAATTACCATGCAAGCATCAAGATGGCTCCGTACGAGGCTTTATACGGTCAGAAGTGTAGAAGCCCATTATGCTGGAGCGATATGGTGGATAAAGTGGTACTAGGACCGGACTACCTCCAAGACACCATGGACAAAGTGAAGATGATTCAAGCAAGGATGAAAGCTGCACAAGATCGTCAGAAGTCTTATGCAGACTTGGGGAGGAAACCAGCCGAATTCGAAGCAGGGGAGAAAGTCCTACTCAGAGTCTCCCCGACCAAGGGAGTAATGAGATTTGGAAAGAAGGGAAAGCTAAGCCCGAGGTTCATTGGCCCATATGACATCCTCGAGCGAGTAGGAAAAGTGGCATATCGTTTAGCTCTACCCACCGAGTTGGCTAAGGTATAGCATACTATAACCGCTCGTTAGTGAATACCTTAGTAAATATCTCTCAAATACTAAAGTGAGTTATGCGTAGGTACACAATGTCTTTCATATCTCCCAATTGAAGAAGTATGTCCACGACGAATCCCATATTCTTAGCCCCGAGGTACGAATCGTAATCTTATGATAATTAGATCAAAGTATCACATCTAACCTCGACTTTCTTAGGTGGTCGAGTTGGATGAATCGTTGACTTACGAGGAGAGGCCGATCCAGATTTTGGATACTAAGACTCGTGAGACTAGAAGAAAAGCGGTTAAGATGGTGAAGGTGTTGTGGTCTAACCATTTGGCCGAAAATGCCACATGGGAGACTGAGGAAGATATGCGCAAATGCTACCCAGAGTTATTTGATTAAGGTAAAATTATAGTTACGAGGACGTAACCTTTCTTTAAGGAGGGTAGAATGTAATACCTAAAAGTGCTATCATAATGATAGTAGCTTATGCTCCGGGGACGAAGCATTCTTTTAAGGAGGGTAGAATGTGACACTCCAAAAATTTAAATAAAAATAAAATATAATTGTTATTAGTCAGATAAAATGTTACGGAAATAACATTTTAATTATTAAGTGAGTCAAACAAAAATTTAACAATCGTGACATTCTAAAATAAAGGAACATTTTTAGCAAATACGAGTTATGTATATGGCCAAAGTAATAAAAGCTACGGAGTACATTTTAACTTATACACTACAATAATTATAGCAAAGAAAATTAAACCCAAATAATACACGTGTGTTAGTGATATACCTTAGCATGTTCACGCTAAAAATGAGCCTACCTAATTGATATTACGTAAAACTTATGAGCTGCGTATTAACCAAGAAAGAAACGAAGATGCAGCGGCCAAATACATTCAAACTCTACGCACACAGCATGAACCAGCACTCAATATAAGCTAGATTCAAAGTCCTGAACAATCAGAACTCTTTGGCCGGCAAACAAACCGCGATCCACGTACGAGATAGAAACAGGTGAGGAAGAAGCTGTTTATATTAAACTCAAACTCTAACACAGCATAAAACCCTCGACCTACACCTATAAATAGTAGCCTCAGACCTGCAGATTTTCCATCCCCAAACCAGCCGACGCACACCTATGCATATACGTATATACATATATAATATTGCGACCCTTTGTTTTAGCCATAACCAAATCTTGCGAACACCTCTGAAACATTTCCCTTCGCGAGACGAATCCAACGGAGAAAGAATCGTAGAAAACGGTCGTGAAACGAGGGAGAAAAGCTTCGCCGGAGTTCGCCGGAGTGGCCGCCGGACTGGTTTTACGACGAAGAACGAAGGAACTCCTGCTGCTTCCGCCAGTCCATTTCTGACCTTCCCCGTTCCAAGAAGCGACTGCTGCCGCCACCGTTCACGCGACCAACGAGGTAAGCCTCCCTAGCTCCCACCTGCGTCTTCCGACGAAATCACGAGGAAGAAGACGAAGGTCTTCTTTTGTTTTGTGCCTGGGCCGTATTTTCCTTCATGATTGGGCCAGTAGAATAAAAATGTCTGGGCTGGGCTGAAACTGTTAATTCTTGGCTATAATAATAATAATAGTAATAATAATAATAATAATAATAATAATAATAATAATAATAATATGAGTAATCTGCAAAATTATTAATAAATTTGAGATGAGAAATATTAATGAGGAAATTGGCTTGATTAATAGTAATCACTTGGGTGAATTTGTTAATTGTTATTTAACATAATTAATAATGTTGAATGATAAAATGAATTGATGGTTAAATTAATAAATGATTATCATATTAAAATAATAATGATTTATTTGGACTTAGTACCATAATTAGATTGGATGGATATTATTTTCACTAAGAATTGGATTAATTAAAGTAGATTGATAAGTTAACGTAATTACGGACTCGGAAATATCAAGTGTTTGAGTAATTAATAAAATCCGATTAATTTGATGACGATTAGTTAATTTAAATAATTGTTATAATATTCGGATTTGCTAATAATTTCTATTAATATTACGAAATTTAAATGGTTTAAATATAATTGGGATATGTTTTAATAATTTTAAAATATAGTTAATTATTTGGACGTTTTATGAGTAGAGTAAATTAATGATGATTTTTAAATTAAAAATTGGATGTTGAAGTTAATTATATTCGAATATTTTTTTTATAGAAATAAAATATTGTAATTAAAGGCTGAAGTAATAAAAAGTTGTTAATTCGGATAATTAACTAATTAAGTTAATAAATTCGAATAAGGAAATAAAAGGGGAAAATTGGGTAAAATAATTTATAAATAGAATAAGTGACTAATTATATCTTCTTAATTAAAAAGGTGCTCATTTAGAGACTGGAATTGAAGCAGAGAATTAGGAACATTTGGATTTAAGGTAAGTTTCACGTCAACCGAAATTAGTTCTTTTTATTCGTGATTTCTTTTAAATATTTTGTGTGCATATTTGAGAATTGAATTTATGTGTGATAAATTTGAGTGAATATTATATTATACGAAAGGGTTGTATTTGAGATATTAGTTGATATATTGTTTTGTTGATATGAGTTATTGTATATGATTTTGGGAGATTTTGTAATAGTACGTAATTTGTTCTTGTTGTGGGAGTTTGATGCAAAGGGAATTTTTGAAGTATAAACTTCGATTGATTTTGAGAAAAATAAATATTTTCATAAAAGGCGAGCATCACGGGAGAAATCCGTGGTGTTGGTTTTCCACGTCCCTTAAAATGTGGAGGATGGTTAGGTCTACTACTACTACTCACTTTTTTGTGGTTTTGGTTTGAGGTGAATTGGCGGTCGGTAGAAAACATCCTGACTTTTGAGTAGTAGTGGTAGTAGTAGCTCCTAATCATTCAGTTTTTGAGGTGGGGTAGTTGGTAGAAAACATCCCGGCTACCCGGATCGACTTACTAACCCGGAGGGCTTGGAATACCTTTAGGGGGTGTGCACACTTAAAATAGTTGTTTCCGTTTCCAAGGAGCAGTTGTGGTACCGGCAATAGTTCCGGGGTGGCCGTATATAACAACGGACCACCGGGCTCAACCAAAGTGTTGAACACCGCCCTTCTAAATTACTAGGAAGTTAGATACAAAGTGATTTTGGGAGAAATTCAAAAGAGGAGAATTTTGATGTTTCATGTATTTTGGAATTATTATGGTTTACGAGTTAATTATGTGATCGGGATTTTATATAGATATTGTTTACTTATGATTTATGGTTTATAAAGTGTTGAAAAATATTTTATGAGGTTGTACGAATTTTATATATATTATTTATTATTATTTTAAAAGGTCAGGTGGAACTTACTTAGCATTATTGCTAATGGTTGTTTTCTTTTATTTTTCTTGTGCTCGTATTTAACAGGAGGTGATCATGTTGATTTTGATGCTGCAATGTTTGAGAGCGCGAATTAGAAGACAACTATGTAGTCCACTAGAAATAAACTTTAATATTTACTTATGATTCGAACATCTTGATTTTGTTAAACTCGTGTTTTGGTAGATAGCCTTAGCATCCAATCATTCACAGATTGGATGTGGCGGTGACATGCCCCTTTTACTTAGTTTTTATTAATTTCCGCTGCAACTTTTGAAGTTTTAATCATTAAATAAAAGTTCATCTCTATTTCAAAGTATTATTTTGGGTGGAAAATTTGGGGGTGTCACAGAAGTACAGGGGGGACGCCATCAAGTCCTACGACGGCCGATGAGACCCCCAGGAACACTTCAGCCGCTATCAGAACAACATGCTGATGGTGAACGCGTCCGACGAATACCTCTGCCGTTGGTTCCTCTCTACTCTCGAGGGGCCCGCGTACGAGTGGTTCAACGCGCTCCCCGAAGGGAGCATCGACTCATGGCAGGATCTCGCCCAACGCTTCCTCACCCACTTTGCCGGGAGGAAGCGTGCAAAGAAGTATTTCACCCACCTCCTCTTCGTCAAGCAGCAGCACGAGGAGTCCCTCTGGTCATTCATCGATCGGTGGACGAGGGAAACCGAGGAGGTCGAGGGGGCCGATGAGCGCACCCTCCTCGCCTTGTACCAGGGATCCCTCCGCAGCTCCCCGTACGCTAGGAGCCTTATCAGCGACCCTCCGAGGTCGTACGCCAAGGCGCTCCAGTGCGGAGGCTTGTACGCTGATGCTGACGAGCTCCACAATCACAAGAAGGAGGGGGGCCATCCCTCCAAGAAGACAAATCCTTCGCCGGCCCCGGGTCCGTCCTCGGCCGGCCAGGGTGCCCAGGGCCGTCACGGCTCTGGTGGACAGAGTAAGAAAGATCGCCACTGGCGGCCGAGGTTGGAACGGCCGGGGGTCTCCCTCACTCACCCGGTCGGCACCATCCTCGATTATGCCGAGAAGCACGGCCTCATCGAGCAGGCTCCTCGGCCGGCCGAGGAGATCCTTGCCATCCAGCAGGGCGGCACATACTGCCGGTTCCACAAGAACTCGTCGCACAACACCGACGATTGCATCACACTGAAGAAGGCCATCGAACGCCTTATTCGCCAGGGGGAACTCTCCCAGTTTGTCAAAGGTGGCCCACGCAAAAACACATGGGTAAACACCGGCAAACATGGGGGCGAACCCTCTGCGAAGAAGCGGGAGATTGGTAGGCTCAGCGACGACGAGGACTTCGAAGAGCCCCCACCGAAGAAGAATCACATACACCTCATCGTAGGTGGGAACACTGGGGGGGAACTCCGCCACTCAGAGAAAGAAATGGGCCCAATCCCTCTACATTGGGGAGGTGTCCCACGTTCCCCCCAGCCGAAGAAGCAGCGGACGGAGGCGATCACCTTCACCGACAAGGATTTGCCTCCGGGTACGGGATCACACAGGGGCGCCCTCGTCATCCGATGTGAGATCGGTGACTCCATCATCCATCGCACTTACATCGATACGGGGAGCTCCGTCAACGTGATGTACCTGGATACCTTCAGGCAACTGAAGCTGGACAGAGCTCTGCTGAAGCCGATCAAGACACCGTTATCCGGCTTCACCGGGGACTCTATCGACGCCGAGGGCACGATAGTCCTCCCCGTGGAGGTCGGTGACGGCCCCCACCGCGCCAAGATTGACATGGAGTTCATGGTGGTCAACCTCCAGTGCGCCCACAACCTGATCTTGGGGCGGCCAGCGCTGGAGGACTTGGAGGCCATCATCTCCATGAAGCACTTATGTCTGAAGTTCCCCACCAATGACGGCATCGGCTACGCCAGAGGAAAACAGAGGATTGCCAGAGCTTGTTACCTCGAGCTAACGAGGCCGGCCGAAAGGGAAGGACAGAGGATAGACACCATTACGGCCGCCGTCGCCACGGACGAGGAGAGGCCACATGCGGAGCCGGCCGAGGAGGTCGAGGAAATCCCTCTGGATACCTCCCGGCCGGAGCGGGTTCTCAGAGTCGGGAAGCAACTCCCCCAGGACCAACGAGACGCCATCCTCCTCGTCCTACGGTCGTACGCCATTGTCTTCGCGTGGTGCCCGGATGATATGACAGGCATCAGCCGCCAGGTGATCACTCACCGGCTGACCGTCGATCCGGCCTCCGCGCCTGTCAAACAGAAGCGGCGATACCTGTCCGCCGACAGGCGGGACTTCGTCAAAGGGGAGGTTGCCATGCTCCTCTCAATCAAACACATTAAAGAGGTGAAGTACCCGACATGGTTGGCCAACGTCGTCCTCGCCCAGAAACCGCCGACGTTCAGAATGTGTGTTGATTACACTGACCTGAGCAAGGCGTGCCCCATGGACCCGTTCCCTCTCCCCAACATCGATCAGCTGGTGGACGAGACGGCGGGGTGCGAGTTGATGTCGTTCCTCGACGCTTTCAGAGGGTACCACCAAATCTCCATGCATGAAGATGACGCTGAGAAGACGGCATTCATGACCCCAGAGGGAATCTTTTGCTACCTCGTCATGGCCTTCGGACTCAAAAACTCCGGCGCCACCTATACTAGGATGGTGGCCAAGATCTTCAGAGCGGTCCTTGGCCGGACGATGGAGGCGTACGTCGACGACATGATCGTCAAGAGCAGGCAGGCCACCTTCCACGCCGACGACCTCTGGGAAATCTTTGAAATAATGAAGGAGTTCAGGCTCCGCCTCAACCCCAAGAAGTGCGCCTTCGGCGTCCAGGGCGGCAAGTTCCTCGGCTACATGGTCAGCCGGAGAGGCATCGAGATAAACCCGGAGAAGACGCAGGCTATCATCAACATGGAGCCGCCCCGCAACGTCAAAGAGGTACAACGACTAACGGGGCGCCTGGCGGCCTTAAACCGGTTCCTCTCCAGGTCAGCCGAGAGGGCACTCCCCTTCTTTCGGATCATGCGTAAAGCCAACAGCTTCAAGTGGACGACGGAGTGCCAGGAAGCATTCGACGAATTGAAAAGGTACCTGTCATCCCCACCCGTGCTCTCCAAGCCCAAAGCCGGCGAAACCCTCTTCCTGTACTTAGGGGTGAGCACGTCGGCCATCAGCTCCGTGCTCATCCGTGAGGACGAGGGGGTGCAAAAGGCCATCTTCTACATCAGCAAGACACTCAGGGAGGCCGAGCTCAGGTACTCCCCCATTGAGAAGACGGTGCTGGCCATCGTCCATACGGTGAAGAAGCTGGGACACCACTTCCAGGCCCACGCCGTCCATGTACTGACCCAGCAGCCTCTCGGCACACTCATGAGGAGCCCCACCAGCTCCTCTAGGATGGTGAAATGGGCAATTTTCCTCAGCCAATTTCAAATTGAGATTAAGCCAAGGCCATCTATCAAAGGGCAAGCCTTGGCCGACTTCGTCATTGAATGCACAACAAGGGAGACGGTCGTCGCCAACCCCGGGCCGGAGCCGGACGATACATGGACCCTGTTCACTGACGGCTCGTCGGCCGCGAAATCATGCGGCGGCGGCGGCGTCCTCATATCCCCTGAAGGATTCAGAGCTTACTATGCCATCCGCTTCAACTTCAGGGTATCCAACAACGAAGCCGGGTATGAGGCCCTCCTCAGCGGTCTCAGACTCGCAGCCGGCCTCAAGGCCAAGCACCTCAAAATCAAGTGCGACTCCAAACTGGTAGTGGGCCAGGTGGAGGGATCGTACGAAACAAAGGAAGGCCGGATGAAACAGTACAAACAAGCGGCGGAGGAGTTGCTAAAAGCGTTTGAAACCCACGAGATCACTCAGATCCCAAGGGCCGAGAACGCCGAAGCCGACATCCTCTCCAAACTCAGCTCGGACACCCCGGAGCACATCTCCCAGTTGGCCAAGATCGAGGAGTTGAGCATGTCCAGCATCCATGCCAGCCCCGTCTTGTGCGTCCAACAGCGACCAGAGGACTGGATCTCCGACATCGTCACCTTCATCACAACGGGGGAGCTGCCCCCGGACGAGGAGAGGGCCAAACTGGCCAAACTCAGGGCCCCAAGCTACACCATCGAAGATGGCAAACTCTACAAACGGTCCTATAATGGCACTCTCCTCTGGTGGTGCCTGCACCAGGACGAGGCCGACGTAGCCATGGAAGAGGTTCATTGTGGCGTCTGCTCCTCGCACCAGGGCCCTTTCAGCATGTCCCGACGTCTCGTCATCCAGGGCTTCTTCTGGCCGACGATGGCGCGAGACTGCGCGGATCTGGCCAGGAAGTGTACCACGTGTCAGGTGCTCCAGAAGGCCCCTGGTCGGCCAGCCGTCAACTACGCCCCCGTCAGCACTGCTATCCCATTCTCTAGATGGGGGATTGACCTGGTCGGCCCCCAGCCCAGAGCCGCCGGGAATAACCGCTACATCATCGTCGCCGTCGACTACTTCACCAAGTGGGTCGAGGCGGAACCTTTGGCCAGCATCACGGGGCCAGATGCCAAAAGTTTGTTTACAAGAACATCATCACACGCTTCGGCGTCCCGCAGGAGATTATATCAGACAACGTCACCCAATTCGAGGCAGCCCCTTTCCAGGAGCTCCTCCGGGAGTTTGGGGTGAGGCATCGTTTCTCCTCCGTTGCCTACCCTCAGGGCAACGGGCAGGTCGAGAACGCCAACAGAACAATCATGGAGGGGCTGAAGAAGAAACTCTAGGCCGCAGGGGGTAGTTGGGTCGACGAGCTCCCCAACATCCTGTGGTGCTACAGAACCACGCCGAGGAGGGCGACAGGTGAAATGCCTTTCACCCTATGCTACGGCTTTGAGGCAAAGGCGCCCACGGAAGTTGCCATCCCCAACCGACGGGTGGAATAGTACGAGCCTGACGCCAACGAAGAAAACATGAAGATTGACCTACACCTGGTCGATGAGAGGCGTGAGCAAGCTTACGTCCGAGTAGAGAACTACCGGCGTCAAGTAAAATCCTACTATGACGCCAAGGTACGTTCCCGGGAATTTCAGGTGGGGGACTACGTCCTCCGCCGAAGGGAAGCAAGCCAGCCGACAGAGGGTGGCAAGCTAGCATTGAAGTACGAAGGGCCCTACATCGTCATTACCGTGGTCAAACCCGGCACCTACAAGCTTAAACGCCCGAATGGGTCCAATGTACCACGAACGTGGAATGTACACCATCTGGTGAAGTTTTATCAGTAATCCGAAGGAGATGTAGACGGCGAAGCCCTCACCCCTTAACGGGTTACTGATTGAACGCCACCCTCGGCCTCGAGCCACTTATGAATAAAATCATGTTCCTGATTTTTTCTCTGGAATTTAAAGTAAAACATTAGCAGGTGCCCCCGTCGACCACCTTAGAGCGAAAGGCTCAGGTATGGCCGACGTGGCCCCTTGCATTTGCAGCCTACGAGCGACAAGCTCCGGCACTCCATTGTATTTTGTATCAGCGAAGGGCTCAGGCCTAGCTGAGAGAGCACATCATCCTGGCCCCGTAAGCCTAAAAGTGAAACGCTCAGGTATGGCCGACGATGTCCCCAGGACGAGGGGCCCGCAAACGGCCCACGTCTTGAAACGGGAAGCTCACCGCGTCGTCCACGCGCCAGATCGCAGGACGACAGGCCTGAAATCATGGCCGAGGTGGCAAAATCCCAAAACTCAGGGATGGGCAACGACAGCCGTTGGAAAATGACCAAAAGTCTAGCCCGCGTCATAAATAGGCGACGGGACCCGCCCTGAGATCACGGACGTTATAAACGAAGTCCGAACCGGCCGAAGGACGAGCACACCCTTCGGCCGAAGCCTGAAAGAAGGATACTCCCCGGAAACAAAAAAAAATATATACAAGGGAAAAAGAGGGAAGCCGACGGCCGTGCACACTAGCCGGCCTCGAGCAATGAAAAATAAAATCCCCACAATTCAGGCCCAATTTGTCCAAGTACATATCAGTTGAACACAAGTGTAGTACCACTGACAGGTACAATGAACGACACGCCCACACAACACAAGGGAATGGTCACGGCCGCAACATACGCCTATAAAACCCTAACCCCATCGGTTGGGTGACACGCGAGAGGTGACCTTCATCGGCCACAGTCCTTTGAAGCACCAACGCTCGGTAAGAAACAAAGAATCACAATCCTAAGGATGACCAGGACGAAGCGGGCACTTATCACACCCACGGAGGAATCAAGCAATCAAGAAACAATCCCTACTTACCACAGCACCCCGGATAGCCGATACAGGCACTGGAACCCAGGCTATTGGTCAAGCGAAAGGTCTTTGGGAATTTGTTCAAGTGTTTACCAAACACTTAGGGAAAATTCTGAGGAAAAAGGTTCCTCAAGAAGGAACTATGGCTAGCCGACAAAGGTAGGGCCTTCTCTCGGGGAAAGCAAGGGGCACCCTCATCGGCCACAAAGCCAGACCTTGGCCGATGATGGTAGGGACACCTCCTAGCCGGCAGCGGTACCACGAAGAAGGAACTATGCCTTACATTTATACTTAGAAAATTCTCTAAGTACTTAAATGGATGAACTCTAGACGAAGCGGGTACCTGTATACTCCAAGGCCGTTAGCTACCTACGCCTTGCATATGTACTTAGAAAAAAATTCAAAGTCCTAAAGAGTAAGGTGAAGGTGCCCTTATCGGCCACAACACAAGGATGCAGGCCGACAACGACACTGGTTCAAACACTTGGGGAATCTCCCAAAGCATTTGTCAACGATGAGGAATCCAATGCCAGGACGATGAGAACGCCCATCCACTTGAAGTTAGACACTTAGAAAAATTCTAACAAAAAAGAAGAACGTGACAACGCCAGGACGGAGCGGACACCACGGTCAAGGCCAAAAGGAAAGCACCTAAGTGAATCCAAAACACTTAGGAAATTTTTGAAAAAAATCCTAAGTGTTATGATACTACATCAGCACCGGTCAGGCCGACAAAGCCACCAGGCCGGGAAGACAGCAACTAAGTGAACCCAAAACACTTGGGAAATTTTTGAAAAAAATTTCTAAGTGTTATGATAGTAAAGCAACGACGAACAGGCCGACCAGGCCACCGGACAGGATGGACTACCCCACGGACGTAGCGGACACTCGCGGGTGACCCAAGTTGTGACCTTGACACTTAGACAAATTTCAGAATTGAAATGACAAAAAGGCAATAAGCATACAAGGAATTCAAAGCCGAGCAGGACAGCAAAAATGTTTCATTCATAATCAATTCATTACAATTGTGGGCGCTTCGGCCATTACATCAATTGGGCACAAAATGAAAAATCTAATTACAAGGAAGCAGGGAGTAGCCGATCAAGCCTCTGGGGCACCTCCATCCGCGGCTGGCTCTTCGACGTCGTCAGCTCCCTCCTCGGCCTTAGTCTCCTGGCCGGCGGCAGATGCAGCACTGGTGGCATCGTCGAGGAAATCAAACTCGGTGTAATCCGGCTCGCCGAGGCCGGAACTCTCAATGGGGGACTCCCGCTCCGACAGAGGAAGCTTGGCCTGCTCTTCGGGATCTTTCATCAGCTTTGGAAGCTTCAAGTTCCGCCTAGCCCATCCAGATGTGTAATTCATGGCCTTCAGAGCACGAGATAGCCGCCGACACAGGAGCCTTTGCATCCGCTCCTGGCCCATGTTATAGTAAACGGCCATCTCCCTACTGAAATACTCCTGGCCGACGGGGGAGTTCATCCCCCAATCTTCAAGCCTGGCGGCAACCACTTCATAGCACCAGGGGAGCCTCTCATCGGCCTTCCACCCCTCGGCCAGGAACTTCTCAACGGCCTCATCAGCAGCCTTCACAGCGGCGGCCTCGGCCTCAGCTTTCGCCTTCACGGCTTCCTCGTTCTTGCGCCGCTCGGCCTCCAGCGCCCTTTGGCTCCCCTCGAGCTTGGCCAGGGCATCGTCCCTGGCTGCAGCGGCTTCATCGGCCCTTTGCTGCAAAGCCTTGGCGTCCTCCCGGAGCCGATCCAGGCAAGCTACCGCCTCGTCGGCCGAGGCAGCCTTCTGCTCCAGCTCTTTCAAACGAGCTATCTCCCGGTACTGCCTCTTATGGCTCTCCATGAGCATAAAGGCACTCTGCAAAAAAAGAGAGGGCAAACCAAGACTCAGACAAATAACTCTACACGGACGACGAGAAAAATCACACATTACAAGGCAGAGAACTTACTTGGACAAGGAGATCCATGCCGCCCTCGTACACCTTCACGTCCCCGAGCTTCTTGAGGTAAGCCCGATCTTTGGCCGGCATGGCCTGGGCCAGCACATCGTGGCCGAGGACGGCATCATCAAACACACCCCCGCCGACGGGGTATTCCACCACCTTCTGGTAGGTGGCAGCGGCGATCTCCTTGCCAGCCCTTTTCGTCCGTGGCTCCTGGACGATAGGGAGCGATTGGGCGGCATCACTTCGAGCAGCAGTAAGGTCCACGAGGGGACCACTATCGTCCACGCTCGGGACAGTCAGAGTACCGGCCTCAGTAGCAGGGGAAGGAGACGGTGCCCTCTTCGTCTTCTTTGCGACGTTCAGGCCGGTCTCAGTCAATTTTTTCTGGCCGTCAGTGGCCGGCCTCTTCTTCTTCGACTGGGCAGGCTTCGGGGCCGCACCAGCAGTAGCCCCGCTTCCCTCGGCCGCGGCACGTCTGGCCGCCTCGGCCGCCTTGGCCTTTGCTATAGCCATGATGGAGCGACGGTCCATGACAAAATCTACACAAAGGAAAAACAACAGATTAGTAAGGCAAAAGAACAAATCATAAAGGAAGAAAGCCGAAGAAATAATTACCATCGGCCTCAGCAGGAATGCCCAAATCCGGGCCGTCGGCCTCTTCGAAGGTGGTAGTCATCCTCGGCCAGAGTTGGAGATCATCCTCCTTATCACCATACACATGGTATCTAAAGAAGCCGAGGACGGTCATCTTGTACTCAGTAATATAATCCTTCACGCTCCTCGGCCCCCCTTCCAGGAAAGCCTCCACATGAGCGTCCAAGATAGAGCTCTTCAGCGGATCATGCAGATTGAACCTCCCGGTATGGCCGAGGGAGGGAAACTCGGTGCCACTCTCACCCAGGGATACAAAAACGAACTTGCTCTTCCACCCATGAATGGACGAAGGCAAGTCCGTGAAGCTCCTCTTCTTCGGCAGCTGTTGAAGAGTAGCATAGGCCGCACAGTTCTTGTGGCTTCCTCGGCCGATCTGGTACAGATTCATGAATAGGGCCGTCGTCGGCCTGTAGCCCAGCTCCTCACACCGGAGCAAAAACCCCACCATCAAAGAATAGCTGTTCGGCGTCAGCAAGGCCGGAGGGAGCCCTACCATATCCAGATATTCAGTGATGAAGGGGTGAAGGGGGAACCTCAGCCCCTTGGCAAAACTCATCGGGTATACTCCAAAGTATCCCGGTGGCGGAAGAAGAACATGGTCCGTCGGCCTGGGTGCCCTAACCCGCCCGTACGGCCCCACGTACATCTGGGCAACAAGGTAGTCGGCCGCGCTGCTCTCTGTCTTAATCAGGAAGATGTTGGTGAGATCCAGGTAGGAGATGCCCGGCCCACTCTTCGGCCTCCTCACCCTCTTCGGCTTATCTGCTCCCTTCACGGCAGACACCGGCCTCGGGCAGGGAATGACAGCGGAAGTGGACGCCCCGTCCACCACTCGGGACGCACCTGCGTCCTCACCTTTTGAAGACGAGGCGGACTCCTCGTCCTCAACTTCGTCGTCCACCGGCTCTTCGGATTTGTAGGGACTCAAGTGTTGTATCTCCTCCTCGAACTCCTCGAGCACCTCATAATCGAGTGACCTAGTGGAGGGCTGGTCGTCGTACGGATAGTAGTCTTCGTTCAAGCTCTTCACCATAACTACTACTACGAGCCTAAGGAGATTAACTTAGGATCTAAGGGTGTTCAAACGCCTAACACTAGATCACTAGCCTAGGAAGCAAAGTATGAAAAGTGCAGAAGATTGCGATGAACACTAACCTTGAACACGAAGAACACGAAGAACAAGCTTGGGAGTTTATCTCTCTAGAAAATTGGCCAGCACTTCGACAATTCAGAATGCAAATGTGGTTTCTCGTCGGAGGGGGAGGGGTATTTATAGAACCCCCCACCCAACGGTCACTACACGTGGCACCCTCCCAATGGCCACATCAACGGCCACCAATGGGAGGCCACCACGTCACCAACGAGCCAAGCTACATATCAAGAGCCCAATGGCGGATCAGACTCTACGGCCTACACACTTGCCGGCTTCACAAGTGCCAGCAAACGCCCACAACGGCCTGTTCATTTGCCAAGCTCACAAATGCCAACAATAAGGAGATGACAACGGCTACGAATGTCATGAACGCCCATCGACTCCCTGTAACGACCCTTGATGATAACTCTCTACAAGCGATCTGCGCACAAGGGTTCTCCCACAGGGTTACCTTGGCCAGAAAATCGCCATGAGGGTTGGATTCAGGGGGGCTACGGAGAGGCCGCTTCGGCCAGGGACTCAAGCAACTCCTTCACCCCTCACACTCTTCGGCCTGAAGCAGTGGGGGACTGGGGGACTACACCGGCCTCAGCAAAATAGAAAGGAGACAATACAAAGTACATGAATGTAACCATAAAGCATGGCCACATCGTCCATGCATCACAAGGGAACCTCATCGGCCAAAGACCCATAACGTCATTAGCAACGGCCAACTGGCCACCTAAGGCAAGGACACTCATCGTCCTCCGCCAACAGTTAATCATGATGGGCTCTTTGGCCAAGAACACGAAAGCAAATCAACGACGGCCAAAAGGAGTGCGCAACCACCCTCATCGGCCACCCAAAGGAAAGGACGCCATCGTCCTCGAAGCAAGGATCAACCTCAACGGCCTCATCGGCCCAAAGGTGAACTTCAACCATCAACGCCCAAGAGAGGAAAAACGTGCCTTCAACGGCCACCATTGAAAGCATGACACTCATCGTCCCCAAACGAACACATCAAGGAAACAACGGCCTCCCCGACTACAGCGAGGAACAGGTAACGGCCAAGGCACAGAACAGGATCACCAAAAAGGAAACAACGCCAACGCCGCAACAGCTAACGGCCTGGGAATGCCCGCATCGGCCAATAGCACGGGAATCTACTCTCCTTCACTTCGTCTACGTCTCAGCTTAGAGAGTTGGGGACTCCTGATGGAGTATATGGGTCTGAGCCCCTGGACCCACATACTCGGAAGAACAGAAAGCACAAGACACAGAGTGGCGCCCTCGTCGGCCAAGACGCCCCCGTCGGCCGAAAAGGTGCCAACTCAGATTATGGCCCTGAAGCCAAGGAACCCGGGTGCCCTCGCCGCCCGCGCCCTCGTCGGTCGTGCCCTCGTCGGCCACGCCCTCGTCGACTACGAAGACTCCACAGAACCGGATTCTACACTTACTTATTTGTACAGCCCATTAGTGGCTTTGTATTCGGCCCAGCAGCGGTCCAGTTGTAAATGGGCCTCCCAAGCCCAAGGCTTGGGAGCCCAGCCCGTATTTTCTCTATAAATACTCCCCTTGGGAGTAGTTATAGGGGTTACAAATTCATTCTATTGAAGCATATATTGCACTTCTCTCTCTAGCTCTCACTTCTCTCTAGATATACCCTATCAAATTTATATGATGTATAATTATAGAAGAAAACCCTATTCCCATTACCTAGCTCAATAATGCCTAAGGTGAGACCATAGGAGTTTGTATTATTCTCTAACCAACACATTCACTTATTCGTGACCATAGACTTTATATTCCTGGGCTACAAGCCGTGTGGACCATCCTAGAGTGGACCTATGGTGCCATTCTTGAATACTTGCTATTTTTAGCAGGTTAGGCCCAAAATAACATTTGGGCTGCCCGACCGTTCTTATTTTGCATCGAAGGGTTACATATCCTTATTTACACAGTGTTGGGATCGTATATCTAATAAGATTGCCCGGTTAAGTATTTGTAATCCCATTACTATTATATGAGCTGAAACAGTAATATGATTAATCATGCATCACGTAAAACATTAACCGTTTTACAATTGTTCAATAATAGGGAAATTCAATACATAAGCTTTGAATTTTAAATTTGAATTTCAAGGACGCTCGGGTACGGTGTCACAAGTTCACCTCCCCTTAACAGAAATTTGGTCCCCAAAATTCACAACTTTATTCAAATGGGAAAGCATACCGCTTCCTCATCAAAGCCTCTGTTTCCCACGTCTCTTCTTCAACCCGATCACTTTTCCAAAGGATTTTAACCATTGGAACCTCTTTACTCCTCGGTTTCTTCACCTTTCTATCAATGACCCTGATCGGTTGCACGGCGTAGTTCAAATCCTGACGTATTTCCACCGGCGGCTTTTCCAATACATGAAAAGGATCATGTACATACTTCTTAAGTATAGATACGTGGAACACATTTTGTATCTTCTCTAACTATGGAGTCAACTGTAGACGATATGCTACGACCCCAATTCTCTCCAGAATTCTGAATGGCCCTATGTATCGTGGATTAAGCTTCCTTCGGCTTTGGAATCGAATGATTCCTTTCCAAGGAGAAACTTTCAGAAATACCTCATCATCAACCTTAAACTCTAAGGTTTTCCGACGCTTATCTACATAACTCTTCTATCTATCCTGAACTGTTTTGAGTCTCTCTCGAATCAACTTCACCTTTGACTTGGTGATCTCAACCAACTCAGTACCCTCGAGTTTGGCCATGCCAACCTCATCCCAACATAACAGTGTACGACATCTCCTCCCATACAATGCTTCGTATGGAAGCATGCCGATACTTGCCTGATAATTGTTGTTATAAGCAAACTCCACGAGTGCTAAGTGGTTGTCCCAACTTCCTTGAAACTGTAACGCACAAGCCCTCAACATATCTTCTAAGATCTGTATAACTCTTTCAGACTGCCCATCCGTCTGTGGATGGAAAGCAGTACTGAACTTCAACCTCGTTCCCATAGACTCTTGAAATTTTGGTCAAAAATCGTGGGTGTCTATCAAAGGGAGAAGTTGTTTCTCTTATCACATGGTGTGGACTTTGACGTTCGTTCTTTCATAGTCGACATTGTAATTTGCTTCATTTTTTGGTTAGCCACCGCTGCATCTCTTCTTTTGGTTTAGCCTCATCAGAGATCTTTGGGGTGGCGGTTTCTGCCTTTTGAATTGCTAGGAATATGGTGCAAATCGGTTCTTCTTCTTCTTCTTTTGTTGTTGTTTTATGACTCTTATTTCCTATGCATTGGTGGTCCAATATAGCTGATATTCTCAGCGTGGGCCGTGGGGAGGGGCTTATCACTCATAGCTACAACTCAAACTCGGTTATTTCCCATTAATGGTTGAACTTCACAAGTCACGTTCGTTTGTTTGATGTCTATTGTCTCACCAGTTTTGTCTAGTCAGGAGATTCTATCTTTCTTCTTATGAGCTATGTAGAGAATGACATAGACATAAATATTGTTTTTGACTTCACATACTTATACGACTGTTCGGAGCAAAGTAGATAAATGAATTTAGTTTTTATGCATATTGTATCGGCTCGTCCTCTTCCGAAAACCACCCTCGCGTCAGCAAGAAATTTTCGTAAAAACAATACTTATACGTAGTAGTACTTAACATTTTTCTTAATATTTAATATTAACATTTTATCATAAAAAACGAAACCAACCATATAAGTGGGACCATGTTGATTTTTTTTTATCTTAGATTGGGATGAGTATGGGTCCACTAATCGCAATAATAATTTCCCACCCCCTCAAATAAAACCAGAAAAACGAAAGTTTTTAGGCGGGAAGTTTTGTGAATTCAAGCCCGCTCCTTATTGTTCCCTCCGAAAGCACGTGGATCACTACCGTAGGCTCTCCCCACCGTTGATTAACATCAAATCAACAACCGAACGACCTTCACCAACCAGCCAGCCACTCTGATTTAACTATAAAAGAAAAGGCGGAAGCGTAAATCTTCATATCTCAGATTCACGCCATTTCAACGATCTTTCTTCCTATCCAATCCTTCAGCGTTATTCTAAATATCTTATAATGGATACTCAGCCGACGAAAGTGAAGAAGGGCGCCGCCGGCAGGAAAGCAAGTGGCCCGAAGAAGAAGTCCGTCACTCGTTCCGTCCGCGCCGGACTCCAATTCCCGGTGGGAAGAATCGGCCGCTACCTGAAGAAGGGCCGTTATGCCCAACGCGTCGGTACCGGAGCTCCGGTTTACCTGGCTGCCGTTCTTGAATACTTGGCCGCCGAAGTATGGTTCTACTCCATTTCTCGTCAATCCCGCCACCGTTTTCTATTTTTTTGCTGATTTACCCAGAGCTCTTTCTCGGTCGTCTGATTTCATTTTTGCGTTGGGTTTTGGTTTACAGGTTTTGGAGCTGGCCGGAAACGCAGCCCGGGATAACAAGAAGAACAGGATCATCCCAAGGCATCTTCTGTTGGCCGTGAGGAACGACGAAGAGCTCGGGAAGTTGCTGAGCGGAGTAACCATCGCCCACGGCGGCGTGCTGCCAAACATCAACCCTGTCTTGCTACCAAAGAAGAAGGAGTCCGATGCCGCCGGTAAGGAACCTAAAAAGGCCGGCAAGTCTCCGAAGAAGGCTGCTGCTTAAACGGCTTTATAGTTGTGGATTTGTTACTGTAATTCCAGTGGAAATGATAAAGGCTTATATTTTGTACTCTGTAAACGTTGGATTGGTTATTAATGAAGCTTCATTTCTCTATTTATGGCGTTTTATTGTTTAGTTGTGAGAAGATTGAGAAGAGATTTGTTGAAATAACGTAGAACTCTTACGGAACAATCAATATAAACAAAAAAGTTACTCAAAATGCAACGGATGTTCAATAATACACGCATTAATCATGCAAGCCTTAAAATGCAAGTGTTTATAATCATATACAAATCCACACAAGTTCTGTCTAATCCTAATCCTCTAATTCGGATTAGGGTATTAGCTTCTCTCTCTATCTTTTTCGATTAGGCAGCTCTTTTGGTTTGGGGTTTTTCCTTGTGATCAATTTCTTGATGTGAACATTTTAAAGGTTGAGGTTAAAGGTTAAAGGTTGAGGTTAAAGGTTGGAACAGATTTAAATGAGATCATTTGTGATTGATGGTTCGTCCTCCTCTTGATACGCCGCCATAGAATGTTGGAGAATTTAGGGTTTGGAAGAAAACAAGAGAATTTCGTTTTGATCTAATTTTATTTTGTTTGTATTTTATTTTGAAATACATGTTGTTTTGGTTGTGTTCTTTCTCGATTGGAGTTTTTTGATAAACAGAGTTTTGGTTCCGATCGTTGTGGACTTAAATTTACCTGTTTCAGGTTAGCTGTATGAAGTGATTGACTCTAAATATGCTCCTAAGATTCACGATTGTATCAATAAAATCTATCTTAAGGTTATTTTGTATGCGTTCTTGTTTTTTAATATAAAAATCGCTCTTTAACGATAAAAAATAACTCTAATTATTTGCTTCATCTTATACTTATACCCACTCCTGTATTATTTATAGTTGTTCATTATGTAATTATTACTGTGTCTAATCCTTAAAGAACAAAAAAAGCTATCAGTAAAACCATGAAATGTCAGGCCACATTTTCCTGCTCTCCACGATATTTTTATTATTTTCAATCCTAACTCCTAATGAGTCGGTAATTATATTTATATCTATATACGATGTATTATACAATTGTGAGTCACATTGAACAAAATATTCGTCACATGACCCATATGTCATTCTATTAAAATGCATAACCACATGTCTAATGTATGGTACAACCAAAAAATATGTTTTAATATGCATTCTAATGTATGGTACAACAAAATATTCGTCACATGACCCATATGTCATTCTATTAAAATGCATAACCAATTGAGTGAGTTTCAGTCCTGATTATTCCACCCCAGCCTCCCAGACCCCTCTGGAGTAAAAAAAAAAGCATAACCACATGTCATTTTAAAAATGAATTCTATCTATCAAATTGTGTATCCCTTACTCCTTCATATGTTTTACTATTTTTCCATAAATTAAAAATAATTATTAATTTCCACCAAAAAAAAATTGTCATTAATTAATATTAATTAATAATATACCATATGAGTATGAAGTAAATGTGTATATGATAATATCGTTGTACATCATCCAACATAGTATGCGCATTAGTTTATCAAATTGGGATCTCGAGACACAAATTTAAAAATATGTATTAATTGGCACTAAAAATCATCACATATAACGTATGACTTGAAAAAAGTATTCATTATATTGATACTAAATATATTATCGTAATAAATGAATCATTCCATTAATTAGGGTATATTTCAACAAATAGTTTTGATGATTATATACTATAATGATGTCAAAGATGATAATTGTATGTAATGTTATAGATGTATTATTTTTAATATTTAGTGATTAAGTTTTCATATAAAAGTGTTAATCATTTCCTAAAATTGAAATGAGAACATTTAGCTGAAACATTTAAAAATGACACGTGAAAACCCTAAACAGGGATGAGTGAGTATTATTACACAAAGCTATGTTATAATGCAAACTTTTAATTGGAATGTGACAAACAACCTCAAATCACTCAATTGGACCCAAATTAAAAAAATCTCTCTTTTTAAATCACTACTCCTTTTTATTTATAATTCAATTTTTATAAAAAGATAATAAAAATTCATAACAGTTTTCATATGACACAAATATTGCATAGACAAAAATAAAAATAAATAAGAAGACCAGATAGGTGAAGGGTTTTAGACTCACAATTTTTTAAGTATACTCGAGCTCTAAAATTAAAATCTCATAATTGCATAGCGCGATTTAATGCTGCAATTAGGGGACATTTTGTTTATTGGTTGAAAGTGTTAATAAGAGAACATTAAGTTCTAAAATGTTTTATGTAAAACAACTCAAATCGAATCAACCGAATATATAATTGTCACAAGTATTTTCTATTGACACTTTCAGTCAATAAATAAAATGTTCCCTTATTGCAGAATGAAATTGCTTTATACAAACATGAGATCTTAGAGGTCATTTGGTGACTCATATATTCGGCTATTAGTTTTACTAGTTTAGTAACGCGCGTTGGACGTTCGTGGTAATGCCCAAGGTCATTGTAGAACATTAATTCCCCAGTTTATGTTGAACGAATATATGAGCAATAGAATACAATATTTGAATACGTAGTTTGTTATTTATTGATAAGGAACTTTAAATAATAAATTATTCACTTTTGAGTACAAGCAAAACAATAGTTATCAGACATGATAGCTATTAATAGGTTGCCTGTTTTGATAAGTAACCATAAAGAATATATTAATTGATTAAAAGGATAAAGAAATAGATTGGCCCCTCAAGAAGGATCAGACAGGACTCAGGATGCACATGACACACATTAAACATGCATTCTGCTTTCCATTAGCTATCAGCTTTGTATGGTACAAGAAAGAATCAGTATTCATTCTAATGTTTTTTTACATGCATCCAGACTGGGAAACAACTTGTGTAGTGAATACAACTTGCAGTCAACATTTTTCCAAGAGTTATCCAATCTTTTGGTTGAACATAGGCTGATCTAAGCAATGAAGGCCCCAAATATCCGAAAATATTCTAAGTGTTTGGCTAACTTACAACTCAAAGGAATGGAGGAGAATGTATTATATTCCACTTGATAAAACATTACAATTGGTGGCCTTATATAGGCATTACAAGAGGAGTAAAATAATCCCTAGGAAATACAATTTACCTTTCCAAGAAGACCTTTCATCTCTCCAATAAAAGTAGGGAAATATAATTTATGTTCCCTAGGAAGTAAACTAATTAAGATTAATTAATTAATCCCAACAAATTTCTCCCCTAATCTTAATTCTCTTCGGTCTCTCATTCCGAGCCTTTTGCTTGTAACCTTTTGCAACAAGCCGAGCTTTGTATCGCTCGACCATACCTTCAGCATTGCATTTCTTCTTATACACCCATTTGACTCCGATCGGCTTATGACCTCTCGGGAGATTGGTAAGTTCCCAGGTCTGATTCTTCTCAATCGCTTTTATTTCTTCGTTCATGGCATCTCTCCATTTTTCATCGTGCTTGGCTTCTTCAAAAGTAATATCCTCCCCATCGGCTAGAAGACATACCATGTGAACCTCTGGAGCTGCTTCATATATGTCCTGTATGTTTCTGTACCTTTGCCGGCTCGTCCCTTCTTCTTCTTCCTCGTCCCCCGGGGTCGTCATAGATCCCGCCCCGATTGGTTCTGGTGTCATCCCGAGCGGGATTGGAATTTGAGGTCCCGTCCGGGACGTCCTCGTTATTTGAGGTCCCGTCCGGGACGTACTTCTTCTCTGTGTTCCAATCCCAGCTTCCTTTTTCATTTATCTCTACATCTCTGCTCACTGTGATCTTTTTCTCCTCAGGATCATATAGTCTGTATCCCTTTGTCTTCTCATCATAGCCAATGAAGACAAGCTTCTTGCTTTTGTCTTCCAATTTTGTCCGTCTCTGATCGGGCACATGTGCGTAAGAGATACTCCCAAACACCCTCAAGTGTGACACGGTCGGCTTTTGACCACTCCATGCTTCTTGAGGTGTTAGATTTTCAAGATTTGAGTGCGGACACCTGTTCTGTACATACACCGCACATCGTACCGCCTCGGCCCAAAATTGCTTTGGCATATTTTTGCTCTTGAGCATGGATCTTACCATGTCCATAATGCTCCGGTTTTTTCGCTCGGCCACCCCGTTCTGTTGAGGCGAGTACGGGGCGGTAAGGAATCTTCTAATTCCTTCCTCTTCACAAAACTTTGTAAAAGAGTCTGAAATGTATTCTCCTCCCCGGTCTGACCTCAACGCTTTCACCTTCAGCCCGATTGTCTTCTCCACCTCGGCTTTGAATTTTTTGAATGTTTTAAAGGCCTCCGATTTTTCTTTTAGAAAATATACCCAAGTCTTCCTGGTGTAGTCATCAATAAAGGTGATAAAGTACCTTCGCCCACTGAAGGATGATGGCGTGATCGGCCCACAAATGTCCGTATGGACTGTCTCCAATGCTCCCTTGGCTCGGTACTTGGCAGTCTTCTGAAAGCTCGTCCGGGTGTGTTTCCCAAGTACGCAGCTTTCACAGAATTGCTTTGGAAAATCCATCTCGGGTAGTCCATGCACCAAGCCCTTTTTGCTCAGCTCGGCTAATCCTCCAAAGTTCAAATGTCCGAAACGTAGGTGCCATAATAATGACTTGTCCGTCATGTCGACTTTCAAGCACTTATGGTTTACGCTTCTCAAGTCCAACTTGTACATTCTGTTCTTGGCCATCTCTACCCGGGCGACGGCCCTTCCTCGTCTATCCTTCAAGTGCAGGTATCGACCACTTAGGTCGGCTGAATACCCTTTCTCCATAAGTTGTCCCATGTTTATGATATTTGTCTTCATGCTCGGGACATAGAGTACGTTTTCAATCGTCCCCTCTTGTCCACTCTTTTGCAGAAATTTAACCTTTCCTCGGCCTTTGATAACTACTTTTGATGTATCTCCAAAAGATACATTTCCTCCCTCAGCCTCCTTCAACTCAGTGAATAAATGTTTATAACCACTCATGTGGTTGCTCGCCCCGGTATCCAAGTACCACGTAGCGTCGTCTGTCAAGCTTCCTTCTTTGTGTGCTAGTAAGAGCACTCCTTCCTCATCTCCATCATCATCCTCATGCTCAGCAACATTTAGATTCTCCTCCGATTTTGGTTTCGACCAACAGTCTCTTGCGAAATGTCCCCGTTTCCCGCAATTGTAGCATTCCCCATCGGGTCTGCCTCCCCGACCGCCTCGGGCAGCTCCTCTGCCTCGGCCTCTCCAGGTCGGGCGATGTTGGTCCTCCCGGTTCTGGTGGGTATTCTCCTCTCGGTTGTAGTCTCCTCTTCCTTGGCCCCGACCACGGAAGTGACCTCGGCCTCGGCCTCTCGGTTGATGGGCATACATTGCCTTCTCCTCTACCACCACAGTTTGTAATGCCTCTTCAAGCGATTCTAGCCGCTTCATCTTTCTTTGTTCATGTGCCTCCAACGACCCCGACATGTCGTCAATGGTAAGCGTCTCAATATTTCTAGCTTCTTCGATTGCGCATACCACGTTCTCGAATTTGTCCGTAAGTGTTCGTAGAATTTTTTCTACTATCCGACTCTCACTTACGGTTTCACCATTTCTCTTCATATGGTTTGCTATGGTCATCACCCGATTAATGTACTCGGTGACCTTCTCGTTCTATTTCATCCGCATAGTCTCCAACTCTCCTCGTAGAGTTTGCAACCTCACTTGCTTTACTCTTTCTCCTCCTTTGAATACTTTTTCGATGATGTCCCAAGCTTCTTTTGAAGTTTCGGCATCGGCTATCTTCTCGTGGATGGTGTCATCCACTGCTTGAAGCAACCAAAACAGTGCCGTTTGGTCCTTCTTTTGTGCTCCTTCGAGTTCCACTTGTTGGGCAACCATCAAGACGGTTCCTTCCTCCGGTGTTGTGTAGCCATTATCGACAACATCCCATACTCCTTTGTGACTTCAACAGTGCTCTCATTTGAGCATTCCATCGGTCGAAGTTTGCTTTCTTCAATTGAGGTAGTTGGCCGAACATGGTGGCTGTCATCTTCTTCTTCAACAGTGGCTCTGATACCAATTTGAAGGCCCCAAATATCCGAAAATATTCTAAGTGTTTGGCTAACTTACAACTCAAAGGAATGGAGGAGAATGTATTATATTCCACTTGATAAAACATTACAATTGGTGGCCTTATATAGGCATTACAAGAGGAGTAAAATAATCCCTAGGAAATACAATTTACCTTTCCAAGAAGACCTTTCATCTCTCCAATAAAAGTAGGAAAAAATAATTTATGTTCCCTAGGAAGTAAACTAATTAAGATTAATTAATTAATCCCAACAAGCAAGTCATTCTCTCCCGAACGGACTCTTGGACAATCGTTACCAACTCGAGAAATTTTTGAACTCTGTGGAGACCCCATTTTTTCTGTTCTTTGAAGAAGAAATTTGTGGTGGGAGGGTGGTATTAGGATTAGATTGAGCATTCCTTTTCTTTAAGTATTTCCCAACACCACCTCCAATTGCTTGCTTGACTGTCTGTTCCAGACTTCCAGTCCCAGGATTGCTATATCATGACCCAACCTTATCTTGAAAAATGCAGCAGGAAAGTCCATTGTCTCGTGTCATGAAGAACAAACAATTATCCCAACCGCAGTAAAAGTTATTCTACACTCAAGAGAAACCATAGAAGTTACACACAATCTTATGTATACGAGAGGGCTACTTCAAATTCATTTTCTCTCTCCAAATGACACTCTCCAATACTGGAGAGAAAACAAATTCCCTAATATATGCACTCTGGTTTATCTAGAAATCATAGAAGTTACACTCAATCTTATGTATACGTTTTCAAGATGTAAAGACGGAAAATATAAATAATGGGAGAGCGTTTAGAGAACTTTCATCGCATTCTATTTTCATTCACGTTTTCAAGATGAACTCATGAACCAAAGAAAATAAATTAATTTCTTTTAACCATTTTTCTTTCCGAAAAAGATTTCTTTTTTACAAAAACAATCATAACAAAATATGTTAAACATATGAAGTATGTGAAGTGTAGTTTAGTGAAAATCAGATACTTTAAGAGAACGTACAATTCCAGTGACGCCTCCAAGTAGAAGAGGTCTTCTCCCAAGTGTATCAACAACTACAACTGCCACGCCTGTCATAATCAGTTGTAAAAAAACAATGGCTAATTATTAGAGCCATGCAATCTAAATAAAGCAAAACAAGACATACATGTAGTTGAAGCAGATCAAGCTTAACTTCATTTGGGAGCAGACAATACATAAGAGGCAAGAAAATGGGTGACACACTCCAGTACCGCATTAGCACCTAATTCCTTAAGCTTGTCGATAATGGCAATACCTTCTTCTTTACTGAGCCCATTCTTCACCATCACCAGAGCTTTCTTGACCAGCTCCTTCGCTTCCTTTAAACCCAAACTTGTAAAAGCTCTTATCTCCTTAATGACCTTGATCTTAGCCGCTATGTCGAACTTCTCCAGCTTTAGATAGAACACGGTCTCCTCTGCAGCCTTGGTTTCAACCGCTGCGGGCCCAGCGGAGCCATATGAGGCCGGGCTAGACACTGCGGGTCCGTACCGGTTGAGGCCCATATTGTGCCAGAAAAGGATGTCGTAATCGTAGTTTCGAGCTTAGCGAGGTCTAGAAGCTCATCGGCGATGCGCTCAAGTTTCCGGGTCTTGGCCGCCGTGCATAAAGGTCGGGACAATAATTGTGTGCTGTTAGGGGAGAGGAGTCTGATGGCTAGAGGAATGGAAGGGGATTTCGAGATCCTAGCTGCCATTTTCTGAACTATCTAAAAGATTGAAACTATGGACCCGTTTGGTAACGCCTTCAACGACTGGAATGACTGAAAAGCCTAAAAAGGTTGAATCTGCTGAAGTGAAAGTGTTTGGTAATATATTGACTGAAATGACGGATTGAATGTAGAATTCCATAAAGGGTATTAGCTTGTTTATGTTAACTATATGAATAACAACTTTGCTAGCAAATTATTTTTGCTTGATTAGGCGATTATAAAATTACTTAATGTACTACTTACTTTGGAAATTTTGCTTACTCTTATGCTGAAAATATCAATATTATTTTAGCCATTATACGTATTTTACAGCGTTATTTATAGCTCCTAGAGCTAATTATTAGTTTAATTGATGAGTTGCTAACTTGCTATGGCAAACATTTGAAATCAAACATATGAAATCAAAGATGTGCACTTGGAGCACGGAACAAATATGCATCCACGATACTTACTCTCTATAAAAGAAGGATAAAGAAGTAATTCCATACACCTAACAGTACAAAAATAATTTTCAGCGGGAAAAGTAGGTCTTGGGTTGATTTTTTGGTTGAAAATAAGAATCAGCCACAACAACCCATTTTATGGATGTTTGTCAATTTTTTTGCATGTTAAGGCTTTTCAGCCATTTTCTACCCCTCCAAACGACCACTATATTTACACACTAGTACAAAAAAGGTTTTTTACATCTCTTTTTCTACATGTGTTATTTTAAAACACATGTAGAATACTAACATGGGGTCATTTTTATAATTTTTATAAATGTTTTTACATAGGTTGCAGTTATAACCCATGTGAAACACCAAAACGGGGTACTTTTTTAAATTTTAAGAAATAATCTAAATCGGTTATAATTGCAACCGATGTGAGAAAAAAAAACGGGGTAATATTCATAATTAATGAAACTTTATTTTAGATCGGTTCTTATTTCACATGCTTTTACCCGATCTGGATGATTTTAAAAAATTTCGCTTAACCCATTTCACTTAACCGATTTCAGACCTAGCCTTCGGAGAGACGTTCGAGAGAGACGTTCGAGAGAGACGGAAGGCCGGACTGGACTTCGGAGAGACGTTCGAGAGAGATGGAAGGCCGGACTGACATCAGTGTGGAAGACGATGAAGATATGCAGGCCATTGACAACAATTTGAATTAGGGTTCTCAATTGCGAGTCACGTGGGATGATACATTCAATCGTGTGTAAACGGAAGGCTTCCGTTCACTCCTTTGTTTGCCATGTGATTTAGGGGTGAAGTAAACTATGCATTTCCTACAAACGCACGGAGACACCAACACTTTTTTATGTTTGTTATACCCCTAACGTTTTATTTATTATAAAATCTTTTTCATCAAATATACAACTTTTTATTTCGCGCGATTAATTGTACGATAATCAAAATAAATAAGGGTTGAGTTACTTTTTTGGCTGAAATTACTATAGATGAACGTTTTAGCTATATTTCATATATATTTTTATGGTAAAAGTACTGAAAAGATACTTGTAGTTGAGCCCGTTTTCAGATAGGGTCATGTGTTTCTTTCTTTATCAAATTGGTTCATGTGTTTCAATTCCGTTATCACAAGAGGGTCACGCCGTTAAAAACGTCTGAAAAAGACCGTTAAAAGTAACTCCGATTTTCAAAAGTGCCCGAAAAATTAAAAGAAAAATACCGGAAGGTGCGTCTCAATAAGACGACCGCTAGGCCATCTTTCTTTTTTATTTTCAGCCACCCTAGTCACCGGAAAGTCCATCGAAAAAGTGATATTAGCGAAATTATGTTTAAAAAATAATTCAAACAGATCTGAAAAATCCAAAGGTGAAGGTGGTTTGGAGGTCATCTTGACGAAGCGCACCTTTCGATATTTTTCTTTTAATTTTTTGGGCACTTTTGAAAATCGGAGTTACTTTTAACGATTTTTTTCAGACGTTTTTAACGGGGTGACCCTATTATGATAACGGAATTGAAACACATCAACAACTTTGATAAAGAATGAAACACATGACCGTATCTGAAAATGGGCCCAACCACAAGTACCTTTTCTGTACTTTTCTCTATTTTAATTTATTTTATTAATAATATATATTTTAAATGTGATTACTTCATTATTATGCAAATTTGATCAATTCAGCCAGAAATTCATTAATTTCAGCAGAATCAATCAATATCATTGTTACGAAAAAGACTATTAATTTTAGAACTTGGATCCATGATCCAATTAAGAAAAATTTTGAACTTAAAAACCTCTACCAACCGTATCTTTAAATTTACTTTTATTTTTATAGATGCAATATTGATGTCATATCAAAGTTAATTACAAGTTATGAATTTTGATATATTTTTTTAAAATCAGATTATAAATAAAACAAAGTTATAACTGTTTTTAAAAAAGATAGTTTTTGAATTTGGGTCAAATTAAGAGCCCGTTTGGTAACACTAAAAGTGGTTGAATCGGCTGATTTTGCTAAAATATTTGAAGTTTTGGCTGAAGTGATTGGATTAACTGATTCTATTGAATTGTGAAAAAATTATATTTACGTATATTTTATTCATAAAATATAGAAAAATTATATGAAAATAGTTAAAATGATCATCTATAATAGGTTCAGTCAATCCAATCATAAAAGTAACTTCAACCTTATTTATGTTGATCATTACACAACTTTGATCACGAAAACAAAAGTTACGTGTTTGATGAAAAATGTAGCTGATGAGATTGATCAACTGAAAATCTGGATCACAAAACGGGCTCTAAATGATTTGATATTTTGATTTGCTGGCTTTTAGTTGACAACTGAGTTAGGGGGTTTAATATATTAACCAGATTTCGCTCCAACACTATTTTTAAAACTACTTTTAACTTGTTCGTGATTTGAAAACCATTGACACCTAATTTGTCATTAAGACCTAAAACAAGAGATCCATGTTATTCGGAAATCCAATTTTATAATATGAATAGTTATACGCCGCAATCAAATTTCTAAAAATCTCATGTTTAAACAATAATGATTATCAACCAAGCAGCTATGACTGTTGTATATTAGTAAAATTTGTTTATATCGATTACACATATAATATGACAAAATATGTGTTCTTTTATGAACAAATTTGTTTGTATTAATAAAATTTTCTGTAGAATACTAATATAGAAGTAGTCAAGTAAGGATACATATACTTGTAATTAATTCACATTCAATCAAGTTGTGGGTAACATTTCCAAAAATAAAATAGCAAAGATTAAATTAAAATATAAGTCTCTCTTTGTTCTTGAATAAATGCTTAAATTAAAATATAAGACTCTCTTTGTTCTTGAATAAATGCTTACATTTGATAACGCGTGGAGATTAAAAAAGAAATTTAATTATAACAGGAGTAAAATATATACTAAATTTATAAATAAGCCTAATTACGTTTTGTTCATAAAACAGAACTTATTTAGTTCTACTGATAATAAAAAATGTGTTGATGGAGTATATGGGTCTAGGCCCCAGGACCCACATACTCAAAAGAACAGAAAACACAAACCACTGCACAGTGCCCTCGTCGGCCAAAGGACCCATGTCGGCCGAAGAGGGACCAACTCAGAATATGATCCTGAAGCCAGGGAACCAGGGTGTCCTCGTCGGCCGTGAAATCATCGGCCGTGCCCTCGTCGGCCAGACCCTCGTCGGCCACGGAAGTCTCGCAGAACTAGATCTTACACTTATCCATTTATATATTCCATCATTTACTTTGTATTCGGCCCAATAGCGGTCCAGTTGTAAATGGGTCTCCCAAGCCCAAGACTTGGGAGCCCAGCCCGTATTTTTCCTATAAATACTTCCTCTGGAGGTAGTTATAGGGGTTACAAAATCATTCTATTGAAGCATTTACTTGCACTTCTCTCTCTAGCTCTCACTTCTCTCTAGAATCTAGATGTATACTCTATCATTTGGTGCTCTCGTTGAGAGCTAGAACAATCAAGTTAGCACCCTTCGTCGCTACCAAGCAAGCTAACCACTGATCATGGGAAGAACTAAGTCAAACCGCAACCTCATCAGCAAGGCCATCCCTGAGGATCACGAGACCAAGGAGCATGAGGAGGACGCCACGGCCGACCAGGTCGACGGAGGGGACGTCTTCCAGGAGGCCATCAACCTCACTACGGACCTCCGCAACCAGCTCAACGGCGGCGCCCCTGACACCCGCATCGGCCTGGACAAGAAGCGCGTGGAGAAGACAGACCACGCCCCGGCCCAGCCTATGGCCGCGGTTTCTCCGTCTGTGGATCCACAGGTCCAGGCCGCGTTGTCGGTCATCATCGCCAGCTTGGCTCAGAACCCCACCGTCCTCAGCGCACTCTTGCCAAGGACCGGGGGGAACGTCACTCCACCTCCTCAGCCCTAACCGTTGGCCGTCAGGTTAGGCAACGATGAGGGGGTGATGGCCCAGGACACGGCGTCATCCCACTCCCACCCCGCTTCCCCTCTTCGGCCTGGGCAGACTCCAGCGCGTGGAAAAGCCTTTGCCTTCAATAGGCTTGGTGACACGCGCCGTCGTCCGGTTTCGGAGAGGATGGCAAGGCGGATATGTGAGTGTCGGCCTGGCTCGCCAAGAGAAAGCTTGGGGTCTGTGTCGTGGACAGCGGACCAGCCCCGCTTGGACAAGGGCAAGGGAAGGTTGCACGAGGGCGACGTGCGCCACCAGATCAATGCGGCCCACGATGAGCGCATGAAAACCAGCACGGCGCCGCTGCGGCCGCCAGGGATCCCCGGGATGAGGTTATCGCCCAGCTGGAAAGGAGGCTGGTCCAGATGGAAGCCAGGCAATCGGCAAACGTCCCTACGGCCGGCGCCTCCAACGATCTTGGCCTCAACGCTCTCATGAACAAGGTCAGCGCCCTTGAGAGGGAGTTGGCCGAAGGGCGAGGTAACCCCGTCATCCAGGTCAGGACCAGGACCCCCTTCACTAACAGGGTGCTCTCGGCCCCCATCCCGGAGAAGTACAGGGGAAACGCCATCAAGTCCTACGACGGCCGATCAGACCCCCAGGAGCATTTCAGCCGCTACCAGAATAACATGCTGATGGTGAACGCGTCAGACGAATATCTCTGCCATTAGTTCCTCTCCACTCTTGAGGGGCCGGCGTACGAGTGGTTCAACGCGCTTCCCGAAGGAAGTATTGACTCATGGCAAGACCTTGCCCAGTGCTTCCTCACCCACTTTGCCGGGAGGAAGCGTGCGAAGAAGTATTTCACTCATCTCCTCTCCGTCAAGCAGCAACATGACGAACCCCTCCGGTCATTCATTGATCGGTGGACGAGGGAGACTGAAGAGGTCGAGGGGGCCGATGAGCGCACCCTCCTCGTCCTATACCAGGGAGCCCTCTGCAGCTCCCCGTACGCCAGGAGCCTCATCACCGACCCTCCGAGGTCGTATGCAAAGGCGCTTCAACGCGGGAGCTTGTACGCCGACGCCGACGATCTCCACAACCACAAAAAAGAGGGAGGCCATCCCTCCAAGAAGACAAATCCTTCGCTGGCCCCAGGACCATCCCCGGCCGGCCAGGGTGCCCAGGGCCGTCACGGCTCTAGTGGACAAAGCAAGAAAGACCGCCACTGGCGGCCGAGGTTGGAACGGCCGGGGGTCCCCCTCACCCACCCGGTCAGCACCATCCTCGACTACGCCGAGAAGCATGGCCTCATTGAGCAAGCTCCTCGGCCGGCCGAGGAGGTCCTTGCCATCCAGCAAGGCGGCACATACTGCCGATTTCACAAGAACTCCTCACACAACACCGACGACTGCATCACGCTGAAGAAAGCCATCGACACCTTATTCGTCAGGGGGAACTCTCCCAATTTGTTAAAGGTGGCCCGCGCAAAAATACGTGGGTAAACACCAGCAAACCTGGGGGCGAACACTGGATCAAGGCCTAGAAGAGCGAAATATGTAAGAAGTAGAAGAACGGATTGAAGAACTAACCTTGAAGTTTTGAAGGAGGTGAAGAACACTCAGCAAGGGCTTTATCTCTCTAAAAAATTTGGGCAGCACTTCGTTACTCAGAATGCAAATGAGGCCTGTCCTCGGAACGGGGAGGGTATTTATAGCCCACCCTCCTAACGGTAACTACATGTGGCATCACCTTAGTGGCCACACCAACGGCCACCAATGGGATGCCACCATTCTATCTACAGGCCAAACCCCCTCCACAAATCAGCGGCCCACCACCAAAGCTGGCCCTACGGATCAAGAAGGGAAAAATAACACCCACCACGGCCAGGGCATTCAAAGGCCAACACAGACTACGGCTACCCAGGTAGCACTCGTATCGGCCATTCAAGGGGCCACACATTATGCAAAGGAAGGCTTTACGACGTCCACAAAACCCCAAGGGAAAGGAACCCAACGGCCATGGGGCCCTCGCACTAAACCCTTGATGATAACCCTTTGAAAAGCGACATGCGTCCAAGGGTTCTCCCACAGGGTTACCTTGGTCAGGAAATCGCCAAAGGGTTGGATCCAAGGGCAGTATGAGGATCCCGCTTCTGCCTAGGTTTCAATCTACTCCTTCACCCCTCACTTACTCTTCGGCCTGAAGCAGTGGGGGACTGGGGGACTACACCGGCCTCAAGAATAACAGGCAAAATCAAAGAAATCCAAAAATATACTAAGTCCACAACTACAACATTAGACATGCACCACAACGTCCATAACATCGTGGTACACCTTCGGCCGCGGCATGGCTTGAGATCACAGGACACTTATCGGCTTTGAAACCACACATCACTCTCAAGCCAGGAATCAAAAGACAGGTTAACATACCTGAAACACTGTCGTCCATGTACCACAACGACTCCAAGGTCCTCACAACTTCATCTTCGGCCAGACAGTGTTATCATCCCCAAAACCTTGGGCAACATGATGCCTTGTCGTCCAAAAACACATGGCAACATCAACAACGGCCAAAAGGAATGCACAGTACCCTCATCGGCCACCCAAAACAAAGACGCAACCCCTACGGTCTCACCAGCCCAAAAGGGAAACTAAACCAATCAACAACCAAGGATTGACACTACCTTCATCGGCCGCTCGTGCCAGAACACCCATCATCCACAAACAAAGTGCACCAAAGGAACAATAGCCTTCCCCGTCCGCATCAAGGGGCAGGCAACGGCCAAACTCAGAACATGGCCACCAAACGCCGCGACAGAGAACGACCAACGTGGTCCCGCATCGGCCAAGAGCATCAAGCACAGAAATCTACTCTCCTTCACTTCGTCTACATCTCAACTTAGAGAGTGGGGGACTCCTGATGGAGTATATGGGTCTAGGACCCAGGACCCACATACTCAAAAGAACAGAAAGCACAGACCACTGCACAGTGCCCTCGTCGGCCAAAGGACCCATGTCGGCCGAAGAGGGACCAACTCAGAATATGATCCTGAAGCCAGGGAACCAGAGTGTCCTCGTCGGCCGTGAAATCATCGGCCGTGCCCTCGTCGGCCAGACCCTCGTCGGCCACGGAAGTCTCGCAGAACTAGATCTTACACTTATCCATTTATATATTCCATCATTTACTTTGTATTCGGCCCAATAGCGGTCCAGTTGTAAATGGGCCTCCCAAGCCCAAGACTTGGGAGCCCAGCCCGTATTTTTCCTATAAATACTTCCTCTGGAGGTAGTTATAGAGGTTGCAAAATCATTCTATTGAAGCATTTACTTGCACTTCTCTCTCTAGCTCTCACTTCTCTCTAGAATCTAGATATATACTCTATCATGTGTTATATTATTTTGCAATAATTTATATTTCTAAATTATTTTCTATATGAGTTGCGTTTATGAGAGAGTAAAGACTACCAATACATATCGGTATATCACGTGTTGTTTTCCTTAAAATTAAAAGATGGATAATTTTAGCTTTGAGGAAAAAGGAAATAGTAAGTCTGTGAATACTATTTTGAGATGTAACATGTAATTTCTCATATATTATTATATAATAAGAGTAATGATCACTTCAGGTAGTTCTCACGGAAACCCTGTCCGAACTTGCCTATCAAGGGCTTTTCTGATGAGAGTTTTTGATGAAATGTTTTGAACATGTTCTTCAAGAAGTCTAGCTTAGAGCATTTTCAATGCTAAAATGTTAATGGTGCATTTGTGACATGAGAAATAACCAATCAAAAAACAATAAATAGAATATCTCTCTCCTTATTTAAAGATTATTACATCATTTTGGTAAGTTTTTCTTCACAATGTCAAGCATAATGTCTAGATGTAGACATTGTGGTTAACATTGCAGAGAAAAACTTACCAAAAACACATAAGACCGTGGAAAGAAGGAGAGAGAAATGTTATAAAATCAATATTTTGTGTTTATCTCTCTCATGCCACATGTGTACCGTGCACATTATAGCATTGAAGATGCTTATGTTCATCAAATTTCAGTTCAATCAGACACACAGTCAAATAAATTTTGAAGATAAATGCCTCAAAATATACATATAAATCAGAGTTCTTATTAGACTAATTTATATTTCAAAAATATCATAATTTTCATTTAAATTCTATACTTATGTTCATTGTATGGTATCTGGTAGTGTAAAGTGTGCCCCAATCACAAAACTTTAGGATCCGCTCTGCAAAGAACTACGGAATAGAAAAGGAAACATGGCGTGGAGAGGACAACTCTCGAAAAACCTGAAAGAGCTTCGGATCCTATTATCTCCTCACTTAAATTCAAGTGCTCCTTTGAGGTATAAACATCTTCTATAATTTTCCCAGTTCTGTTATTCACGGTTCAATTACTATTTAGTATGCATACTTATTGTGAATGCAGGGCTTTTGTTGAGAATAACTACAAGGAGCTCAAGACCCTTAATCCTAAATTGCCCATTTTGATCCGGGAGGCCAGATCCGTTGAGCCTCAGATTTGGGCCAGATACGGTAAATTCCACATATTTGGCTACTTTTTAAATTTCTGATTTGTAATGAACCTGAATCGAGAGATTGGAGTTGGAATTTGGAGTTAGGAAGAAATTGAGGGAGATATTCATGGTACCAAGAGATGGAAGTCTGAGAGGAATTTAGGTAGGAGGAAGAAGAAGACTCTGGAAGCAAATTGAAGAAGTCTTCATGTATACCACATCAAACTACCAATTTTGCTTAAATAGAAAACTACATGAGTGGCATACCCAGAGTTTTAAATGGAAACCTTAGCATGCAAAAGAACATTGAACTACCCAAAACCTCACATTGAAATACCCAATTTAAGCTTCTCATTGAAAAATGGAACAATTGTTTAGACAATAATTAAATAAGGTTATTTGAGTATATTTTGAGAAGTAGTTTTGATGCTATATCATATAGTGAGGTCATTCATGATAACTGTGATATAATAGGTGTATTCTTTTTAATATTTGATGATTAAATTTTATCATTTAAGAATGCTAATTATATCTTAAAATAGAAATGAGAACTCTTAGATGGAAGCCTGAAACGTCCAAAGGAGGCTAGTGAGAAATTTAAGTTGGGATGGATTGAGTATTACTTGTCTAATGGTTCTTTTTCCAAAGAATTCTCATGGTTTAAGTGGTGTTCATAGGGCTTAATGATTATAAGTTGGAGGAACATACAAGGTTTTTGTTTCTTAGGTTCATCCGTTCATGGTGGATGATGTTAGAGGAAGATGTATGGTCTATTGATAACAAAGTGGAGTCTACATTAACAAAGTGGCGAAGGAGATATTTAGAGAATCTAAATGATGTCTACCACTAAAAAAGGACACGTCTTGGTGGAATGATGAGATGAAACAAGCAATAAGGACCAAAAGGGAATGCTATAAGAAATTGGGCAAAAGTTGGAGTGACGAGAGCATAGAAGAGTACAAAGAGGCTAGAAGAAGAGCAAAGAAAGCTGTGAAGGAAGTCAGAGGAAAAGTGAACAAGGAATTGTATGTAAAGTTGGACACTAAGGAAAGAGAAAATGATATCTACAGACTTTCTCGCCTTCGTGACCGTAGGACTCAGGATATCGGAAAGTTAAGTGTATGAAGGATGTCGATCAAAGGGTACTAATGGACGACGAAGAAATAAAAGAGATGTGGAGGTCATACTTTGATACCTTGTTCAACGGGAATAAAGTGCAAGGTATTGATGATCTTATTATACCAGAGTGTATGGTAAATCGGGACTTCGTGAGAAGGATTCAAACAACAGAAGTAAAAGAGTCTATGAGAAAAATGGGGCGGAAGAAAGCAGTGGGCCCAGATGGCATACCGATCGAGGCTAGGAGAAGTTTGGAAGAGAAAGGCATCGAGTGGCTAACACGTTTTTTCAACATGATTTGGAGAAACAACAAAATGCCAGTGAATTGACGGAAGAGTACTCTCATTCCCTTATTTAAAAATAAGGGTGATGTACAAGAATGTGCTAACTATCGAGGGATTAAGCTTATGAGTCACACTATGAAACTTTGGGAGCAAGTGATTGAGCAAAGACTTCGTAAAAATGTGAAAATTTCGGAGAATCAATTTGGTTTTATGCTTGGACGCTCAACAACTGAGGTCATTCACGTTCTTAGACAAGTTGTAGAGAAGTATAGAGACACTAAAAAGGATCTGCATTTAGTGTTCATTGACTTAGAAAAGGCATATGATAGGGTACCTCGAGAAGTTCTTTGGTGGGCCTTAACTAGAAAAAGCATATCACGTAAGTATATCAGTATCATCATGGATTTGTATGATGCTTGTACTACAAGTGTCCGCAGTAGTGTAGGGAGGACCGCAGACTTTCCTATTACTATCGGAGTGCACCAAGGATCTGCTTTGAGTCCTTTCTTATTTGTTATAGTCATGGATGAACTTACGAAGTCAATTCAAGAAGATATACCGTGGTGCATGATGTTTGCCGACGATATTGTATTGATCGATGAGACACAATCCGGTGTTAAAGCAAAGTTGGAAGTATGGAGACAAACATTGGAGACCAAGGGTTTCAGACTCAGCCGAAACAAGACTGAGTTTATGGAGTGCAAGTTCGATGGAGGTAGAAGTAGTAGCAACAATGGGATTACTCTTGATGGTAAGGAGATAGCGGTGTGTGATATGTTCCGTTACTTGGGTTCCATAATTCAGAAGGATGGTGAATTAGATGGAGATCTATGCCATAGAATCAGAGCTGGGTGGATGAAATGGAAGAGTGCTTCAGGATTTCTATGCGATCGAGGTATGCCGACTAGACTGAAAGGTAAATTTTATTGTACATCAATTAGGCCGACATTAATGTATGGTGTAGAGTGTTGGGCGGTGAAGCAATGCCACATTCAAAAGATGAGTGTGGTAGAGATGCGTATGTTGTGTTGGATGTGTGGACATACCAGAAAAGACCGCTTGAGGAATGAGGTAATCAGACAAAAGGTGGGAGTAACACCTATAGAAGATAAGATGCAGGAGTCTCGTTTGCGGTGGTTTGGGCATGTGCGTAGAAGACCCAGTGATGCACCTATTAGACGACTTAAGGGGTGGGGAGAAGAGGCAGAGAAGAGAGGGAGGGGAAGACCGAAACAGACTTGGATTAGAGGAATCAGAATTGATATGCGTCTTCTTGGGTTGGAGGATAGTATGGTTTTGGAGAGAGCAAAGTGTAGGACGCACATCCGTGTGGACGATTGATGTCTTTTCTACCTTTCCTCTCTTTTCTCCTTTATCGTTTATCTTCCTTATCTTTTTATATTCTTATGCTATTTTTATCTTTCAACTTTTTTATACTCTTTTATTTTTTATCTTTTATGTTTCTTAAATTCTTGTGTTATTGTTATCTTATATTTAGTTATCTTTATCTTATTCATTTTATCTTACTTTTTGTTCTTCCCTTTCTTGTATGTCTTTTCTTTTTGGCATTGATATCAATTCATGTTAGCCGACCCCAAATTCTTTTGGGATTAAGGCTTGGTTGTTGTTTTTGTTCATCCGTTCATGGCAGGTGCCTGTGTGAATTTTAGTCATTACCAACTACATCCAACCATTTCTGGACTAGAATAATGCTATCAGATCAAGTAAGGCATGAAGACTTGGAGCTTGTTTTTAGAAAACTCGCGGAGTAACTGCCTTTATCAATTTTTTATCATTTAAGTGCTGAAAGTGTCTTTTTTTATGAAAAATGAATCGGCTATTTTCTTGAATAGACATTAAACATTAAAAGTGCTTCTAACTTTAATAAGCATTTTGTTCCATTTTCCTACAAAAAGTTCTTTTTTTATTAACATTATTTTTGGTTCCTCTTGACAGTACTTATTCCCTAAAACTAAGTCTCCCAAACGCACTCTGTATCCATATCATCCCATGCATGAATGTCAAGACAACAGTAGGCCCTTATGGCCTGGGTTCAGTGTGCCTCCTGCTGGGTACTAGTAAACTCATGAGAAATTGTTCCCAAGTTGCAATATCATTCATAGTTTTTCTCTAACATTCAATCAGTTTCATCTTTAGTATGGACTGCTGGTGCATTGCATTAGACTGGATCCTTTCCAAACCAAGCCTCATTGACAAATCTTATATCTCAAACAAGTACTCCGTATATCTTCCAATGGTATTATGAAATACCTTCTCAACAGAACCCGTTCTGGTTTTTTATCATTTGCCCACAAAGGGGCTTTATAAACAGACTCTACATCCCAATCTCCTTTTCTTGATCAGCCCCATGCGCATAAATTGATGCAACTTCTGCCATACCAGCATGCCTCATAGATATTTCACTACCCCAGTCATCAATTCTCCCATAGTCCCATGTCTTCACTGACCAGTATTTCTACAATGACCCTTGGCTAGGTTCTTTCCAACCTTTAAGACTCCATCTCTCTGAATCCTAATCCTTTCTTCTTTTTTAAATCCTAAGTGCATCTTAAAAAATGTTAGGGAAAGGAAAATAATGTCAAGGTAAATCATTTACTTATGTAGGTTTGAACTTGGAAAATGCAAAAGAAAATGAAATTTGTCTAGATTTTTAATTCAGCACATATTTAGATTTTTAGTTCTTATATAATGCATAAAAGTACAAAATGCTTATAAACAAAAAGAACTTTTGCGTGTTTTAATCTATCTTTCATTTTCATACACATTTTCTTCCCTTCATATTTTCATCTGTGGCTCCCTTCATTATTTCTTTCCCTTGTGTTTCCACATCCTTGATGGATCTTAATGAATTTTACATGTCCGAGATTCACAATTAAAATGAACCATATAATGAACCAGCTGCTTTTCAATTGTCTGAGATAGATGCTATCTCCATTTAGCTCCCAAATAACAGCTTATTGGGGTAAGAATGCCTCGATTTCAATGAAATTTAGTGGCCATCCCAGGCCCAAGTGGACTGACCAGGAACTTATTCCTCAAATGAAAATCACCAAGCTTTTTGTTCAACTTCACCGCTGATAGCAACCACATTAATAGTGCCACCCATACCTTTATAACTCTTCTCAGTTCCAGTGCTAATCTGAATTCTGCTAATTTGTGAGGCCACCAGTCCTTTACCTATTAGCATATGCTTAATCTCTTCTAATTCACAAGGAGTCAACGTATGGTGTTTATCCACCCTTCCTGCGCAGTACTGTTATCCATGGCATTTGGAGCAAAATTTTCCGCAAAATTTCTGTCCTCACTTCAACTTCTACTCACTCGACCAAAGTTGACATTTCACCATTGGTATACATTGCTGGAGTCACCAAGGTTTCTGAAGAGTTTGTATCTCGATTCATATGTAGTGAACCTGGATTGAGCTGCAAATATGAAGAAACTGGGTGAGGCAATCAGAAGAAATGAGGGAATCTTTGAGGGAAATTATCATACACTTCCCCTGAGGTTTAACGTTTTATCACTTACACCCCTATAGTTTTAAAAATATGCAGCAACCTCCTTGTATTATTTGAGAGTGTTAACTTTAACGGAATGGTGTTAACCTCAAACAACAAAGTTAGCATGCTAAATTAAAAACCATCCAAGAGTTAGCATGAAAAATCAGAAACCACCCAGCACACATGTTTTGAATATTACATGTTATATGTTACTGCATATACTTGAACCCTAGGCAGAATATGAAAAAGTTAATTAGAGTACCACTCTAAAATAGATAGATTATGCCTGATAAAGCTAATATGCAGTAAGTAGATACACAAGCTTGATCATATACCCATCTACTTTCTAACTCTTTTCCCTCTGGTAACACTACTTGATGACACACCCATTTGTGATTGTTTACTTGCTTCAGGTTTTGAAGCTGAATATGGTCTTCTTCTTTTTTTACCCTATCAAGAAAAAAAATGTAAATGCAATGTAAGGGAAAAAAGTTATTGATAGTTTAGTGCTAGAACGAAATTATCTAAGGCTTAATTAACACCATAAAAAAATAACCAATGCTTAAAATGTACCTCGTTGGAAGATTCAGCAGCGGGATTAGTTTTTACGGATAACGGGCACCTTCTTTTATTGTGTCCTAGTCCTTTACATAGAGAACATTGTAGAGTAAACGATCTCTTCAATTTTTTAGGCTCACTTGCATCTCTCTTCCTTACAATTTTCGGTCTACCGGGCTGCTTCTTTTTCAAAGAGGGCAGCAACTCAACACTTTCATCTTCTGGCCACATAGATTCCCTTGGTATTGGATTGATCTTGATGGCATAAGTGTTCAAGTACTTAACTTTTGTCAAGTCTTTGTGCAAAAATCTTAGTGGATCATCCCTAATGCTAATTATTGCCACCATAGCATGGCTACACGGTATTCCAGAGCACTGCCACATTCCACAATCACACTTCATTGTCTTCATGTTAACAACCCTCACCAGTGTTTCTTCAAGAATTTCGTATTCATCACCTCCACCACATATTACTCTCATTGTTCTTCCCTTATCTCCATGTTTATCTATCTTTGCTTGAACCCTAGGCGGAATATCAGTTTCCCACGCAATCATTTCCACGATTGCTCCTATCGCTCACCCTTTCCATTATCATTCTTCTCATATCTTCCATCATTTCAGTTAATGGTTTACCTCGAATGCATGCTATCCACGAGTTGAATGATTCAGTGCAGTTATTGGTCACAAAATCAACACCAATATCCATTTGAAATGCATGTCTTGACCAATGTTTGGCGGGTATTTCAGATAACCATTTCCAGCACTCCACATCAATCGCCTTTAGTTGCACCATTGCCTGATTGAAGTCTTCCAAATTTGCTGATCTTGCAGCTCTCCAAAATAATGATCTTTGCAGAAGACCAGGGTATTTGGACCTCATGTTTGCATAAACATGTCTCCCACAGTACCGTACAGGAGAATTGGGCCATATTGACTCCAATCCTTTTAAAATGCCTTTTTGTCTATCACTCATAAATGTCACAGTCCTGCTTTCTGTTGTCTCAAGTGCATCAAGTAAACATTTCAAGAACCAACCCCACATTTTGGTAGACTCATTTTCACAAACTCCAAGTGCAAGTGGAAAAATCCCTTGATTAGCATCAATAGCTACGGCTGCAAGTAATATTCCTCCAAATGGACCTTTAAGAAAACATCCATCCAAACCAATAAAAGGTCTACATCCAGTCAAATAACCTTGTTGTTGTGCTTTTAAGCATAAAAAGAATCTCTTGAAGTGGAGTAGGTTATCTCCGTGAGGAGAACATCCTTGAACTAATGCAATCGACCCTGGGTTCTTTAGCAGTACAATTTGACAGTATTTGCAAATTTTGCGATAACCTGCAACATAATCACTAGAACACATTTTCTTTGCTGCAGCTTTTGCTCTATAGAGTGTTAGATTACTCTGTGTTCTTTAGCAGTACAATTTGACAGCCTTTTTATAGAGAATAAAAAGGCTCCTAATCCTTGAGGGCAAAAAGTTGATGCAGTTATTGGAGAAAAATGGAGGCAAGTGTCAGATTGGTCCTCGAAGTTGCATAAAAATGGTCAAATAAGTCCTTATATAGGAGGCTCTGTTTGGCCGTCGCCATTCGGGGCGGTTCCCGGTGGAATTTTTTGATGAAATTTTTTGAGCATCTTATTCATTAAGTCTAGTTTACTCGTACCAAATTTCAGCTAAAACATCAATCCGGAAGGCATCCAAATGAATTCTAAGGTAACTACGCTTTTTAGCTGAATTTGGTATGAGTAAACCAGACTTAATGAATAAGATGCTCAAAAAATTTCATCAAAAAAATCTACCGGGAACCTCCCCAAATGCGGAGGCCGGACAGTAAGGACTTATTTGACCCTTTTTATGCAATTTCGAGGACCAATCTGACCCTTACCTCGAGAAAAATGTATCCGGTCCTCTTTTGCAGGATTTTAGTAGGCCACCTGAAAAGATAAAACTTTGACAATCCAGTTTAGATCCTTAAAAGTTTATCCCCCCACCCATTTTCATTCCTTCAATGTTCTATATTTCGTCAATTTTCTTTCCTTGGCATTTTCCCTTCAAGGTTTAGCTTCTTGTGATATTTCTTTCTGATGCTCGAACTAAAGGGATCTGTTTCTTATGAGAACAGATATGGGAGTTGAAAGGGGGTTCCAAGTGGAAGGCTTATCAGAACAACAGATTGCAAATGCGCTGCAAGACTTGGTGAAGAATGCAGCATCCTGAAACTCTTTCAAATATTTGTATGCCCCCATCTTCTATTATTGCTTGTTTTGTTTGTAGTCTTGCTTCAGCATATATTAATGGTGAACTTCTAAACATTTTGTAATCTTAATGGTGAGAAGTGGTTGAAGTCCTTGTCCAACAATATGCCTGCATTAATAAGGTTTTATTTTGTGTTTGAACTCGACTTAAATGGCATATCATTCGAAATATTAAATGGCATGTCATACCACTAGTTATAACTCATGATTGGAGTTGCCCTCATTGCGTTTATGGCCGCTGAGATATGTTCTGTGGGCATTACTCTGAATTAGTTCAATGTTTTCACGAAGTAATAAAAAATTATGGATAGTGCTTTTAAGCATGTATAAATAAAAACTGAACATACAAATAGTAAAATGATGCCAAACATACAAATAAGGAAATGATAAAGTGATTAACCTCTTAATCGTGTACAGACTCCGGAGTATTTGACTTAATGTGTTATTTGAAATGAAGAGTAGAACTCCTATTTTACGAATTATATAAAAAAGAAACAAAAATAACATGGCCAACACATTTAAAATAAATAAATAAAAGTAGCTTTAAATATTGTCACGTCTTGGACTCTTGGTGCGGCTTTGTTGCGTTTATGTTGTGGTTTTATGGGTGAACTGAAAGCACACCTTAATGTGAATTGTGCTCCAGACTTCAATTGCAATATTATAGTTCTGTTACGTGTTGCGATCTGCAATTTAAAACCATGCTCCCGTACCTGTAGATTCAATATGAGAGGCAATTTGGTTAGTTTTTTTGTTGTTGAAATGGTTGGCAAAAAATAATTTCAGCAAACTAATAGATTTAGGGGAATTGGACTTTGCACCCTAATATTTTAGCTGAATTTGAGCTTGCACTATGTTTTTAAATTAATTGTTATTTGCATCCTCGACACTAAACGTGCCCGCAGTAGCTCTTTTGAATTACTTGGTGGATTTTCAGTCTCAGATCAGACCAGGTTATAAAATGCACAGAGACCAGAGATCAGACATTTATCAGATCATTTCAGATCAACAAATTGTAACCCAATTAAAAATATCCTTAGAGTTTGCATCACATTTTAAATGTTTTTTGGCTTTGAGGCTCAAACACTTCTATTTGAAAATGGATTGCGAACTCAAAACTCAAAAGTTCCTTTGGAAACTTTTCCCTTTATTTTGTAACAGACTAAAAACGAAAATAAGACACAAAGGTTAAGAGTAGATGAAGAGTAGGAGACCATGTGGGGTGTGTGAGGACTGAGGAGGGAGGGATGGACAAAAGTTATACTAGGAGCTTGTTTGGTGACCCTTTTTCACCAAACACGTAACTTTTGATTTTGCGCACTGAATTGTGTAATAAACAGAAAAAGTAAGGTTGAAGTTACTTTTCTGACTGTACTGACTGAAGTTACTGTAGAGGAACATTTTAGCTATTTTTTCATATAATTTTTTTATTTTATTTATTAATAACAAATATTGTAAATATAATTTTTTCATTAATCAGCAGAATCAGCCAATACAGCCACTTCAGCTAGAATTTCATAAATTTCAGTAGAATCAACCAATGCAGCCAATTTTAGTATCACCAAACGGGCTCTAGTACTACGTATTTTTTATATTTATCTAAGGGATAAATTCAATCCTTTCATTTTTTATATTTATGAGTATCACTGTAACATAAAAAAGTTTAATTCCCATTACACGACTTAAGATATTATACAATTTCTTGAAAGTTCGGTACTTTACTCATGCTTCCTTCAAGTCACATCCAAGACAAGCAAGACTGTTAAGAGTTTACATACAAGTAGGCATGGACCCAACCAGGCCGGACCGGATGGCTGGTTCCAGGCTTTAGCCCGGGTTGGGCGGGTCTGGCGGACCGGTTATGGGCCCCCATTTTGTTGAACCGGATCAGCCGGTTCAGGTCGGTTTTGGGGCTCTTTTTTCCAATTTATTTTCGTTTCCTAGGGTAGGGCGGGTGTTTTAGGGAGGTTTGGGAGTGGGGGTCGGGGATAACAAGAAAGCCAAAAAAATTAAACATTGAACCAGGTCCGGCCCGGTATCAACCCGGCCCGGTTCCGGGCCCAAGAAAATGAAAAAAAGCCTGCCCAGGCCGAGCCCGAGTCCATCCCTACATACAGGCCACTGGTATTGAAGCAGTTGAGCAGGTGTCAGGATTGGATTTGATTTTTTTGGTCCACTTCATTTTGCAATCAAAACGCTGTTGGAGGAGATCCATGGCATAGAAAGCATAGAAAGCAGCACTCTCTGAGCAAAAAAAGTGAACCAGAATAGACAATGTTTCAAGACATTCATGAAACCTGAACAAAAATGTATTTCTTCTAATAATAGAACACATTACTGCATACTTATAAGTAATTTCTATCAATTGCGTAGTAGAATACACAATCTACATGAAAATGAGATAAGAAAAACTGCGGCAAAGGATTCTATCAAAAGAACTAACCAAAACCAAAACAATCGATTTATATAAATTCCCAAGCTTCGGATATTAGGCAATTGGAAGATAAAACTACGCTCATACATGAAATGCTTAGTGATTGAATGAACAGAGAATTATATTTAATTTCATCACTGGAGTAAATAGATATAGAAAAACATCAACATCCAATAGCTTCCATAAGTAGCACACTTCCTGCTAGCAAACCCTAATTTTAAAAATACATCGCCTAGATCCATCAATTTAAACTGTTCTTCAACTGCTTGTAAACTTAGTTACCGCCTTTGTCCCCTCTGAGACAGCATGCTTGGCCAATTCTCCGGGAAGTACAAGCCTCACCGCCGTCTGGATCTCCCTGGAGGTGATGGTCGGTTTCTTATTGTAGCGGGCAAGCCTGGACGACTCCTGAGCCAGCTTCTCAAAGATGTCGTTGATGAAGCTGTTCATGATTCCCATGGCCTTGCTGGAGATCCCGATGTCTGGATGAACTTGCTTCAGGACCTTAAAGATGTAGATCTTGTAGGTCTCAACGCTCTTCTTTGGCCTCTTCTTCTTCTTGTCGCCAGCAGCGGCAGCGTCCTTTGGGACCTTCTTTCCGGCCTTGGATGGCTTCTTGTCTGCTACGGGTGACTTCTCGGCGGGGACGGTCTTCTTCTCCTCTGCTGGTTTCTTCTCGGCGACCTTCTTGTCAGCTGTTGCCTTTGGCGCCATCGTTATCGCAGTATGAATGAAAAGAAAAGACTATTGAAGCAGTAGAGGAAATTGGGCGATTGATGTCGATGGTTCTTAGGTTCCGTGAGATGATTATATAGGAGATGTGGCTGAAATATTATTGGGTTAGTAACGCGTGCGCGGATCGATGAGCTGGAAGATGGTCAGACGTTGGATAGGAAGATTTAAAAAAGACGAAAAATGAACGTAGAGGATTAACTATTCAAAATTTTGATTCGCGCTTTTTAGAGTGCGCTCGGAAAATTAATCAGTTTTGGGAATTTTGATTTGGCACCTCTATGATCTTTTACTTTGAAATATATACTACGTACATACTACTCCGTACGTATTTATGAATACGCTCTTGTAGATCCCCGTTGTTTGGAATTATTTTATTGAACCGTAATTTGTTGGTTTGGTTGGTCTGTTTTAGTCTGATCTAATCTGATTTAAAATTTTATTTTTTATATTTTTTTCATAAAGATTTTATTTTTTATATATATTATAATCTATAAATAATTATATTTTATTCATTTATAATTAAAAATAATAATATTCCTTCCAAATTATCGAAAATTTTTATCGTTTGAATTGGATTGATTTCAATCTCAGACCGAAGCAGATCATACAAATACAGAACAATAATAAAATAGTACAAGTATTAATAATAATAATAACAACAATAACAATACTACTACTAATACTACTGATAATAATAATAGTAGTAGTAGTAATAATAATAATAGTAATAGTAGTAATAGTACTAATAATAATAATAATAACAATAATAATAATAATAACAATAATAATAACAACAACAATAATAACAATAATAATAATAACAACAACAACAACAACAACAATAATAATAATAATAATAATAATAAAATATGGTCTGGTATAGTCTGGTTTGGTCTGATCTGGTCTGGTCTGGTCTGTTTTATTCTAGTCTGGTTTGGTGTGGGATGAATTACAGTCCAAGAGGAGTAGAGTGGTGCCTGTTTTCATCATGGGGCCGAAGGCTTGTGTCTTTTGTTTCATTTTGGGGGGTGCCTCGTTAAAAACCTCATTAGGAAAAACCCTTTGGGAAAAAATCCTGATGAGGGAAAAATAGTGCATCGAATTCCCTCAATGATGAATAAAAAAGGTGAGCCCTTGGTCTAAGATGGGGAGCAATGTTGCCGTCGAGAGCTATCCGGTATCTTAGTGATGTCGAAGGCTGATTGTTGACATCCCGGAGGTGTTGAGGGGAAAGTTTGCTGGGAGCACACCTCCGAAGGCGTTCGTAGTTGATAAGCATGAGAGGGCATCCCCGGGGACTCCCGAGGGTAGTCCCCTAGTCAATGAGGCTGAAGGCGATGTACATTCCAATGTCTAAGGACCTTTGTCCCATTGGGGCGTTTGAGTTTGTAAGTCCCAGGTTTGATGATGGCTCCTACGATGTAGGGGCCCTCAAACATAGGTGCCATCTTGCCGCCCTCAGTTGGTTGGCGAGCTTCCCTCCGTCGGAGGACATAATCCCCCACTTGGAATTCTCGAGAGCGGACCTTGGCGTCGATGTAGCTTTTGACTTGCCTTCGGTAGTTTTCCGCTCGTATGAAGGCTTGTTCTCGGCGTTCTGAAATGAGGTGAAGGTCGAGGGCCATGTTGGCGTCGTTAACTTCCGGATCATATTGGGCCACCCTTCGGGTAGGAATGGTCACTTCAGTGGGAGCTTTAGCCTCAAATCCATATCATAGGGAGAAGGGTGTTTCACCTGTTGCCCGCCGAGGGATGGTGCGGTAAGCCCATAGGATGTTGTGGAGTTCTTCTACCTAGCCTCCCCCTTCGGCCTCCAGCTTCTTTTTTAGGCCCTCAAGTAATGTCCGGTTGGCATTCTCCACTTGACCGTTGCCTTGAGGGTAAGCAACAGATGAGAAGGTGTGCTTGATGCCACATGCCTCTAGGAGGGCACAGAAGGGGGTTGCCTCAAATTGGGTCCCGTTGTCGGAGATGATTTGTTGGGGGATGCCAAACCTTGTGAGAATGTTCTTTAGGACAAAATGGCGGCACCGGGCCTCAGTAATGCTGACGAGGGGCTCAGACTCCACCCACTTAGTGAAGTAGTCAATGGCAACGATGATGTACCTGTTGTTGGAGGTACCCCTCGGCAGAGGGCCCACAAGGTCTATGCCTCATCTAGCGAAGGGTATAGATGTGCTGATGGGGGCATAGTTGACCGCTGACCTGTCGGGGGCCTTCTGGAAGTGTTGACAGGCGGTACACCTTCGGGCGAGATCCGTACAATCTCGGGGCAATTGTAGGTCAGAAGTAGCCTTGGACTATGAGCCTTCGGGACATGGAGAAGGGTCCCTGGTGAGCTGAGCAAGTGCCACTGTGCACTTCCTCCATGGCGACTTCAGCTTCGTCTTGATGAAGGTATCGGAGTAGTGTGCCGTTGTAAGATCGTTTGTAGAGCCTTCCGTCTTCGATGGTGTAGCTGGGAGCCCTCAACTTTGCTAGTTTGGCGCGGGCTTCATCCTCGGGTAGTTGCCCTATGGTGATGAAGGTGATGACGTCTGAGATCGAGTCCTCTTGCCTTTGATGGATGTTCATGATGGGGCTGGCGTGTATGCTCGAGAGGCTAAGTTCTTCTATCCTCGCGATTTTAGAGATGTGCTCGGGGGATTCATCCGAGAGTTTTGATAAAATATCGGCCTCAGAATTTTGAGCTCTCAGTATTTGGGTGAGAGAGTGTGCCTCAAATACCTTGAGAAATTCTTTAGCCGCCTCCTTGTATTGTTTCATCCTCCCTTCCTTGGCCTCATACTCCTCGGAGATTTGTCCCACGACAAGCTTTGAGTCACACTTGACGTGGATCATTCTGGCCTTCATATTTGCTGACAGCCAAAGGCCACAGAGGAGGGATTCATATTCCGCTTCGTTGTTGGAGACTTTGAAGGAGAAGCGGACGGCATAGTAGGTCCGGAAGCCCTCGGGAGTAACGAGAACAACTCCCCCCTGCATGCTTTGGTGGTGCACTCCGTCACGAAGTCCGCCAGGGCTTGGCCCTTTATGACAGGCCTCGGACGGATGTCAATGTTGTATTGGCTGAGGAAGATAGCCCATTTTACCATTCGGGAGGAGCTGGTGGGGCTCCTCATCAAGGCGTTGAGGGGTTGATGCGTGAGGACCTGGACCGGATGAGCTTGGAAGTAGTGGTCTAGTTTCTTGACGGTCCATACAATGGCCAGCACCGTTTTTTCCATAGGAGAGTATCTGAGTTCGGCCTCTCTGAGGGTCTTGCTAACATAGAAGACGGCATGTTGGACGCCATCTTCCTCCCAGATGAGCACTGAGCTGATGGCAGCCGGGCTGACGCCAAGGTAAAGGTATAGAGTTTCCCCTACCTTGGGTTTGTAGAGCACAGGGGGTGAAGATAAATACCGTTTTAGTTCGTCGAAGGCCTCCTGGCATTCTGAAGTCCATTGGAATCCGGCGGTCTTCCTCATGATCTGGAAGAAGGGTAAAAACTTCTCCGTCGATTTGGATAGGAAACGGTTGAGGGCTGCTAGGCGGCCCGTCAACCGTTGGACCTCCTTCACGTTGCGTGGGGGTTCCATGTTGATGATGGCCTGGATTTTCTCGGGGTTGGCCTCGATACCCCATCGGCTCACCATGTAGCCTAAGAATTTGCCTCCTCGTACGCCAAAGGTACATTTTTTCGGGTTTAGCCGAAGGTTGAACTTTTGCATGATGGCGAAGATCACCTGGAGGTCGCCAGCATGGCTTGATGATTGTTTGCTTTTGACAATCATGTCATCAACATAGGCCTCCATGACGCGCCCCAGGACGGCTTGGAAGACCCTGGCCACCATCCGGGTGTAAGTGGCGCCTGAGTTCTTTAGGCCGAAGGCCATGACCAGGTAGCAGAAGATGCCTTCGGGAGTCATGAAAGCTGTTTTTTCAGCGTCTTCCTCATGCATGAAAATTTGGTGATATCCACGGAAGGCGTCGAGGAATGACATGATCTCACAACTTGCCGTTTCATCCACCAATTGATCAATATTTGGCAGAGGGAAGGGGTCCATAGGGCACACCTTATTGAGATCCGTGTAATCCACGCACATGCGGAAGGTGGGTGGTTTCTGTGTGAGGACTACGTTCGCCAGCCACGAGGGGTATTTCACCTTCTTGATGTGCTTGATGGAGAGGAGCATGGCAACCTCCTTTTTCACAAAATCCGTCCTCTCGCCCGAGAGGGGCCTTCTTCGCTATTGTACAGGTTTGACCGAAGGGTCCACTGAGAGCACGAATCTTCGACTTCCTCGGCGGGTTCACCCCCCGGCCTCTTTTCTTCTTCATCCACGGTCCCGTTGATGGTGTCAACACGGAACTCAGTCTTACTAACCTTCTTCGTCACTTGAAGGTAGCAAGCGAGGGCAAGTTTTTGATTCCCCCTTGAGTATCCGATGCCTCATTCGGTGGGGAACTTGAGGCACAGATGCTTCATGGAGATGATGGCTTCGAGGTCCTCGAGGGATGGTCTGCCAAGGATGATGTTGTGGGCGCAGTCGATGTTGATGACGACGAACTCCACTTCGAGCTTGGCTCTATGGAGCCCATCGTCGAATAGTACCAGGAGGGTTATGACCCCCTCAGAATCAATGTTGTCTCCGGTGAAGCCGGCAAGAGGGGTCTTGATGGGCCGAAGGGACTCCCTCTCCAGGTGTAGCTCCTTGAAAGTGCTGAGGTACATTACGTTGTTGGAGCTACCTTTATCAACGTAAGTTCAGTGGATGATAGTGTCATTGATCTCCGTACGGATGATGAGGGCATCCCTGTATGGAGAGGAAGCCGGGGGGAGATCAGCGTTGGTGAAGGTGATGGGTTCTTCCCTCAGCCGCTTCACGGGGGGCATATGAGTGACTTCCCCCACGTATAGTGATTGAGCCCACTTCTTTCTTTGGCCCGTGGAGTCCCCCTGTGTTACCTCCAGTGATCATATGGATGTGGCGCTTCTTCTCCTGGTACTGGTTTTACTCCTCCTCCTCATCGAGGTTTCCAATCTCCCTTTTCTTACCCTTCGGGTCACCGAGGGGGATGGTGTTTGGGTTGACCCAAGCGCTTGCTTTCTTAGGAGGGCCCTTGTAGTGAGGGGTCCCCTGAGGAGGAGAGCCTCTGATGAACCGAGACAGGTGGCCTGCCTGTATTAACCTCTCAATGGCCGTCTTTAGCTGATGACAATCGTCTTTACTGTGCCCTTGGTTGCGATGGAACCGACAGTAAGGATAATTGGGGTTGATGGCATATACCTCTAGAGGTGCGCGAGAGTCGCGCTCCACCAGTCCCCTCTCCTCGGCGAAGTCGAGGGTGACGCTGACGGGGTGTGTCAAGGGTGTTCGAGGGTGCTCCAAGAGAATCGGTTGGGCTCAAGCCTTCGGGTTTCCCTTGTAACCTCCCCCGGGTTTGGCTTGGCCATGCTGGGGGTGATCAACGGGGGGTGCCGAACCTTTGGATTGATTATGGGGAGCCCCCAGACCACGGTTGCATTTCTCATCTGGCCGAGGGCGTTGTTGATCAGGGTTGTGATGGCATTTTTCTACCTCCTCGGCCTCAGCGTACCGGTCCCCCCGCTGCAGGGCCCTTATGTAATCGCGGGGGGGGGGGGGGGGGGGGGTTCAATAATGAGGCTCCTTGAGAAGTTCCCAGCGCAGAGGACGGTTTGTAGGAGGGCCAGGAAGGTCCCGTCGTCGGCGCCGTCAACCTTATCTGCCTCCGTCCTCTAGCGTTCCAAGAAGTCCCGAAGGGTCTCTTCCCTCTTCTGTCTCACTTTTAACAAGTGGGAGAAGTGTTTTCTTGTTCGGCGCCTTCCCGCAAACTGTGTCAAGAAACGCTAGGTGAGTTCTTGCCACGAATCGATGCTGCCTTCGGGCAATCGGTTGAACCATTCGTACACCGGTCCCTCTAAGGTAGAAAGGAACCAGCGGCACAAATATTCGTCTGATGCCCCCACCATCATCATGTTGTTTTGATAGCGGCTGTAATGTTCCTGGGGGTCCGTCTTTCCTTCATAGGGCCTGATGGGTTGCCCCGGTATTTTTCCGGAATTCGGGCCGCCAATACCCTTGGGGTAAATGGCATCCTAGTCCGGAGTTGGATGACAGGTTCCCCGGAGCCTTCGGCTATTCTCTTTTGCATCTCCTCCATTTTGGCCATCATGGCCTCATATTTGGGATCTGCATGAGGGGTGGCGACGGCGGTATGTGCTCGATGGGCCTCCATTTCATCAAGCCGGTGCTGGAGGGCCACAATAATCCCGTCCTTGTGATCCTTCGGGAGGGCCTCTGTAACACCCCCATTTTTCCCGCCCAAAATAATACTTGAAATAATAATATATTGATAACAATCTTGATTTATTCCTTAAAAATAGATAGAGTTTTGCAGCGGAAATAACAGTAATGGAAAAAGGGTGTGTTACCGCCACACCCAGCCCTCAACTTGGCTGGATGTTAAGGCTATCCACCATGAGTTCAACCGAATTAAAAACTTGAATTCAAAATCTACTAGCATCATTCAATCTAAGTGAAGACTACACTAAATTCTTCTAAAGCGCTCTCCAGGTTCATCAAACATCATGAGCTTCGTATTCATCATTACCTGCACAAATAAAGTGCAGAAAACGAAACAAAGAAAAGGAAACAAAAATTAGCTTTAGAGCTAAGTAAGTACTACCCAACCCCGTAAAATAATCAGGTTTGGCGAAAATAATTTTTCATATAATACTATATAAAAATACTCACACCACCGAAATTCTTTTCTAATCAAAAACATCATTTATCAACTTTATAATCTCAAATACCCGTATAATTAAAAATAATATTTATAAGCTCCCAACAATTAATAAATATCTCAAAAGAAGTATCACTTTTCAAAAATAACTTTTGTAGCTAAAAATATCATCATTCCGAAATCAATGTCACTTTCAGATTTTTTTAAGATGGGCGAAACTCAAGATTCCTCGAGCCCAATGAATCGTTGTTGTGTACGACTCATCCCGGAATTCCGGCTCCCACCGACCACCAATTGGAAACTGAACTTCACCCTTAAGTGTGCACACCCCCTAAAAGGGATTCCAAGCCCTCCGAGTAGTAAGAAGTCCAAGTAGTTCGGACAACGTCCCCCTACCTCACAATGGGTTAGAAACCCGGGTAATTAGAAACTACTACCGCGGCCACCAAAGAACTTTTAAAGTTCTCAAAAGAAATACCGGGAATCTCCCGCCACCAATATTTACCGGGATTTCTCCCGCCACCAATAATCATCCTAAACTAAACCCGCGGTATATAGCTCTAACCACCCACACCTCGTGTTTCTCTCGAGATGTCAATAATCATTGAAAAACATTATTCCTTGAAAAATCATCTCTCTATATATAGTCCTACAGAATATCTATTTAATAGATACGTCCACCAAAAATTCACATTCATAAATACTCCAAAATTCTTTTACATAAAAAAAATTCACTCCAAAGTCATACTAGGGATTAAATCCCAAAATATACCTTCAATATTTCTCAAATTCTTAGTCACCCCAAATAGTACACATTCAAAATTCACACTTAATCACATAATGCATAATAAGCATATAATACGAGGAAACAATTTGGATTGGCAGAGAAACTTACCTTAAGTCCTGATGCTCCTAGTTATCCTCCTCTAATCCGATCTCTAGATAATCACCTTTTTAATTAAATATGATAAATTAGTCACTTATTCTATTTGTAATTACTTTACCCGATTTTCTCCTTTTATTTTATTATTCAAATTTATTAACTTAATTTATTAATTATCCGAATTTATTTGATCACTCACTTTCTATTAATAAAATCACCTTAATAATTTCATCCATTAATTTTCAATATTTGAAATAAAATATCCGAATATAATTAACTACAACATCTAAATTTTTATTCAATAATCACCATTAATTTACTCTACTTATAAAATACTATTTAATTACTTTATTTACATAACCGAATATATTTATTTTCCTTATTTTATTCAAACATTATTTTTAGTCCAGAATATTATTTTTCAACCTCCCTGATTTATTTATTTCATCATTAATATTAATATTTCCTTATTTAATTACTTAACTAGTCTTATATGGCCTAATTTAAATAAATAGACTAAGAATCGACTTCATAAATTAGTAACCGTCCATAAATATATTTTGGGTCTATATTCGACCTAGGTTGTCCAGATATCTATTTTATAATTATTTTCCCTAATTTTTCCTTTAATTTCATATATCTATTAATCGGTTTAATTACAATTAAATATACTAAACCTTATTTTTATTAATTATAAATGGTCCATAAGGTCCTAGTTAGTCATATATTTATCCTAGTTTACTCCAATATTTATTTCATAATTATTTTCATTATTTAGTTAATTATTTACTAAATGTGTATAAATTGGCCCAATTACCATTAAATCAATTAAAAATAGCTAAAAATATTATTTTTCAATTCTGGTTGGTCCGAATATGTATATTTATACTAGGTATTTAATTCATACTTTTCCAGATTTTATTTATTTCATTTACTATTTTATTTTTAATTTTTATTGCAACTGGGCCGAACTGGCCCATTTATAAATTTTTTTTCTGGCCCAACCTGAAAAGGCCCAAAAGACAGACCCCAGCAATTGCTGGGTCGTCTTCTTCCCCAGGTCGCCGGAAAAACGGGAAATCAAGGGGGGAGGTGTTACCTCGTCGGACGAGCGAAACGGCCGGCTATTGGCTCCGTTTGGGACGGCGAATGTCGGTGGTGGGTTGGCGGCAGCGGCAGCTCCTCCCTCTTCTCCGTTTTCCGTCGAAAAGTTTTTCCCCGGCGAAACTCCGTCGAGCTATTTCTCCCTACTCCGACGTCCGTTTTCCACGATTCTTTCTCCTTTGGATTCGTCTCACGAAGGGGAAGGTTTGAGGAGTATTTTCAAGGCTTGTTTCTGGCTAAAACGGTGAGTCGAAAAAATATATATATATATACGTATATATGTATATTTCGCAGATTTTGGGGTGAAGAAAACGCAGGTTCTGGCTTGCTATTTATAGGGAAGGATGAGGGTTCCGGGCTGCGTTAGAGTTAGAGTTGGATTAAAACAACTCCTCCCGATTTTTGGTTGTGTTGTTTTGCCGGCCAAGAACAAACCTACCGGGAGTGTAACCTACTTTTAGTTTATAATACTACCTATACACGAAGGTAGGTAGTTTAGTATAATACTACTAACCCCAAGGTAGGTAGTTAAGTTTAATTATAATACTACGTATTACGTATGTAGTTATATATATATTAGAAGTATATATATTTTATACGTACTTAGTTAGTTTAGTTTATTTAAAACACTTAATTTTTATATTGTTTGCTAATAATTTATACGTATAAAAATTATATGTACGTATTAGTGTACAGTCCCTCCGTATTATTTTACAACTTAAAAAGTTGTACATAAAATTATTTTTATACGTTACAACTATTATCGGACCATTTTTATCAGACTAAAAATGTCGTAAATGTAAATTTTCTGTCTGGTTCACTTGTTTACTAAAATGTTGTTCTTATTACTGAAGTATTTTTATCTGACTAAAACGTCATAAATTTTGAAAATTTTATCTGATTAAAATGTAACATCTGTTGAATTTTTGTCTGACTCAATTATTTATAAAAATGTTATTTTCGTAATATTTTATCTGACTAATAAAAATTATTTTATTTTTATTTAAATTTTTGGAGTGTCACAGCCTCCGCCCCCTGCGAATGAACACGGACCGAGTGGGCCTGGTTGATTTGGTGTGTGGCGTCATCGGCATGAAATGGTGCCTTGCCTATGTCCTGAGGAGGACGTCTTTCGTCCTCTCGAGGGCGGAGGTCCGAGAACTTTCTTTGTTTGTGCCATGGCAGTCCCGGGATTGGACCTCCTGAGAGGCGGTGTCCTGGGCCACGACCCCCTCGTCCTTCCCAATCCGAAGGATAGGTTTCGCGAGGGGGAGTGGTGGTGGGAGCGGTATGGCATTCTCCCCGACCTGTGGTTGAAGGGGCACTAGAGTGCCGAAGCCACCCGGGTTCTGAGTGAGTGTCTGGATGAAGGCGGAGAACGCCGATTGCACGTCAATAGTAAGGACCGGAGGGCTCACTTGGTTTTCGCTCCGGTCCTTCTTCTTGGCCTCGATGCCAAGGCGGGCATCGGGGGCATTTTGTTGGAGCTGAAGGCGTAGGTCGACAGTCGTCTGGTCCAACCCGGCGATGATGCCGCCCTCGGGAGCCCTGTTAGAGGCTTCGGGGACGCCGACTTTGCTGAGGGCCAGGTTCCTGTCCTCATGAGTCTTGGATTGGGCACGGGTGTTTCTTCCCATTTTGATAGGTGTTTTTTAGCTGAAGGGGAGGGTTTCTTACTTGATTGTTCGACCTCTCAATGAGAGCACCAAATGTTGGAAAAGTGTACCCGGGGGGTATCTATCCGAGGGGTTAGTACGTGAGCAACTTAGAGAGAAGTCAGAGCAAAAGTAGAGAAAGTGTGTATATTGATATTTAGCGTATTCAGCGTGGTTTACAAATAGGGAAAGAGGTGCTATTTATAGGAGCAATAAATGCTAGATAAGGACATGTGTCATCATTCTGGTGGTCGAGGGGTCACCTCAATGGGGTGGCACTGGTACTCGCATGTGGCCGCATTAAATGCGGTGGTTGGATGTGACGTTTGTACTTGATACGTTGATCCAGCACATGTGGATGAGAGATTCTGTCGAGGGAGGTGCCTTCGGCTGTATATTATTAGCTGAGGGCTTTTCAACCCGGGGGTCTTTGTGTGCGAGGGCTCTGGGTGTCGAGGGCTAATTCTTTCGCCGTTTTCTCCCGGTAACTTCGTAAGCCTAAAACAATTGTTCTGTGAGAGTTTGGGGCCTTCGGCCAGGGGACCGAAGGCGGCTCCATGGGCAGCGTGGGCCTCCTGTCACTTGGGACGCTGTGATTTGGGCCTGCTGTGTTTCCTGGGTCTGTTGGGCCTGTATTAAACAGTGGGAGTCTATGGACCGGGGGTTCCTGGGCCATATACTCCATCATTGCCAAATAACTTATTCCAAGAACGATAGACAAAGATCCAATCGTGGTCCTTTGTTGATTGGGCACACCGTTAAGACCATCCAAATAAAAAACTTTAGGTTTTCTGCTCACTTTTCCCCATTTTTTTAACTTTGGATATCCACCACTGCCCCTTTAGATACTTGAACTTTAGTAGCACACTAGATTCTCCAAACCGTGGTTCTATGAACATTGAATTTTGCAGCAACTTCTGACATATCACCTTTTGGTAAGGTATTACTGATAAATTCATTTTTGAACTTATTTTTCTCATCGTATTTGAGCAATTTTTGGATAGAAAGTAGAAAAACAAGGCATGTTTTACGGATTTTGGTTCAAGTTTCATGAAATCAGGTGAAAATCAAATTCATAACATGTTTGGCGAAATTCCGGATCAATTGAACACAAAATGGGTCAATTTGAGTAACGAATGGACTCATATCGGAAGAAAGTAGAAAAATATCAAAGTGGTTTAGAAGACAATCTTGAAGAGCAGGAAAGACACGACACTGTCGTGCAATTCAACATAAGGCGGTCAACCAAGCGCCCAGTTTGACCACCCTAGTGGCCGCCTGTAGTAAATTTGAAATGTCAAAGTTTGACTGTAGTTGAAAAGACCGAAGGATATCGACCATTGATGATGGGCGGCCGCCCTCCGTGACCACCTGCGGCACAAAGCGACGGAACCAACGACCGGATAGTGTGATTTGATGGAAGGCAGCTAGACAGAAACGACAGGCGCCTGCCCTTTCGACCGCCTGCGGCTGACGAGACGCGAGCATGACAGTGTGTCGGCTGACGAGACGGCATGCACCCAAATTTGAACGAAGCGCGGCCGCCTACGAGATTTTTTGTGCTATAAATACCAAGCTTTTCCCACAACTCAAACACATCATTCACAACCCTAATCTAGTTCTAATAGCTCCAGTTCTTCTTCCATTTGCGCAACTCTTCCACACTTGTAGTCTTATAGAGGCATAAACTTCAATCTTCAATATCTTCTTCATTTTAGCCTCAAATTGTAAGTTCTATATATGCATTTTCATCCTTTCGATCTGTAGAATCTGAATATGTAACTCGTTTGTTCGATCTATTCTTCGAAAATTTCCAGAATATTTATCAAATATTTAGCATTTTCTTCCAAAATTTGAATAAAATAGTTGTTGATGTTGAATCCATTCCAAATAATTATACTCCCTCCGTCCCGAAAAGGTTGGCCAAAGTTGACTTTCACCTGGATTAATAGAGTAAAAACTGTGTGGTTGAAATTTGTGCAGAGGAGAGAATTAATTTTAGCCACATATTCCTTACTCTAACTGAAAATGGCAAATCTTTTGGGGACATCCAAAAATAGAAATTTGACCAACTTTTTTCGGGATGGAGGGAGTATAATTTATCTGAAAAAATAAATTTTCACAAAGCCGAAGTACGGAGTAATTTTTAATTAATTTCGGTAATTAGTTGTTATTATTACATAAATTAAATTAATTAATTAAAAATAGCAAAAAACTAGTTACGGTCCTAATACTAGTTTAATTCACTGCTATCTCACACCTAGTAGTCTAAAGTAAAATTAAAACGAACTTAGAATATTTTTAGTTGCATTTTACATTTTCTAGTTAATATTGGGAAAATTATCATTAGTTATTAAAATTGGATATTAGGTCAATAAATTCGTGAAAAATTCAAGAAAGTCATATTTTAGTTCCTATAAGTTTAATACGGCAGAATCTTATTTTTATTTAGTTTTTGTTATCATACATGTTTAATCCCTTGTTAATGTTGAATTTATTAATTATATTGTTAAATGCAAAAATGATGTTTAGTAGCTAAATTTGTTTTTGGCATGAATTGACCAAAGGAATATGGATTGACTTGTTAACCGAAAATTATGGATTAAAATTAATTATTTGGACTACTTGTTTAAATTGATGAAATAGTAATTAATGATTGTTAGCCATTTTCGTTCAGTAAATTTTTGGAAAATTATTTCTAACTTGTCAATGAGATTAGAAAATAATTTTATCCAATCATATTCAAGCACATTTTTAAGGCCTATAAATAAGATATTTTAATGAAAGAGATTTATATCTTGTCTGTGAGAGATAAATTCAAATTGCTTAAATAATGAGTTTAATTAGTTAATGAATTTGGCTATTTTGATTAGTTAAAATATTGGAGAATTATTTATATCTTGTCTATGTGATTAGAATTTAACTCAAGCTAACCATTTTGAACACATTAATGAAACCTAAAAATAGGATAAATTAATGAAAATAGTTTCTATTCTTGTCTATGAGAAAGAAATTAGCAGTCCAGTTTTAGTTTTCAATACTCCTAATTACTAGGTCCAAATATATATCCATTTTGATTACTCAATTCATTGCCCTTATTTACATCAATTTTTAGAACGTTTGATCTTTAATCATCAATCTTTTAAGTTGAACCTTGCTCCTTGTTGTAATTTTATTTGTTGCAAATTGGCATAGTTTAGAACGCAAACACTTTTTTATATTGAAAAAAGCTTCTAACGATTAGCGATAGCCCGTGACTAAGATTAAATTAAGAAATCCTTCCATCATTCCTCAGAGACACAATACTCGAGAAAAAATCGAAAGGTTCGACTCCGTTTTACTACAACGCCGCGTAAAGCGGTTATCCATTACCATCACCCAACATTAAAAGTTTTTCTACCAAGGAAATTATCACTTTTTTACTTCCAAAAGATGTGTGAGATAGAATAACATTTAGTGGTATTTGTGAATCAGCTCTTACCTCACCGCCACTTCCAAAAAAGGAGCGGAATAATTCAAATTCTTGCTCAACATCGAAATCATGAAGCATGGCATCCTCCTCCAACTAACTTACTAAAGAAGTTCTGAAATTGATTTATCTTCATTCATGGCTAATGGCTATTGCCACTGAAATCTGTTTCTTTTTATCTTCGTAGCAGTATATTGTTGTGTAAGATGTTCCTTCTATTTATAGCATTATTAGGTTTTTGGTGGGTAAATTAAGGAAGGATTGAAATTTGAATTTTTTGTTTAGAATGAAATTGGCGGATGGGGATATGCTACTGTACAATTGTACGAAGTAGCTTTTGTATGTATTTATGGTCATTTAAGATGTTTTTACTTGGATCGAAATTTATTGATCTGGTCAGGTATGGTCTGTTTAAGTCTGTTCTGGTGCAGTCTGATCCGGTCTGGTAAATGTCTGATTTCTGTGCAAAATATAATTAAAGAAGTCTGGTGTGATCTTGTCTGAACTGATCTGATCTGGTGTGTAAAGTCTAGTCCGATCTGCTCTGAACTTAAAATATACTCCGTAAGTAAAAACATGATGAGTTGTTTTTTTTTAACCCGCACGGATAGCTTAGTTGGTTCACTGGTGGGAAATTTGGACCAAGTGACCAAGATTCGAAACCCGCAGCGGCCGTGTGGAGGTCACAGAACCTGAAATAAGGCTGGACCTCTGGTGCGCACGGGAAAAAGACCTACCATCATTGGACCGACTGAGTCACCGTGATTAACATTCTCCCAAAAATCCTGTCAGGTCGGGTATGGGGGGCTCCTGGGGTGGGAGATTCCACCTTTTGGACCAAATGATGGGTTGTTTTTATAATGTTACTCCGTATAAACTTTTTGTATTATTATCTCTCATCCATCCGATGACAAGGGTAAAACTAGAACCTCCCTTTAAAGATAAATGTCTTAATTAGTGTGTCCAATCCCTATGTTGCAAGTTGCAACCACCCTGTATATGAGAACAATGAAAATATATTACTCCCTCCGTCCCGCTAACAATGGGATAAGAGGGAGTGACACACAAATTAATAAAAAGTGTTTTATGTGGTTTATATCGAATTGATAAAGTAAGAATAAAGTAAGAATGATTTAGAACCACACAAACTTTACCAAATTTGATATGAGACAATCTTAGTGGGACAGACTGATAAGGTAAAATGGGACAATAATAACAGGACGGAGGTAGTACTCCCTCCGTCCCATATTTAACTCTGATTTTGACCGGGCACGAGTTTTAAGATAGTGAGATTTGTGTGGTGGAGAGTTATGCAGAGGAGAGAGAAATGTGTAAGAATGGTTGTGAACCACATATTCTTTACCAAAAAGGGAAAATGGAGATAAATTTGGGACGGATCGAAAAAGAAAGAATGAAGATAATTCTGGGACGAAGGGAGTAGTATATAATTTATACTTTTATGCAAATACTTTGAATAAGTAACATTTTGATATAAATTTGATATACCAAATAACTTCGTATTAAAAATATCATTAAACAGTTGATTATTATCGACAAAAAAATTCAATCTATTGAACATTTCCGGACGGAGGAAAATTTCTTTTAACAAGTATATTATCTTAAATTTTGTGAAAAGTCTATTAGAACACATGTTATGATATAGAGGGAGTATAAAATTTTATTTATTTTATTAATAAAATAATTTTACATATCCTTCAAAAGAATTACTCTATATAGAACTTTCTGAAAACTCATCTCATTCAAGTACAATACACCACGTAATGAATTCAATAGATTCAAACGACTCCAGCTAAGGAGCGAAGCAGCTTGAAATGTTCAATAATTATACCATACAAAATCAACCACAATGTGATTTTATTATATGAATCCCAAATTTTATTAGTTGGAATTGCATACCCGGTAACAAAATCAAATTTAATATTCAAATCCAAAAGATATTAACGCCATTGTTTATCAAACTTGTATAATTCTTCGTTTGCACCCGCAAAGGAACACAAAACTGTATGGGGACAAAATAGGAGGTAGAACGATTGCAATCCATAACCCTAAATCATTTCACCGCGACGAGCCGACGCCATTGACAGGATCAAAATCATCAAGAGCTGGTAAACTTGGTGACCGCCTTCGTTCCTTCTGACACGGCGTGCTTAGCCAATTCACCCGGAAGCACGAGCCTCACCGCCGTCTGGATCTCCCGGGAGGTGATGGTCGGCTTTTTGTTATAGCGGGCGAGCCTGGAAGCCTCTTGAGCGAGCTTCTCGAAGATGTCATTGATGAAGCTGTTCATGATCACCATGGCCTTGCTGGAGATCCCGATGTCTGGATGCACCTGTTTCAACACCTTGAAGATGTAGATCTTGTAGGTCTCGACGCTCTTCTTCACCTTCTTCTTCTTCTTTTCTCCTGCGCTGGTTTCCTTGGGGAGCTTCTTCCCGGCCTTGGCGGGCTTCTCCGTCGAAGTTTTCTCGGCGGAGACATTCTTCTCCTCCGCGGATTTCTTTTCCAGTTTGGGGGCCATTCTGTTTGTGAGTTGGTTTTCAGGTGCGAAGGAATGAGTGGAAATTGAGATGGAGATGGTTTGACCGTGGGTTTGTTGAGATGTGCTCTGTTTATATACAACGATTTCGTGGAATGTGATTGGTTGTGTAGCAGGCCACAGATTGATGAGTTGGAAGGCTAATGGACGTCGGATCTTCGCGCTTCTCGATGCGAATGATTTGGTCCACCTTTCCACGATATTAAAAGTAGTCCAAATACGGAGCGTGCGCATTCTATTGACATTTTTTTGGATAAAAAATGTTTTTCTACACCTTCTATACAAATTACTATTTATAGAGGACTAAAACTATAGTAAAAACTCAAAATAGAATTTATTATGTTTTTCTTTTCAAAATAGGACAATATTAGTCCTATTGGAAACATATCTGTCTTTTCATTCCATTCTTACTCTTCCTTTAAATATGAGTTAATCAATGTTTAATTCATAATAAATTTGAAAATATTCAAAAATTCGTAGAAAATAAATTAAAAATTTATAAAATATTTATAAAATAAAAAAAAAATTAATTTTTTAAAAAAAATTAATAAAATATAGTAAAACTCCGGAGTTGCAGGGGTTGGCGGACAGACCTCTGAAGCTCGCCAAACTGAAGAAGATGACGGAAACAAGGCCCAAACTTAAGAAAGTGATGGACCGACGTTGGAGGCTTCCATGGACGTCGTGTATGAACTGGGTGGGACTTCATCTTGTTTGTATTTTGTTTATGTAGTTCGTAATTACGTTGAAATAAATTTATGCACACTAGTGAACATTTTTGTCTGTGAGATAGTCTAAGTTGTTTGTATTGTATGAAACTTTGTCTGTGTATGTTGGAACAAGTGAACATGGTCTGCAAATAGTTAAAGTTTATATTTCGTTTCTGTACTGTGTTATTTTGTTTCTGGGTAGTCTGTTTGTGTAGTGTATGAAAGTTTGTCTGTGTATGTTGGAACAAGTGAACATGTTTGTCTGTGAAATAGTCAAAATTGTCTGTATTGTATGAAACTTTGTCTGTGTATGAGGGAACAAGTGAACAAGTTGAATTCAATATTGTACGATGACAGATGCACATGGTCAGAAAAAGGATAATGAAACTCCGGATGTTGGTATGAAGTTTGATACGAAATAAGCCGTGTATGATTTTTACAAGACATACGTGAAGAGCATGGGATTTCTCATAAGAACTAGGAGTACAACAAAGACAAAAAATGGAGTAGAGATTGCAGTGGTAATGGAGTGTTCACGCGCAGGGAGTCGAGGTAGTAACGCACAAAATCAATTGAAACCCATACCTTCGATGCAAACCGGGTGCGGAGCTAGAATACAAGTGCACACAACTTATAATGGTTCATGGGAAATTTAAAAAATATCTCTACAACATTCCCATCAGATGAGTCCAACAAAGGCTCACCTATTCCGGTGCAATAGGGGGTTGACTCCTCAAATAAGGAGACTTGGTACAGTTTAAAGGTCTTGCTACAGTTTAGCATAAAACTTGGTTTAAGTTTGGGGGATGAGCTTGGGTGAAATTTGGCTGAGTAATGCTCAGACCAGCTAGCAGTACTCCCAACTCTTGGGATGCTAGTACTCTCTTTCTTAGACTTAGCCAACTTTGAAGGTGCCACCACACATCTCGCCCGAGCTGCCCACCCACAGCTCAACTTTCAGTTCATTTAGGGGTGCACATGGCTGCTTAAACCTCCAGAAGAAGTGAACCAACATCCTGAGTATGGAAACAATAAATCACATATTAGTATTCCATTCTAAATATATTTTTATCACAAGAAATTAAGTGTATAGCAAGTGTGGTACACATCTTCCACCCCTCAAGAACAAATAGTATATTGTGATATATAGTATGAGTATTCCTATATAACTGAAGGAAGAGGGGGTGGGCTTTTTATTGCAGTTGAGACAATGCACAAATGTTTCCGATCAATAAATACATATCTACCTATAACATCTCATCATAAATAAATCACAATGAAGGATGCATCAGCAGTGTGTAAAACTAACTTGGAGCAAGCTGCCATATAATGTAAGAACCATATCCAAAGACCACAGTTAGGTTTCAAGAGTTCATAATTAGTGGCAAAGTATACAAGTGCAATAATATATTAATGACAGTCACTCATCACACATGATACATTTGGTTCATCACTGCAAAAATATATCCATTTATAAATGAGCAGCAAAAACATGCTTCAACAAAAAACTAGAAAACCAAAAAACCAACCTCTCATTCATATAATCCAGCTTAAAACACTTAAAAGCATAAAAAAAGGTTCACTAAACAAACTAAAGTCTAAACAAACCTTTAGCACCTAAACATGTAAGATTGTAAGACTGTCTTCTAGGACCTAAACATTCATTTCTACAGGTTGAAAAAAATTTGACTCACTATACTACACCTCATATAATTGCAAGAAGTAAATATAATTCACCAAATATGCTAAAACTGTTTCTCACATGAAAAAAAACATCAAATGGGTACAATGAATATATAAAAAAGCAATTTACTAAAGTCCTCTTTCCCAAAATCTTAAATACGATCAAGAAATTCATTGAATCATTTTATTAACAGATATAATGGGCATAAAAATAAAATAGAATAGTTTTGACTAAAATTTCAATAATTAACCTCGCAAACCTATATCAATGAAAGAAAGTAGTCAAAAATTCAACATGATAACATATATAATTTACTTAAAACAGCAAAAGCATACTAATTAAATAAAAAAGTCAATAAAAATAATATATCATTATTTAAGTTGGGAAAAAAGAAAATTACAATCTTGAGCTAATTAACAAACAAGGAGAGTAAAAGTCTTGAATTTGACCCAAAAAAATCATGGAGTCATTTCAACAAACATGTTATAAGCATAAATGTGAAATAGAGTAATTGAACTAGAACTTTAATAACTAACACTACATTCTCTAACAATAATACAAAATGCTCAACTATTAGGCCTTATACAATGCATTATATGCGAAAAAATCAGAAATTTTAAATAAATACAACCGTACAATGCACAATGAAAAATCAAATTAGATTATTACCTCAATAGTATGGGTTGTTGATCGGAGCTTCTTGTTTGAGCTGCGAAAACATTCCATCCTCGTTGCATAGATTCCAGCTGCCGCCATGCTGCTGGTGTTGGACTTGAAGACAGGTGACCACCTAAAAGTTTATTTTTAGGATTTGGAAAGGGAGAAACGAGGTGAAATGAGAAGAAAGCTAAGGAAAAAGAAGAAAGAGATGAGAGGGGATGTTAGAATATTATTTTATTGTGTTCAAATTAATTGTATTTTATTTAGGCGAAATTGACATTAATATTTCGTACTTTTACACACTTTACAAAAATAATCCCTACTAGTTACTTGTTTTACAAAAATAATCCGATTTTGACGGTGTTAACTTTTTTTTTAAGTTTTGAATATATCAAACCAAAAATATGTATAAAAATTAATAATATTATATTAGATTTTATTATTTTCCTACGATAAACTAATATATTTGAGTTTAATTCAATATTCTACATAATTGTATTAATATTTAATGTATTATTACTAAAACTACTTCGGAATCTCTATTATAACGAATAACAAAATTGAATCTTAATAAAATATGGATAGGGAATGAAAGAGAATTGAGAATTTGAAGAGTATTATGTTTTATGAAAAACATTTCTATTATGTTTTATGGAAATATTGGATATTAAATTATTATTTTTTAGTAGAAACAAGGTTAAACTCAAATATAGTAGTGTCAATGTTTATATATATTTTCGATTCAATATATTTAAAATAAAAAATAACGGAAAACTTAACACAGTATGTACTCGGTTTATTTTGTGAAACAGTTAAATAGTAGGGATTATTGTTGTGAACTTTTCAAATAGAGATTATTTTTTTTTAAATGTGTAAAAGTGGAGATTATTGGTGTCAATTTCGCCTTTTATTTAACGAGTATTTGTATTTAATTATATTAGCTGAGAGAGAATTAAGCCCAATTGTAAGTGCTCTAATAAGCCCACACGCCTAAGCTGTTGTTTCCTAGTTGTATTAGGGAGTTCGAGTATCTCTCCTAAAATATAGGCTGAGATGGCTGAAAGCTGCTAAGTCTCTACATATTCTGTTTCCGCATATTATTCTGGTAGAGCATATTAGATTAGAAATTATCTCTCCTAAAATATAGGCTGAGATGGCTGAAAACTGCTAAGTCTCTAGTTCATACACGGTATACATTATTAATGAATTTCTATTCAAATGTTTTAATTCTTCTAATTATTCTTAGATTATTCGACTGTTGAATGTGAGTATAATTCGCACAAGGATGAACGGAGAAAGGATGTGGCACAGTAGAAGGGAAAAAATGGAATGGAGGTAACAAAAAATTAAGCCTTGTTGTGAAAATGAAGAAGATGAAGACTAAATTTGAGAGATAGATATATTAATAAAAGCTCTAAATATCTTCTTCTTAATATCTGAGAATTTCTGAATTTCTGAATGAATTTACAATGCCTCATCAAGCTCCTATTTATACTGTTTGAACTTGATGATTAGTCACTTAAGGGATGAATCTACAGATTTGGTGGCAATAACAATTTGAGCCATCTGTTCTAACTAGGTTACAAGGATTAAACATAATTTCTGGATTGATGACAAGGATGAACAATTCACACTTGTCATTTCCAGGATTTTACAACACTCCCCCTTGAATGTTCATCCTTGAATAGTTGTCTATTATTTTAAAAACTTATTGTGAAAATTAAGGGGTAAAAATTACGACTTATAATGTCGTTGTATTTGGATGTACTGTCTCGTTAAAAATCTTATCAGGAAAAACCCAGTGGGATAAAAACCTGATGAAGGGAAAAAGAGTGCAGTGCATTCAAATACTCCCCCTGAATTTAGTATAAATTATGAAGACGTCGCATGCCGATTTTCTGTACAAGTCCCATGAACTTCTTCGGGGGTAAAGATTTGGTGAAGAGATCGGCTGGATTTTCACTGGATCTGATTTGTTGAATGTTGATCGTCCCTTCTTTCTCGAGATCATGAGTAGAGAAGAACTTTGGTGATATGTGTTTTGTTCTGTCTCCTTTGATGTAGCCTTCTTTAATCTGAGCTATGCACGCAGTGTTGTCTTCGTAGATCATAGTAGGATGACAAGTAATAGACTTCATACCGCATTCATTTTGGATGTGTTGAATCATAGATCGTAGCCACACACATTCTCTTCCGGTTTCATATAGTGCAATTAACTCGGAATGATTTGACGATGTAGCTGTCAATGTCTGCTTCATCGATCTCCATGAGATTGCGGTGTTACCATAAGTAAATACGTACCCGGTTTGTGATTTCGCCTTTTGAGGATCTGATAAGTATCCAGCGTCTGCATATCCGATTAAAGCAGCTTTTTCATCTTTGTGGTAGAATAAGCCAAGATCAACTGTACCACGTAGATAACGGAATATGTGCTTGATCCCGTTCCAATGACGTCTTGTTGGGCATGAACTGTACCTAGCTAATAAATTTACGGAGAATGCAATATCTGGTCTAGTATTATTAGCTAAATACATTAAAGCTCCAATAGCACTCAGATATGGTACTTCGGGACCGAGTATTTCTTCATCATCTTCTCGGGGATGGAATGGATCATCGTGTATGTTGAGAGATCGAATCACCATTGGTGAAGTCAAAGGATGAGCTTTGTCCATATAGAATCTCTTCAAAACTTTCTCGGTGTAATTGGATTGATGGATGAAAATTCCATTCTTCAAATGCTCAATTTGAAGTCCGAGACAAAATTTGGTTCTCCCTAGATCTTTCATTTCAAATTCTTTCATAAGATATTTTGCAGTATTTCAATCTCATCGGGAGTTCCAATAATATTTAAGTCATCAACATATACTGCAATTATGGCGAATCCCGAATTTAATCGCCGGATGAAAACACATGGACTAATTGGATCATTCTTATATCCTTCCTTAAGAAGGTATTCACTGAGACGATTATACCACATTCGTCCAGATTGTTTTAGTCCATACAATGACTTTTGTAGTTTAATGGAAAACATTTCTCGAGGTTTCGAGCTGTAAGCTTCAGGCATTTTAAATCCTCCGGGAACTTTCATATAAATGTCTGTATCGAGTGAACCGTATAAATATGCAGTTACTACATCCATTAGGCGCATTTGCAGCTTTTCAAAAACAGACATGCCAATGAGAAACCTTAATGTAGTTGCATCAACTACTGGAGAATAGGTTTCTTCATAATCAATTCCCGACATTTGAGAAAACCCTTGGGCAACAAGTCGGGCTTTATATCTTACAATTTCATTTTTCTCATTGCGTTTACGCACAAATACCCATTTAAAGCCTACTGGTTTTACGCCTTTTGGCGTAGGGACTATCGGTCCAAAAACATCACGTTTTTCAAGTGATTTCAATTCAGCCTGAATTGCTTCATTCCATTTTGGCCAATCGTGTCGTTTCCGACATTCTTCTATTGATGTTGGTTCATTGTCATTGTTTTCATTCATAACATTTGTGGCAACGGCATAGACAAATATCTCATTAATATCAATATCTTTACGATTCCATTGAATTCCAGTAGAAACGTAGTTTATTGAAATTTCATAATTATCAACGTTTCTATCATTATCTGGAATATCTTCCTCATTTAAGGAAGTTGGATCATCATTTGAGATATTTGTTTTGTCAATATCATTTTCTATGCCAATATTTTCAAATTATTCATTTTCTTGTTCAGAAGGATGAACATCTTTGGCATCACAGATCGATTCCTGCCTTTTAATTTTTCTTGGTTTTATATCTTTCGATCCAAGTGGCCTGCCACGCTTTTTGCGTATAGAAGAATCGTTTGCAAAAGATTTTTCAAAATTCTCTGTTGGGATTTCGATTCTGGCAGGGGCATTCATGGCAGGAATATGTGACTTTGTCACTTTCTTTGTGTCTGTGAATGCATCAGGCAACTGATTTGCAACATTTTGTAAATGGATTATCTTTTGCACCTCTTGCTCACATATATTTGATTTTGAGTCAAGATGTGATAATCCTGTTGCATTCCATGTCATTTCTTTCGTACTTGGGTCCGATTTATTAGTTTCTCCCCCTAAGGTTGGGAATACTGTCTCATTGAAATGACAGTCAGCGAACCGTGCGGTGAATAAGTCACCAGTCATCGGTTCAAGATATTTGATTATTAAGGGAGATTCAAATCCAACATAAATTCCCAACCTTCTTTGAGGACCCATTTTTGTACGATAAGGTGGAGCAATCGGAACATAAACAGCACAACCAAATATTTTAATGTGTGCTAAGTTTGGCTCTTGTCTAGTAACTAATTGCATTGGAGAATATTCATGATATGCAGTCGGTCTAAGCCGAATTAAATTTGCTGCATGTAAAATAGCATGTCCCCAAGCTGATGAAGGTAAATAACACTTCATTAATAATGGTCTAGCGATTAATTGTAATCGTTTAATCAAAGATTCAGCAAGACCATTTTGTGTATGGACATGAGCAACAGGATGCTCCACATCAATCCCAATCGACATACAATAGTCGTTAAATGATTGGGATGTAAATTCTCCTGCATTGTCAAGTCGGATTCTCTTTATAGAATGGTCCGGAGAATGAGCTCTTAATCGTATGATTTGAGCAAGGAGTTTAGCAAATGCTAAATTTCTAGTCGATAAAAGACTAACATGTGACCAACGTGTTGAAGCATCAATCAACACCATAAAATATCGAAATGGTCCACATGGTGGGGCTATCGGCCCACAAATATCTCCTTGAATCCTCTCTAAAAATGCAGGTGATTCAGTTGCAATTTTGTTCATTGAAGGCCTGATGATCATTTTGCCAAGAGAACAGGCCTTACAAGGAAAATCACTTGATACTCGAACCCTGATATTCTTTAATGGGTGTCCAAGTGAAGTCTTAATGATTTTATGCATCATTACTTGGCCTGGGTGACCTAAACGGTCATGCCACAATATGAATGTTTTCCGATCATCTAACTTTGTGTTAGAAACCAAATTTATTTCGAATGGACTAATATATGTGAAATATAGTCCTGAGGAATATGCTGGCATTTTTCCACAAAAATATTTAGCGCTAGATTTAGTTGTCGTGAGACAAAGATATTCCTTTTGTTTTCATTCATGGTTTCTATGTGATAACCATTTTGACGCATATCTTTAAAGCTCAATAAATTTCTCCGCGATTTGCTGGAGTATAAAGCGTCATTTATAATTATTTTTGTCCCATTAGGTAGCATCACATATGCTTTCCCAGAGCCTTCAATGAGCTTCGCAACACCTGATATTGTATTGACTTCAGCTTCAACTAAAGTCATTTGAGAAAAATATATTTTATTTCTCAAAATGGTGTGCGTTGTGGCACTGTCTATCAGACATAGCTCTTTATCATTTGAATGATCCATATCTTCAATATATATAAATAAACATTAGCTTGATCACAAATTATGCATTTTATTTTACATAAGAGTACATACATTATACATATTTATTTAAAAGCAAAATAAAAAGGGGAAGAAAGAAAAAGTACATAAAACTAGTATTGTACAACATCAGGAGTCTACTATTTTATTTAGTAACATTTTGGTTTATAGCAAAAGCATCGTCCATAATGGCATCATCCGCGAAAAAGTTGGATACATCAAATTTTGGCAGAGGTGGAGTTGTGTCATTGACATAATTAACTTCCATATTTTTGCCTTTGTTTAAATTCATGGAAGCTTGAAATAACTCCACCAGATGTTTCGCAGTACGGCATTTGTTAGCCCAATGCCCCGTCATGCCACATTTATAACAAGTCGTTTTTACCGAGGTTTTTGTAGGGCGATTTATTTGATGAGCCTTTTGTTTGCCCTTTCCCTTATAATTTGGTCTGTCAACCTGTTTATATTCTCGGTGTGGCTTTTTATTATGACCACTATAATGACCACATTTAAAATGCTTTCTACTGTCACTGTGTGTTGCATTTGATTCGGTGGCTAAATTATGGCCGGATGGACCATAAATAGAAGGACTAGACCCAGTGGGTCTCAGATTGTGGTTCTTCATTAAAAGGTCATTATTTTGCTCAGCTACAAGTAAAACTGATATTAAGTCGGAGTATTTTTTAAAACCCTTTTCTCTATATTGCTGTTGAAGCAGCATGTTAGAGATATGCATAGTGGAAAAGATTTTCTCCAACATATCAGCATCAGTGACTTTTTGTCCACATAACTTTAACTTAGATGTTATTTGGAACATGGCGGAATTATATTCACTGATTGATTTAAAATCCTGGAATCTTAAATTGATCCAGTCATACTGAGCTTTAGGTAAAAGTATCTTTTGTTGGTGGCCATACCTCTCTTGTAAATTGTCCCATAATTCTTTTGGATCATCAACCAAAAGATATTCAGATTTGAGACTTTCATGGAGGTGGTGACGGAGGAAAATTATAACTTTCGGTTTATCCTGGGAAGATGATTGATTAATAGCCTCAATAGTGTCTTCGAGACCATTAGCCTTCAAATGTGCTAAATCATCAACTTTCCATTCCAGGTATTTTTGACCAGACAGATCAAGAACGTCGAATTCTCGTTTGCTTATGTTTGCCATTGGACTACAAGAAATTATTAATATAAAGTTTATTAATAAGAATGGTTATTTTCGTTTTGTGATGTTACTAATCAATCTTAATAGTTGTTTGTGTATGTACTTACTTCGTATTTATACTTATTTTAACTTCTGGTAATAAAAAAACGTTCAGAAGCTATTTATAGTTGCTACGGTAGTTGATAACTAATTTGAATTTCAAATGTGCATACTTATACTTACAACATTAAAATTTTAAATTGAAATAGCTTTGGATAAAACCAAATACATGGGTAATTAAAAAACTGAAAGTTGTCAGCTATGTGTCTCAAAGTAGTACAGATGATCACGAGTACATCTTTATCAATAGGACAAAAGTAACCGATCAAAAATTAAAAACCAGCCATTCATTTAGAGTCATGTGACTATCCATTGTTTTTAGTTGATTGGCTTACATATACACTTTGTTCACAGACAATTCTCCTCATTTTGTTTAGTTCATACTACGTATCATCTTTGAGTACTTGTTATTATCTTCTTCGTATTACTTATTGCTGCCGCTGAGCATTTGTTGTCGTTTTTTTAAGTCACTCATATTATTACTCTCCCTTTTCAAATATGTATGCCTAGTAACGTATTCTGCATATTCCTCATATTACCATCTCTCATCTATCTTGCTAAGCTATTATATCTTTCCTTCTTTTAAATCTCTATTACGGAGTATTGGTATCCATAAGTCAAGTATTTTGATTGAAGCCAAATTCTCATTACGTACAAGTCAGGAGTGTTTATCAGTTATCACTCCAAGGACGTATTCATTTTCTTTCTTTTATGAAGGGTTTATTCAAATGGAGAAATAGTTTAAAGGTACGTATAATTTCTTGTACTATATGAAGCGGGGCTAGGAGTTTAATTTCAAACAAAAACTGAACATGTATTTCATGTTTCTATACTAGAAGAATATATAATGAATATTGATGCTAATACCTGCAGGAGACAAAGATTGCTGAAGATTTTGAGCTGATTCGTGCTGATAACGTGTTGTGAAAATGAAGAAGATGAAGACTAAATTTGAGAGATAAATATATTAATAAAAGCTCTAAATATCTTCTTCTTAATATCTGAGAATTTCTGAATTTCTGAATGAATTTACAATGCCTCATTAAGCTCCTATTTATACTGTTTGAACTTGATGATTAGTCACTTAAGGGATGAATCTACAGATTTGGTGGCAATAACAATTTGAGCCATCTGTTCTAACTAGGTTACAAAGATTAAACATAATTTCTGGATTGATGACAACAATTGACACTTGTCCCGAAACAAATACTTCGTGTTTTCCAATCCATTCTCAAAGATGATAATGGAGATGATGAATATCGAAGATGGTAAAACACGATTCTTTCAATTCAGATTCCCAAATAGGTCCTCAACAGGCATCAGTGAAGCAATCAGCCCGTGCATGACGGTCTTCTTTTTTTTATCCTTGTTGGTGGCTAATTGCTAACCTCTACTTCATCTTCTTCTTCTATGGTCTGGAATTCATTTTCTTCGCTTTTCTTATTTGCTTCCCCCCTATTTTTTGTCCCACCCCACTATCTTTGCTGCATTTTCTGGTGTTTCTGTTCGAACATCTGCTTAAAAAAATCTCTGCTAACCTAACCCTAAACCCAGCCCAAAACTTCTTGGAAAAACATAGATTTATACGGAGTATTTGTTTTCCCATCTTCTTGATGCGAACTGCCTAATTAATCCAAACAAAAGCATATGTACAAGCTACTGTTATATGGTTGAACACTTTAGTCTAACTTTTGTCTTATTTTTGACGGAAAAGCATATGAGTATTGTTGAGTTTCTATGTTTTTATTTTCTCCCTCCCAATTGTACGAGAAACAAAAGCTGTAAGTAATCTCTTGACACTTCTCCCGATTTGCCTATTGCCTATCCTTGTTTAAGTGCATATTTGTGTGTAATTTCTCTAAAGTTATTTCAACTTACAAATGTTTTTTTTCTACATTCCAACACTTGGTATACGTTATTTTTTAGAAACAATTTCGTTACAATTGGTCCAACCCCAATGAAACTTGAGAACCCCTAGCCAATACCCAGTTCTTTGACCAGTTAGGTGGCTGGTCTGGTTAAGATAACCTTGCAATCTACTGAAAACTTATGGACTTCAATTTACCCCTACTTTTTGAGTCTTTAGTCAGCATTCTACATCTTCCCTTTTCCTGGATTAAACTATAGTCTTTTTTGTTACTGGGGTTGTGGTTACTCTCCAACTCCAGCATGGAAGGCATAGTTCAGTACTTCAGTTGAGTAGAATCACTGAGTTTCAGTAATCTTCTAAAGTAGCTATCTTAATTCATTCAACTGTTTGAATTGAAAATTAAGGCTTGCAAATTTTGCATGCTAAAAGTCGTTTATCCTAATATGTACAACAGTAAAAGTTTCAATATTTAAACAGTAGGATTCGTGATCTGTTCTTATCTCTTCTTGATACCAATATTCACCATCTGTTTCAGATTCAAACTTCATTCTTATCAGTATCCCATAGTTATCTCATTTTGAGGTTATCCCTAACTTACTTTTTCCCTATAATTTGCATCTATCAGTGCTGCAGGGTGAGGAGAAGGAGAGATAAATTCAGTGAACTTCCAGATGGTTTACTTGACAAGATTTTGGGATGCATGCCCATTTTACATGCTGCTAGATTGGCCGTTTTGTCTACTCTGTGGAGAGATACGTGGTTCAGTCTTACAACACTCGACTTTGACATTGACTTCTTTAATCACATTAGAGACAAGTATTATTCTTACTATTGCAGTGATTGAAGAACCAGGAAACTAATACTACGTATATGACAATCATAACATTGATTCATTGGTCTCTGTGAGTTTATACATAATCAACAAAATTGTCATGCATCATAGTGGACCTGTTCGTAAATTTCGCTTTTTATTTGGTTGTTGTGATTTTGGAACACTTAATTCACGAATGTTTGACATTTATCAATGGCTCACGTTTGTCACACAAAAAGGCGTTGAAGAAATTCACCTTAAAATTGATGAAGAAGATCGATTCATGCTGCCTAACTGCATCTTTTCCTGCCCAACACTCAGGAGGTTGCGTATTCATGGATCGTCTTATGACACAGTAGACGCCCCTCGCAACTTACTAAATTTGACTTCACTTTATTTTGAAGAAGTTGACTTTAAGCCTAGTGGTCATGCAATTAATGCTCCCATGCTTGAGAATCTGTCATTTTATTCATGCGATGAAACTATGTTCCATTTTAACATCACTGCCCCAAAACTTGGTAAGTTAACCATAGAAGGTTGTTCCTATCACCAAACCAATGGCTATCTTCCAGTTAACTACTCGAGTTGGGAATCTGTTCGTACTCTCTAGTTCTGGATGGTTACTCGATCATGGTAAGTTAACCATACCCCTTTTGTTGACATTATTTATTTAAAATGGTTTTAGTAACTGATCTTACATTTGTCTTTCATTTTCAAGAATTTTATTGAACCTTTTACTAGAAGGGGACTGCCACTACAACCACCTCAACTACTAAATGTGGAACATTTGATGTTGCTCAACCTTTTAGGAGCGTTACGCACTAGAGGGTGATATTTCTCCTACATTCATTCATTTGCTGCAGTTATGCCCAAAATTGTGCGAACTTCATATGGATGTAACGGTCATCTTCTAGTTTTAATTTTCTAGTTTTACCAATCACTTTGTTGTGAGTTTAGGTGATTGATGAATTCAGTTTTCTTTTGTTGCTTTTCTGCAGATTATTGAAATGTTGGGAGATTGCGTAGGGACACGCTCAGAACTTCCAGAGTATCTTTACCGTGTGGCTAGGAAATGCAACTTGCTTCAGACTATGATTTTGAGTGATGTCCCATACAGAGGCGAGATTGAGAGTTGGCTGTTTGGCATCAAGGGGTTACTTGCATGCTGCCCAACACTTGAGAAGTTAGTTATCAGAAAACAATTCAATCTTAGAGCTATGAAGAAAATATTGCATTTTCCCGTGCCTCCCCAAAAATTGAAATACTCCAGTTTTCATCGAATAAATTGAATACATGTGTTGATTGCACTTTATTCATTCAACATTGTATCGTTTATTAGTTTGAGAAGTCTGCAGGCGCTGGATGTTCATATTCAAAACAATTGCATCAACCGTTTAATTCAATTTTAATAGCTTCTAAACCACAACTAATTTCTAAATAGCTTATAAATCACTCCCTCCGTCCCATATTTAACTTCGGTTTTGACCGGATACGGGTTTTAAGATAGTGGGATTTGTGTGGTGGAGAGTTATGCAGAGGAGAGAGAAATGTGTAAGAATGATTGTGAACTACATATTCTTTACCAAAAAGGGAAAAAGGAGATAAATTTGGGACGGACCGAAAAGGAAAGAATGAAGATAATTCCGGGATGGAGGGAGTACTACGTAGTTCATACTTCATAGTATGACCTTATCTATCAGAAATATTATAAATTTAATTGAATAAGTTAATTCAAAACACATAATATCATTTCGTTCAAAATGACTATTTCAATACTTTTCCCTTTGTTCAAAGTAAGTGTTTCAATATATTTCAAAATACATACTAGTAATATCCTGATTAAGATTCTACTCTTTATTTGAACTCCTAATATCTCGTATTTGTCTTTATAGCTTATAAACCAATATTCAGTATACTTTTCTCATTAGTTTGAAAGCAGGGGCAAAGCTAAGGTGGGGTTAGGGTGGTTAGCCTAGTCCCCTAAAAGTTTAAAGATATAGAGCATTCCAATACCTTCAATTTGATATATTACAACTCTCGTAACTTATTATGAGTAAAAAATTATGACTTGAAAAATCAGAATATATAAACTTCAAATGAGTAAATTGATATGTGATGTTGATTATATTCTCAAATTTTAAAAATAATCTCTAATTATATAAAATTTTATATTCTTAGATTAATGGATGAATGAATGACACATTCCTCATCTAGTAGTGTAGTAGTGTCCACTCCATGATTATGGACCATCTAAGTATTATTGGCACAGGCGACTATGGAAAAATAGTTGCAATGTATTAGTTTATTTTCAAAATGGAAAAATAGTAATATGTTTTTATAAAAGTTTTTAATCTCGCTAGTGTTTTCAAAGAATTTTAAAAGGCCGAATATGTTCATTATTTGTTAGATTTCATGAAAGATTTTTTTAAAAATATTATACCTACATTCCGTCTATATATGTTATTGCTTTCGTTCTTGATCCTCGTTTGAAACTTGCTATCATCAAACATTTTTAGAGTACTATTATAATTGTTTCTATGACGACATGGCTATGTACGAGAACAACCCTATTGATGACGACATATTCAACTCTATTTCATAGTTTATTTAATAAGTTTCATGCACAATATGATAACGTACTCTCTCCCTTGAAACAACTTGCTTTTTCATATAACGTAAAGGGTCTTTTGAAAAAAATACATAATCTTTTGAAAAAATTTAATTCTACTCCTAGCATTTCAGAAAGCCGGATTAACGAGCTTTTTGTATCTATCGTTTTCGTGTGAGTATGAAGAAGGGGAAGTGTTTGACATTCACAAATGGCGGAAAGACAAAGAAGCAATGTTTTCGATTTTATCAACAATGGTGAAACAAGTCCTACCATGTCGGTTTAAACAGTCACCGTGGAATAAGAGCTTACTGAAGAATGCAACGTCCCAACCGGCTATAGAACGAGATTGAGCACACAGTCTTTTGATATGCTCGTGTGTTTCCACAAGTGGTTGAAGACCCGTCGGCAAACTCAAGAACTAAACATAGCACCAACCCACCACTCATGGAGGAAACGACAATCGACCAAGGAATTCATAGCTCCGAAGACTAGAAGATTTATGTCATCCTTCTCTATTGTTATTTAAATATTATTTTGTCGAATACTTATTTACACATATAATTATAATTGTTACATTCACTTCATTTGAGTAGCTTTTTTATCATTGAGATTTATGTAATCTTTTTTATTGAGTAGTTTTCTCAAATAAACTTACATTTCATTTTTAATGTGTATAGTATTTTATTTGTATTAATATACTCCATAACATTTTCAAATAACTTATACAAAATTAGCCAGAACCAGGACCGTATCCAATCCGTAGTCACAATTAATACGATATAATGCTAATGTCTTCAACATAAAAGTTTTTCTCATTCCATTATAACAATGTACTCTGTAAAAAGTATAGCACACCAATTTGGTTTCTCAAGAACTAGCACAGTACTCGTGAATACGCACGAGAAAAACAGTTAGTCCGTATATATTTTTATTCATGATATGATTAAATATAAAAATAGTTTTTTTTAAATATAAAAATAGATTTTTTAAAAATTTTACATCATTTTAAAAATGGAGTACAATAAGTGAATATAGAGAAGTATAAATCCATACACCAAATATTCAAAGTAAACAAAAAGTAAACTAAAATCGCGTATTAATGCTTTTTAGAAAAAATCTATCGCTTAATTATTAGTCCTCATATCTTCGTATACCTAAAATTAAAGAACATTGTAAGAGAGAGAAAATTATCCCGCTCAATGATTAGTCCACTTATCTTTTTATATTTAAAAGCAGTACATATGAGACAGAAAATTCTCCCGCTCAATTATTAGTCTGCTCATCTTATCCCTAAAAACACTATAAGCCCGTTTGGTAACATGAAAATCGGCTGATTCGGCTGATTCTTCTGAAATTTATGAAGTTCTAGCTGAAGTGGCTACATTGGCTGATTTTGCTTATTTTAGGGAAAAAAATTATTTTTAAAACACATTATATTAATAAAATAAAGGAAAAATTATATGTAAAAATAGCTAAAATGGTTATCTACAGTAACATCAACCAATACAGCCAGAAAAGTAACTTCAACCTTACTTTTTCTTATTATTACACAATTCAGCGCGCGAAAACAAAAGTTACGTGTTTGGTGAAAAAGTTGGCTGATAAGTCGAAAAACAGTGTTACCAAATGACCTCTATATATGATAGAGAAAATTCTCCCGCTCAATTATTAATCCACTTATCTTATACCTAAAAGCACTACGTTTGCGAGAGAAAATTCTCCCGCTCAATTATTAGTCTGCTTATTTTCTTATTATACTTAAAAGCACTACATATGAGAGAGAAAATTCTTTCACTCAACTATTAATTTGTTTATCTTCTTATACATAAAAATACTATATATATGAGAGACAAAATTCTCCCGCTCAATTATACGTTCGCTTATCTTATCTTAATACAGCAAAATTTTAAAGTTTGGTCCCAACAACATAAAATCTTTATATCCCCCCTAACATTATTAAATTGGGAATGTTAATTTGTGTATATTCATTAAAATTTAAGATCTATATTAACCACATAGTGTAATCAGGACTTATTAAATCCTACATTGAGACTAAAATATACTTGGTCCTAATATTGTATATACAAAATTTAATTTTTTTTGAACATTTATTAAACAACCTTCATATTTTTCAACCTCCATACAAATTATTTCGTATTAAATAAAGGGAGAATTTGACTTTGCACCTCATGTTTTTGGTGATATTTGACTCTGCACCCCATTTTCAAAATCATTAATGTATGCACCTCAATTCACTATAAAATCATTTAACTTTGCACCTCACCCCTTCACATTTTTGGGGATAATGAGGTGCATACATTAATGATTTTAAAAATGGGATGCAAAGTCAAATATGACTCAAAACATGGGGTGCAAACTCAAATTCTCCCAAAAATAAACAAATATTTTCTAGTATATGATAAAAAACATGGATATCAGATAAAAATATGACTTATATTTTTTTAGTGCTGAAAATTATGTTTAGATTTTTTGTGAAATGGACAATAAGGAAAACAAAATTATAAATTTTGATACTCTTTACGAAAATTAGATAAACGCTGAAAAAGTTATATCAATTTGAAGAAAATGATTTTTTTTATTCATTGGTACCAAAGATTGAGGTAACGTTTGTTTAGGGTGTGTTTGGGAGTTTGAGGGTGAGGGAAGGGAAAGGCTTTGAAGGGGAGTAGAGGGAAGGGAAGGGGAGGGAGATGGGAAGGAATTCCCTCCTCTTGTTTGGGAGTTACAAATTGCAAAAGAGGAGGGTTTTGGAGGACATATAATTAAAATGACACATGTACCCCTTCTCATTGTATAAGTAAAACATCATAATGTTTATTTAAATTCACATTTCAATTTCACTTCAACAAACAAAAAATTATTTTATTCAAAAAAAAATTGTTTAATATTTAAAATAATTGAAGTATAAAATATCTAAAATCTTACTATATACCCATACTTTTGAGAAAAAATTAAAGCGAAATGAAAAATGAAAATATAAAAGAAGACAATTAACTTCGACAATTATAGGACAACATTATCTCAGCGTATTATGTTTCACATTTTATTTCAAGTACTTGCAGTTATATTAATCTAGCGCATTCCAATCAATAACATAAAGAAGTCAATGCACTCCAAATAAGCTCGACTTTCACACACACTTGCCTTCACTAATATGGCCTGCAACCAAATAGAAAAATTCGTTAATATAATATCCGAAACTTGCAAGCAATAATTAAATAAACGAAATACATTTATCATCACTTTTACCATTATTATCAAAATTATAATTTTAATAACTTAACAACAAACAAAAATCTTACACTCTCAATTACCACCTTTGTCAAAGAATGACATCATTACATTCATCACATTATCAAATAAACTATCATTTTTAAAAGTTAACACGAAACAAAAAATCTCACAATCTCAAACATCTTCATCAAAGGAACTGCATATATCAAAATTATTGATAACATAAACTGCCAAAAAAACATCAATATCAATTAATAGTATACTAAAAAAAACTAAAGTCCTTAAAAACATATTAAGATAACCTGGTAGTAGATGCCGGTGGACCAAACACCATTTCAATAAGCAACTCCTTCTGTTTATTCTTCGGGCATCCAATGAGTCCTTTGATCATATCAGGATTGTTGAGAAGGTACAGATATGCTCGGTTGATCAAATGATTTTCAATATGCAAATCCTCCAAAAGCTTCCAAAGCTCAACTTCAGAAATCGGAAGCTTTTGATGAGATTTTTCATAAGCTAACGTGCTCTCACGAAGCGCAGAAGTGCTATCCTTAAAAGCTTCAGCAATCGTCATAAGTGCTGCGGTTACTCCTCCATCTTCAACCTTATCCTTGGATTTCTTTGGCCGCTTGGACTTAGGTTCATCTCGGACTCTAATCTGAGGTGATGTGACATCAACATCATTGACACCTTCTTGTAAACTATCACTAGTCTCAATCGAATCTGCACCAAATGATTTATCATTCCTAATATCCTCACCGGTTTCTGACATCCCTCCGTATGCTCGGTCTTCTCCACATATAATCACCATCTTGTCGTAGTTCGCAATCGGTTTCCTCATCCACTCTTCAGCATCGGGGTGAGCCTATTAAATAAATTTTATTGAAATAAGAGAACTTAGAATTTCATAATAATTTCAATATGTAAAATAAGCTGAAAAATAAAGTTTAGTTAAATTTGAGAACTTTTTGTTGTACCTCTACTGGTGTTTTCCAGACTTCAGGTTCAGCCAACCAACGTTTTGAGATTGGATCCCAAGCAAAGCCACTGAGATTTTTGAATAAATCATAACACTTTGTAAAATTTCTTTTTAGTAACTTCCATCTCCCCTTCACCTTATCTTTCTTGAAAGGTCTTCCGAACTTATTTTGCAAGTCACTAGTGATTGACATGTAAGCCTTTGTGGTGAATGTCCCGCTCACTCTATTCCCTTCATTGTGTTGATGTAGGAATGAATTAACAAGTTCATTGTCCATTTCTGCTGTCCATATCTCCCTGTCCATCGTGTACTTCTTTATTGTTGTCTTCACACCCTCAGAACTGGTAGTTGCATTACTTTCCATCTCTATAGATCCATTATATTAGTTCTAAGAAAAAATTTAATAATAACATCTGATTTAAAATAAACTATGCATCAATGACAAGCATTTAACTATCAATCAACACAATCAAAAAGCCAAAATATCTTTCAAGTTTGAAACAACCATAGAACAATTCTCAAGTTCACTCCTAATCAAAAAATAAACATCACGACATGTAATCTGCACACATAGAATTAGCTATAGCATTTCTCAAGTTCTCTCCTAAATGAGTATGTTCTTCAATCTCGTTGTGTTCCACATTACTAGAAATTTGAGCTTCATTTTGATTGGCCATGTCTGCATCAACTTCAGCCATTAACTCTTCATCAGGATCCGATACCATGAGATAGTTGTGCAAAATGCATGATGCTATGATAATCCTATTTTGTGTCTTCACGCCATAGTGTGCTTCTCTTCCAGTCGCAATAATAGGAAATCTCTTCTTCCAAATAGAAAAGCATCTCTCAATGGCATTACGCAAGGATGCATGTCGATGGTTGAATAGTTCTTGAGCTGTTCGAGGTGGATTTCTTGAGGACCATTCCTTCAAGTGATAACGTGTTGATCTAAATGGTGTAATGAGTCCTTTTCTTAGCATAAACCCAGCATCAAGAAGGTAATATTTACCTATTAAAAAGTGTTATTAATAACGTTTATATATGAGCACGTGTATAGTAATAATAAAAAACATTTTAATTACCTTCTGGTATTTTCAAACAGCTTGTTCGGCTTAATGCATCTCTTAAAATCCTTGAATCTGATGCAGTTCCTTCCCACCCGGCCAAAACGTAAGTAAATTGCAAGTCAAAAGAGCACGCAGCCAACACATTTTGTGTTGGGAATTCTTTCCTACCTCGGTATCTAGGAGCATCAGCTGATGGAACTCTTACACGGACATGGGTACAATCGATTGCCCCGACACAATCCTAAAAGTGTGAATTTATTGTATTAATTATTTTATCGGAAAATTATGTTTCTAAATAAAAAATTAAAATAATTTATACCTCAAAATAAGGATAAAATCGACTGCTCCCTAGAATTGTTGAAGGTATCAGTGAGCCATCCGGTTGTTTGAGATACTTTCCCTCTAGAGCAATAATTGATTTAAGCACACGATGAAAATGGCGACTTATAGTTTCACCGGAACGTTGAAACCAAAACTGAACCACTTGACTTTTCATACCGTGTGTTAGGATATGGAGGGTTTTTGCCACTTGTTCCTCTACACACGCACGTTGTGTTGGCAAAAGACCACCCTTACTCTGTAGCATGGCACATAGGTCCATAAAAGCTTTTGGACCCATTCTAATTATTTTACGACCCTCATTAGTATCAAGTTTTTTCATTGTTTTAGTTCGTTCTTTCTCTCTCTATATGATTAGAGCATGACTTGGTATTCTATTTCGAGCACTTTTGGTTATGAAATGATAAACTACAATGCATACAACATAAATTGTAGCCATTTGCAGTCTTTGTATCTTTCTATGCAAATCCAATATGCGTGCACCATCCATCTATATGAAGTAGAATTCTAATAATATGTTAGTAAAAATTGAAAGAGGGAAAATAGACTTTTGTACTACAGAAAAAGTGCACCCTAAGCTTGCTATTTCTAAATTTCTTCCAACAATTCTGCACTAACATATTTCTAGTAAAAAGCAAACACTTAACAATGCTAGCTAGGGACTGTTTTTTTCATTAAAAATTCTGATTGGTATTTTGTTTGTTCATCTCAAAATCTAACGAAGTAATGTCTTTAGACTCGCTTAGGCCATGAGAGTGAAATCTTAGGTTCAAATAATATGAAACGTTTTCAAATGCACACAACATAAATTGTAGCCATTTGCAGTCTTTGTATCTTTCTATGCAAATCCAATATGTGTGCATCATCCATCTATAAGAAGTAGAATTCTAATAATATGTTAGTACATTTATATTTTCTACTTTTGTACTTTTATATTTTCTAACAAAAGTACATTGAGGAAGCAAAGATGTTTTCTATCATTACAAAAAAAACAATTAATGACTTACAATTTTGTCCTAATAACTAGTACTTACCTAACAAAGATAATAAATCCAGGCTGTTATCACCTTTTAGGTTGCTAACATAAAACGATGGACTTGTCAGTGATGTTCCAAATAAAATTTTGAACAATAGAGAAGCTGCAAATACTCACTGGTTGTAAGTCACTAAAAATAGAAGTAGAGAACTGATGTAGTCAATAGTCATGCATGTGTATAGTCACTAATATTTGAATATGTCACTAAAATAGAAGTAGAGACCTTATTTGAACCGATGGCTCAAATCGGAAGTTACAAATAAGTGCCTTAATCAGTCAGTTTTAGCTAAGCTTCATTCACAGATAAAAGAATGGAGATATATTTGTAGGAAATGAGTTTTTATAAGACTAATAGATTACTTATTTCTATATATTTTTATTAAGAGGGTTGAGTTTTTTCAGACTCAATTACCCTGATATTTGTTCAAAGATAGTTTTTAAAGAAAGGTTCAAGATTTGACAGTTTCAAATAAGTCCCTTAATTAGTCAAGTCCCTATATGACTTTACCCCATATAGCATCATGTTAGCATAACCCCATTCTCTAAACTAAAACCAGAATCTTGAAAACAGGAAAACCAAAGTCAGTAATGATATCAAAAGTTAATGCAAAACCTAAAGATGGAAATGTTATACATTATACATACATATACGAGAGCATGAGTGTGTGTGGATTGGGAACAACTAAGTAAGCTTTTTTAAAAGGCATTTATGGTCTGGGAATAAACTAATAAGGTTGAGTCAGTTTACAAAGTCCGATTCAGAGGGATAAATTGGCATCTGGGTGGGTTCAAATCCGTTCAATCCCACCAAGGAGAAATTGAGCTCTGTGACTTTCATCTCTGTTCGACCCGTTGGTCTCACAGAGCTATGAAAAAACAAGCAACGAAATGGTGGATAGAAACGATGGCTAGAAACAGAGATTTAAACGATTACATATGATATCTAACCCCAATTTCACCAAATACGAAAAATACTTGGGCGAGTTGATTGATCGGAGAGAGCACATACCAGTATCGGAGAATCTACGCTACCAAGGCGAAGGTTGTCACGAAGCAGCGAAGGTATGGTGTAGATAGCCGAGAACCGAGAGCTGCAGATAGCTATTGTTCCGAATAGCTAGGGTTAAGTCTGGTAGTTGATCGTTGTTCGTATAGCTAGTCAGGGAGGGGAGGATACACCAGTCATTTAACTTCATAGACCTTCAAAACCTCCAGATTCGGAGGAACTAAAAAACGGGGGTTTAGGAGGGTTATAAAATACCTCCAAACACTTTCCTTCCATTTTTAAAAACTCCCAAATACAAAATGGAGGGTCATTGGCCCTCCCATCCCTTCCCCTCCCCCCAAAATCATACTCCCAAACATACCCTTAGAGTATTTTAGAGTAATAAATGCTACTCTCCTTTGGTGTTGAATGTGCGGCATTATCCTTGAATTTGCCACGTGACATGTGTATGATAGATGAGTGAATTGTGGAGAGGACATGTGGCTTTTTAAAGGGTAAAATTGTACTCCTTATTTTTATGATAATATTCTTTTCTTATATATAAATAGATAGATTACATTATTGTGTGAAATCTAACTTTCTTCTAATTACACTTTTTAGTGATTAGGATAAGGCATAGTTCTTAGGGCAATGAACATATATATGAGCAGAGCCATCTTTGGAAATTTGATGCTCAGACAAAGTAAAACTAAATATATGGAGACATGGATTTATTTTAATAAAAAAATTTTAAAAAATGCACTAAATATTGAAATTCAAAGAGAATAAACAAAACATTGTAACTAAAGATTAGGATTGCGTGAACTGGCTACTTATTCAATCTGAATGCTTATTCAGCGGTGTTTGAAGCTACTTTTTAAATATGAATATACTTATTTAGGGAGTGTTTGATCTACTTCTTTAAACGCTCCTGCTCCTTTAAGGAGCAGACGCAGATATTGGAATATTTAAGTGAAAGTGCACAAGTACTTCAAGTGCATCAAATTGCTCATAAAAGTAGTGTTTTAGAAGTTGGGAATTTAAACTTGTACGGAAATCTAAAGATTAAAGGAAGTATTCTTGATTCAGAGAGAAAATAAGTGAGAGCTCAATGTTGAAGAAGAATGAATTCGAAAGATCAATTAGGTCTTACATTTACAGTATTTATATGATCTAATATAAAGGTAAAATAATAAGAAACTAGTATTTGCAGTTTAGTCCTTCAGCTCTTTCTTTGCATTATTTTGAACTCCTTGATAGAGGAGACCAGCTTCTGAAAATCTAATTTTGATTCTACTTCTGCTTTGAAAAAAGAAATAGAAACAGAATTAATTTTAACTATCCCTTAAAATGGTAAGGATTTGATACTATCACTTACACTCACCAACCAATGTTGACTTTCGATACACTTTGCTTTTATAGTTTTATCAAAAGTTTGTTACTAATTCAGATGTTTCCTTCAAATCATATAGACAAGGAATAATGTTTTAATCAAATTAAGAGTTAACACACCGGTCAGTAGTATTGCATCACTTGAGCAAATGAGCTACAACCCGCACGGGTAGCTCGGTTAGTTGACTGATGAGAAATTTGGAACAAAGATCAAGGTTCGAAATCTTCAACGACCGTGTGGAGGCTACAACTCATGCGTGATTGGTTGAACCTCTAGTGCGCATGGGTAAGGCCTGACACAATTGGGTCGATTAGTCACCGTAAGTCCGTGACTTACATTCTTCCATGTTTTGTTGGATCGGACCAGTTGTGGAGCTGCTTTGTTCCAAAGTCTGCACAAGAACACCCAAAAAAAACATGGTAGTATACATGTGTAAATTTAGTGTAATTGTATTTATTCTTCTTTAAATTTTAATTTCTATAAAATTGAACACTTGAAATCTTAATTCCAAATCCGACACTGATCACGACTTGAGGGGCTTTTGGGGTTGGGGATTCAATCTTTTGGAACAATTTTGGAACAATGTAAGAATTTGGTGCAAAATTGGCTCAGCCCCAAATTTTAGTGATCCACTTCATCAATTTTCAGCAAAAAGGCTCCAGTATACTTTGGTCACAAATCACAATCAAAATCCATGGCAGACGAAAAAAAGGTAGTGGAACAAGTCTTATAGCAGCACTCTTTGAAGGCACTCAAGGAGCCACCGCTGAATATATTAAAAACACCAAATTGGAATTTTTTCAACTTGGCCGAGAAAGCTTGCCAAAAAACACAAGATTTCATGTAAAAACTTTGAATATATGTGCAAAGTTTGAAGAACTAAAAATCGACTTGATATACCAAAAATTCAACTAAACGAGAAGAGACAAAATGTGGAATTGAAAAGGCAGTCTTTCCATGTTCATATAAAAATTCGAACTTCAAGAATGATAGATGATAAACTCCCAAAAACAGCCAACTATGTGACTGCAAAAGGTTGAGAACGATTAATGAAAACTCCATATAAAGATTTACCTAAGTTTCACTGGGATAAACCCATTTAATTTGATTTAAAAATCCACAGATTCTAAAGCAACACATTGGTTTTCAAAATTGGAAATTCAAATCACACAGAAATGAAATGTTGAATAAAGATGGAATTATATTTGATTTCAGATCTGGAGCAAATCGAAAGAGGAACAAATTAACACCCAAAATATTCCATAAACATCAAAAAGCACTTCATGCTAGTAAACCCTAATTTTAAAGGTATTTCAACTAGATCCATATATCTCAACAGTTCTTCAGCTGCTTGTAAACTTAGTCACCGCCTTTGTTCCCTCGGAAACGGCATGCTTCGCCAATTCTCCAGGCAGTACAAGCCTCACCGCCGTCTGGATCTCCCTGGAGGTGATGGTCGGCTTCTTATTGTAGCGGGCAAGCCTGGACGATTCCTGAGCGAGCTTCTCGAAGATGTCGTTGATGAAGCTGTTCATGATTCCCATGGCCTTGCTGGAGATCCCAATGTCCGGATGAACTTGCTTAAGGACCTTAAAGATGTAGATCTTGTAGGTCTCGACGCTCTTCTTTGGCCTCTTCTTCTTCTTGTCGCCGGCAGCGGCGGCGTCCTTGGGGACCTTTTTTCCGGCCTTGGATGGCTTCTTTTCCGGTGCAGTTGTCTCGGCGGGGACAGTCTTCTTCTCCTCTGCTGGTTTCTTCTCGGCGACCTTCTTGTCTGCTGTTGCCTTTGGCGCCATTGTTATCGCAGTAAGATTATTCTGAAGTGAAGAAATTGGTATTCTGGAGAGATTTATCGGACTGAAGAGAATAATGTAATTGATGATGAGAAAGTTTGTTCGGCGATAAGAATATATAGGAGATCTGTCTGGGATGTAATTGGTTTGGCATTGCGTACACGGATTGATGAGCTGGACGATTGGCAGGCGTTGGATAGGAAGATTACAATAAGTTGGAAAATGAACGCGGAGGATTGAATATTCAAATTTTGATTCGCGCTTTTTAGAGGGCGGTAGGTAAACGAGTGAGTTTTGGGGGATTTTGATTTTTGGCGCCTAAACATTCAGATAAACATTTTTATTAAGCATCCCCTTGGATCTTGTGGTTTATTTATTACTCCTTATCACGGAGTATTTTAAAAGTTCATTCTTATTCCAAACATTAAGAATGCATTTGATGACTCGTTTTTAGGATGTTTTCTTTTGGAGTGAAATTTGCTGCTCTGGTCTGGTAAATATTTGGTATCTGTGTATTTTATAACTACAGAAACCTGGTCTAATCTGGTCTGGTCTGGTCTGAGGCTGAAAACAGTCCAAAAGAAAACATTCTTAGTTTTATTAGTCATTTTTTTGTCATGCGCAAATTTTTAATTTTGTATGAAGTAATTATAAAAATTAGTAAGTAGGAGTTCCCTTTTCTGATAGAATTTAGTGAAATTACTATAAAAAAACTAATTGGTTAGATTTTCATATGATTTTTTTTATTTTATTAATTCGATATATTAATTAAAAAATCACAATTCAATTGATTCAGACAATTGAGTCAGCTGTTTCAGTCATAATTTTATCAATTTCAGCAGAATCGATATATTTAGACAATTTCTATGTTATCAAACTAGGTAAGCTCTGAGACTTCATTTGATTTGGCTTTTTATTCAATTTTAAATTTTTAACAAATGATTAATAAATATGGTTTTATGGTTTTCACTTTAACTCATCTCTCATTTGTTTCACCTTTTGTTAGTCATCTCCACTAAAATAACGATGTCATCGATTCCAAATTGAATCAGAAATCAAGATTGGATGTTATGAAGTATGAACTTCAATAAGGAAGATGAAGACTCATAACAAGAAGGCTAATGAAAGTGTTTGTGAGAAGAGTTTGGAGTTTTTTTCCGTATTAATGTTAATTGATTAATTAATTACGAAAACAGGGTTGGGTTAAAAGTATTTACCAATATAATGGTGGGTTAACCATGGTCGGGGTAAGTCACCCAACGGTTGGACAACTTTCCTTTAAGTAAAAACGTCGCCCAGCCTACGAAACAGAAAGACGCAAACCCAATCCCCCAAATCCCCCAGCCGCAGCGACGAAGAGGAACGACGACCGAGCTTCGGTGAACCTCCATCTCCGGCGACCCCACTCCGGCAAACCTCCATCTTCATCTTCAACACTCTTTCTTCTGTCTTGCAGGTAAATAAAACTCCATTTCATCTCATTTTGAACATAGGGGTTTAAATGTTAAAATTTTCGAATTTTTAGATTGTGAATTGATTGTGAATTGAGTTGTTGTGAAATGTGGATATGTATGAAATGTTGAAATTTGATTTTAAATTGATTGTTGAAATTTTAAAGTGTATTTTGACATTTGGGCATTTAGGTAGATTTGAATGTAGTTAAATTTGGGTCTTGAAATGTAGACTTGAATGCAGATATCAAAATCTGGGTATTTTAATAGTGAAATGTGAGTTCTTTGTGAACTGTGACTTTTGGATATATTTGAATTTTGGTAGTTTTTTCTATTGAAAATTTGAAGACAAACTCGATATCTTCTGGAATGGTTCTTTTAGGCATATACACGTGGCTTTTCTTTTCTGCTTAATTATTAAAACCCTCCAGTCTCTTGTTTAAGGCAGTCCTAAGACGTCAGTGAAGGAAATGAAGAAAGGGGAGTAAGACACCGATGAGTTCTTCGAGTGTTGAGTCCTGGTCGATGGATGCAAGAAGGCGAATCAAGAGGTTTGACTGTGGACTCCAAGCACCGGTGTGGACTGCAACAACAGACAAAAACATGGGGGAAAGATTTTATGGGTGCGGTCGTTTCTTGAGTGGTCAAAAGTGCAATTTCTTTGAATGGGTTGAGGATGAAGAATGTGGTAATTGCCTGAGATGGATAGAGACCTTGCTCCAGAAGGTTACCGGTGTTGAAGAGATTTTCCGGATGAAAGAATTAGAGATGCAAGTTGAAATCAAGAGTTGTGTCCGTGGGATTGGTCTTTTGAAACTCCACATTATGGAAGAGGAACTTAAGATGTCAAAGAAAGGCAATGGGACTTTCTCCTGGAATGTAGTGTGGTTCGGGTTGTTTGTTATCGTCTTGCTGAGAAGTGGGATATATTAGCAGATGTTTAAGTGTTGTGTGGTTGTATGTGGGTAGTGATTTGGTTGTTGAATTTGGTTGTATTGTTGTAATGAAGATTATGCATTTGGTTTTCAAGCTTATGGTCTTTTTTTGTTAATGATCATGTTGATGGGAATCATATGTGTATAACGTAGTTTGTCTTCGATTAAAAAAAATAATAGTAAAAATTAATTAAAAATTTATTAGAAAAAAAGAACTAATATAATAGCAAAAATTAACTAATACGAATTAAGAATTGTTTGTTTGTAGCCATGGAGGTGACAATGGATCATGGGCCAAGTGATCGTTCTGACCTGATATTGCAGGCCTCACTAGCCGGAGAAGGGGAAGGAGCCCTCTTCGTCTTCTTAGAGACGCTCACGCCGGCCTCGGTCAACTTTTTCTGGCCGTCAGTGGCCGGTCTCTTTTTCTTGGACGGGGCAGGCTTTGGGGCCGCGTCAGCAGTAGCCCCGCTCCCACCAGCAGCGGCACGTCGGGCCGCTTCGGCCGCCTTAGCAGCAATCTCCTCGGCCGCTTTGGCCTTTGCAATAGCCATCATGGAACGGCGGTCCATGACAAAATCTACAAGGGAAAAGCACAAACAGATTAGTAAGGCAAAGGACAAAACATAAAGACACAAAGCCGAAGAAAGAATTACCATCGGCCTCAGCAGGAATGCCCAAGTCCGGGCCGTCGGCCTCCTCAAAGGTGGTGGTCATCCTCGGCCAGAGTTGGAGGTCATCCTCCTTGTCACCATAAACATAGTACCTCACGAAGCCGAGGGCGGCCATCTTGTACTCAGTGATGTAATCTTTCACGCTCCTCGGCCCCCCCTCCAGGAAAGCCTCCACCTGAGCTTTCAAAATAGAGCTCTTCGGCGGGTCATGCAGATTAAATCTCCCGGTGTGGCCGAGGGAGGGAAACTCGGTGCCACTCTCACCAATGGACACAAACACGAACTAGCTCTTCCACCCATGAATGGACGTAGGCAAATCCGTGAAGCTCCTCTTCTTCGGCAGCTGCTGAAGAGTAGCGTAGGCCGCACAGTTCTTGTGGCTTCCTCGGCCTATCTGGTACAGATTCATAAATAATGCCGTCGTCGGCTTGTAGCCCAACTCCTCACACCGGAGCAAGAACCCCACCATCAAGGAGTAGCTGTTTGGCGTCAGCAAGGCCGGAGGAAGCCCTACCATGTCCAGGTACTCAGTAATGAAAGGGTGAAGAGGAAACCTCAACCCCTTAGCAAAGCTCATCGGGTATACTCCAAAGTATCCCGGTGGTGGAAGAAGAACATGGTCTGTCGGCTTGGGCGCCCTAACCCGCCCGAACGGCCCCACGTACATCTGGGCAACCAGATAGTCGGCCGCACTGCTCTCCGGCTTTATCAGGTAGATGTTGGTGAGATCCAAGTAGGAGACGCCGGGCCCACTCTTCGGCCTCCTCACTCTCTTCGGCTTGGCGGCTCCCTTAACGGCGGACACCGGCCTCGGGCACGGAATGACAGCAGAAGTGGACGCCCCGTCCACCACTCGGGACGCACCTACGTCCTCACCCCTTGAAGAAGAGGCGGACTCCTCGTCCTCGCCTTCCTCGTCCATCAGCTCCGCGGATTTGTATGGACTTAAACGCTCTATCTCCTCTTCAAACTCCTCGAGCACCTCGTAGTCAAGCGACCTCGTGGAGGGCTGGTCGTCGTAGGGGTAGTAGTCGTCGTTCAAGCTCTTCATTACTACTACTACGGGCTTAAGGAGAACTTACGATCTAAAGGTGTTTAAATGCCTAACACTAGATCAACTACTTACGGAGCAAAATATGAAAAGTGAGGAAGATCGTGATGAACACTAACCTCAAACAATGAAGAACACGAAGAACAGGCTTGGGAGTTTCTCTCTCTAGAAAATCGGCCAGCACTTCGACAAATTCAGAATGCAAATGTGATTCTTCGTCGGAGGGGAAGGGGTATTTATAGACCCCCCCACCAACGGTCACTACACGTGGCACTCTCCCAATGGCCGCATCAACGGCCACCAATGGGAGGCCACCACGACACCAACGGGCCAGGCCCAAGCCACATCAACGGACTACCGGCAAATCAGACTCTACGGCCTACACACGCTCAGCGGCTTTACAACTGCCAGCAAGCGCCCACAACGTCCCACTTACTCACCAAGATCACAAATGCCACACAATAAGAAGATGGCAACGGCCAGGTACGTGACGGCCACAGAACAAAGGGAACAAATAGCCCACAGCCTTCGGCTCCCCGTAATAACCCTTGATGATAACTCTCTACAAGCGATCTGCGCACAAGGGTTCTCCCACAGGGTTACCTTGGCCAGAAAATCGCCATGAGAGTTGGATTCAGGGGGACTACGGCGAGACCGCTTCGGCCAGGGACTCAAGCAACTCCTTCACCCCTCACACTCTTCGGCCTGAAGCAGTGGGGGACTGGGGGACTACAGGGACTCAAGCAACTCCTTCACCCCTCACACTCTTCGGCCTGAAGCAGTGGGGGACTGGGGGACTACAGGGACTACACCGGCCTCAACAAAACAAAAGAGTGCGAACAAGGTAACCACAAAGCATGGCCACATCATCCATACAGCACAACGGAACTTCATCGGCCAAAGGCCCATAACGCCACTAGCAACGGCCAACAAGCCACTAGAGGCAAGGACACTCATCGTCCTCTGCTAACAGAATCTTGACGGGCTCTTCGGCCAAAAACACGAAGGCCAACCAGCAACGGCCAAAAGGAGTGCGCAAACACCCTCATCGGCCACACAAAGGAAATGAGGCCATCGTCTTCAAAGCAAGGAACAACCTCAACGGCTACACCGGCCCAAACATAAACTTCAACCACCAACGTCCAGGAAAGGGAAAGCGCGCCTTCAACGTCCACCATTGAAAGAAGGACACTCATCGTCCCAAAACAAATTAAGGAAACAACGGCCTCCCCGCCCACAGCGAGGAACAGGTAACGGCCAAAGCACAGAACAGGATCATCAAAGAGGAAACAACGCCAACGCCGCAACGGCTAACGGCCTGGAAATGCCCGCGTCGGCCAAAAGCAACAAAGCATAGAAATCTACTCTCCTTCACTTCGTCTACGTCTCAGCTTAGAGAGTGGGGGACTCCTGATGGAGTATATGGGTCTGAGCCCCAGGACCCACATACTCGGAAGAACGGAGCACAAGACAACATAGTGGCGCCCTCGTCGGCCAAGACGCCCCCGTCGGCCGAAAAGGTGCCAACTCGGATTACGGTCCTGAGTCCAAGGGACTCGGGTGCCCTCGTCGGCCGCGCCCTCGTCGGCCGTGCCCTCGTCGGCCACACCCTCGTCGGCCTCGAAGACCTCCCAGAATCAAGTCCTATACTTACTCATTTGTACAGCCCATTAGAGGCTTTGTATTCGGCCCAGTAGCGGTCCAGTTGTAAATGGGCCTCCCAAGCCCAAGGCTTGGGAGCCCAACCCTAATTTTCTCTATAAATACTCCCCTTGGGAGTAGTTATAGGGGTTACAAATTCATTCTATTGAAGCATATTATTGCACTTCTCTCTCTAGCTCTCACTTCTCTCTAGAATCTAGGAGTTAATACTCTATCACGTGTGAATTAACAATACTATGTATAATACTCCGTATTATTCTAAAATAATAATATCACACATACTATTGTAATATTAAGAAAACTTCTGGTGACCCACGAACACCATCCTTAGTAGACAAAATTGTAATTCAAAAACCAATTCTTTATTCTAATAAGATCCGTATGGATAAACAAGGCAGAAGTATTTAAAAATCTTGGTTGATGTGTACCTATTAAACTCTTTACCTTCAAATAATTTTCATTTGATTTGTCATTTCTTATGCTTTAATGTATCAATACTTTTTGTAGAGCATTTACAATTAAAAAGTTAAAATTATTTTTCCATTGTTTAAACATAGAATGTAATATTCTTTCAAAAAAAAAGAATGCAATAGATTTAAATACCATCGTGTATGTACCGATGGATTTTTTGAATGAAAATTAGCCGCAGAGCCCTATGCTAGCAAAAAAAATCACCCCGCTACACAAGCGGAAAAATTGCCACGATACACTAGCGAAATTTTTTCGCCCCCTATACTAACAGAAAAAATTCGCCACCCTTGACTCGATATCATGGATCCGTCCCTGTTTAATACATAGATCAAGTCTCAAGTTCTCAACTAGTTAGTCGGTAAAATGATGGCATGGCACCCTCTAACAGTTACAATACCGAAGTAACTAACTAACTAAAGAATTAAAATAGCAGCTAAGTATTTGTAATATAGATGACTTAATCTTAACATTGTCGTCTCCTTTATTTGAAGCTTGTCCACAAGCTTCAATTCCAGGAAACTGCTTCTTTATTACATCATAGTTCTCCCATGTTGCCTTATTTGGCTGTAAGTGTTCCCATTTGATCAAAAACTTTTAGAACAATGCATTGTTCCTTTTGACTATCCTTCTTACCAATATTTCAGATGGTACCCGCAATGTATTCCCCTCTTCAATCATTGCAAGCAGGGCCGGTTCTGGGGGCAAGAGGGGCGACCGCTTTAGACCCGAAAAAAGAAGAGAAAAAAACAGGCCCAAATTGTATTTGCTCTCCTAATATATATATAGTGTGAGTAGGCCCGAAATTATAGTTCAATTAATTAGGCTTAATGATTAATTTTGTTGGTAATTTGAAAATTTAAAACATAAATATAGAGTCTTAAATAGAGACAAATTTAAAACAGAATATATACATTAATTTTTAGCAGGATCGACTATAGTTTTTGAAAGCAATACAATTGTTGCTGCATAAATAAAAGACACGTCTCTTCAGTCATCACATCTTTTTAGCTTTTAAGGTTTTTTATTCAATTTAACTATAACATAACAAGTTTATATAATTATTTTAGAGCTCATTTTCTCATATTTCACTCCAATTATTCATTTGTTTCCAAATTTCAATAAGCTATATCTGAGACTTGCATGTATAGTAGGAGTAGTTCTATCAGTCAGCCCCACTTGTTTTTCAAAGATTGGAAAAAGTGCACAATATTTAGGACTCAATTTCCATAGAGTTGATTTTCTCATACTCAATTTTCTGTAAGGTTGAAGCTTAAGATATAGCCAATCTCCTGCTGCCAATTCTCTATCACTTATGTTTTTGTCAGCCAGCTCTTTCATCACTTGTTTGGAAATAGTTAGTTGATGTTTTAATTTCTGAGAAATCAGCTGCCTCTGCTCCAGTTCATGTTCCACTCCTACCACGTATAGTTATCCATAGGGTCATGTGTTCAGTGTAGGAGATTTATAATCAAATAAAGCTTCAAAGTGGCTCATTCCCAAAGTTGTGTGATAACAACTATTATACCACCACTAAGCTAACGAAAGCCATTTACTCAAATCTTAAGGAATCTACCCACTCATATACCTCGAATACCTTCCAAAATAGACCGGTGAATACCTTATCCCTACCAGATATGACAACTTTAGGTAATCCATGGAATTTGTAAACATTATTTAAAAATGTTGAGGCCACGGTTGCTGCAGTAAATGGGTGATTGAGAGGTACAAAGTGAGCATACTTAATGTATTTGTCAACTACTACTAATATGGAATCATATCCATTGGATTTAGGTAACTTCTCAATGAAGTCCATGGTAACATGTTGCCAAGCCTGTTGTGGTATTGGTAAGGGTTGTCACAACCCGTGAAATTTGATGGTTTCATGTTTGCACAATTGAAGGTGTGACATGTACTCACCACTGTGTGCACTATCAATTTTAAATTGGACCATCAGAATAGATTTCTCATTCTATGCAAGGTAGCTAGTTCCCCTGAGTGTCCACCGGTAGAGCTTCCATGTATCGTGGAGACTAATTTGTCTCTCAATTCCCCATTTATTCACAGACATAGTGTGTTCTTGTACCTCAATACCCCATCATGATTGAAAAAATAACTCACATTATAGGGCGTGGTTATTAGCTGTAAAATAGCTTCTTTAGCCTCAAGATCACCTTTACAGCTCAAAATCAGCTCTTCTTGTCAATCTGGTTTGACTGCAGATATAACATAGCAAGTTTTTGCCCCCATTATCATTTTGTTGGTCCCTTCTTAATAAAGCATATGATACTGGACCTTTCTTATACTCAATTATGCAGTTAAAACCCAATAACTTTGTAAGGTATTGTAATACTTGAGATTTGATTTAAACGAATTAATAGTACTGCTCACACAAACAAGATGCATCTCATTTTAAGGGAGCTCATCAGTAAGAACGCCAAGTTAAGTGTGCTTGTACGTGAGTAGTCTTAGGATGGGTAAACCCCTGAGAAGTTTCTCAGTGCGCGCACGAGTCGGGACAAAATGCGCGTGAAAGGCTTAAGGAGGTTTGTGGGGACAGTACCAGAGGCCTGGAAGAGAATTATGGAGTAAGTACTTCGGGTCCTACAGGGCGGGGTGTTACAGGTATTTATGCTTAATGAGAGTAGAGATCTTCTGGTCCACTAAGTACTTGAGGCTGATTTGATCAGTTCAGATTATGAAAGGAGCAAGCAACATATAGGCGCTACAATGTCAATGACCAGCAGTATAGCCAAAACTCTTTTTCATAAATGGATAACCCCGGGGTTTTTTTTGTCCCAAACCTTTACTAATATGAGTTAATGGACGGTCTTCTTGCATCAGTACAACCCCCAATCCATCATAGCAGGCATCAGTTTCTACTATGAAAGTTTTATTAAAATCGGGCAATTGCAGTATGGGTACTGTACACATTGCTATTTTGAGTTCATCGAATGCTTTATGAGCTTCTTTACTCCAATTGAACATACCTTTCCTGGTTAAATCAGATAAGGGTCTAACTTTAATCTCATATTTGGAACAAAACTTCCTGAAATAACCTGCCATGCCTAGAAATCCCCTCAATGCCTTAAGTGTAGCTGGCCATTCCATAATACTCTTAATCGGCTTAGTGGACTTAATACAGATAAGGACTTAATCGGTCAGTTTTACAGTAATGTTTACTTGTGACTTAATAGAGATAACGACTTATTCGATCAGACATTTTTTGACTTAATCATTCAGCTTGATTTTAATACTCCTTAACGCTCAGACACTTCCGCTTATAACCTATCTCTTTTTTATCCCTGGTCTCCGAATATTTCATCGCTGCTCTACCTCGCAGACGATACCCAAGCTTGTGGAGTTGCCTGTAGCTGCGTCCGACCTATCGTGATTCGTGATTCGTGAAAGAATCTCTCTCCTGCCTTCTTCATCTACGTATTGGATGTTCTTCTATATCTATTTAAGATTTTGATTTCTTTTTTAAAATTGTAGAGTTTTGCTTATTCTCAATCTAATTGTTCTCTCAGCTTCTTGTAAAATTTATGTTTTTAATTTACTGGTAAATTGATTAGATTTTATATATTTAGCTAAAATTTCTGTAATTGAAGCTGTAAACCCACGAGACAATCCGTTCTTGCTTGCTTCTATCGGTCTATGAGCATATCTCATTTTCACTCAATCAATCCTAAGGAGTATCACATATTTTCCTTTCTTCTTTATACTCTTGTTATTGTTGAATTGAAAAGGGTTTCCATCATCTTTTCTGCCGAGATTAAGTTTGACTTTTTGCCTCAATAATAGAATCCCCTCTAGTCCCCGTAAATCCATTTCTTACTGCTGCAATGTTTGATTTTAACTGCTGCAATGTGTGGCTTCATAGACTTAATTGCTGCAATGTTGACTTTATTTCTCATGTTTTTTGTGAGACCCCTGGACAGTTTATTTGTCTAGGTTTTTTGAGACCCTAGTTTGTATGTGGTTTAAAAAGACAGAATTCATGTGCTTATCTTTGATGGCTTCAATTATGCCACCTATCTTGTCTCTTAGATTTGTTAGATTATTGGACTCATACTACATGTATTATTCACAGTATATGATTTATTGGGATTAATTGTATGTTATATGTTATCTTATATTTAGGCCCAAAAATTAGTGGTCTTATGGATATTAATTTAAGTGGGCTAATAAGTTATCTAATAAGGTATATGGCCCAAATGTGTAAAGACCCATGGGCTTAACCTAATTAATGATGGGCTGATTAGGGTTAAACACTCTCTATAAATAAGGGGTTATGGTCCCTAGTTGAACACGCCATTCCGTCTTTCTGCATCCCATCACTAAAGAGATAATCCCGAGGGTGTGTATCAACTAGAAGACGCAAACCCTAGCCTCCGTCTCCCGGATCTCTAAAGGTTATCTCCAATTGAGTCAGGTACGCTTCCGCTTAGTTAATTCTCCAGATAATTTCAATATGAAGATTAAAGTATTATCGGATTTATTCCAACAAGATTTCCTATATTGAAATGCCCTAACGAGACAACTGCATCTAAGGTCTGCATGATCCTGTTTAAGTATAACTGCTCTGGGAAGTTTAGAAAGAATCACCCTATTAGCCAGCTCAATACAGTACAGTGTAAATGAAGATGAACAATAGCATTGCATCTGCTTTTGCTATTGCTCCTGCCTCTTCTCTTAACCATGAACAAACTGCTGCTCCTGCTTCTGCCCCTAGTGAAGATGAGGAAAAGAAAGCTTCAAAGTGCTTATCTGCTTTTATTTTCTTATGTAATGGAAGGTCCAAACCAGAGTGCTACAAGTATCGTGTTTTTGGGCTCCCATTGAGTAAGGTGGAAGTTGTAGAATAGATTAAAACAGGCACAAAGCTTTTCATGTTTGATTTTGACGTGAAGCTTCAATTCTATATGGTGTTTATGAGGCAACTTCCAATGGAAAAGTAGGGTTGGAACCTCTTGCTTTTGATTTTGATCTCGCTGCTTAAGCATGGATCTGCAATTTGATGCTAGCCTTTATCTCCTTAGGTTGATGAAATTTGGATGTTTTTATGTAGTTTATAATGAGACATGGCATTTAGTAACCAAACATAAAGTAAGTAACGCGTTCCCTTACATTTAGAAGCTAAGCCCAGTCCTCTGGCATAAGGGCCTTTGTATGATTATCATGTGTGTGTGATGCAGGCATTCATAGCATTATTCCTCTTGTGCATTTTTAGTAATAAATTAATGATTTACTCAACATCTTTGTGAATTTTTTTGTGAATTTTGTGTTTTACATGTCATGTTAAGTCATTCCTCATCATGCTAAGTGATAAGTGATAACAGGTACGAGACTTGAGCAAAAGAAAGCAAAAAGGAATTGATGATGAAATCCATAGATTCTTTCAAAAGAACAACACATGTCATGCATGGCATAATGGATTCAAGTTTTGCGGAGCTTGTTATGCGGTTCATAGTTTCATTACAAAAAGTAACATTCAAGACGACTTATTCAAAGAATGGGAAGATGATGCTATACTAAACAATGAAGCACAAGAGGAAGGCGAAAAAATTGAAGATGTAGATGGAGCACAATGGGGCACACGAAGTTGACAATATATGACGAATATGTGGGATGAAATTGCTAATAGACTAGTAGGAGATGTTTAAGTTAAAAATATTGTCTTAAATCTCCTAACTTTAATTTAGGTATTTGTAATGTGTTTTTTAAGCAATTCATAGCACAATGATTTTTAGGCATATGAATTATCTTTATGAAGTTGTTATTTTGGTCTAGAAAAATAAAAAATGAATATAATGGTTGAGTATGTAATGTGATTTTTATACTCCCTCCGGTCATTAATTAACTTTACACTTTCCTTTTTGGGCCGTCCCATATTAAACTTTACACTTCCTTATTTGCCTTATTTGGCAAACAAATCTACACCAAATAATGCTAAACAGTGCCAAACAATGTCAAACATTTTCAAACAATGTATTCTACAGTAAAGTCAAATTTATTTCCTTAATATGTGTGAAATCAAAGTGTAAAGTTTAATAAAGATCGGAGGGAGTATACAAAAAAGTAAACACGAAATATACATTCAACACTTAATCCAAACAAAAGGGTTATTTGGTCATTTAGGATAATTTAGACCTTCCATTCAGCATCTAAAGTAAACAACTTGTTATCTCTGTGTCACTTAATCCAGACAGACAGCATAATCCAGACAGACATCTAAACCCATTCAGGACTTAATGAAAAAAAGTAAACAACCTCTTAATCTTGTTGGAGTTTACAGCTACTCCTTTTGAGCTAATGATATGTCCAAAATAAACAAACTTGTATTTATTTTCACTCTTCATTTTTAGGATATAAATAAATAATTTAGACATGAAAAATATATGTTTAGCGTATAAGGAGTATCATTTTAACTTTTACGCATTTTATACATTAAATACGACAAAGTTAGCTAGTACACATATTTGTATTTGTTATATTTTTACTCTACTTGTATGAAATGATGTTTGACGATTATAATAGCAAATTGTATTTATATTTTTTACACGATTCATTTGAATAAAATTGTGAATATTACAACATTGTACCACCTACTCATTTAGTTTTCTTTGAATATTTTATGTGATGTTATAAATGTTAATCAACTGTATATTTTTTTTGTGAGACTTGAATCTTTTTTCTAGTGATAGAAAAGATGTTAGACGTTTTAATGTTATCAGTCTTAGTAAGATAAATTAGGTGTTATCTTATAATATTTTATTATTTCTTTTTCTATCTTTTATTTCTATTTACATTTTATTTAAATAATAAATACAAGGTGATGAGAAGGGTTACTATTTTGATTTCCTAATTCTAAAATATAAAACTTGATTAAAGAAAATAACAAGCATAAGAAATCGAATCAAATCGAACTAAATTGAACCTAATAATTTTTACTTCGGTAAACCGAACTTCAAATCAAACCAAACCAAACCATACCGAAACTGAACCGAAACCATACTGGAACACAAATGGGTTTAGTTTGGTACAATATCTTCTAAACCTAATACACCGAAACTGAACCAAAACCGAACCGTAAACCGAATTGTCCACCCCTACTACGGATATTTTAAAAGTTCGTTTTTATTAAGTAGGGTTGTAAACGAATCGAATCAAATATTTGACAATATTATTCTTATTTGTATAATTATTGAATATTCATATTCATATTCGTTTAATATTCAAATCTTATTTTGTATTTGTATTTGATTCGCTTAGTATATTCGAATATTCAAATCTTATTCGAATCTTATTCGAATATTCGAATTCGGAAAGCATTAAAGTTAAATCATGAAAATAATTAAATTTTCAATGTATAGTTTGACGGTTTTAACTCATTTTCATAGTACATATTTCATACCAAACAAATATATCTACAAGCCACTTCTTCAAACTTAACATCAATATAAATAAATTAACGATGAATTATAACTTTAAAATAAATTAGTTTGACTTGATAAAGTAAGAACATTTAAATTAAAATATGAAAAATACCTACTAATTTTTGTACATAAATATCACGTTACTAATATTTTCACATCAAATTTTATTTATCTATATTGAATAGTATATATTGTGTGAATATATATATACACACACACCAATATAATTCGAATATATTTTGAATATTGTTCGAATCGAATATCATAGTATTTATCTTTTAAAAGTATTTGAATAAAAAACAAATTTGTATTCGTATTCGTATTCTACTTACTCGATTTCGAATCAACGTTTTCGAATTTGAATCACGAATCGAATCAAAATTATTCGATTCGTTTACAACCCTTATTATTAAGGTCATGTATGGTAAATGGCTTATAGACTTTTTTGGATGATTTGACCCTATTTAACTGATTTGACTATTTGACCAGCCAACATTAATGTTTGGTAAAACAACTTCTTATTAGCTTCTTTATCCCAAAAGCTGAGTTAGGACACGCGGCCAGGACCAACGTTTTGGATCATATTGTCTAAAACCTTCGTCCCACTATTATTTTCCCGTTGCGGTTTACGGTGTTTGACCAACGATAAAGTAAACGGATCCCTGTCCGCACTCAAATTATTATTAGAATTTTTTTACATATATTCAGAAATTGCGTTAGAAGTTTTTACAAAGTCGCAAAAACCAGAAAAAAATTTGATAAAAAATTGATATATAAAGTAAGAGATTGAGAGTGATTTGTGTTGATCAAGTAAATAGAAATTGGGACAATAATAGTTGGACACAGGGAGTAAATACAATATGAGGCTTTGCATAGGTAGCCAGGTAGGTACGTACGTGGCTCACACTTATGTTTGACATGTTTTCTTTACTAGTATTCTACCCGTGTGATGCACGGGAGACAAAAATACACTTGTACTTTCTCTATATTCATGACAAATTAAAATGATAATACAAGATTCGTTCATTTATTATTTTTCATTTTCGGTACACTCGATTAAAAGAGTGAGTACGTTTTGACGATTGTAAAAGAGAATACAATCGCAGCCCAGAAGTTCAACACCCCTTCCGGGAGGGTTCATGGCTATGGGGTGATCATAAAATATAAACAATGATTTTTACTTGGAAACCCGGAAAGGGAGAAAACCATGAGACTGTTTAGGCTAATGTCCAAACCCTCTCATTTTATTAATACCCTCCTCCCCATTACATAATACAATATAGAAGCTCCATTAATAGAGTATAAAACTAGCTAGGGAGAAGGGGGGAGAAAGAGGGATCAAAGGAGAGATCCAAAAGCCGGATCAAAGGAGGGATCTCCTCCTATTTATAGATAAGGGGAAAAAGGGGGCTCTCCATCCTAATGGACCGAATGGGCCCAAAGGCCGAAACAGGCCTGATAGGCTAAAATGGGCCTTACTGATTGGCTCCGTACTACGTGAAGTCTTGGGCTCCTGAACAGTAATAGGCCGGGATAATATATCCCAACACAAGTCTCACAGTTTCTTGAGTAGTGAGCGTGCGAATCTGCTCGAGAAAATATACTCTTGCTTGTGCTCTTCCTCTGTCTTGCTGGAAACTGTGTCTTCGAATAATCATAATATATGAGTGGGTGTCTGCCTCTCCGAATATAACCTGCCAGTAAGGCGCTCCCCTCCCGACGGGGTCGGGCAAGGGATGCTCTTTCCCGGACACTCTCCCCCTGAATGTATCAGGTGGGTGTAGAGGACTCTGACTCGATGTGATGTATATGTATGTATGGATGTATGAGGGATGATGCATGAATGTATGAATGCATGTAATGTATGGGTGCAATGTATGAGAGAGGGCATGTAAGATGTGATACAAAGTGATGGATCTCATCGGTAAACTGGGCACGCCAGCGCTGAGGGACCGAGCATAAGACGTTCATTGCCACGATATGGTCTTACTTTGCCAAGGTATGGTCTTACTTTGCCATGGTGTGGTCTTACGTCGAACACGAACCGGAAATGAATGGCGCTGAGGGGCCGATCGTGCTGCATAATACGGCCGTCGCCATCCTGCAGGGAGTGAGCGAAGCCGGAGATGAGCTAGACACGTCGATGCTGATGGGTCGATCGTGCTGCATAATACGACTGTCACCATCCTGGAGGGAGTGAGCGAAGCCGGAGATGAGCTAGACACGTCGGCGCTGAGGACCGATCATGCTGCATAATACGGCCGTCGCCATCTTGGAGGGAGTGAGCGAACCCGGAGATGAGCTAGACACGATGGTGCTGAGAGGCCGATCGTGCTGCATAATACGACTGTCGCCATCCTGGAGGGAGTGAGCGAAGCCGGAGATGAGCTAGACATGTCGGCGCTGAGGGGCCGATCATGCTGCATAATACGACCGTCGCCATCCTAGAGGGAATGGGTGAGCCTGACCGTGAACTGGATACGATGGCACTGAGGGGCCGATCGTACTGCATAAGACGGTGGTCCCCATCCTGGAAGGGATGGGCGAGCCGGACCGCGAACTGGATACGATGGCGCTGAGGGGTCGATCGTACTGCATAAGACGGTGGTCCCCATCCTGGAAGGGATGGGCGAGCCGAACCGCGAACTGGATACGATGGTGCTGAGGAGCCGATCGTACTGCATAAGACGGTGGTCCCCATCCTAGAAGGGATGGGCAAGCCGAACCGCGAACTGGATACGATGGCGCTGAGGGGCCGATCGTGATGCATAAGACGGTCGTCGCCATCCTGGATGGGATGGGCGAGCCGGACCGCGAAGTAGACACGATGGCGTTGAGGGGCCGATCATTATGCATAAGACGGTCATCGCCATCCTGGAGGGGATGGGCGAGCCGGACCGAGAAGTAGACACGATGGCGCTGAGGGGCCGATCGTGATGCATAAGTCGGTCGTCGCCATCCTGGAGGGGATGGGCGAGTCAGACCGCGAAGTAGACACGATGGCGCGGAGGGGCCGATCGTGATGCATAAGACGGTCGTCACCATCCTGGAGGGGATGGGCGAGCCGGACCGCGAAGTAGACATGATGGCGCTGAGGGGCCGATCGTGATGCATAAGACGGTGTAAGGAATAAATGTAATTAGATTTTGATGATGCTAGGTTAATTAGAATTTGAAAGTACCCCTATAGAAATTTTGTATTAGAATTTTCTTGTGTAAGTATTAGCATAGTCGACGTGCCAGAAACCCTCTTTGTCTTCTTGATTAGAATATCTACCAGAGTTGCTCACCAGAGAAGCTACCAGAGTTGGGTACCAAGCCAGGTTTCAGAGTTGGCATCAGAGGCGGACTTCAGAGAGCCTCGTTTGACTTACTGCTACCTTACAAAATTCGAAGACTCCTTACAACGGCCGTGAAACTAACGGGATATTCCCTAACGGCTAGGAGCCATTCGATGGAATACTATATTGTACGCGCATTTAATGCTCGATTAATGCGGAACGTACGAAGAGATATTTAAAGCTGATGATTGACCATGCGGATATCCTTTCGCCCTCAAAATAGCAAGTTGAAGGACCAACCGGTCAAATCAACAGTACAAACAATAAATGAAGTTGTCTTCTACACTCCAACGGGAAGACCGCTCCCAGTATATAAAATACACTTCGAAGAACAACCAGGACAACTTTTGCTACGACTTTAAACACACTTCAAGCTTTTCTGAGATTACAACTTCATCATCCTCAACAAGAAAAGCATACTGTTGGAAAGATATAAACTTCATATTCCTTCATCCAACACAAAGCAAAGTTCCTCAGTTCTTCAACGCTTCGAAAGCTTCATCTACATATCTTTTGTGAAGAAGCAACGTTGGAGAAAACTGATTTTGAATCAAATACTTATTGAAAAAGAAGGGACGTCTCAAACTAACTGGAGTAAGTGAAGTGGGGATACTTCCAAGAGACTCAGAGAAACGAGACCAACCATCAGGAAGCAGGACTGCATCCCGGGTGGCAACTAGACTTGAAGAAGACGAGGAGTGCTTCTTAAGTGATAGGGACTAAGGTGTTGTAATTGTTAACGTACAAGCTTAGTGGAACAGTGGACTAGAGGAACACGTTGTTCCTTGAACCACTATAAAATCTCCGGTGTCATCTACTTTACGCATTTATTTATGCACTTTAAGAGTCTAACTGTTTAACTCAAAAGGTTGGACTCTGTGTTCAGCAGATCTTCCTTAAGAGTTATCAGAAAGACATTTGCCTTAGTGTTTTCTGAGGCTACCCGGACAGAAATCTTATCCGCTGCCAGGTTCAGTTCTGCCATCAGAACTTGACCTTATCTGTCACCAGAATCCGACCATCTCTGATAAGTCAGTGTTGACTTAGAGAAAAGTTTGAAAAATCCTGAACAGTCTATTCACCCCCCCTCTAGACTGTTCCCATTATAAATGGGACCAACAAGTGGTATCAGAGCCTCCTCGTTCTTGTAATCTCTTAGGTTACTTGCTGAATAGAGATCCACTTGTTCTAGCCTCTTTAATCGCTTATTATGGATAACATACTTTCCAAGAATCTTATGTTTTCAGTTACCAAGTTTGATGACTGGAGGATTCGGATGAAAGTCCACCTCTGTGCACTTCATGGTGAAATGTGGGAAGTCCTAGATGCAGGTCGCTTCACTGAGTTCACCAAAGTCAACCCTGAATACACTGTTGGTGGTGGTCTACCCCAGATGATCACCAAACTGCACCATGAATGGTCTAATGAGGAAAGAAGGAAGTACGACCTTGATAACATAGCTAAGGACATTTTGTACAAGGCCGTTGATGACAAGTACTTCACAAGGATTAAGAACTGCACATCCGCCAAGGCTATCTGGGATACTCTTACCCTGATAAGAGCTGGTGATGACCAGGAGAAAGACAACAAGCTCACAATTGCCATGAAGAAGTTTGAACACTTCAAACTTCTCCCCAAGGAATGCATAGCTGAGATGTATGCACGCCTGCTCACCCTCACTGCTGAGATCTCAGAACTTGGGAAGGAGCTGACTCCCAAGGAGATCAACTTGAAGGTTCTCAGAGGTCTACCTTCACCCTAGAAGATGAAGGTCACTGCCATGAGAGATAACAAGGATCTCAGAATCACAGCACTGAGAAACTCATCTCTGATCTCAAGTCTTATGAGTTCGAGATGAATGAAGAAGAGAAAAAAGAAGTTGAGGACAGAACAACTATTGCCCTCACTGTCAGCACCTCACAGGTAAATAACTTTGACCTTTCCATTCTTTTAACTGACAAATATATGGCTGCCTTTGCGAGGAAGTTCAGGAAATTCTTGAAGCAAAAGGACAGCAGAAGCCCATCTTCTAGCAGAAAGCCACACTACAAGTTCAAACCGTCAAAAGTAGTGGAGAGCTTCTCTGCTACAACTGCAGACAACCTGGACACTTCAAAGCCAACTGTCCACACCCTATTGTCTTCAAAAGACAAGGCCAGGAAGGAGAAAAGAAGTATGAGCATAGAAGGAGAAAGGCACTCATCACTGAGCAACCAGAGAAGGACCCCCTCTCTGAAACAGAATCCAGCTCAGAATCAGAATCCGATGAAGCATTCTGTTGCCCGGATACAGAAACTGAAGACCTATGCCTTATAGGTCAATCCGATGATGAGGAACTGTGTGCTGGAGCCATCTCTGAACAAGATTGGTATATCGATAGTGGATGCTCCAGACACATGATAGGTGACAAGAGTTGCCTTACAGAGTTCCATAAAATCAAAGGGCCCGGAGTTACCTTTGGTGGTAATGACAAAGATGACCAAACTAAAGGAAGAGGTTAGCTGACCAGGAACCAGATAATCATTGATGATGTTTGATATGTTAAAGGCCTGAAGTTCAACCTACTAAGTGCTAGCCAGTTCTGTGACAAAGGCTACATTGTTGAATTCTCCAAAGAAGGTTGTTCTGTCAAGCATGAGATAACTAAGGAAGTGGTTCTAACAGCTACCAGGAAAAGGAACATATATGTTGTTGATTGGTCTACTGCAAAAGAAGGAATTTACCAGATTGCCAAAGGAGATTCAAAACTTAGCTGGGAATGGCACAAGAAGCTGAGTCATTTGAATTTCAAAACAATCAACAAGCTAGCAAAGGATCACATTGTTGATGGTCTGCCCAACATTGTGTACAAAAAGGAGAACCTGTGCAGTGCATGCCAGCAAGGAAAACAAGTGAAGAACTCCTTCAAACCCATTGCTGGAGATCTTTCTAAGTCCTTTAAATCTGATCCACATGGATTTATTTGGACCGGTAGAAACTCCAAGTGTTGGTGGCAAGAGATATACTCTAGTCATGGTAGATGACTACTCAAGATACACTTGGACAATCTTTCTGAAGAAAAAGAATGAGACTCTACAGAAACTACCATCTCTGTTGAAGCTATTACAGAATGAGCAGAATCAGAAAGTCAAGACTATCAGATCAGATAGAGGAACAAAGTTCGTGAACAGAGTTATAGAGGAATTCTGTGACCAGAATGGAACCATGCACCAACTCTCTGCAGCTAGAACTCCTCAACAGAATGGAGTTCCAGAAAGAAGAAATAGAACATTGAAAGAAGCTGCAAAGACCATGATTGCCGAATCTGGTCTACCTCACAGATATTGGGCTGAAGCAATCAATAATGCATGCTACACTCAGAACCGGAGCATGATTCATAAAGCTCATCAGAAGACCCCCTATGAACTATGGAAAGGAAGAAAACCCAACATCAATTACTTTCATGCATTTGGATGCAAATGCTACATACTCAACAATGGAAAAGAACATCTCAAGGTGTTCCAGGAGAAAGCTGATGAAGGAATGCTCTTAGGTTACTCGAGCACAAGCAAAGCCTACAGAATTCTCAACAAGAGGACTCTACTTGTTGAAGAATCTATTCATGTCAAATTCGATGATCTCAATCTTATTGAGAGTATAACAGAGAACCTGGAGAAAGTGAATCTGGAAGAAACCCCAGAAGTGGTCACACCAGAGGTGATCGAACCAGAGTTGGTCACCAACTCTGTCATTCCAACTCAAATACAGAATCCCATTTTGCAAGACATAGATAGTGATGAATAATCTGAAGATGAGCAAGAAAGACCCAGACAAACACTATATGAACCTGATTAAACTTGGTTAAGAGACCATCCTCCAACCCAAGTGATTGGACAAATCAGAAGTGGTGTACAAACCAGATCTGCTACAACAAGAAGAGGAGCAAAGTTTGCCTGTTATATATCTCAGATGGAACCTATGACTGTAGAAGAAGCTCTTGCAGACTCAGATTGGATCAATGCAATGCAGGAAGAGCTCACTCAATTTGAAAGGAACAAAGTGTGGGAACTTGTTCCCAGACCAAAGCACCAAATGTCATTGGAACCAAATGGGTGTTCAAGAACAAAGCAGATGAAGAAGGCAACATTGTAATGAATAAAGCTAGACTGGTAGCCAAGGGATAGTGTCAAGAAGAAGGAATTGATTTTGATGAAACTTTTGCACCAGTTGCCAGACTAGAAGCTATCAGAATCTTTCTAGCCTATGATGCCTACAACAACATCAAGGTCTATCAGATGGATGTCAAAAGTGCATTTCTGAATGGAGATCTTGAAGAAGAGGTCTATGTGGAACAGCCACCAGGTTTTGTCGTTCCTACTCAATCTTCCTGTGTCTACATGCTTAGAAAGGCCCTTTATGATCTTAAGCAAGCTCCCAGAGCGTGGTATGACACATTGCCCCTATTCCTAGTGAACCATGGGTTTATTAAGGGAAAGGTTGACAAAACTCTATTTCAGATCTCTGTTGCTAACCATATTCTGTTAATACAAATATATGATGATGATATTATATTTGGAAGTACTAATGCAGAATTATGCAAGAAATTTTTTCAAGTTATGCAGAGTCAGTTTGAAATGAGTATGATGGGAGAACTGAGCTACTTCCTAGGACTACAAGTGAAATAAATTCCAGAAGGAATCATTGTCAACCAAGGGAAGTACACCAGAGACTTGAACAAAAAGTTTGGAGTAGAAGGCAAATCCTCAGTAAAGATTCCCATGAACACCTCACAAGGAATTGGTCCAGATGATGAAGGCAAGGATGTGGATGCAACAACATACAGAGGAATCATCGGATCACTTCTCTACCTAACTGCAAGCATACCAGACATCTCATTCTCTGTTGGCATCTGTGCCAGATACCAATCAAAGCCCAAGGAGAGCCATTTAAGTACTGCTACTTCATCTCTCTAAACCGCTTTTGCCCTCAAGCTTTCAAACCCTCTCAAAACTCTCAATCTTCAGATTTTTTTCAAAACCTCTCTCTGAAAATTAACTTCATCAATATCAACGATCTCACTAAGGAGGAAGTGAAAACCCTCGTCTCTGACATTGTTACGGGCATGAAAGTGGATATATCTGCATTGCCACTGTTGGCAGAAAACCAGAAGAGGCTGATGAAGATCATCCAGGGTATGCATGAGTCCCAACTGAGCAAAGTGGTTGCTCACCCTTATGAGCACTTCAGCATGAAGGATGTGGCCGAGTTCTATCTCAACACCACCATCACCAAGAACGCTGTTCAATCCCAGGTGCAGGGAAAAAGCATCACCTTGGATGCATATGCTTTGAATGATTTCTTCGGCGTACAACTGGATTCTCAAGACCCAGAAACCCCCACTCTCATCGACTTAGAATTTGTGGATGTCTCCACTGAGGGCTTTGTGCAAACTTATTGCCGCCCTGAGGCCGCCGGACTAGAAAAGCTGTACATGAAGAAGTCCCTGCTGAAGAAGGACTTCGAAAAGCTAGTTAGTGTCTTGCACAGGTGCCTGTGGTGCAAGACTGGTTCAACCGATGAGATGAACAAAGCCAATGCCAAAGCAATCTTTGAAGTGCATCATGGCATGAATATCAACTGGGGTGAGGTAATCTTCAGTTCTTTAACTGAGTTTATCAAAAAGAAGGACAAGGACACTGGCCTATTCTCAACATAGATGGGTCATGGTCTCCTCATCTCTACTATCCTTACTGCTCAAGGAGTTCAACTCCGGGATCCCTCCCCAGTTGACCACTCCAAATCCATTTTCCTTACTGCTTCTCGCAAGCTCAACATAGCCATCTCTGTTGAGTTGAAAAGGGAAGAGAGACTGGAGAAGAAAAGATAACGATAGGCTGCTAAGCCTAAACCTGCTCCTAAAAAGACCTCCAAGAAGCCCGTTGTGACTTCAGATCAACCCGAGCAGACGCAGGATGTCGGAGAGATCAGGAAAAAGAAATTTAATGACAGAAAGGCCACACCTGAGAAAGATGCACCAGAGGAGGTTGCATCAGAGTTGGCCTCTCCGAAGCGAATCAGAAAGTCTCCTGCTAAGAAGCAGAAGCTGAAGAGGAGAAGAAAATTGGCTGTTCAGAGTGAGGACTCTGACAACTCTTGTCCCCAACCAATGAAAAAGAAGAAGAAGAAAGCAGTTTCACCTGCTAAGGGATCAGAAACTCAGGGGGAACCTGAACCAGAGGCTCAACCCTCATCTGTCCCAGAAATGCCTATCGTGGACTCATCAATAGAACCACAAGCCATTCCTGACAGAATTTCAGAAACTGACTACAATGCTGCTCTTGATAGATATTTTGAAAGGGTCTTAGAATGGAGAAGATGGAGAATGGAGCGGAGCCACTTCAAAAGATCATTCAGTACTTTGACTCTTATGAAGTTGAGGAAGCTGCAGAGAGGATGTGTCTCAATGCTTCGATCTTGCATTCCTTATTGATGTCTTACAGAAGAAGAAGGAGAAATACCAAGGAAAAACCCATATGACTTCATATTCACCGGAAAAGCATGTAAAGGCTTTGGAAGAACATGAAATGGTTGTGTTTGATGCTTGGCTCGTTGAGAAGAAGATGAAGGAATCTCTCATCCGCTTTCGACCAAGTCATCATGGAGAAGGAGAGCCATCCACATCCAATGACTTACCTCTGGCGATGGAAAATCTGGTAAAGGAGTGGAGAGCATCTTTGTTCTCAGAAACAGTCATTGAGGTAATCCCTTCACCTCCTCCTTCCCCTCTTAAGTCCCATGCTGATCATAAATCACCTACCCCCAAGATCTCTACACCTCTTGGCACTCTACCTCAATCCCCCTCACCTCCCAAGTCACCAGCCAAATCACCTTCCCCACCCAAACAGAAAACCCCTTCCCCTCTTCAATCACCCAAGCAATCAACCCCACAAAAGTCTAAAATTCATTCGCCTTGTAAACAAGCAACCCCTACCAGAAACCGCTCACCTTTATCTCCACCATCTCCACAACCTCAACCTATCCCTCACCAGAGCTCCTCACATCAGAAAACCTCTCACCAGAGAACCCCTACTCACCAGAGTTCACCCCCTCAGTAGAAATCCAAGTCCTTCTCCAGAGCTGCTTCCCCACAGAGATCCGCTGAACACTCTGTAGCCTCTACGCCAAAGAAGGAGATTCCCATCAGAATCCTATCCTCAGACGCTGATAATGATGGATTTCTCCCATCCTCTCTTGCTACTGACCTCACATCTAAGAGGATGAGAACTCCTCCCAGAGATCAATCTCCTCAACCCACCGACAGAAACCCTCAACTACCTAATGGTAAAGGGTTGGAGATGTCAGGGTTTACACAAGCAGAGCATCAGATTACCTTCACCCAATTTGTTGCATCTGCAGAAGAATTTGGTGGTCAGATGCTAGAGAATATGAATCAGCTTATCCGCATCAACGACAAACACTACGAGCATCTCACCCACACCAACATCAACCTTGAGTTTGGGCTACAACAGATCTCTGAGAAGGTTGCCACTCTATCAGAGAACATGAGTGCCTTCATGGAGTCGTCAAATGCCAAAATTGATGCAGTCTCCGGGGAAGTAGATCGTATCAACTTTGTACTTTACTTCCATTCCCAATCTCTCAACAAGCAATATGAGAAGATCAAAAGTATCTCTGTGGATATAGAAACTCTCCAATGGACTGATGAGAAGAGCAGAGAGCAACTGCTGGATATTGAAGAGCCTTGCTGGATCTAAAAAATGATAAGGAGAGATACCAGAAGCTGATACTCCTTGAAGCAAGTACACAGAGTATCCAATCAACAACGGAGAGACAACAGAGTTTGATCGAAGGACTGGCCTCTGTCACACAGACTCTGCCTGAAGCTCTTGATGAAATCAGAGATGCCCAAGCTTCAGAATTCTCAAAGATTAAACTCCTCCTTGGCGATCTTGTTGATGCCAAAATGGGGGAAGAAACCAGAGAAGCTGACATCAGAGAAGAAGGCCCAAGCACCAGAGCTCTAGCTATCAGAAAACCATCTTCTGCGGTGGGTCCTGCTCCCTATTTTGAAGCTACCAAGAAAAAGAAACTTGCTGCTGGACCTCACCGACCACCACCTCCACCTCCCAGAAGTTCTGAGAAAACTTCCAGTTTCTCTTTTAACGAATGGATGAAAAGTGGGATGTCAAGGCAAGACAGAGCCCAATTTGCACAAATGAAGAAGCTCATGACTCCACTTGAGCAAGAGAATCTGTTCATGGACAGTGATGGACTTGCCCAGATCAACCATGGTGGCTCTATACAAGAAGCTGAAGTCTGGTGGCAAATTAAGGTCATTCCGGGCAAAAATATATCAGAAGTTGTAAGAAATTATCTGGACTGCAAACTAGAGCCTCACTGGGCATATTACTAGAGTCCGATGGATCTAGCCTCCATCAGAGCCAAATTCAATGCAGAGCTCAAGAGAATTGATGAAGCAGGACCCCAGGTAGATGAAGAAGACTCTTAAATCCTTCCATCTCTTGTATCTGTACTCTCTGCTAATAAGATACCAACTCTGCCTCTATTTTGCATGGCACCTACAAATATCTGCTCTTATTTGCTTTCTGTGTTTGCATTTAATTTATGCTCTGTTACCTTATTCTTTATTGTTTGCTATCTGATTGTACCGTACTCTTACTACTTTCCTATGCTAAGTTGCCCATCAAAAAGGGGGAAATTGTAAGCAATAAATGTAATTAGATTTTGATGATGCTAGGTTAATTAGAACTTGAAAGTACCCCTATAGAAATTTTGTATTAGAATTTTCTTGTGTAAGTATTAGCATAGTCGACGTGCCAAAAACCCTCTTTGTCTTCTTGATCAGAATATCTACCAGAGTTGCTCCCAGAGTTGCTCACCAGAGAAGCTACCAGAGTTGGGTACCAAGGCAGGTACCAGAGTTGGCATCAGAGGCGGACTTCAAAGTTTCAACAAGAGAGCCTCGTTTGACTTACTACTACCTTACAGAATTCGAAGACTCCTTACAACGGCCGTGAAACTAACGGCATATTCCCTAACGGCTAGGAGCCATTCGACGGAATACTGTATTGTACACGCATTTAATGCTCAATTAATGCGGAACGTACGAAGATATTTAAAGCTGATGATTGACCATGCAGATATCCTTTCGCCCCCAAAATAGCAAGTCGAAGGACCAACTGGTCAAATCAACAATACAAACAATAAATGAAGTTGTCTTCTACACTCCAACGGGAAGACCGCTCCCAGTATCTAAGATACACTTCGAAGAACTACCAGGACAACTTTTGCTACGACTTTAAACACACTTCAAGCTTTTCTGAGATTACAACTTCATCATCCTCAACAAGAAAAGCCTACTGTTGGAAAGATATAAACTTTATATTCCTTCATCCAACACAAAGTAAAGTTCCTCAGTTCTTCAACGCTTCGAAAGCTTCATCTACAAATCTTTTGTGAAGAAGCAACGTTGGAGAAAACTGATTTTGAATCAAATACTTCTTGAAAAAGAAGGGACGTCTCAAACTAACTGGAGTAAGTGAAGTGGGGATACTTCCAAGAGACTCAGAGAAACGAGACCAGCCATCAGGAAGCAGGACTGCATCCCGGGTGGCAACTAGACTTGAAGAAGACGAGGAGTGTTTCTTAAGTGCTAGGGACTAAGGCGTTGTAATTGTTAACGTACAAGCTTAGTGGAACAGTGGACTAGAGGAACATGTTGTTCCTTGAACCACTATAAAAATCTCCGGTGTCATTTACTTTACACATTTATTTCTGCACTTTAAGATTCTAAGTGTTTAACTCAAAAGGTTGGACTCCGTGTTCAGCAGATCTTCCTTAAGAGTTATCAGAAAGGCATTTGCCTTACTGTTTTCTGAGGCTATCCGGACAGAAATCTTATCCGCTGCCGGGTCCAGTTTGGCCATCAGAACTTGACCTTCTCTGTCACCAGAATCAGACCATCTTTGATAAGTCAGTGTTGAGTTAGAGAAAAGTTTGAAAAATCCTAAACAGTCTATACACCCCCCTCTAGACTGTTCCCATTATAAACGGGACCAATAGACGGTCGTCGCCATCCTGGAGGGGATGGGCGAGCCGGACCGCGAAGTAGACATGATGGCGCTGAGGGGCCGATCATGATGCATAAGACGGTCGTCGCCATCCTAGAGGGGATGGGCGAGCTGGACCACGAAGTAGACACGATGGCGCTGAGGGGCCGATCGTGATGCATAAGACGGTCGTCGCCATCCTAGAGGGGATGGGTGAGCCGAACCGTGAGCTAGACACGTCGGCGCTGAGGGGCCGATCGTGCTGCAAAAGATGGTCATCCTCATCTGCTCATTGTACCTGCCCATTCTCTCTCTTTTTGGGTCTTCAAGGGTGTGGATGTTCGTCTCCAGGCCCTCGACCTCTGGAGTGGAAATGCTCGTCTCCAGGCCCTCGGGTCCCCTGGAGTGGTCCTCATCTGCTCTTCGTATTTGCCCTTTAGCCTGGTCCTTTAGATCCTGGGCTGAGCTAAGTCCTCGTACTTTGCGTGGAATGGTTTTGATCCCTTTGGGAATTCTTTTGTTTGATCCATCTTGGGATTCTTTTGTTTGATCCATTTTGGGATTGTTTTGTCTTTTCGTTTCACCATCCGCTCGTCTTACCTGCCCATTTGGCTCGGTCCTTTGGATCCTGAGCTGGGCTCGGCCGCGATTGTGATGGGAAACGGGTTTATCCCCTTTGGGGATTCCCCCAGTGCCCCTATGAATTTCTCTCTCTTTATTTTATTTTATTTTTTATTTTTTTATTTGTTTTTTATATTTTTTGAGGGGTCTTAACTCTGTTCCGTCATCCGCTCGTCTTACCTGCCCATTTGGCCTGGTCCTTTGGATCTTGGGTTGGGCTCGGCCGCGATTGTGATGCGGAACGGGTTATTTCCTTTGGAGATTCCCCGTTTCTTCGTTCCGTCATCCACTCGTCTTACCTGCCCATTTGGCCCGGTCCTTTGGATCCTGGCCTGGGCTCGGCCACGATTGTAATGCGGAATGGGTTTATCTCCCTTAGAGATTTCCCGTTGCTCCTCTATTTTTTTTAGGAGTCTTAACTTCGTTCCGTCATCCGCTCGTCTTACCTGCCCATTTGGCCCGATCCTTTGGATCCTGGACTGGGCTCGGCCGCGATTGTGATGCGGAACGGGTTTATCTCCTTTGGAGATTCCCTGTTTCTTCATTCCGTCATCCGCTCGTCTTACCTGCCCATTTGTCCCGGTCCTTTGGATCATGAGCTGGGCTCGGCCCCGATTGTGATGTGGAACGGGTTTATTTCCTTTGGAGATTCCCCGTTGCTCCTCTATTTTTTTTTGAGGAGTCTTAACTTCGTTCCGCCATCCGCTCGTCTTACCTGCCCATTTGGCCCGGTCCTTTGGATCCTGGACTGGGCTCGGCCGCGATTGTGATACAGAACGGGTTTATCTCCTTTGGAGATTCCCCATTTCTTCGTTCCATCATCCGCTCGTCTTACCTGCCCATTTGGCCTGGTCCTTTGGATCCTGAGCTGGGCTCGGCCGCGATTGTGATGTGGAACGGGTTTATTCCCTTTGGGGATTCCCCAGTGCCCCTCTGATTTTTTGAGGGGTCTTTGAATATGGTGATGGCACCGTACCTGGAGGTCGGTGGCCATGTGATGATGTTGGCGCTGGGAGCCGATCTGAAATAATCAATGGTCCTCATCCGCGAGGAGTGGGGACGAGGCCGGTCTTCAAATATGATGATGGCACCGTACTAGGGGGTCGGTGGCCATGTAATGATGTCGGCGCTGGGAGCCGATCTGAAATAATCAATGGTCCTCATCCGCGAGGAGCGGGGACGAGGCCGCTCTTCAAATATGATGATGGCACCGTACCAGGGGGTCGGTCTTCAAATATGATGATGTCGGCGCTGGGAGCCGATCTAAAATAATCAACGGTCCTCATCCGCGAAGAGCGGGGACGGGTCCGCTTTTCAAATATAATGATGACACCGTACTAGGGGGTCGGTGGCCATACGATGATGTCGGCAGCGGGAGCCAATCAGAAAGAATCAATCAACGGTCCTCCTCTGCGAGGAGCGGGGACAAGGCCGGTCTTCAAATATAGTAATGCATGCTGAGCCGAGAGGCCGGTCGTGGTGTATGTACGTCGGCCATGAGGGGTTGATCAAGTGTATCCATGCAACGGCTCTCATCCGCGCAGCGCGGGGATGATACCGGTCTTCAAAGTGTAAACACGTCGTTCCGTGAGGTCGGTCGTGATGTAAGGATGGTCTCACGGCCCTCGGCCGTGATGGTCTCCTCTAGGACATCGGCTCCTCGGGTGGAGATGCTCGTATCACGGTTCTCAGCCGTGACGGTTTCCTCCTGGCCCTCGGCCTCTGGGGAAGAGATGTTCGTCTTACGGTCATTGCCCGCGATGGTGTCCTCCTAGCGCTCAGCCTCTTGGGGAAATATGAACGTCTCGCGGCCCTTTTCTTTAGCCGGTTTGGAACGTCTTCGGAACTCACGCCGAGCGTCCTTTACTTTCCTGCTCCGGCGCATTGAGCTGCCTTGACTGCATAATTAACATGGTAACGGGCCGCTCGACCCGACAATATATATACACCTATAGCCATCTGTGTGGCTTTCTTCTTTTTTCAACACTCGTGATTGCCGGCCTATGGGTTATTGTGATCCTCGGCCCGGCTCATCGTGCGAGGTTACGACCGTTCAGGGCGGGGCCACTTAGTGGCTTGCCGAACGTCGTATAGAAAATTTACTGGTCCGTGAGTTTGAAAACTCATACCCACGTTGCCGCTCTGCCCTCGAAAAAATGAGGTTGAGCATCTTTGGTGCCCTCGGGCCCCATAGGCCGCGTTTGGCAACAGTCACTTCGCGCCTGGTGGCACAAATAGTATTAGTATATGATCGTCGCTCGGGCCAATGGTGCCGTGCGGACTAATGCGTAATCCCCAAATTAAAATGCGTCATCGGGACAGAGCCCTCTAGAGACGCTCGGGTCGCTAATTAAAGTCGATCAGGAGTGGGATAAACTATCATTGAAGCTGTGCTCGGCAATTTTTAATTTCGGAATCTTTTAATCCCTAATAAATAACGTTGACATAACAGGTAATAGTAATTATACTATCCTACCACATGTCATTTAGATATGCTCCGATAGCTCTTTTAAAGCCGGCCGGGGTGGACCCACAAGCCAACCAACCAGTCCTTTAATTAAAATGATGGTGGACATTTTTCACTAGAGCTTTTCTCGGTCATTATTTAGTTCGGGATATTTTAATCCCTATTAAAATAATGGTAATAAAATACTAGCAATAAAACTATTTTAATGCTTCTATCAATAAATAAAATCAGGTAGTATATGTGATAGTTAGCTCTTAGGCATTGCACTTGTTTCGTATAACCAAGTGGGCAAGTGGGGGTAATTATTTCGACCCGATCAAGGCTGGACATTCATCCAATTCCTACAGTCTCCCATCCCATCACCTTGGAATAGGCTGGCAGCTCCATCCTGCGAGCAAGAGAACAACATAGGCAACTGTGCCTATCCGGTCCACATAACCTTCATCGTCTAGGGACTCCGCAGTAGCTATGGCGAATTTTGGCGGTGGAGATAGTGGTAGCGCGGCGGCGGGTGGCGACCAACTGACGGAGGCGCTGGAAAAGGCAGTCTGCAAGCGTCCATTGACGGCGTGACATCGGCGTCAGGTTGGGGCAACATGTTTTCCTTCGACGGAGAGCTGTATGCGGCCATTAACGACGGACCTCGAAAGTTCTGACTAGCATAATCAAGGACAACCGGAGGTCACACGAAGGCCACGACACCCATTCGTAGCAGCGACATCGGTCTCAGATCTCGGCAGCAGCAAGGTCTTGAACGGGAAAGGCGAATTCCAGTGAGCAAGAAGCATCAGCTAATGGCCCACGGCGGCGGCGTGGTTGCCGACGGAGCTCCGGCAGCTCCAGATCTGGATATTCTCAGCTCCGAAATCCAGATTCTTCATGTCATTTTTCTTCCACTTTTTTGTTGAAATCTTTTAGAACATTTTCCCACAGACGGCGTAGGTGTTGAGTTTAATTCGCCGCAGCCCTGAAGTTCAACACCCCTTCCGGGAGGGTTTCATGGCTATCGGGTGATCATAAAATATAAACAATGATTTTACGTGTAAACCCGGAAAGTGAGAAAAACACGAGACTGTTTAGGCTAATGTCCAAGTCCTCTCATTTTATTATTACTCTCCTCTCCATTACATAATACAATATAGAAGTTCCATTAATGGAGTATCTCCTAGCTAGGGAGAAGGGGGAAGAAAGAGGGATCAAAGGAGGGATCCAAAAGCCGGATCAAAGGAGGGATCTCCTCCTATTTATAGATAAGGGGAAAAGGGGGACTCTCCACCCTAATGGGCCGAATGGGCAGAAATGGACCCAAAGGCCGAAACAGGCCTGATAGACTGATTGGACTCCGTACTACGTGAAGTCTTGGGCTCCTGAACAGTAATAAGTGATAGCAATTATACTTACTTGTGTTTAACATAAGTATTTATAAGTATTTGTTGAAGAAAGGAAGAGAAATTGGGTAAATACCTTCAAAATGAGAGCTCGAGCATAAAACATTGCGATGAAGAGCTTTTTGGACCAAGAGGATGATGTTCTGCCCATAATTCGAGTATAACTTATTGTAGAAAACTTGAAATCACTCGATTCTAATTTCATATGAATTTTAACTCAATAAGGTACAAATGTTACGAAGACATCATGGTCAGAATAGGAAAGGAAGAATACTCAATCAACCGATAAAGTCAGATGTTGCTGGTGGGATTTCAAGATGCATACCTCTCAGTGTTTTATCTATATCTGTTGATTGGATGAATAAAACACGTCATTCAAGTTTTGGTGGATAGAAGACTTCATTATCTACAACTTTGGTGAAGGAATCATGTCCAAATTCGTAGCGGAACATACTTAAAATTGCAGGACAAAACCGGCACCGGAATTTCACATAACCGGCGCCGACCTTTTGATTTTCAACACAAGTGCGCGAGGCAGTAGCCAACCCGGCGCCGGGTAGGCCTTAGACCCGGCGCCGGGTACCCCAAATTTCCAGGTACCTGCTGCAAATAACACATAACCGGCGCCGGGTAGGCCTGAGGCCAGCGCCGGGTTGATCTGATTATGCAAAAACAAAGAGACGTGCAGCCTATTCTTGATGGGAAAAACCTACCTTTCTTATGATCTGAGCAAATATTTCATCCATGCCTAATTGTTGGGTTCGAGTAGACTAAAAGATGCCAATCTTTAGCCTATATAAAACTATCAATTCATCAAACAAGATCATCATTCCATCTTTGGAGCTTAAATTTCAGTTTTTATATTTTATTTTTGTATTGTCTTGAGGAGTTGGAGAAGAAGCCATTTCTATCCTCTACAATTGGTTCTAGGTAATTTTTCTTGTATGTTATTGTATTTCCTTATTCTTAGTTACACTTTTTGTTAGTCTCTGTTTTCTATTACAACAAAGATTAACAGTATAACAAGTAGAAGATTAACGATAAAGATGAACACAAGATGATCGATGATAACCTTCCTTGATATACCGTGAACTCGTACAGAGAAGAATTTGCGCTAAGGCTGTTTGAAACGAGTACGAAAGTTAACGCAACCCTAAACCTGAAGCGCCTTTTTATATGCACAGGTATAAGGTTGGCGGAAAGGCTTTCAGCCTGATATGGGCCTGACACATTGGCCCCATATCTTTATCCTAATAAATACAAATATTGAAGACAAGGATATAATAAAGCTAATATATTACAAGATAGGTGACAAACTTGATTCACAATTAAATGATCTTCAACAATCTCCCCCTTTGTGATCATGTGCCACCTTGTTATTGCTTCTGAGCTTTGAAGTAGTGCTTCCTCATGTTTAGCGCGTGCTCATATTGTCTCGGCATGTTTCTCTTGTCGAGGCGATCGTCAATGGATTTTAGAATGATTTCCAGCGTCGAATGTTCCTTTAGAATGTATGACGATGCCTCCTCAAGATTTTGATCCAGTTTTTCCTTCATCTTCACCAGCTGTTCTCTGATGATCTTCAGTGTTCCATCACAGTATTTCTCAACTTCGCTAACCATCATCAGGCGTTTTTCATTCTTGTGGTTGAGATATGTGACTGTTGGCGGTGTGAAGAAGATGTGGTATGCAGGGAAGTCCTCGAGCTCTGGACCATACAGTCTTGGCTGTGTTAGATTTGTCTTTGTCATGTTGCACTCGATAGCCATCTGTAGGTCGTGAGATGAGTGAACTCTGACTTGTCTGAGCATGAACCTCTTGATTGCTGCGAGGCCTTTGCTGTATGTTCTGCTTTGTCTGACTGGGAGGTATCTGTATGCCATAAACATTTGATAGATGTCGTCTGGTTTGAGCATGATGAAGTCGTTTTCCTGACATGTGAATTCACTCTCATCGGTGCGTTGAAGTTTGTAAGAGTAGAATCTCACTCCATGATAATCCTCAGCCTTGACCTGTAGGATTTGATGAATTGGAAGAATGTTGGATTTCAGATCCTGTTCCATCAGCTCTCGTTGAGTCCCAGTTGACCGTTGCATCAGCATATGAAGATGACCTCCTGCCTGCTTTCCTTTGAGATGGGTGAGCCCACGCAGCTTTAGTTCATTCAGAGGTCTGACTTTCTCCGATCTACGCCATATACGCTCTCTGATTTCCTCTTGGAAGGGGGCTTTGATGCGTACATTTTCCCAAGGTTTCTCTGTCTTGGAAAGTCATCTCGCCGTTTGTCTGACAATAGATTCGAGTTCTTTCTGAGTTTCATTGTAGTTTTCCCCTTCCTTTCGTTCCTCATCCTCGAGCTTGATTATGTCCTCCGCACATTTGTTTATGAGTTCCCGTAAGAGCCAGCTCCTTTGCATATCTTGTTGTTCTTCATCTTGCATAATTTGATCCATCTCCGTCCACTGCCTGGGCCATTTTTCGTGAATGATGATATCCTCAAGTTGATCGTGCATTTCATCTGATGACATAATGGTAGGAGCTGGTTGACCTTGTAGTGACTGAGACCTATTACCTGGGACACCGGGGTCACTAAGATTTCCCGTTGTCATCAGCTTCGAACGAGGTTCTAACTGATGACCTGACTTACAAGATGTACCCGTAGTAGCATCATCAGGACGTCCATCCCCTCCTCGGTTGGTATCTTTAGGAGATACGCCTCGGGATGTTTCATCTAGCTCGACCAGGCTAGAAAGTTTGGTTTGGGTTTGGTTGGTTACGGGTGGCTGTTGGTTGGTGGAGGTTTCAGGTTGATCAGGCTGTGGAGTGTGGCTGGCTAAAGCAGTTTGCTCGAGTGTTCGTGGCCGCTTGTTCTCCCCCTCATGAGGATCCGAATCGTCGGGGTCCTCATGGGAACGTTTGCGACCACGAGGACTGTCATGGCATTTGCTCTTGGTCTCAGGTGAAGAGAGGAGGGCATTGAGGATGGCTTGCTAGTAGGGGGTGAGGTTGGCTTCTAGGATGTTGAGGAGATGGTCCAGCATAGCCGATGCCAAGGTGTCGAAGGGTAACGATAGGAGATCGATGGAAGGTGTGGTCAGGTGTGGGGATAATACTGGTTCTGTATCATGGGTGCCCCGAGAAGGTGAAGGGATGGGTATTTGGTTGATGGAGTGGTGAGAGAGGGGTGTGGAAGATATTGGTTGGGTATGGGAGATGAAGGGTTCGGGTGCAGGTTGGGGTGTGGGATGTTCAGGCTGAACCGCTTGGGTGGTCCTAAATTCCTGTGCAAGAGCGGTCATTGCTTCTTGCACCCATGGTTTTATGGTGGAATCGAGGAAGCGATTCAGGAGAACGTTGACATCTTCAAGGTGGGATGGCCAGTTACGGGGGTTGTAACTGTTGTCACAACATCAGTGAAGATGGCTGATGTGTGGCCTACGTTCAATGATGGAATCATTGTAGGCATAACAGGACTTCCGACCGTCATAGCTTGCGCTCTGGTCGTTGCGTTCAGGGTGGGTGCACCTGTATGTGTTGTGAATAGTGTAGGTGTCCTAGAAAAGGAAGAAAATGTGGGAAATGTGACACCTAGACTCGATGTGTTTGAAGGAGGGGTTGTGACCTCGGGCGATTGGCCAACAGTTCGCTCAACTGATTCGGAAGGAACCAGAGAGGTGGGTGAGTCCCATGCTGTTGAAACGATAGCCTGTTGGGAGGCTAACGAGTGGCTGGATGAGGGTTGTGCATGCGCAGGTGAGCCAGATGCTGTGGCTTCTACTCGGGAACCGAAAAGATCGGCTCCTGTACTTAGGGATTCAGCTCGGCTTATCTGGATAAATGGGTCACATCCAGCAAAGATGTGCTCATCAGCCTTATCTATGAGACTTTTCCTGATGCGAGGCTGAGGCTTGGGCTTAGATGATTTGTCATTCTTTATTTTTGCCCGTTTCTCGCGAATGATGGCATCCTGAGAGTTCTTGATGACGTGGGCTGCTTCATCATAGTCAGCCTTGGAGCTGCAGGTTTCTCTGTGCACACTTTTGGAGTTTTGTAATTCCTTGATGGTGAATGTCTTGGGTCTGCCGGCGATTATGGGTGCCGCGTCTTCAGCGGTTATCCTTTTTGGAGATTCGGCAGGCAGCTTACCCTTTCTGATCAAAGCATAGGTATGCTCAACATCGTCACTGTCATCACCACCATCATCAGAATCTGACTCATCGCCATCAGTACCCACACTATCGGATGCCTCATCGTCAGTGTTAGTTTGGGCATCACTGGACGATTCATCAGCAGATTCCTCAGCGTCCGTTGCGGTGCCCTCAGCCGTCCGACTCGTCTCGAGAGAGTCGTCAGACTTTCCTTCATGGGGCAAACCGGCCACTGGTTTCTGTGGCTTTTGGGCTCTTTTAGGACCCTCACGTGCACTCGGCTGTGTCCCCGGAGTAGGTCCAGCTGGGTTTTGCTGAACCACAGGGATAGTTCTCTCAATACTTTCTATGTACTGTTGGACTGTAGGATTGGACGGATTGGCGAGATTTAGCAGGAACCCAGGAATCAGCAGGCCCTGCGCCGCTTTCTTGTCAGCTTTGAAATGTTGTACTGTGCTCTGTCATGCAGTCATGGATAATCAGCCCCAGCCACCTGGTGTATGGGATGGTTCCTGACCTGTTTTTCTCCTTTGCTTTTACCAGGTCCATGAGCTCTGAGAAGAAGAGCTGAGCCATGTCGTAGTTCTTGTTGTATGCAATACCGTGAAAGATCAGGAGAATCTGCTTGTTGCATTTGTCAAACTCGGCATGCTTCGGTGACAAGCATTTGTTCATTAGCCCGAACAGGCTCTTCCACGGGTGATGGAGATAGGCCCCATTGAAATTGGATAGCTGGGGGAGAAGAGAGGTGTAGCCTAGTGCTGCAACGTCCTTGAGGAGGTCGGGAATGGTCGGCAGAGGATCATATGTGTCGTAGACTCGCAGCGCTAGGGTGGATCGCAGTGTGGACGGCGTCAGGACTACGCGCCTACCATTCAACTTCGTCTTAATCTTGGAGCGATCCTTCACAGATTCTGTATGCATATGGCCCCAGAATTGTTGTAGGTATATCTCTGGCACTGGTTTGACATCTTTTGGGTAGATGGTGTCGTCAATATGAATTTGATGTGTTCCTGCCATAATGAACTGTAAAAGCAGGGGGTCATCATATTAATCCGTTGTTTGTTTGCTTTGGGATTAGATTGATTTTTTTTTGGAAGATTCAGACAATGGGTGCAGGTGGGCTATGGGAAAAAAATGCTAAGTCAAAATCTCGAGATTCGAGTTCTCGAGTTTTAAATCTCGAGATTGAGATCTCGAGATCCAAATCTCGAAGTTTAAAACTCGAGATCCAGATCTCAAGATTCAAATCTCGAGATCAAGATATCGAGATTCAAATCTCGAGATCAAGATATCGAGATTCAAATCTCGAGATCAAGATATCGAGATTCAATTCTCGAGATCAAGATATCGAGATTCAAATCTCGAGATCAAGATATCGAGATGTAGATCTCGAGATCAAGATATCGAGGTTTAAATCTCAAAATCAAGATGTCGAGTTTTAAAGCTCGACGTCCAGATGTCGAGAGCTACATCTCGAGATCTCTTCTCGAAGATGAACCGACGATATCGGGATCTGTAGATCTGAAACTCGAGATCGAGAATCTCGAAACAAAGATCCCACCTGCAAAAACATACACAACAGAAACGCAAATCGATACATTTGAATAATTTCGACCTTCAAAACAAACGTAAAAACCCCTTTTTGATTTTTAGGCGAACGATTTTCGAGTTGAGTGTTTTGTTTCGAAAAACACCGCGGAAGACGATGGAGAAGAGATGGAGGGAAGAATGGTTGTCCTGTTATACTACCTTCAAAGTGAGAACGGGGGGGATGGAGAGAAATCAGGAAAAAAGGGTGTCTTGTTTGCGAGATAATTCCGAGTGAGCTCTGGTTTGCGAAAACGCGAATGAGAACGATAAACGTCGTTCAAGTTCTAAGGGTCCTGTTATAAGCGAGAAACTTGGGTCTTTTCCGTAACAGTTGAGCCCGAATGGATGGGCTTGCACATAAGCCCAATATCAGTAAAAATTAGAGCTCCCCCTCAAACAGTGAATTTTTTCCCCTTTTCTCCCCCTAAAAGAATGCAACGAACACTATGTACAGATGCAACGCACGCACACTATTTTTGTTCTTTTTGGGTTTTCTCCCCCTTGACACATGCAACGCACACACACTATTTTTGTTCTTTTTGGGTTTTCTTCCCCTTGACACATGCAACACACACACAGTATTTTTTTTATCTTTTTGGGTTCCCCCCCCCCCCCCTTGACACATGCAACACACACACGCTATTTACAGATCACACCCACACACGCTTTTTACAAGTCCCACACACACACACTCTTTTCGGACCAGTGGAGATGAAATTTAAACAGGCTCGAGCTTCAACATGCCCAACTTGGAGACTAGGAACTGGAATCTTTTTTCATCCAATGCCTTAGTAAACAAGTCAGCCAGTTGAAGCTCTGAGCTTACAAAGTACATATCATTATCTCCTTTTTCCATGTGATCCTTGATGAAGTGATAACGCAGATCAATGTGCTTGGCGCGAGAGTGGTGAACTAGGTTGCTGGTGATGGCGATGGCGCTCTGTGAGTCACTGTAGATCGGGATATGGCGGAATGTGTAACCGTAGTCTTTGAGCTGCGTCTTCATCCATAATATTTGTGAACAACAACTAGCAGCCGCGACGTATTTGGCCTTAGCTGTAGATGTTGACACACAATTCTGCTTTTTGGAAGACCAGCAGACTAACTTCTCGCCCAAGAACTGGACGGCTCCCGATGTACTTTTGCGGTCCATCTGACAACCTGCAAAATCAGCGTCCGAATATCCGACTAGGTCAAAGCCTGAATGCTTGGGATACCAAAGGCCTAGATTCACAGTGCCTTTAAGGTATCGTAAGATTCGACGCACAACAGTCAGATGGGATTCCTTCGGATTAGCTTGAAATCGAGCACATAAGCATGTGGAGAAGACAATGTCAGGCCTGCTTGACGTGAGATACAGCAAAGATCCAATGATGGCCCTGTAATTTGTAGCATCAACTGGCTTCCCGGAGGGGTCTGAGTCCAGTTTATTATTCGGGGACATAGGGGTCGTCATGGAAGATTTGCCGTCAATGTTGAATCTCTTGAGCATTTCCAGAATATATTTTGACTGGTTGACGAAAATGCCATCAGAGAGTTGTCGTACTTGCAGGCCTAGGAAGAAGTTCAGTTCACCCATCACGCTCATCTCGAACTTTGTTTTCATCAGTTTCTCAAAATGTTTGCATAGACGCGGATTGGATGAGGCAAAGATGATGTCATCGACAGAGATCTGAATCAGAATAATATCATATTTCTGTCGCTTGATGAACAATGTAGTATCAATCTTGCCTTTGGAGAAACCGGAATCAACCAGAAATTCGGTCAAGGCATCGTACCAAGCTTTGGGTGCCTGTTTCAGCCCATACAGAGCTTTCTTGAGCTTGTACACATGATCTGGGAATCTTGGATCTACAAATCCTTCAGGTTGAGCAACATAGACTTCTTCTTCTAAAGTTCCATTTAGGAAGACTGTCTTCACGTCCATCTGAAAGACGGTGAAGTTCTTGTGCGCCGCGTACGCAAGAAAGAGGCGGATTGCTTCAATTCTTGCTACGGCCGCGAACGTTTCATCATAGTGTATGCCTTCCTGCTGATTGTATCCCTTTGCGACCAGCCTTGCCTTGTTTCGTACAACTGTTCCTTCTTCATCCCTTTTGTTTTTGAAAATCCACTTCGTGCCAATGATGGTCTTTTTCTGTGGCTTGGGTACCAGTGTCCATACATCCAGTCTGTCAAATTGATTGAGTTCATCTTGCATTGCAATCACCCAATCTGGATCAAGCAGTGCGTCGGAAACCTTTGATGGTTCTGACTGGCTTAGGAAATAGGCAAAGTGGCATTCATTCATCGTGGTGGATCTTGTGCACACACCTTGACTCGGATCACCTATTATTTGATCAACGGGATGTGCTTTCGTCCATTTCATCTCATGAGCCAGAGGAGTGGGAGTGATGATTGGTTGATCCGAGTCCTGATAGGTGTTTGAGGGCTCTTGAGCAGCTGTGGTGTGCAGTGGAGATGTTTCTGGAGTTGTAGCAAAGCCATGATCATCCACTCCTCTGTGATTGGATTGAGGGGTTGAAGGCGTGGATGGTACATCACCTGGACCTGTAAGGAGTGGGATCTCAGCTATTGGAGTTGATGTTGAAGCTGGTGTGCATGGAGGAGATGAAGGTTGTGAATTCTCGTAGAAGTTCCTGAAAAGAGAATTAAGAATCACATCTTCAAGGTCTGAGTTTGAATCAGCTTTATCAGAAGCCACTGGTACAGCATGTGATTGATCAGCCTGTAAATGTTCGATCGCGAAGTCCGCCATTTCATAGAATGTAACATTTACACTCTCGATGACAGTTCGCTTGTCTCTTAGATAGACTTTGTAAGCTTTGGACTGCAGTGAGTAGCCGATAAACACGCCTTCACTGGCTTTGGGGTCCAGCTTACTTCTTTCTGTTCGATCGTTCAATATGAAACACTTGCAGCCAAATATCTTGAAGAAAGAGATATCAGGAGTTCTGTTAAAGAGAATTTCATAAGGAGTCTTGTCGAAGCGTTTATGAATGGATGTTCTGTTCTGGGTGTAGCATGCAGTATTGATTGCCTCTGCCCACATGAAATGATGCAGTCTGGATTGGATTAACATAGTGTGTGCTGCTTCAACAAGAGTCATGTTCTTTCTCTCAACAACTGCGTTCTGTTGGGGAGTTTTGGCTGCTGCAAATTGCTGAGTGATACCGAGAGATTCATAGAAATCAGTGAGAGTTTGATTTTTGAACTCAGTACCGTTGTCTGTTCTTACTATTCGAACACTGTGCTGTAGCAGTTTCTGGATGGTTCTGATGAAGGTCACAATGTTTTATGCTGCCTCGTCCTTTGAACGAAGAAATTTCGTCCATGTGTACCTTGAGAAGTCATCAACGATCACCACAGTGTATTTGCGACCGTTGATGCTTTGGACTCTCATAGGTCCACACAGATCCATGTGAATTAACTGCAGTTGGTGAGTAGATGATGGAACTGTTTTTGGCTTGTGGAAGCTTCGCGTCATTTTGCCCATTTTGCAGGCACTACAATGATTATCAGCGGAAGACTTTAACAGAGGAAGCCCCTTTACAAGTTTCTTGGAGGACAGGATTGACAAGTGCTTGAAGTTCAGATGGGAAAGACGTCTGTGCCAAAGGTTGTTCTGTTCTGTGGAAGCTTTGGACATCAGACAGATGGAAGTGGTGAATTGTACGCTTTTCAGATCAATCGTGTACAGATTTGATGTTCTGTAACACGTTAATAATGCGTTCCCCATGCTGTCTAATACACAACATTGACTTACAAAGAACCTCACTTCCATCCCGCTGTCACAGAATTGCCCTATGCTCAGTAGATCGTGTTTGAGCCCTTTGACAAAAGAAACATCTTTGATGGTGACACTGGCACAGATGACATCCCCATATCCAAGAATGGGAAATGAGGCGTCATTCCCAAATCTGACATTGCCTCCGTAACAGTTGGTGTAGTTGCTCAACAGGTGTTTTATTCCGGTCATGTGGGTTGAGCATCCAGAATCCAAGTGCCACACATGACTGTCCTGCAAAACAATTAAACAGGTTTAGGTACCCATCTTGGAATGGGTCCTTCCTTATCAACATAAAACACCTTTTTGAATCTTGCTTTTAGCTGTGATCCAAGGTCAACAGCTTTCTCAACAAAAGATTTTTCTCTCGCGGGCTCTCTAACAGCCAGATCTGCCTTTGCAGTGGGTCTGGTTTTTGGAGCCCACTTAGCAGTTTCCGTTTTGGTGGGTCTGTTTTTGGGAACCCACCTTTCCGTTTTAGTCTTGGTAGGTCTGTTTATGGGAACCCACCTTTCAGTTTCAGTTTTGGTGGGTCTGATTTTGGGGACCCACCTTTCAGTTTCAGTCTTGGTGGGTCTGTTTTTGGGGACCCACCTGTGATTTGTTGTGGGAGGAGAGTAGACACGTGCTTTGTGATTGAATGGTTGTTTCTTAAGCTGAGTTTTAAAAATTTCCTCCTTAGAAAGCCGATTAAGATGTATCCTTGAATGAACTCGGAGGAGATATTTCATATATGGTATACAAAATATTCCCTTAGAAGTTCTGTTCTCGGTTCCCCTTCTTGGTTTGAGCTTTCTGTGAGGCTTGGCTTTAACAACAGTCACATCACATTCATAATTATGAGGATCTGGAACAGAATAACCATAAGCAATACTAGAATTATGAATTGAACGATGTCCAAAAGATGTCTCAGAAATATTCAGCTTGGGACTCAAGACTGAACTACCAGGAGTTTGTTTGACAGAGACAGAATTACCTTTTACTTTAGAGTACAAAATGGAATTTGATAGGCAGAGATTCATTCAGATATCTAAAAATGTAAAGCTTCGAAGTGTTCTGAACATGAAAGATATCAAGTTTAGAAGAAATCAGTGATTCAAGAAACTCCAAACTTTGAAAAATTCAAAACATCGAGAAATTTTGAATATCTCGAAATCTTCAGAATGTCGAGATCCCAAATGTCGAAATCCCAAAACTCAAAAATCCAAAACTCGAGGTTTCAAAACTCGAGATTTCAAAACTCGAGGTTTCAAAACTCGAGATGTCAAAACTCGAGATGTCAAAACTCGAGATGTCAAAACTCGAGATGACAAAACTCGAGATGTCAAAACTCGAGATGTCAAAACTCGAGATGTCAAAACTCGAGATGACAAAACTCGAGATGACAAAACTCGAGATTTCAAATGTCGAGATGAGGAAATCGAGTCCCTAAATGTCGAGATCCTGCAAAATGAAAACTTCGATTTTTTAAAATCTGAAACCTGTTCTGAAAAGCCCTGAAGGTCGAGATTCTCCTGTACCAGTGTCAAGTCAAAACCATTTCTGCAGCAGTGAAAAATAAGGTTTTCGAGATCTCAAAGTAGAGATCTTCGAAATATAAAAATTGCAGAAAACGAAAAATAAGGTATGCTGTTGGATCGGTTTTGAAAGGCGAGTCCAATAGTATGATTTTTACAAAGTTTCGTTCACAAACAAGATTACAGGAGCAAATCTCTACACCAAAGTAAAACAGAAGAAAAGAAGAGCAGTTCTTCGTTAGATCCAAAAATCGCAGATAGATTCAACCTGTTTCACGCCTCGGCTCTGATACCATTTGGTAGTCCCTGTTTTTGATTACAGCAAAGATTAACAGTATAACAAGTAGAAGATTAACGATAATGATGAACACAAGATGATCGATGATAACCTTCCTTGATATACCGTGAACTCGCACAGAGAAGAATTTGCGCTAAGGCTATTTGGAACGAGTACGAAAGTTAACGTAACCCTAAACCTGAAGCGTCTTTTTATATGCGCAGGTATAGGGTTGGCGGAAAGGCTTTCAGCCTGATATGGACCTGACACATTGGCCCCATATCTTTATCCTAATAAATACAAATATTGAATACAAGGATATAATCAAGCTAATCTATTACAAGATAGGTGACAAACTTGATTCACAATTAAATGATTTTCAACACTTTTGTAATTAATATGAGTATTAGTAGCTATTTTCTTAGCTAAGGCTAAGGATGAACTTCTATGCCCATTAGGTGTTTGATAAAAGTTCTAAACCAATAAATTGTGATTTATCCTTTATATATTGATTATTTATGACTATGGTGTACAACATAGAAGTATGTTAAATTTAGTTTATACTTGCAACTAACGTTGAAGTCTAAACTATGAACATTAAAGGATAAACATATATAGTACCGAGAATAGAAATATATCCGGTCTTATATGATACGGGTGTGATGTCTTGATATTCAACGGGGTTTTTGGTAGATGAATGTAAGCCGTAACGGGACTTACACGTAACGAAAACCACGCTCTCACTGCCTTAACCGGAGTTGAGAATATATTAGCGACATCGTATTCATAATTATTGGCAAAGAACTAATATTCAACCCTATTAAAACATTTAAGTGATTCCCGAAGCCTTAGTTGTTGTTATCATTCATCTTAAACTCAAAATTAGTTAACGATTATCTTCTTGAACAAAAAGTGAAAAGCCAAAAATATAAAACACATATCAAAATCCCTACACTTTACTCATTTATTTATTTAAAATCATCTACTCTCGGACTAAATTAAACACTATTTCCCTGTGGATTCGACCCCGTATTTTACCGGAATTTATTACTATATCGGCACTTGTACACTTGCAAGTTTAAACCGGTCAAGTTTTTGGCGCCGTTGCCGGAGAAACGGTCTTGTTTAAAAAAGTCCAAAGAAAAAAAAACAATCAAATCAAATTAAAATCCTGAATTTATTCTTCACAACTTCACTTGATCCTGGAAGGATTTATTTTTGTGTGTGTAGATATTCCTTTGTGTTTGCATGCATTTGAGAAGTCAAGGTTCTAAATCTCTTGAATCACTTGATCTTGAAATAGAGAAAACGTGCACACACATTCGGAAGGAACAAAAAGCTAAAAAGATGTTGCCAACATTGAACGAGAGGAAGAGACCCGTGGTGGCCGCCACGCTCTCTTGCATCACCTTGAGCGAGAAAGCAAGGGACTATGAGCTAAGGCAAAGCTACTTCAACGCTATGCCTCAGTTTCATGGTTCACTAGGGGGAAATCCACTCAACTTTATCACCGAATTCTATGGATTCATTCAAGGAATCCCTATAAATGACTTGGCGGAGGATCAACTCAAACTCAAATGCTTCCCATATACTCTCAAAGGAGCAGCAAGAGGATGGTTCCTAGAGCAAGCTCCGACAAGCTACACAACATGGATAGGTATATACAATGCCTTCATGTCTAAAGAGCTTAGACAACGCATTTTCAATTTCAAACAACAAAATGGTGAGCTCTTTCAAGACGCATGGCGGCGTTTCAAATCATTACTAAACGAATGCCCACACCACCGCATTCCCCTTGATCTTCAAATTGACACGTTCTACAATGGTTTGAATGCACCTTGTCAAGCCATTGTAGACAACCGAGCCGAGGGCTACATTGGCAACAAGAATGAAACTGAGGCACTCCAAATCATTGAATCCATTGCCTCGAATCCTCAACTTCAAGGAGGCGATTACAAGGTGGTCGGGATGAATGAAATCTCTATCACAACTGAGATCAACAAAAGGCTCGAATAAATGGAGTCAAAAATTGAGCAAAATTTTCAAACGGTCCTTCAAGCCGTATTGGGAGGTGTCAAGCGAATAGCTAATGTGGAGAGCATTCAAAGTCCGGAAGATGATTTATCTCAACATCTTGAGGAGATAAATTTCATGAACTCATATGGGAACCGGGGAAACAATAATCCTTCTAATCAACAAAGGTGGAACCAAGGGAGCAATTGGAAGCCACAACCCCAATCCGGAGGACCTAATTTTGGGCAATCTAAGGAGACCACTATGGAGGATATGATGCAATTCATATCCAAGAGCATGGCAAACATGAAGGCCCAAAATGAAGAGAACCATAGTAGAGTGGAGGCATCCATTGGGAATCTCCACTCTCAATTTACCAAGTTGGATCTTCGCTTTGAATATCAAAATACGAAGCTCGACCAACGCATCGACACCATCGAGCAATATACCAAGGCGTCTATCCAGAATCTTGAAGTTCAAATGGGGCAACTCGCCCAAAAAGTGAGTTCTAGAGAGCAAGGTAAATTCCCTACAACTACATAGGTCAATCCGATGGAGAGCGTCATGGCCATTACCTTAAGAAACAGGAGGCAAAAAGAGGACCCCAAAATGTCGGAGAGGAGAAGTACACCGGAGGGACAAGAAGAGGTTGCACATACACCGTTACCACCTATAATGGATCAATATGTTCCTCCCACCCCTTATCCACAAAACTTGAAGAAGAAAGGAGATGATAAGAAATACAAGAAATTTCTTGTCATTTTCAAGAAATTAAGCATCAACATACCTTTTGCGGAAGCCATTGCGGAGATTCCATCATATGCAAAATTTCTTAAAGGTATCATCTCCAATAAAAAGAGGTTAGAGGAATTCACAACAGTGGCACTAACGGAGGAATGTAGTGTCATTATTCAAAACAAACTTCCTCCAAAACTAAAACACCCCGGAAGTTTCACTATTCCAAGCTCTATTGGAAAAATCGGGGAGGTAAGGTCCCTTTATGACCTTGGTGCTAGCATAAATATTATGCTTTACTCCCTGTTTAAAAAGCTAAGTGTGGGGGAACTCCAACCAACAATGGTCGCCCTACAATTAGCGGATAGAACAATCCGCTATCCAATAGGCATCATGGACGATGTTCTTGTCAAAGTTGGAAAATTCTATTTCTCGGTAGATTTTCTTGTTTTGGACATGAAAGAGATGGAGATCTCCGTCATCCTTGGGAGATCATTTTTGGCCACCTCCGCAGCCGTCATTGATGTACAAGCGGGCACGGTAAAGCTAAGAGTGGGGGGAGATGATGAAACATTCCATGTATGGAAGACACAATCCACTCCAACTCAAAACATGGAGGACAACACAAACCGTTTCACACCTCCCAAGGCCATAAACATCATGGACATCAGGAAGGAACAAATATTTGGGACCGAGGATCCTCCAACACACCCTGAAGACGTACTTGAGATCACACCAACGAACAACGAAGTTCTCCCGAAACTCTACCTGATGAAAGGAGGCACAATGATCAAATTCTACCGGAGAAAAGCATCACATCCACCGCCTTAAAAGAGATACGTTCGTCCGGCCTATGACGTTAAACTAAGCGCTAATTGGGAGGCAACCCAAAAAAATAAAAAAAAATAAAAAAATAAAAACAAAAAAAAATCATCGATCTCAACTCAAGTATCATGCATCAAGTATCATGCATTTTCTTCTCTCAAAGATATCTCATTCCACTATTGAAGATTTCATCTTGCATTATATTCTCCAATATACATTGAGGACGATGTAAATCAAGTGTGGGGGTGAATAATTAGTTGAGAAACTTTTCTTTGCAAATTAAATTTTTTCTAGGAAGGTTAAATTTTTTGATATTCTCACTTTTAAGGGTTTTGGTTGAGACTTGAGAAAGATTTTCTATTACTCACAAAAATGTATTTTTCGATTAATTAAAATATTTATCAATCCTGAAACCACCACTTTCACTCAAATTTGTGACAATTTTCCAAATCCATACAAATGTGCATAGAGTGCAAATTCAAAAAAAAAGTTTCATCCCAACTCCAAATCACTCTATTGTCGGATTCTCCTCATTTCTTACAATCTAGATATATAATTACGGAGAACAAAAAAAAGAGTTTATATACAAAAGAGAAAAAAAAATAAAACTCATGTTCTCCTAGAATAGCCTTCTCTACAAAATCAAGTTGTCAGCCCACAAAAAAAACACCGACATACCCACACATTGCCTAAATTGTCACAAAATAAACCCATCAAGTGTTTAAATATTTTTCTTAATTTTAAATACATTTATCGTGAGTACTAGAAAAAGGTTTTTGGTCCGAGAAATATTAAAGAGTTTATATCTAATTTTTAACATCTTATTAAACTTTTAATTTGCATGGTTTAGTTTCTTTTCTAATTGTGCATCATTACAAAGAAATTGCTTGAGGACAAGCAAAGCCCAAGTGTGGGGGGATTTGATAGCCATTATATTTACTTGTGTTTAACATAAGTATTTATAGAAGACTTCATTATCTACAACTTTGGTGAAGGAATCATGTCCAAATTCGTAGCGGAACATACCCAAAATTCCAGGACAAAACCGGCGCCGGAATTTCACATTACCGGCGCCGGAATTTCACATTACCGGCGCCGGTCTTTTGATTTTCAACACAAGTGCGCGAGGCAGTAGCCTACCCGGCGCCGGGTACCCCAAATTTCTAGGTACCTTGTGCAAAGAACACATAACCGGCGCCGGGTAGGCCTGAGGCCGGCGCCGGGTTGATCTGATTATGCAAAAACAAAGAGACGTGCATCCTATTCTTGATGGGAAAAACCTACCTTTCTTATGATCTGAGCAAATATTTCATCCATGCCTAATTGTTGGGCTCGAATAGACTAAAAGATGCCAATCTTTAGCCTATATAAAACCATCAATTCATCAAACAAGATCATCATTCCATCTTTGGAGCTTAAATTTCAGTTTTTATATTTTATTTTTGTATTGTCGCGAGGAGTTGGAGAAGAAGCCATTTCTCTCCTCTACAATTGGTTCTAGGTAATTTTTCTTGTATGTTATTGTATTTCATTATTCTTAGTTACACTTTTGTAATTAATATGAGTATTAGTAGCTAATTTCTTAGCTAAGGCTAGGGATGCACTTCTATGCCCATTAGGTGTTTGATAAAAGTTCTAAACCAATAAATTGTGATTTATTCTTTATATATTGATTGTTTATGACTATGGTGTACAACATAGAAGTATGTTAAATTTAGTTTATACTTGCAACTAACGTTGTAGTCTAAACTATGAACATTAAAGGATAAACATATATAGTACCGAGAATAGAAATATATCCGATCTTATATGATACGGGTGTGATGTCTTGATATTCAACGGAGTTTTCGGTAGATGAATGTAAGCCGTAACGGAACTTACACGTAACGAAAACCACGCTCTCGCTGACTTAACCGGAGTTGAGAATATATTAGCAACATCGTATTCATAATTATTGGCAAAGAATTAATATTCAACCCTATTAAAACATTTAAGTGATTCCCGAAGCCTTAGTTGTTGTTATCATTCATCTTAAACTCAAAATTAGTTAACGATTATCTTCTTGAACAAAAAGTGAAAAGCCAAAAATATAAAACACAAATCAAAATCCCTACACTTTACTCATTTATTTATTTAAAGTCATCTACTCTCGGACTAAATTAAACACTGTTTCCCTGTGGATTCGACCCGGTATTTTACTGGAATTTATTACTATATCGGCACTTGTACACTTGCAAGTTTAGCCCGATCAATAGGCCGGGATAATATATCCCAACAAAGTCTTTTGCTTTTTTACTACTACGTACGTACGTAACGTAGTATATTTTAATTGTATGTGGTAGAGAGGTCGGGACCTTTTTTATTTCAACCGGCGAAGGTGCTATTATAGAGGCCGTTTGTTTTCGAGCGGCTTGATATCAAAATGCTACAAAATGCTGCGTTTCTTGTTCAAAAATGTTAGCGGTTTCTTGAAAACGCCATATACTATTCCGTACTTAGTTTCTCGATCACCATAACTTTTAACACAACACTTCATTTTTCTAACCATAAACTCTTACATGTAAAATCGGTTACTCCGTCTTATTAGAAATTTAGAAGATTGTCATTTTTCACATCTTTATTCATATTGTCCATATCAATTTTGGCACGTATTTTTTTTGTGTGTATATGTAAAATTGTGCATTGCGTTTGGATCACACGCTCCGCCTCTCTCATTGTTCGGAGCTTGTCCTCCTATGATCTATCACCCCCTATGACTCTATTACTCTCTGATTTGTCCTCATCACCACTTGTCCTCCTGTCCGACGTGTCCTCACCCTTGCTCCTTTTGTACGATCTTTCCTCAATTACAAACATTGAGTTAGAATCCGGTTGATAGGAGTCACTTTAATGTCTCCTCAGCTCAATTTGTGTTATGTTTGCTTCAAAGAAAGCCGCTTATGACGTATTTAAGAGTTCATCAAACAATTATTGTTCAATTTCAAATGATTAATGCATAGAGAACATATCTGTATAAAAACTTTTTGTTGCATAGTTAGTTTGTAGTTTTTTTGAAGAATCTTAAAAACCCAACGTAACAATTACAGAGTGTACTCCAAAAAAACTTGCAAGGAGATAAGGCTACATATTTCAAATATTTATTGTTTCATACGCATCTAGGAATCCAAAAATGTGTGACTCGTGTGAATATATATATATATATATATATATATATATATATATATATTAAACAATAAAATGTTGCTGCTGCTACTGTGAGCAAACAAATTATAATTAAAGGGAAAAACATATTATAAAGAAAATTTCAAATACCTAGAAAGAATTCATTTCAAATTGTAAAGGAGATCACCATTTGTAGGTCCCTTGTATGGCCCGACCATCCTCAACGTCAAATATGCTATCAATGTTACCACAATCAGTAAAGAACTGAGTAAGCAGATTGTGTACGCGCGTGTAGCAGTTGAAAATAGCAATTCCCGTTCAATTGAATTATACACACGTTGTTGTTGCTTTGATGTATAAACTGGTTACCCCCCCTATTCTAGTTCTAGAAATGGATAGAAGCTAGATTGATAGAATGAGCTATTTTATGGCCGGGGCGGCTTATTATACTCGATAATTTATATGGAGTATTTGTTGAACATCATCATGGAAAGTGAAAGTGGGTGGAACTTACATGCAGTTATATTAATGCGAATGCAGTTATGGAATTGTTAATGCCATGAGGTTACAAATATAGTGGCATATTTTTTACACGTACTTCAACACGCTCAAGGAGATAGTGAAACAGTTATCTAAAACAATGTTATGTTGTCTCCACATGAGGTGCAGATGGTTTCTAAGGCGGGAATAGTTATAGCTAGGCGATTCCATTTTTAAATATATAAAGATTTATTATCTTTGCCCTTTTTATTTGTTTTTCCTTTCAAATAATTAAATTAGTATAATTATAGAATTGATAATTTGATTACTAAATAACTTTAAAAATCCTTTCAAAAAAACAACTTTAAAAAATAAACAATTCAACAAGTTAAATAAATAAATTAATTAAATAATAGATAAATCTACTCCACATAACTAAATAACTTTTTAGCACTAGACAAATATTAAATAAAAAAACCATCACAATAAGAATACGAGTTGGATAACTTCATACATGTTTTACCAACTAATCACAAACATCTAATTTTACCAAACACTTAAAGAGGATCAGCTAACCCAACGCGCCGATCAAAACCACTAGAACAATCAGTCGGTCAAAATTGCTATAATACAACCAACTAACTGTTAATAGTTGTTTACCAAACATGACCTAAGAAGAACCTGTTTGATGATTCCAATTTTCAGTTTTATGGACCTATTACTTTATCAGGAAAAAGATAAAAATAAGTCATTGTACTATTCCAAACAATCACTTAAATTCATGCACTAAAAAGTACGGAGTATCATATAAGTACATTTACTTTGAAAAAAACGATCATTTTGACCATAAATTAATTTTTGACCTGTAATAGCTGGTTTTTTATATGAAAAGCTCTTAAAACTTGTTGAAATTTGAAGAAATATAGAACTCGTTTGATGATTCCAATTTTCAGATTTATGGACCTTTTATTTTATCGGGAAAAGGATCGAATACGATATTCTACTATTTTCAAACCATCATTTAAATTCTACTAAAAAAGTACTCCATATAATTACACTCGCTTTAAAAAATTGATCAATTTGGCCATTTATTCAATTTTTGACTTGTAATAGCAGGGTTTTTATATTAAAAAGCTCTAAAAAATTGTTAAAATTTGAAAAGATGTAGATAAAAATTGAAAAAATCAGATTGTCAAAGTAAATGTTTTTGAAAATTTCAAATTATTATTTTTTCTACATCTTTTTCTACATTTTTTATTTTCTACTTTTACATTTTCACTTTATTTTTGTAGTTGTCTGATTTTTAATGTTTTATTTTAACATTTTAAAATTATTTATCTATTTTAACATTTATGCTATTTTATATATTATTAAACAAGCAACTTTTAATTTCCGTAGTAATCAAAAGGGAAATTACTTTAAATAGAAGTAAATGAGGTTTGAAATTTTAAAATAGGACTACTATGTTTTTCTTCCCGAAATAGGAGTTTTTACTGCCATGTATGAAAAATACTACCATAATTAAAAAGTACTACCATTAATTATAATAAATATTCTTATGGTAAATGCACTTGTTGAGGTTTAGTCCCGTAGATCCGAAAGCCCAACACAGACTTTGGATATATCAGGAAATGGACAATAATTCGGTATGTAAAAGAAAATATAAAAGATTGATAAACGAATGCTCAAAAACCCACTTGTATTAATTGACTTGTTTGATTACAAGGAAATTACCCGAACAGTACGTCGGATTGATGTTTAATACAAGAAACCAGAGTAATAAGGCTATTCTAGGGCTTGAGTATTAAAAAGCTAACCCTTACAATGATATTAAACCTTCTATTTATACTAATGGAGAGTATGGGATGCTTTATGCTGATTGGCCGATGCTCCACCGATTTGGTCACCCATGCCTCCACTTGATGATGTCACAATCCGGCGTTAATTGCACTTGGCCACCTGCTGGTTGTCTGTTGCCCGAACGGGATAATGGGCCCTTTAAAACATCGTTGATTTGACCAAGTATGATGTATGACCTGAACCCCGTTCGGTATGTCTGTTTTGGGCCAGCCTTTACTTGGCCCGAACCTCGTTCGGCATGAATATCTCACTGGGACTACTTATCATAGAGTAGTGGACTCGTTGTTTGGGCTGGATATCCTGGGCCTTTAATCCGGGTATTGGGCCTCCGGGTCAATATCCCAACACAAGCCCCCCACTTCCGATGTCTCGAATGACAGTGAGTGCATTAGGAAGTATAAGCACCAATGTTGCAACTGCCGAATGGCGATCGGGGTACAGAAGTGGTCAGTTCCCCATACTGTGATTTGAAAGCTGTCGTTTGAGTTTCCCCATATTCGTCATGATTGTTAATCTTTGCTCTTCCATGTGACACGTATTATTTCAAATAGTCTCAGTGACGTGTCTCTATTTGATTGGTCTTTGATACGACGTCTGTAAGGCTATAAATTAGCCTTTAACTTCTCAAATTTGGGTTTTGAATTTTCAATCTTATTCGTGCTTTTACTCTGCCTCTTCTTCTCAAATCTTTCAAGTTTTTCGTGCCTAGGTACTTCTCATTCCTTTGAATCTTTCTCTCCTTTGGTTTGATCGTTATGAATTCTCGACTGTGTTCCGATTCGGAAATGGCTTCTCAAGAGGAAGACCGTGATGTGGAGATTATCACCGTCCCTTTTGATGAGGGCTCCAAGGTGGTGACGGCGGATATTAGGGCGGAGACGGATGATTCCTCCGGCAGTTCTTCTTCCTCCAGTGAAGATTCCGATGACACCAAGTCTGAAGATGAGCTGACTTCCATGGCGGCCGGACGTCCCAACGATTTCCCCCGTCATACGCTTGACCTAAGATTGATTAGGGAGAGGCGGGAAAAACTGACTTCTCATAATAGGGCCAAAATTCCGGCCCTAATCCCAGATCCAGTGGACTTCCAATTGCGAGCTGGGCTTCACCCAATGCGCCATACCCCTGGGATGGTTGTAATCCATTTTGATTCAATTAGGGCCGGGCTTAGGTTTCCACTACATTCTTTTTTCGTTTCATTTTTTAATTTCTACGAAATTGTACCGACCCAAATCATGCCGAACTCCTACCGGGCAATGGTGGGCTTTATTTGCCGTTGTAAAGATGCCGGTGCCCGGCCGACCCTAGATTTATTTCACCAATTTTTAAGGTAGCCCCCCAACAAACACACAGCTATTTGGCTACTAGTGCCCGAACGGGACATATCCTGTTTAAGGGCAATCCGACTTCAATCAAGGGGTGAAAAGACCAGTTCTTCTTTGTGTCTGTCCCGGACGGCCTGATCCCCCGCAAATGGAATGCCTTCCCCCGCAAATCTCCTGATCCAGTCCTTACTGAGGAAATTTACAAGGGCGTGCTCGCTGTGGAGAAAGACAAATGCGTAGATATCATGAGTTACCTGACTCCCGATCGGCTTATCGAAGCCGGGATATGTACTGCCCATTCTCTTGGGTTTACTTGTTTTGAGAAATCAAGTGCCATGGTCCGGCTAGTCCTTCCCGTGCGAGAAACGTTCTCTTCTTTTTTGTTTCCCACGTGCTAAGGCCGCTCGGTACTAACATTTTCCTTTGTTATTTTTTAGCTCCCAATCCAGACGCACCTATGGACAATAGTCGAGTTCTTGCAGTTGGTGGGGTCGGCAAACGGAAGAAAGTCAGGAAGAACCCCCAACCCACTCCTTCCACTACCATCGCTCATGATGCGGGGTCTTCTCAACCTGTTCAAGAGCCACAACCACTGCAACAGATCCATCAGGACCAATTTGATGCCATGCTGGTCGACGATCGGTTCGGATCCGATCAGTTGCATCAATTCCCTGAGCATTTCCATGCTGCTCAGGATATTATTATGACTGCGGGTGAGACCAACACTGTCCACCTCGCTACACAGGTCGAACAGATCTCTCTGGCGGATCCAGTTCATGACATGTTGGAGAAAGCTGGTTCTCCTGCAAGTCAGATTTGGTCCACCTCTTCTTGGTTCAACAACTTCGCCGTCCCTAAGAAGCCGGTCGAGCAATCCGAAGAATGCTTGGCATTGGCGGCTCTGAAGGTATCTCACTTTTTCCCTATAGTTTTCTCATAGTTTAAATTCTGTTTTACACCATCTCATTTCTCGAACGACATTCTGCAGGTTGGGCTCTACAGTTTGCAACTGAAAGAGGCTCGACTGGCTAAAGAGCGGGACCTGATCGTCGCTCAGACTTCTGCGGAGCAGAATGCGGCTGCTGCCTTTGCCGCTTTGGAGACCGAACGGAAGGCCTCCGTGGAGGAGAAGAGACGCCTTGAGTCAGAGCTTGGTGAGCTCAGGGTTCAGCTCGGGGCCTTCCAAGCCAAAGTTCATGCTGCTTTGGTGAAGTTCAAAGAGAGCGCTCCCCGTATCCCGGACGGCCCTGCTGAGGTGAAGGTTGATCTGTCCGCCGTCCGGGAAGCATTCAAAGGGTCTGAGGAGTTTGCTGCCCTGAAGAAAGATTATGCGCAGCAGGAACTTCCGGCCACCTTCGGTGCTTATCTCGATCGATTCTCCACGGGTGATGCCCGCCGCAGTGAGGGGGTTAAACTGCTCTACCAGGATCCAAGGGGCAAAAAATTCAATGACTCCCTGGCCCGATCTCTTTATGTCATGGGCTGCCAGCATATCATGGCCCCTTTGTTTCTAAACTTCAAGAAATGCTAGGGAGGCCGGTCGAGCTGTCTGATCTTCCCCAGGCGCCCATCGTTGAAGCCCAATATGAGAAATATCAAAAGGACTTGCAACGGGCTGCTGGTCGTGAAGCGGGGAGAGAGCCTGATCCCCCCACTGATTCAGACGAGGAGGAAGGTGATGAAGAAGAAACTAGGGAGGGTCACTAGATTTAGAATTTTGTTTCTTATCAATTGTAATCCCTTCCCCCTTCTCCCTTTTTGAAATCCATTATTGTATTTCCAGGCCGATAGAGCCAATGTTGAGGTTTAGTCCCGTAGATCCGAAAGCCCAACACAGACTTTGGATATATCAGGAAATGGACAATAATTCGGTATGTAAAAGAAAATATAAAAGATTGATAAACGAATGCTCAAAAACCCACTTCTATTAATTGACCTGTTTGATTACAAGGAAATTACCCGAACGGTACGTCGGATTGATGCTTAATACAAGAAACCAGAGTAATAAGGCTATTCTAGGGCTTGAGTATTAAAAAGCTAACCCTTACAATGATATTAAACCTTCTATTTATACTAATGGAGAGTGAGATGATTTATGCTGATTGGCCGATGCTCCACCGACTTGATCACCCATGCTTCCACTTGATGATGTCACAATCCGGCGTTAATTGCACCTGGCCACCTGTTGGTTGTCCGTTGCCCGAACGGGATAATGAGCCCTGTAAAACATCGTTGATTTGACCCAAGTATGATGTATGACCCAAGATGACAGTAAATACTGTTATTTTAGTCATATTTCGAGAATAAACACATAGTAGTCATATTTTGGAATTTCAAACTTCATGTCAATTGATTTTCCTTTTCCGATAGAGTTGAGTAAATTCACTACAACAAAATAGAGATTTTGTAACACTTCACTTGTAACACTTTTATTTTTGTTGCATATTTTAATTAAGGTTGAAATGTTGTAACACTTGTTAATAAATGTTGCATAAACACATACGTAGTAAGTAATAAAATATGCAACACTCAATACAAAGTGTTACACATACATAATTATTTTGTAACACTTGTATCAAAGTGTTACATTAAATAAAAAAACAAATTAATACTACGTCATAGATACGTTAGTAATATTTATCTAACATTATTTAATAACTGTTTCATATTGTGTTGATAATGCATGCACAACACAATTCTTTAATAAAAATAAATTTTATTTCTTCTCAAGGAATATACAATTAAGAATGTTTTTACTTGATTCAGAACAGGTCAAATCAGACTCAAATAGATTAGACCAAATCAGACTAGATCGGATCGGGACAATTGTAAAATACGCATAAATCAGAATTAGAAATTGCCCTAAATAGGAGTAAAACACTTTGAAATTCCAAAATAGGAGTATCATGTTTTTTATTCCTTGAATAGGAGTAATATGTCAAGTTTAGAAAAAATGTCATGTTTAAAAGCCTAGTAATGCCAAACTTGGCAGAAATTTACTTCTATTTAGGAAATAAAAAATACGATAGTCCTATTTTGGAATTTCAAAACTTTTTTACTCCTATTTAGGGAATTTACTCATCAGAATGTATCAGATTAAATCAGTTCAGACTAGACCAGGTCAGACTAGACTAATACAAATCAGACCAGAAAATTTCAATCCAATTAGTGGTTTAATTTATATATTCTACATGAATAATGAATTTGATCTCTTGATTTTCAACGGAGCATCGGTGCTCAGTTTCACTTTCAATTCTTATAAGAATATTATAATTAGACTTATTATAATTTTAGATTCAATCGAAGTAGACTACATCATAGTTAAAAATATCGAACCACATCATATCAGAAGAACAAATTTTAGAAATTACTGTAAATAGGAGCAAAAACGTTTTGAAATTCCAAAATAGGAGTATCATGTTTTTTATTCTCTCAATAGGAGTAATTTGCCAAGTTTGGGAAAAAATGCCATGTTTTAAAGCTAAGTAATGCCAAACTTGGCAAAAATTTACTCATATTCAAGGAATAAAAAACATGATACTCCTATTTTGGAATTTCAAAAGTTTTTTACTCCTATTTAAGGAACTCTCTCAACAAATTTCGATAATTATGAAATACACATAAAATAAAAATTTACCAAACTAGAACAAATCAATTAAAATCACACGACATAAACAAACTAGGTCTGATTAAATCAAATAAAAGAAAATCACTATACTTGAAATTTCAATTAAAACCAATTCATCTTAGGACTAAAACATAGTGAATATTTCATCTTAGGACTTGATGTTTAAAATTCCCTAAATAGTCCCTATCACCATTTTACCCCTAATATATCAAATCCCTAAATCCTTCTTCCGCGTCGATCAGCTCTCCCGATCTTCTTTGCCTTCTCTTCCAGATCGATCGCCCCAGATGTCTTCCGCATCTCATGTCCGCATGTCATCTTCGCTTCCACGCTCCAATGCTAAGGTCAAAATATTTCTTCTTCTTTGTTCTTTTCCTCCTCCTCCTTCTCCCTCTTATCCTTCTTCGTACTCTTTTATATAAATGGATTAACGATGCTGGTTCCAATCGTGATTCTCTATGCTTTCAATGTTGTTCTTACAATTCAAAAATAGAGCTTTGTTGATTTTTAAGATTCAAATAATTTTTTTATTTGAAAATTTTGGATTTGGAACTTTTGGATATGAACTTCCCATCCTATTCAAATCTGGGTCCTCTGTTTTCTTCTTATTTAGATTTCCAGAAAATGACACTTTTTTATTAAGAAAATGTCATAATTATTGGGTATTTTTAAAAAATGTCACTTTTATGGCATTACAATATTTGAAAATGCCATATTGAGAATGACATGTTTCTATACAAAATTGTCATTGTTGTGTAATTATTGGTCATTTTTAAAAAATGTCACTTTTATGTCATTACAGTATTTGAAAATGTAATGTTTCTATACGAAATTGTCATTATTGTGTCATTATGCATACATTAAGTGACATTCTCGCATATGAAGTGTCATTCTTCGTAGAAGTCTACACAGACTCACTGGAGGGCACATTTTTGTTGGAGAATGATGACAGCGTACTTACTGAGGCGTGAAGGTGGTGGCAGACTTGATGGACGGTGGCAGAGCCGCCGTTGGTGGAGGCGCCGATCTTGGAGGTCTGGAAATGCACAAGGCACACCGTTTGCGCAGCAGGGGATCACATATGCACACTACAGGCCCATGCGAACTCTTAATATGTTCATTTAGGGTATTTTTGTCCAATTAGCTCTTTTTAATCCTATTTTTGTCCAATACTCCGTGAAACATAGTAGTCATGTTTTTGCAATTCTACCTTCATAGTCATATTTAGAGAATTTTTTCGAGAGGCTCGGAGGGGCGCAAGACCGCCGAGGGGTCCAAGTCCGCCTCGGTAGAAAGGCGTCCCAAAGACCCCAAGAGAGCGAGGGATCCGTCTCAAGGGAAGACGAGAGGCGTCCCCTACAAAACAAAGGCAAGACACAACTCCATGCCGATGATGCAAGACATCAAATCAATCAGGCCCACTCGGACCGTGTTCGTTCGCAGGGTGCGGAGGCCCTCCCGAAGGATCCCAGGGACGAGATCATTGCGGCCGTCCAGCGCCGACTTGACGAAATGGAGGCCACCAAAGCACACGTGTGGATCGTTGCGCTTACCGCTACACTAAAAGCAATCGCTGATAGTGTAACACGCTCCTCCCCCTTTATAGCACAAGCGAAGCGCCACACAGTCCGATTGCACCGGCAGGCTGGCTGTTGCTGGCACCGCATACCCGCGGCCCAACAATCTCCCCCCAGCACCTGCCAGCCTACAACTGCGCAGCATGCTGTTGCCGGGGGTCGAACCCGTGACCTTGGCTCTGATACCACTTGTGGATCGTTGCGCTTACCGCTACACTAAAAGCAATCGCTGATAGTGTAACACGCTCCTCCCCCTTTATAGCACAAGCGAAGCGCCACGCAGTCCGATTGCACCGGCAGGCTGGCTGTTGCTGGCACCGCATACCCGCGGCCCAACAACACGCCACCACCTCGGCTCCTCATACAGATCTGAAGTATGAGGCCATGCTGGCCAAGATGGAGGAGATACAGAAAAAGATGGACGAGGGATCCGGACGCCATTTACCCAAAGGGTATTGGTGGCCCGGATCCCGGAGAAATACCGAGGGCAACTCATCAAGCCCTACGACGGGAAGACTGACCCCCAGGAACACTACAGTAGATATCAGAACAACATGATGATGGTGGGGGCGTCAGATGAATATTTGTGCCGCTGGTTCCTTTCCACCTTAGAGGGGCCGACATACGAATGGTTCAACCGATTGCCCGAAGGCTGCATTGACTCATGGCAAGAACTCGCCCAGCGTTTCTTGACACAGTCTGCGGGGAGACGCCGGACAAGAAAGCACTTCTACCACTTGCTAACGGTGAGGCAGAAGAAGGAAGAGACCCTTTGGGATTTCTTGGAACGCTGGAGGACGGAGGCCGACAAGGTTGACGATGCCGATGACGGGACCCAACTGGCACTCCTGCAGACCGTCCTCCGTACCGGAAACTTTTCGAGGAGCCTCATCATCGAACCTCCCCGCGATTACATAAGGGCCCTGCAGCAGGGGGACCGTTACGCCGAGGCCGAAGAGGTGGAAAAATATCATCACATCCCTGATCAGCAACGCCCTCGGCCAGATGACAAAGGCAACCGGGGGCCGGGGGCTCCCGCAAATCAATCCAAAGGCCAGGCACCCCCCGGTGATCGCCCCCGGTACGGCCAAGCAGAGCCTGGGGGAGGTTACGAGGGTAATCCGAAGACTTGGGCGCAACCTGTTCTCCTGGAGCACCCTCGGACACCCTTGACACACCCCGTCAGCGTCATCCTCGACTTCGCTGAGGAGAGGGGCCTGGTGGAGCAAGATTCTCGTGCACCTCCGGAGGTATATGCCATCAATCCAAACTACCCCTGTTGTCGCTTCCACCGACATCAAGTGCACAAAACCGATGACTGCCATCAGCTGAAAACGGCCATCGAAAGGTTAATACAGGCGGGCCATCTGTCCCAGTTTGTCCAAGGCCCTCAGCAACAGGGTCCTCCCTACCAAGGGCCACCCCGAGGGCACCCAGCGAAAGCAAACACTTGGGTTAACCCAAACACCATCCCCATCGGCGACCCGAAGGGTAAGAAAAGGGAAATTGGAAACCTCGATGAGGAGGAAGAGTACAGCCAGTACCAGGAGAAGAAGCGCCACATCCATATGATCACTGGAGGTAACACAGGGGGGACTCCACCAGCAAGCGGAAGAAGTGGTCTGAATCGCTATACGTGGGGGAAGTCACTCATATGCCCCCGGTAAAGCGGCTGAGGGAGGAGCCCATCACATTCACAAACGCCGATCTTCCCCCTGCCTCCTCTCCACACAAGGATGCCCTCGTCATCCGTACGGAGATCAATGGCACTATCATCCACAGAACATACATTGACATGGGTAGCTCCGTCAATGTAATGTACCTCAGCACATTCAGAGAGCTGCATCTGGAGAGGGGGTCCTTTCGGCCCATCAAGACCCCTCTCGTCGGCTTCACCGGAGACACCATTGATTCCGAGGGGGTCATTACCCTCCCGGTACTATTCGGCGACGGGCTCCATAGAGCCAAGCTCGAAGTGGAGTTCGTCGTCGTCAACATCGACTGCGCCCACAACATCATCCTCGGCCGACCAGCCCTCGAGGACCTCGAGGCCGTCATCTCCATGAGGCACCTATGCCTCAAGTTCCCAGCCGAGGGGGACATCGGCTACTCAAGGGGAAATCAAAAGCTCGCCCGCGCCTGCTACCTTCAGGTGACGAAGAAGGTGAGCAAAACAGAATTCCGCGTTGACACCATCATCGCAACTGTAGAAGAAGAAGAAAAGAGGCCGAGGGCTGAACCGGCCAAGGAAGTAGAAGACTTTGCGCTTGATTCGGCCAAGCCGGAGAGAGTCGTGAAGATTGGAGCCCAGCTCCCCGAAGACTTGAAGACCGGCATCACAGATATCCTCTGCGCCTACTCCATTGTTTTTGCATGGGGGCCGGAGAATATACCCGGAATCAGCCAAAGGGTCAGCACCCACCGCCTCTCGGTGGACCCTTCGGCCAAAACTGTACAACAGCGAAGAAGTCCCCTCTCGGCCGAGAGGAGGGATTTTGTGAAGAAGGAGGTCGTCATGCTCCTCTCCATCAAGCACATCAAGGAGGTAAAATACCCTCATGGCTGGCTAACGTAGTCCTCACACAAAAGCCGCCCACCTTCCGCATGTGCGTGGACTACACTGATTTAAACAAGGCGTGCCCCATGGACCCCTTCCCTTGCCAAATATTGATCAACTGGTGGATGAGACCGCGGGGTGCAAAATCATGTCCTTCTTCGATGCCTTCCGAGGGTATCACCAAATTTTCATGCACGAGGAAGACACCGAAAAAACAACCTTCATGACTCCCGAGGGCATCTTCTGCTACCTTGTCATGGCCTTCGGCCTTAAGAACTCAGGCGCCACTTACACCCGGATGGTGGCCAGAGTCTTTCAGGCTGTCCTAGGGCGCACCATGGAGGCCTATGTCGACGATATGATCGTCAAGAGAAAACAATCATCGACCCACGGTGACGACCTCCGGGAGATTTTCGCCATCATCCAAAAGTTCAACCTTCGGCTAAACCCGAGGAAATGCACCTTCGGCGTGCAAGGGGCAAGTATTGGGCTACATGGTGAGCCAAAGGGGTATCGAGGCTAACCCTGAGAAGATCAAGGACATCATCAACATGGAGCCCCCACGCAACGTGAAGGAGGTCCAACGGTTGACGGGCCGCCTGGCAGTCCTCAACCGTTTCCTGTCCAAGTCGGCGAAGAAATCCTTACCCTTCTTCCAAATAATGAGGAAGACCGTCGGCTTCCAATGGACTTCAGAATGTCAGGAGGCTTTCGACGAGCTGAAACGGTATCTGTCTTCACCCCCGGTGCTTTCCAAACCCAATGTAGGGGAAACCCTATACCTTTACCTAGGTGTTAGCCCGGCGGCCATCAGCTCAGTACTCATCTGGGAAGAAGATGGCGTCCAGCATGCCATCTTCTATGTTAGCAAGACCCTCATGGAAGCGGAAATCCGGTATTCCCCTGTGGAAAAAACGGTGCTAGCTGTTGTCTGGACTGTCAAGAAGTTGGGCCACTACTTCCAAGCTCATCCGGTCCAGGTCCTCACGCACCAACCCCTCGGCGCTTTGATGAGGAGCCCCACCAGCTCCTCCCGGATGGTAAAGTGGGCAATCTTCCTCAGCCAATACAACATCGATATCCGTCTGAGGCCTACCATCAAAGGCCAAGCCCTGGCGGACTTCGTGACGGAATGCACGGTAAGATCAGCCACGGACGAGGAGCCTTCGGCACCCTCAGACGACTGGTGGACTCTCTACACCGACGGCTCCTCCGCTATCAAAGCTTGTGGGGGAGGGGTAGTTCTCATTTCTCCCGAAGGCTTCCGAGCCTATTATGCCATCCACTTCTCTTTCAAAGTCTCCAACAACGAAGTCGAATATGAGGCCCTCCTCTGTGGCCTTCAGCTGGCAGCTAACATGAAGGCCCTACAGATCCACGTCAAAATGCGATTCCAAGTTAGTTGTCGGCCAAATCTCAGGAGAATATGAGGCCAAGGAAGGGAAGATAAAACAATACAAGGAAGCCGCCAAGGAATTGCTTAAGGTATTTGAGGCACGCTCTCTCACTCAAATACCGAGGGCTCAAAATTCTGAAGCCGACATTTTATCAAAGCTCTCGGCCGAATCCTCCGAGCACATATCCAAAATCGCCAAAATCGAGAAGCTCAGCCTCTCCAGCATACAAGCCAGCCCCATCATGAATATACAACAAAGGCAGGAAGACTGGATCTTAGACATCATTGCCTTCATCACCACAGGGCAACTGCCCGAGGATGAGGCCTACGCCAAGCTGGCAAAGTTGAGGCCCCCCAGCTACACCATCATGGACGGAAGGCTCTACAAACGATCTTACAATGGTACGCTGCTCCGGTGCCTTCATCAAGATGAAGCCGAAGTTGCAATGGAGGAAGTGCACAATGGCACTTGTTCAGCTCACCAGGGACCCTTCTCCATGTCTCGAAGGCTCATAATCCAGGGCTTTTTCTGGCCTACAATGGCCCGAGATTGTGCGGATCTCGCCCGAAGGTGTACCGCATGTCAACACTTCCAGAAAGCCCCCGACAGGCCAGCAATCAACTATGCCCCCATCAGCACATCCATACCCTTCGCCCGATGGGGCATAGACCTTGGGGACCCTCTGCCGAGGGGTACCTCCAACAATAGGTACATCATAGTTGCTATTGACTACTTCACCAAGTGGGTGGAGGCCGAGCCCCTTCCCAGCATCACCGAGGCCAGATCATCTCCGACAATGGGACTCAATTTGAGGCGCCCCCCTTCTGTGCCCTCCTAGAGGCATGGGGCATTAAACACACCTTCTCCTCCGTGGCCTACCCTCAAGGCAACGACCAAGTGGAGAACGCCAACCGGACTTTGCTCGAGGGCCTAAAAAAGAAGCTGGAAGCCGAGGGGGGAGGCTGGGTAGAGGAACTCCACAACATCTTATGGGCCTACCGCACAACCCCTCGGCGGGCAACGGGAGAAACACCTTTCTCCCTTTGCTATGGATTCGAAGCGAAAGCTCCCACGGAGGTGACCCTTCCTACCCGAAGGGTGGCCTAGTACGACCCCGAGGTCAATGACGCCAATATGGCCCTCGACCTTCACCTCATTTCAGAATGTCGAGAGTAGGCCTTCATGCGGGCAGAAAACTATCGGAGGCAAGTGAAGGGTTACATCGACGCCAAGGTCCGCTCTCGAGAATTTCAAGTGGGGGACTATGTCCTCCGAAGGAGGGAAGCCAGCCAACCAACCGAGGGCGGGAAAATGGCGCCCAAGTTTGAAGGCCCCACATCGTCACAGCCATCATCAAACCAGGGACTTACAAACTCAAACACCCCAATGGGACAGACGTCCCTAGACATTGGAATGTACATCACCTAGTTAAATTTTATCAGTAATGTTAGGGTGGCCAAGCATTCACAACTAATGAATGTATTATCCTACGGCCCAAGGCCTTCAAATCCGAAGAATGAAGACACCAAAAACAAGAGACAAGACTCTTATGAGCGGCCAAACCCTCATAACAAGCTCCCGGCCCAAGGCCTTATTACAAGCAAGACCCTTCGGCACCAAGTGCCGAGGGTAGACACCCGCACTACCTGCAACGAATGAAGAAAAACACCCAGTGTTCTTCAAAGAAGACCCCTCGGCACCAAGTGCCGGGGGTACGCACTCCTAACAACTTTCAATAGCGGAAGAAAAACACCAAGTGTTTCCTGGGAAGACCCTTCGGTACCAAGTGCCGAGGGTGGACACCCCAATCACCTACGACAAGTAAAAAAAACACCAAGTGTTTTTACAGAAGACCCCTCGGTACCAGATACCGGGGGCTGTTTACCGAAACAAACACCAAGTGTTGTTTCTAAAGTCGTACCCCTCGAGGACGCATTTATACCGAAGGCGCCACCTATCGGTGCCGGCAGCACGTAGTGCCCCCCGGCCATTTGCAACCAGTGTGCAAATGAAAACCCTTCCTTGAAACGCTTTCCGCATCACTACCCCAAGGGTATGACAGGCAAGTAATATGCCCAGGATTTGACTTTCATAAACGGAACACTTTCCGCGCCATTACCCTAAGGGAATGGCAGACATCTAATATGCCCAAGATTCGACTTCCAAAACGAAACGCTCCCCGCGCCATGACCCCAAGGGTATGGCAGGCCATAGACTATGTCTAGCGCCGAGGGGACGACTTTCAAAACTGAGGCGCTTTCCGTGCCATCCCCCAAGGGGAGGAAGGCTACAGACTATGTCTTATGCCGAGAAACGTGTAACACCCCCATTTTTCCCGCCCCAAATAATACTTGAAATAATAATATATTGATAACAATCTTGATGTTTTCCTTAAAAATAGATAGAGTTTTGCAGCGGAAATGACAGTAATGGAAAATGGGTGTGTTACCGCCACACCCAGCCCTCAACTTGGCTGGATGTTAAGGCTATCCACCATGAGTTCAACTGAATTAAAACTTGAATTCAAAATCTACTAACATTATTTAATCTAAGTGAGGACTACACTAAATTCTTCTAAAGCGCTCTCCAGGCTCGTCAAACATCATGAGCTTCATATTCATTATTACCTGCACAAATAAAGTGCAGAAAACGAAACAAAGAAAAGAAAACAAAAATTAGCTTTAGAGCTAAGTAAGTACTACCCAACCCCGTAAAATAATCAAGTTTGGCGAAAATAATTTTTCATATAATACTATATAAAAATACTCACACCACCGCTCTTCTTTTTAATCAAAACATCATTTATCAACTTTATAATCTCAAATACACTTATAGTTAAAAATATTATTTATAAGCTCCCAACAATTAATTAATATCTCAAAAGAAGTATCACTTTTCAAAAATAACTTTTGAAGCTAAAAATATCACCATTCCGAAATCAATGTCACTTTCAGATTCTTTTAAGATGGGCGAAACTCAAGATTCCTCGAGCCCAATGAATCGTTGTTGTGTACGACTCATCCCGGAATTCCGGCTCCCACCGACCACCAATTGGAAACTGAACTTCACCCTTAAGTGTGCACACCCCCTAAAAGGGATTCCAAGCCCTCCAAGTAGTAAGAAGTCCAAGTAGTTCGGACAACGTCCCCCTACCTCACAATGGGTTAGAAACCCGGGTAATTAGAAACTACTACCGCGGCCACCAAAGAACTTTTAAAGTTCTCAAAAGAAATACCGGGAATCTCCCGCCACCAATATTTACCGGGATTTCTCCCGCCACCAATAATCATCATAAACCTAAACTAAACCCGCGGTATATGGCTCTAACCACCCACACCTCGTGTTTCTCTCGAGATGTCAATAATTATTGAAAAACATTATTCCTTGAAAAATCATCTCTCTATATATAGTCCTACAGAATATCTATTTAATAGATACGTCCACCAAAAATTCACATTCATAAATACTCCAAAATTCTTTTACATAAAAAATTCACTCCAAAGTCATACTAGGGATTAAATCCCAAAATATACCTTCAATATTTCTCAAATTCTTAGTCACCCCAAATAGTACACATTCAAAATTCACACTTAATCACATAATGCATAATAATCATATAATACGAGGAAACAATTTGGATTGGCAGAGAAACTTACCTTAAGTCCTGATGCTCCTAGTTATCTTCCTCTAATCCGGTCTCTAGATAATCACCTTTTTAATTAAGATGATATAATTAGTCATTAATTCAATAATTTTAGCCGATTTTCTCCTTTTTATTCTTTTATTCGAATTTATTAATTTAATTAATTAATTATTCGAGTTAATCACTTTTTATTAATCAAATACCTTATTAATTTCGTCATTAATTACAATATTTGAATTCTAAACCTAAATAAAATATCCGACTATAATTAACTACAACATCCATTTTTTTATTTAATAATCACCATTAATTTACTTTACTCATCAAATATTATTTTATTACTTTACTTAACCCATTAATTTATGAGTTCAAATATTTTAAATATTTATATGAAGTCCGAATCTCTAATAATAAATCATAAAAAGTATTAATTGAATTAGTCCACTAATTACATAATTAAGTTATTTATTAAGTCTATATACAATCAATTATTTATGCTAGCTAACCCAATCTTATTTAATTTTCCTTATTTTATTCCAACATCATTTTTAGTCCAGAATATTATTTTCAAACTCAGTGATTTATTTATTTTACCATTAATATTAATATTTCCTTATTTAATTACTTAACTAGTTTTATATGGCCCAATTAAATTAAATAGATTAAGAATCGACTTTATAAATTAATAACCGTATATAACTATAATTTGGGTCTATATTTGACCTAGTCTGTCCAGATATCTATTTTATAATTATTTTCCATAATTATTCATTTAATTTCATATATCTATTAACCGGTTCAATTACAATAAAATATACTAAATCTTAATTTTTATTAATTATAAATGGTCCATAAGGTCCTAGTTAGTCATATATTTATCCTAGTTTACTCCAATATTTATTTCATAATTATTTTCGTTATTTAGTTAATTATTTACTAAATGTGTATAAATTGGCCCAATTACAATTAAATCAATTAAAAATAGCTAAAAATATTATTTTTCAATTCTGGTTGGTCCGAATATGTATATTTATACTAGGTATTTAATTTATATTTTTCCAGATTTTATTTATTTGATTTACTATTTTATTTTTAATTTTTATTAAAACTGGGCCGAACTGGCCCATTAAACCGACCCGGCCCAAGAGTTCTGACCCAGACAACTGAGTCATCTTCTTCAGGTCGATTCCGGCGACTTCGCCGGAAACTAGAAAACTCCGGCGAGCTATAACTTGACTTACAGATAACGGATTTCGACGATTCAAGTTGCAAAATGATCCTTGCGGCGAGACGAAGCTCCTCCACCCCTATCTACGGCGAAATATCTGCTTTTTATAAAGACCCGCTTCCACAACTTGCAACTCCGGCGAGCAATATCTCTATCGTTTCACGACCATTTTCTACGATTCTTTCTCCGTTGGATTCGTCTTAAGAAGGGGAAGGTTTCTAGAGTGTTTTCAGGGTTTGTTTCTGGCTAAAACGAAGGGTCGAAAATTCTGATCTATATATATATACGTATATGTATTATATAAGTTGCAGATTTCGGGATGAAGAAAACACAAGTCCTAGGCTATTATTTATAGGCGTAGGTCGATGTTTTTAGACTGAGATGTTAGAGTTGGAGCTGAATTTTGATTCTTTTGCACTTTTAGGAGTATTAGGAGTATATTTATTATATAACTAGTATTACGTACGTTATTATATATATAATATAAGTATACGTACGTAGGTATTTATATATTAGGAGTATACTACTTAGTTATAAATTAGGAGTATACGTACGTAGTTATATATATATTAGGAGTATTATTAGTATTACTTAATAATACGTACGTAGGTTTATTAGAAGTAGGAGTAGTTAGTTTAGTTTATTTAAAATACTAACTTTTTATATTATCTATACGTATAAAATCTATACGTATTATTATACTTAAAATAGATATATATCAAAGTTAATTTTATACTAAAATGTTACTTCTATTATCGGACCATTTTTATCTGACTAAAACGTCATAAATTTTGAATTTTTTTTATCTGATTAGCACGTTACCACTGTTGAATTTTTGTCTGACTCAATTAATTATAAAAATGTTATTTCCGTAATATTTTATCTGACTAATAAAAATTATTTTTATTTTTATTTGAATTTTTGAAGTGTCACAAAACGACCCTCGATCCCCTCGGAACTCGGAAGGTTAACCCGAGGGGGGAGCTAATGGTGTATGCTGGTTCCTCCCGATAGGCTCAGCCTTACCAAGAAACCCAGTTTCTTGAAGCCTTCCCTTCACTACCCAAAAAAAGTGGGGTGAAGGGGAGTAGACTCAACGAGAAATCAATGAGTACACAACTCCAACAATCCACAACGGGACACCCTTCGACAAACAGCAACAGGGATCATTACACAACAGAAAGATTATGCCGAAGGCTTCCCCAATGGAACACCTTCGGTACCTGAAAGCTAATAATTCCCGAAGACTATCATCCAACAAATGTTGTCAAATATCGGTCAGGTCCACAACTGGCGGCCTCCGACGTCATCCAATACCGAAAGCTTGATCCTATGATAAGGTGAAAATTTGCTAATTCTAGGCAACAACATTTCAGGAATACCGAAGGCATCTACTCGGCCCTTACTACGATATAAATGTTCTACAGAATTTTCTAAATCCAAGCAGCAATTGCCCCCAGCATCTCATCAAGTGTTGGGCCGCAGGTATGCGATGCCAGCAACAGCCAGCCTGCCGGTGCAATCGGACCGCGTGGCGCTTCGCTTGTGCTATAAAGGGGGAGGAGCGTGCTTCACTATCAGCGATTGCTTTTATTGTAGCGGTAAGCGCAACGATCCACAAGTGGTATCAGAGCCAAGGTCACGGGTTCGACCCCCGACAACAGCATGCTGCGCAGTTGTAGGCTGGCAGGTGTTGGGGGGGAGATTGTTGGGCCGCGGGTATGCGGTGCCAGCAACAGCCAGCCTGCCGGTGCAATCGGACCGCGTGGCGCTTCGCTTGTGCTATAAAGGGGGAGGAGTGTGCTTCACTATCAGCGATTGCTTTTAGTGTAGCGGTAAGCGCAACGATCCACATTAAGCACCGAAGAGAATGCTCCCAAGCATTGCCTGAAGGCGTCTCATGCCGAGGTTGGACTTTAAAAGTCCTAAAGTCCACACTTTGGGATCTACCAAAAGCCGAAGGCTCCTCACATATCGCCAGAGGCAAGTGCTCACAGGTCAAGGGAAATTATTCTACAATCCTGAAGGCTCCCTTTACCGAAGGCCACATGATATTCAAACACTTAGAAAATTTTCTAAGTCACCCAAATGGCCCTCGGCCAACTCACATTGCAACAAAGGCCACTCCACTTCATACCGCAAGAAGTGCCTGCTAACCGGAGGCTAGGCGGCTAATTCATACTTGGGAAATATTTTCTAAGTCCTAAATATTTGGCCCTCGGTCAAATCTTCCTGCAGCCAGAGGGGTAAAATGGCCGAAGGTGTGGTGATGAGGAACACTTAGAAGATTTTTCTAAGTCCCAAAAGTTTGGCCCTTGGCCAACCCTAAACCTAGCCGGAGGCTCCTATCTAATTCAAAATCAAAAGGAAGCTATCAGCGGAAGGCCAAATGCATCGCTACACTTAGAAAAGTTTCTAAGTCCTAAGTATTTGCCCCCCAGTCAAACCATGAGACAAACATACAAAGAAGCAAACACATTCATTCACAGGGCAAAAAGGAAACAAAGAAAAGCAATCAAACAAGAGGCCCAAAGGCAGGCATTCATCCATTCAGAAATCATGAAGTAATGTCGAGAGGTGTTGGATACATACAGGCCGAAGCCAAAAGCTATGAGATGTTCACATTACAAAGACAGTTTAAAATTATACAAATACGGGTTACACATCAAACAACTTCGACGTCCTCTTCGACTGGCTTCGAGGAGACGTCCCCTCCGGCCTCTCCTTCGCCCTCGGCCTCCTTCATCAGTTCTGAATCCTCCAAGTCTGGCCTCTCAACATCTGGGGGAAGGGGCACACGAACATCTGGCTGCAGGGGAGGAAGGCCGTATGCTGCCGGATCAAAGTCTTTAGGCTCCATTTTCAAGTGCCGGGCCATCCTCCAGTAGATGAGGGCCTGAGTAAAGAACTCGCCCCCATCGTAATATTCTTTGCCCTTTCGGGCCAACCACTCCACACCAGGGCCCTCACACCACTCATCAACGAACGCCTCCACAACCGAGGACAGCCACTGATTGCGTCCCTCGGCCTTCCACCCCTCCTCCAGAAACCCGCAGATGGCATCCTCCCGCGCCTTGGCGACGGCCTCCGCCTTGGTGGCCTCGGCCTCCTCAGCGGCCTTCTTGATGGGCTCAGCAGCGGACCTCTCAGCTTCGGCCTTGCCCCGGTTAGCTGCCTTCACTTGTAGCTCCATCTGCCGAAGGCTCTCCTCTAACTGGGCCATCTGCTTTACGGCATCAGAATTCTGATGGATGAGCTGCTTCATCTTCTCATCCTGCTCGGCCTTGTAAAGGCGCCACTCCTCTAACCTCTGGGACTACTCGCCGAAGGCAATGCAAGCATGCAAACCAACAATGGAAACAGTTAGAGCAACCATACACAGATAATCTAAGGAAGAAAGGAAGGGGGCAAAGGAAGAAGTACTTACCGTCAAGGAAGACCGGAGGATCTTGTCTTCGAGGGCGTCATCGTCATAAGCGCCGTGGGCTGACCTGAACTGATGTAGTGATGTAGTCTGAACGGGCCTTGTCTTATTTGGTAAATGTTTGATATATGAGTATCTTACAACCCTTGAATGCTAATCTATATAAGAAAGTCTAATATGATCCTATTTGTTTTGACCTCTTTTAGATCTGTAACCAACCAATTAAATACACCCTTAATGTTAATGCGTGAGCTTCCTTTTTCTAGTTTTGCAATTTTTAATACCTGTATTTCTTTGTGTTTTATTAAAGGATTATTAGTTAAATGTATTCTCAACTTTCATCAAATTCACAAATTTATCTTATACTTTCACTATTATTAGAAAAAGGCTCAAATTTCAATTTTTTTCACAATTATTCACTACAAAATATTTCGCTTGTAGTCACGGATTTGGTCCGTGACTAGTTAGTCACGGTTCTGGTCACGGTTTAGTCACGGATTGTTTAAAAAAAATAGTCACGGATTTGTCCGTGACTACATCCGTGACTATGGTTAGTCACAGACAAAATTCGTGACTAACCTATTCCGGCCAACCCAAATTTGCCTTCGGCGGTTTTTTTTTAATTTGAAATTAGTCACGGACGATTCCGTGACTAATTCCGTGACAAGATAAAAAATTAATTTTTTCAACGTTCCAAATTTAAAGTGCACCGACAAATCGTACAAAAATATGTAGTCACGGACACATCCGTGACTACGTCCGTGACTACATGTTTTATATATGCCGCCTCCGCTTCATTCAACAAAATCACACCATCTATTCCAGATAGAATTGAAGGATGTGTAATCTACCCATCTGATGGATTATAGGTTATCCAAGTATGTATAAAATGTAGAGATTTGAGCTCAAGTATTGTGGAGAAGATGAATAATAGAATGATAATGAATTGAGATCTAAGGTTTACAAGCTCCAAAAGGAGTATAAATAGAGGAATAACGGGCCGGGCCGCTAATATGGGCCCGGTAGCCCAACTACATAAAAGACTAATCTAGTATACAAATGACATATAAGCAGTACAATAATACAAATGATATCTGTAAGATGTGTGTGGGCCGCTGTCCGGGCCCAATAGTCGTGAGACCCGGGGGTCCGAGTCTATATACTCTATCAGGAGTCCCCCACTCTCTGAGTCGAGAGTATTCGAGGCGAAAGAGAGTAGAACTGTGTGCAGATCTGTCGCCGTCTGGTGAGTCAACTTCATGAACAAAAATTTGAAATTCTGCTTCTTTGGTTAACGGAGGCGCTAAGTCCCCCGCTCTCCCAGTCCCCCACTCCTTGAGGCGAGTGTAATGAGGTGAAGAGGAGTAGAGTAATGCGTGTCGGATGATGTCTTCAACAGGGGGCCGAGGGTTGACACCTTTTGATCCACGATGGGGAGATGCCTCGTTAAAAACCTCATTAGGAAAAACCCTGTGGGAAAAATCCTAATGAGGGAAAAAGAGTACACCGGATGCCCCCAAAATGAAACAAAAGGTGCGAGCCCTTCGGCTTGGAGATGGAGCTGCAGCGGTGCCCGTCTGCTGGATGGTCGAGGCCGATCTCCAGATGTGGGTAGCTCATCATGATCAGTAGTCCTAGTCATCAAATAAAGATGACTAAGGGATGGGTCGAGCGACCGTCCACAATATGATGTCTGGTTCATCAAATAAAGATGATCAGAACGTAAGGCCGATGGGCCGAGAGGCCTGTACGAGAGCTCCACGTCGTCAAATAAAGACGATTGGGCGATGTGTGCGGCCGAGGGGCCTGCATAAGAGCTCCACGTCGTCAAATAAAGACGACGGGGCGATGGTGTGGCCGAGGGGCCTGCATAAGAGCTCCACGTCGTCAAATAAAGACGACGGGGCGATGGTGCGACCGAGGGGCCTGCATAAGAGCTCTACGTCGTCAAATAAAGACGACGGGGCGATGGTGTGGCCGAGGGGCCTGCATAAGAGCTCCACGTCGTCAAATAAACACGACGGGGCGATGGTGCGGCCGAGGGGCCTGCATAAGAGCTCCACGTCGTCAAATAAAGAAGACGGGGCGATGGTGCGGCCGAGGGGCCTGCATAAGAGCTCCATGTCGTCAAATAAAGACGACGGGGCGATGGTGTGGCCGAGGGGCCTGCATAAGAGCTCTACGTCGTCAAATAAAGACGACGGGGCGATGGTGTGGCCGAGGGGCCTGCATAAGAGCTCCACGTCGTCAAATAAAGACGACGGGGCGATGGTGCGGCCGAGGGGCCTGCATAAGAGCTCCACGTCGTCAAATAAAGACGACGGGCCGATGGTGCGGCCGAGGGGCCTGCATAAGAGCTCCACGTCGTCAAATAAAGACGACGGGGCGATGGTGTGGCCGAGGGGCCTGCATAAGAGCTCCACGTCGTCAAATAAAGACGACGGGGCGATGGTGCGGCCGAGGGGCCTACAAATGAGCTCTTCATCATCAAATAAAGATGACAGAGCGATATATGGCCGATGGGTCTGCAAATGAGCTTCGCGTCATCAAATAAAGATGACGGAGCGATATATGGCTGAACTATGGGCTCCTTTAGCCTTTCGGCCGGAGACCGCAAGATGTTCGCTATATCTGAATAGGGGGGACGAGGCGGTGGACGCCTGTCTGAATATGAGGGCGACGATGCTGATGAGTCGGTCCGAATATGAGGACGACAACGCTGACGAACCGGTCCGAATATGGGGACGAGGCGATGATAAGCCATGCGTCGTATGAAGGCGACGGTCACCATCCAGAAAGGGAATGGCGAGCCTGGTCGCTAGATAAGGACTTCGGCGCTGGGGCCGGTCTAAATGTGAGGACGAGGCGATGATGAGCCGTGCGTCATATAGGGGCGACGGTCGCCGTCAAGGAAGGGATGGCGAGCCCAATCGCTATAACAAGACTTCGGCGCTGGGATCCGGTCTTAAGATAAATAATCACGTTGCGGCCGAGAGGCTGATCGCGATGTGCGGATGACAATGATGAGGAGCCAGTCCGAAATATGATGATGAGGCGATGATGGAGCCGATCGTCATATAAAGGCGATGGTCACCATCCGGGAAGGGATGGCGAGCCCGATCGCTGGCTCAAGACTCGCGGCGCTGAGGAAGCCGGTCTTGAGATAGATAATCACGCCGAGACCGAGGGGCCGGTCGTGATATGAGGACGACGACGATGAGGAGTCGGTCCAAACAATGATGACGAGGCGATGGTGAAGCCGATCGTCATATAAAGGCGATGGTCACCATCCGGGAAGGGATGGCGAGCCCGATCGCTAGCTCAAGACTCGCGGCGCTGAGGAAGCCGGTCTTGAGATAGATAATCACACCGAGGCCGAGGGGCCGGTCGTGATATGAGGACGACGACGATGAGGAGTCGGTCAAAACAATGATGACGAGGCGATGGTGAAGCTGATCGTCATATAAAGGCGATGGTCACCATCCGGGAAGGGATGGCGAGCTCGATCGCTAGCTCAAGACTCGCGGCGCTGAGGAAGCCGGTCTTGAGATAGATAATCACGCCGAGGCCGAGGGGCCGGTCGTGATATGAGGACGACGACAATGAGGAGTCGGTCCAAACAATGATGACGAGGCGATGGTGAAGCCGATCGTCATATAAAGGCGATGGTCACCATCCGGGAAGGGATGGCGAGCCCGATCGCTTGCTCAAGACTCGGGGCGCTGAGGAAGCCGGTCTTGAGATAGATAATCACGCCGAGGCCGAGGGGGTCGGTCGTGATATGAGGACAACGAGGATGAGGAGTCGACCCTATAATATGATGACGAGGCGCTGATGAAGCCGATCGTCATATAAAGGCGATGGTCACCATCCGGGAAGGGATGGCGAGCCCGATTGCTAGCTCAAGACTCGCGACGCTGAGGAAGCCGGTCTTGAGATAGATAATCACACCGAGGCCGAGGGGGTCGGTCGTGATATGAGGACGACGATGAGGAGTCGATCCTATAATATGATGACGAGGCGCTGATGAAGCCGATCGTCATATAAAGGCGATGGTCACCATCCGGAAAGGGATGGCGAGCCCGATCGCTGGCTCAAGACTCACGACGCTGAGGAAGCCGGTCTTGAGATAGATGATCACGCCGAGGCCAAGGGGCCGGTCGTGATGTGAGGACAACGGCGATGAGGAGCCGGTCCTATAATATGATGACGAGGCGCTGATGAAGCCGATCGTCATATAAAGGCGATGATCACCATCCGGGAAGGGATGGCGAGCCCGATCGCTGGCTCAAGACTCACGGCGCTGAGGAAGCCGGTCTTGAGATAGATGATCACGCCGAGGCCGAGGGGCCGGTCGTGATGTGAGGACAACGGCGATGAGGAGCCGGTCTTATAATATGATGACGAGGCGCTGATGAAGCCGATCGTCATATAAAGGCGATGGTCACCATCCGGGAAGGGATGGCGAGCCCGATCGCTAGCTCAAGACTCGCGGCGCTGAGGAAGTCGGTCTTGAGATAGATAATCACACCGAGGCCGAGGGGGTCGGTCGTGATATGAGGACGACGACGATGAGGAGTCGATCCTATAATATGATGACGAGGCGCTGATGAAGCCGATCGTCATATAAAGGCGATGGTCACCATCCGGGAAGGGATGGTGAGCCCGATCGCTGGCTCAAGACTCACGGCGCTGAGGAAGCCGGTCTTGAGATAGATGATCACGCCGAGGCCGAGGGACCGGTCGTGATGTGAGGACAACGACGATGAGGAGCCGGTCCTATAATATGATGACGAGGCGCTGATGAAGCCGATCGTCATATAAAGGCGATGGTCACCATCCGGGAAGGGATGGCGAGCCCGATCGCTGGCTCAAGACTCGCGGCGCTTAGGAAGCCGGTCTTGAGATAGATGATCACGCCGAGGCCGAGGGGCCGGTCGTGATGTGAGGACAACGGCGATGAGGAGCCGGTCCTATAATATGATGACGAGGCGCTGATGAAGCCGATCGTCATATAAAGGCGATGGTCACCATCCGGGAAGGGATGGCGAGCCCGATCGCTAGCTCAAGACTCGCGGCGCTGAGGAAGCCGGTCTTGAGATAGATAATCACACCGAGGCCGAGGGGGTCGGTCGTGATATGAGGACGACGACGATGAGGAGTCGATCCTATAATATGATGACGAGGCGCTGATGAAGCCGATCGTCATATAAAGGCGATGGTCACCATCCGAGAAGGGATGGTGAGCCCGATCGCTGGCTCAAGACTCACGGCGCTGAGGAAGCCGGTCTTGAGATAGATGATCACGCCGAGGCCGAGGGGCCGGTCGTGATGTGAGGACAACGGCGATGAGGAGTCGGTCCTATAATATGATGACGAGGCGCTGATGAAGCCGATCGTCATATAAAGGCGATGGTCACCATCCGGGAAGGGATGGCGAGCCCGATCGCTGGCTCAAGACTCGCGGCGCTGAGGAAACTGGTCTTGAGATAGATGATCACGCCGAGGCCGAGGGGCCGGTCGTGATGTGAGGACAATGGCGATGAGGATCCGGTCCTATAATATGATGACGAGGCGCTGATGAAGCCGATCGTCATATAAAGGCGATGGTCACCATCCGGGAAGGGATGGCGAGCCCGATCGCTGGCTCAAGACTCGCGGCGCTGAGGAAGCCGGTCTTGAAATAGATGATCACGCCGAGGCCGAGGGGCCGGTCGTGATGTGAGGACAACGGCGATGAGGAGCCGGTCCTATAATATGATGACGAGGCGCTGATGAAGCCGATCGTCATATAAAGGCGATGGTCACCATCCGGGAAGGGATGGCGAGCCCGATCGCTGGCTCAAGACTCGCGACGCTGAGGAAGCCGGTCTTGAGATAGATAATCACACCGAGGCCGAGGGGGTCGGTCGTGATATGAGGACAACGGCGATGAGGAGCCGGTCCTATAATATGATGACGAGGCGCTGATGAAGCCGATCGTCATATAAAGGCGATGGTCACCATCCGGGAAGAGATGGCGAGCCCGATCGCTGGCTCAAGACTCGCGGCGCTGAGGAAGCCGGTCTTGAGATAGATGATCACGCCGAGGCCGAGGGGCCGGTCGTGATGTGAGGACAACGGCGATGAGGAGCCGGTCCTATAATATGATGACGAGGCGCTGATGAAGCCGATCGTCATATAAAGGCGATGGTCACCATCCGGGAAAGGATGGCGAGCCCGATCGCTGGCTCAAGACTCGCGGCGCTGAGGAAGCCGGTCTTGAGATGATGGACGGCGCTGGGCGCTCGTCTGAGAATGAGGGACGGCGCTGGGCGCTCGTCTGAGATGATGGACGGCGCTGGGCGCTCGTCTGAGATGATGGACGGCGCTGGGCGCTCGTCTGAGATGATGGACGGCGCTGGGCGCTCGTCTCAGATGATGGACGGCGATGGGCGCTCGTCTGAAAATGAGGGACGGCGCTGGGCGCTCGTCTAAGATGAGGGACGGCGCTGGGCGCTCGTCTGAAAATGAGGGACAGCGCTGGGCGCTCGTCTAAGAATGAAGGACGGCGCAGGGCGCTCGTCTAAAATGAGGGACGGCGCTGGGCGCTCGTCTACAAATAAAGGACGGCGTTGGGCGCTCGTCTAAAAATGAGGGACGGCGCTGGGCGCTCGTCTACAAATGGAGGACGGCACTGGCACTCGTCTAAGATGAGGGACGGCGCTGGGCGCTCGTCTAAGAGTGAAGGACGGCGCAGGGCGCTCGTCTAAGATGAGGGACGGCGCTGAGCGCTCGTCTAAGATGAGGGACGGCGCTGGGCGCTCGTCTACAAATGGAGGACGGCGTTGGGCGCTCGTCTGAGATGATGGACGGCGCTGGGCGCTCGTCTGAGATGATGGACGGCGCTGGGCGCTCGTCTAAGAATGGAGGACGGCGTTGGGCGCTCGTCTAAGATGAGGGACGGCGCTGGGCGCTCGTCTAAGAATGAAGGACGGCGCTGGGCGCTCGTCTACAAATGGAGGACGGCGCTGGGCGCTCGTCTCAGATGATGGACGGCGTTGGGCGCTCGTCTAAGAATGGAGGACGGCGTTGGGCGCTCGTCTAAGATGAGGGACGGCGCTGGGCGCTCGTCTAAGAATGAAGGACGGCGCTGGGCGCTCGTCTACAAATGGAGGACGGCGAGGACGTCTCCTGCTTAGCTCTGGGAAATCTCCCAGACCCCAAATTCCAGTTTCTTCATTCCTTTTTTATTTTTCAGAACAATTTTTGGTTGATTTTTTGTGATTTGGATGAATTTTTTGTATGTTTTGGGAGGATTTCTCACTTGATTTTGCTCTAATCTCTCAATGAAAGCACCATTGATGGATTATAGGTTATCCAAGTATGTATAAAATGTAGAGATTTGAGCTCAAGTATTGTGGAGAAGATGAATAATAGAATGATAATGAATTGAGATCTAAGGTTTACAAGCTCCAAAAGGAGTATAAATAGAGGAATAACGGGCCGGGCCGCTAATATGGGCCCGGTAGCCCAACTACATAAAAGACTAATCTAGTATACAAATGACATATAAGCAGTACAATAATACAAATGATATCTGTAAGATGTGTGTGGGCCGCTGTCCGGGCCCAATAGTCGTGAGACCCGGGGGTCCGAGTCTATATACTCTATCACCATCTCATATCATTTTTCCTGTTTATGCAGATAAGGTATGTAATTTGAATTACGTATTTTTTGTATGAATTAGTTGGTTCAATTTAAGTGTAATAAATTAGAGAGATTATTAATTATAAGCCAAGTAACGAATTATATATATGTCAATTTCATTTAATTTAGTGAAAAATAAGTTACTTAAACGTAGGTTTAATCGTAGTGACGCATTAAGTTAAATTAATTAATTAGCTACATTAGTTAATTAAACTTTTGTTAATATTATTAGTTAAATTTAAATTAAATGCATTTAAATGCATGAAGTAATTAAATTAAATACTTAATTAATTACGGAAATAAATTCCTTAAATTTAGTTACGTTAAACGTAGGTGTAATTTAAACATAGGGTTAATTAAGTTGTATTTAATTAAAATTACGTAAATTAGTTAAATTGTAGATGATATTATTACTTAAATGTAAGTATTATTTAGTTCAAATGAGTTTATATATGATTAAATATAAGTATATGATTTCTTTGTTAGCAATTATTGTTAAGGCGGCCTAATTTAGGATTAATAATGATTTAAATTAGGGTTAGTTAATTGAAACATTACTTAAGTATGATGATTTGTGATTGTGAATTACGTAAATTAGTAAAAAAAATTATAATATGAGACTCCTCAGGTTCCGCAGATGGGTCATATGGGTTATCATTCTAACTCCGGATATGGTACCATTCCTGCAATGAGGTCGACATTCGGATCTCTGTCGTCTGATTTTCTCAATCAATTTCAGTCATCCGGTGGAGGGAGCCGAGGAAGCAACCGAGGAGGCAACCGAGGAGGCAACCGAGGAAGCAACCGAGGAGGCAACCGAGGAGGCAACCGCGGCAGCCGAGGAGGTACCCGACCCTTAGACATCGTGGATGCTGAAGAGGATCATCATCGTGATTATGATGATAATGATGATGCATATGATTATGATGATCCTAATTTTTATCATAATGGAGTCAGACGTGCGGGCATGTAATGATACATTTTTAAAGTTTAACATTTCATATTAGTTTTATAGTTCAGTCTGTAATAACATTTTTTATGTTTAACATTGTATGGATTTTGTTTTTCATTTAATGTTCTAATAATTGCTCTAAAGAAAAATTAAAATAACTTTTAATTAATTTTTTTTTTGAAATGGAAAAACTTTTTTTTAAAAAACAATAACATTAGTCACGGACTAAATCCGTGACTATTTTTTTTTGTCCCGAACGATTTTACAAATTCAAAATTTATTATTTTTTTTTAAAAAAACAGTCACGGATAAATGTCCGTGACTAATACAAAATTTTGAAAATGTAAACCGCAGGCTTTTAAAAATTCAAAAATTTCAAAACTTAGTCACGGATTAGTCTGTGACTAAAATGGCCGAATTTTAAAAACAAAAAAAAATCTTAGTCACGGATCGGTCCGTGACTAAAATAAAAAATAAATAAATTAAAGGTAGTCACGGACCAGGTCCGTGACTACCGTGCCGGAGTAGCAATTCCGGTCAAGAATTAGTCACGGACCGTGTCCGTGACTAATCCGTGACTACACTTAGTCACGGCCGAATTTCAGTGACTACATCGTAGTCACGCGGAATTAGTCATAGACTTAGTCACAGACAAAATCCGTGACTAACATAGTTAGGGGGTGTTTGGATCTAATTCTTAAAACTGCTTCTGCTCCTTCAGGGAGTAGAAGGAGAAGTTGGAGTGTTTGGGTGAAAATGCAGAAGTGATTGTGGTGCTCTAATTTACTCCTAGAATCAGTTTTTTTAGAAGCTGGGGGTACCGGCTTCTGAAAACTGATTCTGATTCTGTTTCTGTTTTAAAAAAAGAAGCAGAAGCAGAATCAGTTCCAAACACCCCCTTAGTCACGGATTTTTTACACTGCGGTCCGTGACTACATGTGATTTTTTTTTGCAGTGATTACACTTTCAATGAATGAATTAGTTAAACTTAAGAAGAAAATCATTTTTATATTTCATATTTTTCACTTTTTTCTAGTTTGAAATTACAAAATTGTATTGCTTATATCTTATTGGTATTGATAAAAATGTGTAATTTTGAAAAAACAAAAAGGAAAAGCATAATTGTTGAAAAAGATAAAGTTTGAGTCTTTTTTGATAAAAGTGAAAGAATAAGATAAATTTGTGAATTTGATAATAGTTAGGGATAAAATAAGCCAATAATCCTTTATTAAATCTCCCTACAATGGATTCACGTATTCAATTCTATGTTGTAAAAACCATACCGGTGAGCGACCAAACAAAATATCGGGTCAAGGGTCAACTCGGACCTGGTGGGCCAACCCGGTCAAGACCGGTAAACCCGGTCAACGCCACACACACACACAAACACACTTATCTTCTATAAATAGTTAAATTTGTAAAGGAAATAATATTTCTTTCCTAATTTTAAAAACTTTTATTTCCTATGGAATAGTACATGAATTTTTATTTTTTAAAACTAAACCATGAATGCATTTTAATTAGAGGGAAAAAAATAAACATAACATCAATTACAAAATCATAAAAGTATTGTACATATGTTTTTTACTGTATACATATTCTGATAGTATATAATAACAATAATGTGTATAATTAGTTTTCATTTTATGAGGCTTTAAGACGTAATTATATTTACTAAAGGATAATATTGCTTGAGAAACAAATGGTTTCAAGAGACTATAGTGGCCGAGTTTGTAGCATTGCTGCTTTGCAGGGCTTTAGGAGCCAGGATCAACTCCCCTGCGTTTCCTCTTTTCTACCCCAAGGGCGGTTTTTACTGGGTAGCGGGTTTCTGCAGTCCCGGCCAGGTGCGGGTTTGATCCGGTTTACCGGGTAATTCCAGTTTTTACTCAATTAGCAGGTTAGGGTTCAACCGGACCAGATTGGTTGCCAGTTCACTTGATTCTGGGCTAATCCGGCCGATCCGATCCGGTTCTTTAAACATAGATTCAATTTAATTTGAAATCCTCAACCTATTCCAACTAAAAATACAACTTTTACAACATTGCTCGAAACAATTTGTACACACGAATAGAAGCAATTAAAGAATGACCCTAAAATCACAAGGGCCGATAAATGACCCTAAAGTGAGTAATACTACGTAATAAACAATTTTAAAAGAAACAACGTAAAACTGGAGTTGGTGGCGTAGTTTTGGACCTGAACATGATGAAATCACGATTCTCGGGCGGACTCAAATTGAGATCCAAATCCAATTCAAACCCGAACACTCTCTTGCTACTAGTCGTCCTCTTCAACACCGGGAGCGCCGCCACCGATGCCACCGCCGCAGCCGATGCCGCGACAGCCTCCACCGTCGATTTCTCTAAACACCCATTCATCGACGCGGCTCGATGTCGCCTCATGTGCCCGCCCAAGGCCTGGCCCATCGAGAACTCAAGCCCACAAATGGAGCAGCAATGCATCTTGGGCTTTTTCGACACTCCCGCCACTTGCTCTACTCCCTGAGCGAGAAGTTTGGGCCTCTTGTGGCTGGCCCGATGACCACCCAACGCCTGGAACGAGGAGAATTTCTTGTAGCACGTGTTACATTGGAAAGACGAAACATCATCGGACGGCGGCGGCGGTGATGACGGTTTTCCGAAGTTCGCCAATAGGAGGAGGTAGTTAGCCATGGCTAGTGTTTCCAAGTCCTCACCTTCTGCATTTCTTTTCATAACGAAAACTAAATTGTTAAAGTATTTGTCACACGTGAGTACAGTGATTTGTTAGAGATGAATGATCGTTTGGAATTGGGTTTGGAGTTTGGTTTGGGTGGTAGGGGTATATATATATATATATATATATATATATATATATATATATATATATATATATATATATACACACGTTGTGTTGGGTAGGTACGTAGAAGAGTTGACTTCAACAATTGTGTGAAGCACGTCTGGCCTGTTCAATTTCGCACGTGGACAGTTTAACCATTTACTAATGCATTTTTTCCAGAAAGTCCAACATTCATAAAAGTCTTCATTTCACAGCCGTCTTGTTGTCTTTCTTTATGAATAAACTGAATTGAAAAGGAGCTTAACTTCCTGTATGTAATTAAATAAGACCTTGACTTTTTTAACTCCTAAATAAGACTAAATTTTTCCGTTTTTCCAAAATTGCCCATGTTTTCCCGTCTGACCTTTTCCTAACGCACCATATCTCTCGGCAATAGCCTCGCCTAATCGTCTCTCTCCTTCCTCCACATCTAAGCAAGGCAGAACACCGTCAAAATAAAGGAAGTGCTGAGCTAAAATAGTGTTGCAGCGGTGCGGTAGTATTTTTGGTGCGGCGGTGTGGAGGTGCGACGGTGCGGCGGTGCGGCTGAAGGCCCTGCTGCGTAACCTGCGTTCTCTCTTCTCCTCTCCTCATCTTCCTCCTTCTTATTCTTCCTCCCCCTCCTCTTCTTCTTCTTTTTCTCCTCTTCTACTTCAAACTATTTGATAGTGCTCTGTACATACGAACAAACTGAAAGCAAAGAAATAAGGAATGTATTTTATTGTCATTGACATTCTTATGACATTGTCATTAACATTATTATGACATTGTCATTGACATTCTTATGACATTGTCATTGTCATTGTTTTTTATTGACATTCTTATGACATTGTCATTGACATTCTTATGACATTGTCATTGACATTCTTATGACATTGTCATTAACATTCTTATGACATTGTCATTGACATTGTTTTTTATTAACATTCTTATGACATTGTCATTGACATTTTTATGACATTATCATTGACATTGCTACAACATTGACATTGTTAAGTATTGACATTGTTAAGACATTCTGATGATTTTCACTTTATTTTGATAATATTTAAAGTATAGTGACATACATAGTGTCATTATTTCACCATTTTAACATGTTTTGACATTCCTTCAACAGCTGCCATTGGAGTCATAAACATACTCCTGGAGTAATTCTTCTCATGGAAGAGGAAGGCCATTGGAGAACACCGGCAGTAATTCTTCTTGTCGGTGCCCACTAGAGATTGCGATTTTCACTGCCGGTGTGCCGCAGCCCGCCACCTGAGTGGCCTGCCGCTGGTGGTTTCCGGAGTAGTCGACGAGCCCCGTTCTTCTTTTCTTTCTTCGAACTCGGCTCTTTTCTTCTGACGATCTCAGCTCGATCTTTCATCGCTCCTTCGCATATTGTGCTCCAGAACATAAGATTCGCATATTGTGCTCCGTATGATGGCAAAATGGCAGCAAGTAAGATTTGCAGGCAACATCATTTTTAGGCGTGTTTTTGTCCTTCCGTTAAAAATTAGTCTTATTTAGGTCTTAAAAAGTTCGGACTCTTATTTACGTTCCTAAGCCTTGTTTTACTCCTATTCAAGTCTTTTTCTCAAAACACTTTATTTTGCATGAATAGTCAATCAGTATTTATTATAGCGTGAGCGGGAAGCCACAAAGTTTTTTTGTTATTTATCCCGGAAGACAAACCGCCAAAATCAGTGGGCTAAATGGTAGGAGTCAGATACCAGTATTTCATTAAAAAATGCCTGAGTACAAGAAAGATGGGGACTATGCCAATACCTCTTCAATAAAAAGCTACAAATAACAATAAATAAGGCCCGGATGGAAAAAACCAGCCCGGAAAAGACAATGAAAGATTACTGGACACATAACGAGGCTATACAAAAATGATCCAAAAAATAGGCCCGTGTTGCCATCACAGGTAATTTGTCCGGGCTTGGGAAGTGTTGTAATGTGCCCGAGTGATATTGGGCCAAGAAATGCGCAGTCCCATTAACTTCCTGGTAAGCATGATGAAAACATAGCCCTTTCCTATTTGCGAGCTATAGGGTTTCCTGAATAAGGGTTTTTCATTTTCGCACATCAGGAATCAGGAGAAAACTTAATTATCGCCATAGATGAGTCTGTTTCCACCTCAAACTCACTGCAACCTGCATCCATCGCCCAACGAATAGCCCGCGATATGGCTTGAATCTCTGCTTCGAGTGCTGATGCTGCCTCAATGTCGAAGCTAGCTGCACAAACAAGCTGACCGCTTCAATTTCTCAGAATCGCGCCTCCTGAAGCCAAACCAGATAAGTAACGAGCATCAGTATTTAGTTTCATCACTCTATTCGGTTTATGCCACCTTAGAATCTGCATATTATACTTTGTTCTGCAAAAATCCTCGCGGATTAAATTTTCACGGTCAACATGGCTGACTTTATGGATAAAATATATTGTACACCCGTCTGTACCGTGCGCATGGTACAACCGACCTTTTTCTTCCTCCTGGGCTTTTGCGCGCTTCTTCCGCTCCGCCTTCGCTTCTTGGATCTAGCTTCGCATCAGGTTTACTATTCATTCGTCACCATTGCTCACCATTGGCCCTCATCTCCTCCATCTCGTCGTCACCTCTCAACACTCATCCCCTTCTCCTCCAGCTCCCTCCTCGTTGCCGTCACTCACCATTCACCCCCTTCTCCTCCAACACGAACTCAACGGCTCCGTTGGCTTTAGTTACCTCTTCTCCCTCTTTTTTTCTTTCCACTTTTTTCCCTTTTCCCTTTTACTTAAGTAGTTTTGTTGTTTGACGGGAGTCTAATTCGTTGTTAAGGAATCCTTGTTGCTATTGATCTCAAATGAGCTTTATATTAAACTCAAATGAGTATATGTCTAAAAAGATGAACATACACAAATGAATATTGAGCACATTAGAAATGAGTTTTATGTTAAACTCAAATACGTATAATGCCCAAAATGAATGAGCACACACAATGAGCTTTTGAATTTTTTGATACTCATTTTGTAAGTTGTGTATGCTCATTTCGTACTGCATTATGCTCATTTGGTACTACATTATGCTCATTTTATAAGGTTGCACATTTCAAACATATCATACTACATTAGATTCTCATATTGAAATTAATTAAATTTGATTAAGACATAATTTAAGACTTTTTAATAAACCAAAAAATAATAAATAGAAAGTGATATATAAGGTATGCAGCAAAGACCGAAGTTCACCGTTAGGCTTCTAGTACTCAAAAGAACAGACTCGATGCTTATCAAAATTGCATGCAATCCGTGATTTTCACCAAAATTACCAGCTTTCCACCGATTGTACGGCTGGCACCGTACGGTCAGTTGCAAGATATACTCTTCCGAGTTTATGGATGTGTAATCATTTTTACTCCCTCTTCCCAAATTATCTTCCAATTGGGGTTTTAGAAATGTTGCAGTAGATTATTTTAGCAGGAATGGAAAATGAAAGTTGGGAAATAATTCACGAGTAAAGGTAATATCAATTTACTTTATTTAAAATTTAGTATGTTTGCATTTAGATTTGTTTCACCTTCGGACTACATAAGATTAGTTTTAAATAAATCATATCAAACTATATCAAATTCAAATAAATTAAAGCAGACTTCAAAAATAGTGAAATCTATCTTAATATAATAACAAAAGGATTCTTGGAGAACAAGTTCCCGCCAAAAGACATGTGTGGACATATAAAAATAAAATTTGTTTCACAACATGGCTTAATGGTTACAATGTATCTTGGTATGGAATGTTGGGATGGAACATTCTGGATAAAACATTGTTGCTATGCAGTAATGAGGAGAGACTTTGGTGCGGTAAACCATATTTACAGGAGGCATCTAGGGATGGGCAAAAATACCGAACCGAACCGGTATGGTACCGAACCAAATCGGTATGTTAATTACCGGACCGAAAAAAGGGGTTTGAAATGGATCTCAAAATTTTTGTCCTGGTCTGAACCGGACCGTACCGGTTCTAAACAATGTCATGACCGGTTCTCATAAAATGAGAACCGGTACCGGACCGAACCGGACCGAAGTATGATTAAATTATTTAAATTTACATTTATACCATTAGTTTGAATAGTGCTTTCACACTTTCACCGCCTTTGCTAGTTCATAGGAAGCCTGGAATCGGACCGATGTATGATTTAATTATTTAATTTGTACTACTATAGTTTAACCGAAATTTATTAATTATGTAATACTACCTCTGTCGCAAATTGATTTGCAAAATTAACTTTTCTTGGTCAAATATTTTCATTTTATTCACTTAATTAGAATGTCAATTTTCAATTATATTTAATTTGGAGCTTGCAACTTTGAAGAGATTTTAATGTATGTAGTTTCTGAATATGTAAACTTTAATTGTTAAAATTTGAATTAATTATCAGTAAAGAGAATTTAATTTTAACATTGATTGACCAAAAAATATTGACTTTACATGTCAATTTGGGACGGAGGGAGTATGAAAATTGATAAATTATGGAAATATTGACCACTGTTACATATATAAAAAAATAGTATATGGAACTCTTCTACGAAAATGAAATTTGACAGTACCCAATAGAATTATAGAAGACCGTTATACACAAAGTTTGTGATATTGATGTTGTAATTAGCGATTTAGTATTGTTGTGATGTTATTTTAGTGAGTGAGGCGGTGACAAAAGCGGCGATGAAGAAAATAAGCATTTGCACACTCATAAGAATATAAGATTATTGCAAGATTAAGTTAATGATGGTCTGACATCTTTTAGCAGAGTATGATTGAATAATATAGATCATTTTACGAATCCGGCCAGGTCATAAAAAATATGAATCCAAATTATTTTCTAATTATTGAAAAACCATATGTGATATGTTAGTGGATCAATAAAAATGAGATTACTATATGTTATTGGAAGATTATTGGATATATGATTTAAGGTGTTTATATGATTTTAATAATACGGAGTAAAAATTACAATATATATATTTTTTTATCATTACAATATATAGAAATCGAAAATACACGTATGTGTTTGTTAGAGAATTCAAAGCATTACGTTTCAACAAATTTTATAGAAATTAGTTCAAATAGGATTAAAACTACAGCAAAAACCTAAAATAGGATTTGCTATGTTTTTATTCGAAAATAGGACCATATGAGTCCTATTGGAAACATACCTATTTTTGCATTCCATTCTTACCCTTCTATTAAATATGAATTAAAAATAGTCAAAAGCCATAATTAAATGTTTAATTCATAATAAATTCGAAAAAAATTCAAAAATTCGTAGAAATATAATTAAAAAATTTATAAAATTTTTATAAAATAAAAAATTCAAAAACTTTTTTTTTTCAAATAATTTTATTTTAAAAAAAATTAATAAAAAATAGTAAAACTCCGTAAAATAAATTTAAAAAAATATGGATGCCTTTCCCACCGCCTGTACTACCTCCCAGCACCACCACCTCCGGCCGATGAAAAAAATGTCATTTTCCCAGAAAAATGCCATTTTTTTTTCTGAAAATGCAAAAAAAATGGAATATTTCTCTTTTCGAATATCAACATTTTCATTTTTTCTGCCATAAATATGGCATTCGTAATGAACTTGACATTTTTTTCCCCTGGTGACTGGAGGTGGTGGTGCTGAGGCGGCATAGGCGGCGACGATTTTTTTTTAGTTTTTTTTTTAATTTCTTTTAATTTTTTTATTTTTTTGAAAAAAAAAATTATATTTTTAATATCGAAATGTTTTTCTTAATTTTTTAGTATTTTTTACGAATTTTTATTATTTTTTATTATTTTATTAGGAATTAAAACATTTTAATAGCTATAAGGGTATAATTGTCCAAGGTACACATAATTAGTCCTATGCAAACATAGTTTATTTTTTGGTCCTATTTGTGAAAAGTGAATGACTTTTAGTCCTATTTTGATAATTAACTCCAAATTTTAAGGTGTAAAATACGCCCAATTGCTTTTTACGTGTCAACTTTTTCTATACATGTGTTATTATTTTTTGAACGGGTATTAGTCCTTCGTAGGAGTAAAATAAGCCCAAAATTCAACAATACGAGTATAATTTCTTTATTCTCAAAATAGGACTAATATATGTCTCTTCTTCCCATTCTACCCCCTTCCTATAATTTCCAATAGATTTATTTTATTAATAAGAAAATCATATTTTTATTTATAATAAAAAAATAAAAAATAATAGTAGTAAAATATTTATAAACTAATAATGAAAACGTGAAAAAATAAAATAAAAATAAAAAAATAAAAAATAAAAAAAAATTATTTATTTTTTTTTTAAAAAGTCCAAAATATAAAATAAAATACCTAAAAAATATTTAAAAAATATGTAGGTCACTACCAACGCGTCCTCTACCTCCCAGCACTACCGACTCCGGTCGCCGGAAAAAAATGCCATCTTGTTTAAAAAATGACACATTTCTCTGAAAATGGCATAAAGATGACATTTTTACTCTTTGAAAATATCCAACTTTCTCTTGCTTTCTCTTCAAAATTGCCATCATGATGACATTTTTTCCCAACTTGGCAATCTTTTCCGGTGACCGGAGGTGGAGGTGTTGGAAGGTGGCTGAGGTGGTGGTTGTGGTCTATATATTTTTAAATTATTTTTTAAGATTTTTTTTTATTTTGATTTTTTTTATATTTTATAATGATTGTTTAGAAATCCTATTATCAAGGACAAATGAAAGGGTAGAATAAGAAGAGTTAGTTCTATTTTGTGAATTTAAAGTTTAAACTCCTATTGTTGCAACTATCCTTTTATTTACTCCTATTTAGGTTAATCTCCCTTTTTTGAAACAAGTGGATCTAGGGACGGATCCAGGATTTTGAGTCAAGGGGGGCGAAAATTTTCGTTAGTGTAGGAGATAAAAAATTCACTAGTGTAGCGGGGCGAATTTTTTTGCTAGTGTAGCGGGCGAAATTTTTCACTAGTGTAAGGCTTTGCGGCTATTTTAATTCAAAAAGAATCATTAATACATGCATGACGACATTTAAATCTATAGATTACATTCTAATTTTAGCAAATCAAAGGAAAATGATATAAAAATAAAAAGGGATATATAACATTTTATTTAAATATAAAGAGTTTATAAGGTACACATTCACCAATACTTTTAAAATAACTTCAACATTGTTTAACTACACGAGTCTTATAGAAATAAAGAATTGATTTTTGAATTACAATTTTTGTCTACCATGAAGGGTGTGTGATATTATTATTTTTAGAATAATATTATATTGCTAATTCCTATATATAGTGCATATTATATTTGTATTAATGCTAAAATAATTAAAGTTTATTATCTGTGGAATAAAGCCTTTTTAGAACGTAGGAAGTAAATGAATTGTGTAATTTAATGTCAATAAACATTTATAGTTTGGATTCACTTCACATGATCTAAAAACTTTGTAGCTAGAGTGTCTGGTATTTAATATCGTTTGATATATATTTTTCAAAATTGTTTACTAGTTATCTAATAAAGATAATTAACAAAACTAATTATTTTTATATAATAAGTATCCTAAATCTTAAGTAATGAGTTGTTCTATTGTTTATTTAAGTTATGTAAATGATTTTAGAAGTTCCTTCTTTTAAATCTTCAATTAAGTATTACATTATGTAAGACTATATATTAATTTTAAAAACTAAAAGTTAAGGGGTACGAATCTAATTAAAATATCAAAATTTTACAAAAAACATTACATATGTAGTAGAAAATTTTGAAAGTCCAAGGGGGACGGTCGCCCCCCGCCCCCCCTAAATCCATCCCTGAGTGTATCCAACAGCTTTAAACATTTATTTTAAATAAGTAGTAGTGCTAAGATACAATAATGTCGGTGTGGGTCTTTAAATTTGGTTCCGTTCGTAATTGTTTTTTGAAAGTAGAAATAACAAAAAAAATCATTTGTATGAGAAAATGATAACAATTAGAGTACTTAATTTAATATTGAGGATCCTGTATAAAATTACAGAATTACATTAAAGTACTACGGATAAAATGCTATTGTAAATAACTTTTTATGTAAGTAATCAAACAAGGTAATTTATATGTTATGTAAAAACAAATTAATTAATTTTTATAGGGAAAATCGCATTTTCAATCCCTCAAATAGTACACACATTAAAATGTAGTACCTGTGTTTTTGACTTTGTAAATGTTACCGCTCAATTATCAGAATTGTTTTAAATGTGGTCATCGTTGTCAAATTTGAACTAACATCGTTAACTTTTATAATTCTAACACAATATTATTTTTGTAATGTGTCTCAAATTATATCCTTACCGTGTCAAAACTTATAAAAGTTAACAATGTTAGTTCAAACTTAACGGTGAAGATCACTTTTACAGCTCCTCGGATAATTGAGGGGTGACACTTATAAACTCAAAAACACATGGACACCATTTCAATATGAATACTATTTCAAGACTGAAAATGTGATTTTTTCATCTTTATATAATCCAAAGAAAATAATCATTCACAATTGACCAAAATTTTGGTATCGCATGCATGGGCAGTGTGGCCGTGTGTGAACCGGTGAAATTCATATCACCCGGGCCTCATGAAAAACACAGTCATGTTTCACCTGATCTTCATCGGTTGGAGTGGTTGGGCCGCGTGGACATTTAATGAAATATTGCAATGCACTCTTTGAACATTTAAAAATTGAATAATTCTATTCACAGTCCCAAATTATTATTCAAAACCATTAATTAATTATTAATAAAGTACATTATTAAAAATAATTTAACCCTTAATAGTAATATACTCAAATACCATCATAGATTTATAATGATTCAACACACTTTGTTTAGAATCACTATATTTTATATTATATTAATATTGGTCATTTAAGTCTTCAAGCATGCTTTTCAATTATAAATCTCCAACCATATAATATATATTAATATTAATATGTATCATTATGTTATTCATTTAAAGAATACATAATTATTGTATAAAATATGGAGATAATTTATTAATCGAGATATGTTATTTTAAAACCCATGTAGAATACTAACACGGGGTCATTTTTATAATTTTTATAAACTTTTTTAGATGGGTTGTTGTTATAACCCATGTTAAATATCAAAACGGGGTATATTTTAAAATTTTACAAAATATTCTAAATCAGTTATGTTTGTAAGCGAGGTGAAAAGAAAAACGAGGTAAGTTTCATAATTAAAGAAACTTTATGCTAGATCTGTTAAACCCCACCGATGCTGAAGAAGTAAAAAAACACTTCGCACGCCTTATTAGAAAAGGAGAGCAGACTTAGAAACGCAAAACGCCAACAGACCTAGACTTTGGCGACGGAAAGAAGACAGCCAGACGGAAGAACAGTTCAGCGCACGGCGGACGACGTTCCAGCGCACGGTGGACTACGTTCCAGCGCACGGCGGACGATGTTCCAGCGCACGGCGTTCGAGCCGCGGACGGCGTTTGAGCAGTGGAAGGCATTCGAGCGGCTTTCGAGTAGGCGAACCTTCCTTTTCAGGTTTCAATTTGACCATGATTATCATAGTTCACATTTTGTTGCTTCTGTGAATTCACGGTGTACATAATAGGTTTCAATTTGTTGATATTGCCTCTGTGAAGTTAGTAGATGATGTTATTCAAAGATAGAATCTCCCTTTATCCTGATGCAGATTTACATTTGGATTAATTTTTGTAAGTGATGTGTTGTGAAATTGTGTCTTTGATGATGTTATTGATTTGTTTTTTAAAATTAAAAGTAATGACTCATTTGACTCATGGGATAGAGAGGGGGCTGATGGGGATGGTGCTAATGAGCTGGGGAGGGGGCTGGTGGGCTGGGGAGGGGGATGGGGAGCTGGGGAAACACAGAAAAATAAGACTGTATAAAGTATAACTTATTAGTTTATATTTCTTTGATATATTAATTTTTGAAATTCTGAACGGGATTTCGATCATAGAGCAGTGCCTAATATTGCAATAAGTTTTTAACAGTTTTGAGGGGACAATCAGTCTTATTTGCCATGTACAAGTCAACGTTTTATCTTGGAGGAGAGCGAGTAGTTCCTCCACTCTTCTCCATTGTCTCTGCCATTTGTTTTAAATACTTTAAAGTCAATGAATGTCAACATAATTGTGATAGGCATTTAGCTCAAACTTGATGAACTTTAAGCTGAAACGTGATGAATATATGTTTGTGACACACCTATCTAGGTGAGCTAGAACTCACTGGTGTAATTGGAGGCAATGTATGTTCTGATGTTTTATTGTTGTTCTTGAGTTTTCCTCCTCCAACATGTCTGAACTGATACTTTTGTTAATTCTTTCAATGTATATTATAAGAGAAATTTTCTTAGGACTAAAACACATTTAACAAGAATAAAGTTCATAAATAGGACTATCATTTTCCTAGACTATCATTGTCCTATTATGAAAATATGACTCAATTCACTCTGATTTTGGGAACTTTTAATCAATTGATTCTTTAATAGGACTAAATAAATCTTATTTGGGGAATAAAACATACTTAGTCCTGTTTTTAACTATATGTTTTTTGTGATCCTATACTGAGCAATTTCTAATAATTATAGATTTATAATGCTCATTGTTTCTTGCATATTGACATTCTTTCCCACCGTGAGTGACATCAGATGAAAACGTTTCTTATAATCTTGATATGCTCTCTAGACTTGGGCTAAAGTTTGTATTCAAGTCAAGCTTTGACAAAACTAATCGCACTTCCTCCAAATCATTCCGTGGTCCTGGCATGTATGAAGGTTTGAAGGTATAGATAAATATTTCCTTTCACTGTGCAAAGTGCAATTTTTCCACTAGATCATTTGAATTAGGTTGTTATAAACAACAAATCCACGGACAATTTAAAGTAATGTATGCTGTGTGCACTTCCATTCAGATCCTTGAAAGGGTGAAAACAATTTATGATGTACCCGTGGTGACTGATGTTCATGAAAGCATTCAGGTGACATTTGATTTCTTATTGCAAAATGATGCATATTCCCGTGTGATAAATTCCTCTTTTCTTGTTTGGTTAAAAATGTGATTTTAATTACTAAACTCATTTATTCCCCTCAAGGGAAAACATGAAAAAAAAATGAAAAATGAATCTTGAAAACAACCTGAGTTGAAGCGTGAACCTTATTAAGGAGCTGTGGGAGGGGGATAAGGCTCTATTTGGGATCCATAATTGTCTTATTCTATCAGAATGAGTCATAATCAGAGCTTTTGACTTTCTTATTTAGCTTTAGAGAACGTTTGTCTTCATCTTTCTTTCACGCGTCAGACAAAGATCCCTCCCCCTCAAATTTGTTTGACGTTCTTCTATTCAGAATTGAACAACATGCTGGATAAACAAACACTTTTCAACTGCGGGCTCTGGTACCTCTCTTAAGTTTAAAGTCAAAATGTGTTGTTTTCATCATGTCCCGAGTCTAATAGTTACTCATGCAAACAAGATATATGAGATGCTTTGTTATTGCTTTTTTCAGTGTGAAGCAGTGGGGAGGGTTGTTGATATAATTCAAATTCCTGCTTTCTTATGCCGGCAGGTAAGTCTATCAGCTTTAACTCTGGCTTTGGTTATCAAATCTTAGTGCGATTATTTTACAAGTGTGGATATTGTAAGTTATCTCTATTTTAAGTTTTCTCAAGTTTACTCATTAGATTAGTTAAAATATAATTTTATTTACTTGAACTTTTTTGTGTTAGGTATCTACACCGCTTGTGCATATCCAGAAATATTGGTCATGTGCATATTCATTGATCCACAGACCATTCAAGGAGTAGGCAATTCTGTAAATGAGGTGCAAATGTATATATCTACAAGATTAAATGAAGGCGGAAAGCAATGTTACTTGGCTCCTTATCACTACTAGTAAGTAAAAGTTACTAGAACACATACTTGGCTCCTTGTTGAAGATAAAAATATTTTTTTATGTATTATTTTATTTTTAAATTATTGTTTGTCTTTTATCTTATTTTTTATGTATACAGGAATCATTGACAGCTCTTTATTCTCTCTCCTGTCCAAAACACTATTGTCTTCTTGTGTTCTTTGGGGAATAAGCCAAACACTATTGTCTTCTTTTGTTCAAAAGATATTGATGAAGTACGAACTCGTTGGGCATCATATTTCTTATAAATGACGCAATCCATCAACGACACATGATGAACGTGTTTGTTTAAGTTTTTGAGTGATGATGAAACTTGTAACTTTATACAATGTGTAAATACTCTAGATTTGTGTAAGGATTGTTTTATTTTAGCTTATTATTATTATGTACTACGTTGTTACTTGAACTTGTTTAACATTTGTGGAAGAATTGAAAAATAGCTTGTGTTATTGTTTTATATGGATCAAGTGAACATGTGAAAAATTGTGCTATAGTAGTTGATGATACTGTTAATGATGTGATTATAGTATAAACGAGGGTCTTATTGCATTTTTTTGCGTGAAAAATAACGAAAAAATTGAAGCCTTTCACATTAGTTGTGAAATAACTGATGTGATTGCTTTTCTACATGGGTTATAACCGATGTGAAACACATGTTCTGAAAAAAATGAAGCTTTTCACATGGGTTATAACCGATGTGAAAAAACCTATGCTTCGGGAAAAATTGAAGCTTTTCTACATCAGTTGTAAAATAACCGATGTGGTTTCTTTTTTACATGGGTTATAACCGATGTGAAATATCATTAAAAATGCCGTTTCGGACTATCTTCTATATCGGGCACTAAACGACCGATGTAGAAAGAATTTCCACATCGGCTGTTTGACCGATGTGAAAAGTCAATACTTTTCACATGGGCTGGAATCACATCGGCTGTTTGACCGATGTGAAAAGCCTTTTTTGACCGATGTGAAAAGTTTTTTTTGTACTAGTGATATCCTAACTGAAAGCAGTTGTTTTATATAATTCATATGTGTGTGTATTAACACACTCTTAATATATTAATCAATCACTCCTTCAATCAACTAATATAATATTAACTAATATATTATTGAAAAGTATACAAAAATCATATTTACAAAAGATCACACATGTCAAATTATTTTTAATGATGTTTTTTCATTAATTAATAATTAATTAGTGGTTGTGACTTGTGAATAGAAAAAAGGGGATGTGAATAGAATTGCCCTTAAACTTAAAATTATTAATGTAGTTGTGATTGTCACTAGGCCAATTTTAATTTCTATTGAGCTATACATGATGTTTGTTGTGCTTTAGCAAGAAGAAATTAGTGATGTGGATATAATGAATAAAATTTATTAATTAAGTTAATTTAGATTATATAAGGTTTCCAGTTAATTTAATTACAAATTCATTATCAAGTTCTTAATTTTGAGCCCAATATTAAACAACGACCTAATATATAAGAGACATGATCCAACTGATGACGAGGGCAACAAAACCCTAGTTCGTTTAAATGCATTTTAAACATGCACTGTTTTTAATAAGATAAGTTGAGTGGGAGAATTTCCTTTCTAATGTGTAGTGCTTTAAGTATAAAAATTTGCATAACATGTGAATCAAAATTATTATTTTTATTTAAATACTTATTTGACTTTTTTGAATTAGTAGACATACAAGTTCGAATCAAAATCTTCAATTTCTCTTTTTCTGTTTTACTTCATTTGCCATGGCACATGTGCATTTTCCCTAGGGGTGGGACTTTGGAACCAAGAATCGGAAAATCGCTGGAATTGAGCCGTTAAAATACGGTTTGGTTCCTATACATGAGTTATAAATTGTTAATGTTTCGGTTCTTATTCGTTGTTAACTGTTCGGTTCCTAGTTCCTATAAAAAATATGTCTACGGAACCGTTAAGGAACTATTATTAAAAAATAAAAAATTTGAAAGTATAACTAGTAATAACAACAACAACAACAATAATATTAACATTAACAACACCAATAATTATAGTAACGATAATAATAATAATAATAATAATAATAATAATATATTCGATGACATTTAATCACACAAAAATTTAAATTTAATTCATGGAAGCGAATGATGATGAATACATTAAACTCGTTTTTTAACAAATCATATTTTGTTCCATTATGGAAATTTCATAATTATAAAATTAAACCAAATTAATTCGTGTTGGTTCGACATATTTTTTCTTTATTCTACTATGATGACTCAACTTTTATTGATATCAAACGACAACGATTTTCATATATTATTTAAACAAAATTCAAAAAATATTTCATTCTATTAAGCATTGAATAAATTAAGTTTGGACTTGACGTTTGAAGTGATAATTAAGAGATTCAAAAAGTACTTATTGCCTTTGTTTTGAATTTTCGACGTTTTCACGTTGTAGAAAGTAAATTGTTTTAATTTTTTATGGAAAAAAATTATGCTTAGGAACCGATAAAAGTATGAATCAAACTGTTTGCTATTGGTTCGGTTCCATAACGGTTCTTGAAACTTTAGATAGGAACCGAACTAATTTGATTAGTTATGTTTTTTGTAATGGTTCCACTAATTTCATATAAGAAACGAATCAGTCCCAAACCTAATTTTTCCTTCTGTTCCCATGTATATCTGCTTTGCACTCTTGCTATATTCCAATTTTCCTATTGTCTTCTTCTTTGATTTGCTTTTTCCTTTTTTACTTTTTGTTCATTTTGTTTAGTTTTACTCACTTTGTTGTTTGTTTTAGAGATCTATATAATTCTTTTTTTACCTTTCCATTTTTCTTCATCCTCTTTTTTATTTCATGATTTCATGTAGACATTTATCATTTTCTATTATCACTATTGGCATAAAAGTCACAGTTAATAAAAAACTTTTGACTATGTTTTGTTATTTGAACATAAAATGAAAAAATGAGATGGTGATAAATGTGGTAGTGTTCACTAGTCAATATTGTGACACTTAATGCCACTTTAAATATTGTGTTAACTATTACTCTCATTCTAATCTAACAAAATTATAATTGTGAATGAGAGTTGTTACCGTTAACTTATTTCATTACATCTTGTGCATGACAAGTTGTACATTGCTTTTAAAAAATGGAGCCTTACTTTTTAATAGAACTTCTTTACCCTTACCATTCTCTCCTAAACTCCCGTATAGCATGTTGCTCTCTTCCATCGCAGCAGTTTTAAGACTAGCTCATGGATTTATATATATAAAAACTTTAGTTCATGGAGTATATTTTACTCAATAACCTATTTCAGGCACAATAAAATCTTCAATCATGATTTATGCGAATGATTCTTCTGAAATCTCTTTTTGAGTTCGAGAGTTGAAAGAAATAAATAGGAAGAGGAAGATCACTTGACTCGATTTTGATGATAATTTACTTAATTAAATATTTTATATGTTAGTATTATATGTATATATACTCCTATATAATTAGGTTCTAATGAGAAAATGACCGTAGGAGAGAAATGAGAATAAATATGAACCGTTGGATTGTATTATGTGAAATTGAATGTGCATTAGGTGAAACTGAAATGTGCATTAAGTGGAATTGAAAAGCGCATCACAAATGATACGGCATAGTGACATTATGTGAAACTGAACTGTACATTATGTAAAACTAAAATGTTAATGAGGTGAAACTAAAATGTGAAAAATAAAAGGTATGATGCGGTGACATTTTTGTACCTTTTATTATGCACTTCAATTTCATCTAATGCAAAATTGAGTTTTACTTTTTATTCTGCACATTCCAATTTCACCTAATGCACATTTTGGTTTCATCAAATGCACAATACAGTTTTGTTAGAATAATTATTTATTGTGTTCAATTTATTTGTAATTTATTTAATAAGTCTTTGTATTTAATTATTTTAGCTGAGAGAGAATTATGGCTCATTTAATCTAGCTCTAAAATAGCCCACACGCCTCATAAGCTGCATTCCTAATTGTATTAGACAGTTCGAATATCTCTCCTATAAATATAGGTTAAGATGGCCGAAAACTGCTAAGTCTCTACACAATCTGTTTCCGCATATTATTCTCTTCACTACTAGAAAAATGGTCTATAGTGACACTAAATTAGTGTCACTAAAAGTTTTAGTGACACTATAAAAGTGTCAACGAATGGTTGGAACTCTGATACTAAAAAATGTGTCACTAAAAAGTATCAGTAAATTGTGACACGTTAGTATCATAAAATATAGTGATACATTTGCATTGGTATACTTAACGACATTTTGATATCATATAAATTAGTGATATCACTGGTGTTACAAAAACATATGATACTCTTGCGTCATCCAGATTTATGATACTTTAATGTTTATAAAAATTCTGACATGTTTTTGTCAATCCTTTTTTTGATACTATAGTATCAAGTATTAAACACGTTTAATACTCTTTTTGCACCACCATATATCCACCTAAAAGTTTAATTTTTAAACTTGTAAACAAATATAAAACAAATTCATAATCATTCAAAGTATTCCATAACTGTCATATAGATTCAAATCAAAGTCAATTCAACATGAAAATTCAAAGGTAAGTTAACCTAGCTTCTTTTCAAAACAAAGCAAAATCCAAAATAGGGCTGCAAACATTAAGTAATCATTACATATGTTCTGGAAAAACATAAAGTACATCACAATCATCAAAATCTTATGTCCTTCCAACCATTTGTACTGCTTAACAACCATACGAGCTTCACAAAAATCCATCTAGCACAAATTATTCAGGTTCGTCACTTCAGCCTGTAAAAATAATAATGATAACTATTTCAATCATCACACTACATAAAATCCTAATTACTGAAAACTACATTCTTAACACATTTATCTCAATAAATAAAATTTCAACTTACTCATTCAGTAGGTTTGCTGCATATGAGACCCATTCTTCAAGTATTTGCAGTATATCATCTTCAGAGTACTCATTGACTGTGGAGAACTAAAGCAACACCAAAACAAAAACTTAACATTGCTTTTAAAAAATACTACAAAACCAAGAATGAGAACCTAAAATCATTTCATGTGTAGGAAAAAAACTGAAGCATCACACAAAAATAAGACATATGAAGGATTGCATTCTGGTAAACACATTCAAGAGGAAACACAATAATCTCACACGACATATCTCTCAAAATCCAAACAATAAATGGGTAGAATTCTAGTTTTCGTTATTAAGAACAACCTAGCCGTGTCATTATGTTTGCTGCCCCGTTTTCGTTTCCGTTTATTTCCCTCGTGTTTCCCAGGTATGTAGTTGATTGATTCAACCTCTTTGAGGACATCTTGACCTGAAAAGGCTTTAGGGGGTCCCTCTCTCTACTTTGTTGTTGAAAACCTTTTTCAACTCTCGGAATTTATGGTCATGAGGTAAGAAACGACGATGGTCCATATACACACATTTCTTGCTGAATTTCAGCCATGTAGAACGAGTTTTTGGGCCACAAATGGGACATGCATAATAGCCTTTGTACGTACAGCCGGATAAGTTACCGTTCGCCGGAAAGTCACTAATAGTCCACATAAGTATCGCCCTCATTTTAAACATCTCCTTTTTAAAAGCATCATAAACATCTACACCTTCGTTCCAAAGAATTTTGAGGTCATCGATCAATGGTTCTAGGTAGACATCTATATCATTTCCGGGTTGTTTCGGACCAGATATTAGTAGAGATAACATCATTAATTTTCTTTTCATGGTCAACCAAGGCGGAAGATTATAAATGACTAACTGGACTGGCCAACAACTATATCTAGAACTAAGTGAGCTATGTGGATTCACTCCATCACTTGACAAAGCCAATCTGAGATTCCTAGATTCTTCACTGAAGTCTGGCCACATTTTATCAATGTGCTGCCAAGCTGCACAGTCAGCTGGATGACGTAGTTTACCATCTTTCAACTGATCGATGACATGCCAAGTCATGTTTTCAGCTATGTTGGCTGATTGAAACATGCGTTTGAACCGCGGAATAGGAGGAAAATACCATAACACTTTCACAGGAACTCTATGGCTATGATTTATAGCTCCGTTCTTTTTTTCCTTAAACCTACTCTCCCCACACGTTGGACATTTGTCATGATCGGTGTGTTGTTTATGAAAGAGGACACAATCGTTCCGACAAGCATGTATTTTTTGGTAATCTAATCCTAAGACTTTCATTATTTTCTTGGCCTCATACATTGACTTGGGAATGGAATTATCAGAAGGCAATATGTCACTAAGTGCTTCTAATAAAGATGTAAACCCTTGATCAGACCACCCATATTTTCCTTTGATGTTAAATAATAACATCACCCCAGACAACCTTGAATAACTTGAACCTGATTAAAGTGGTTTCTCAGCATCTTCAACCACATCTCTAAACCTCTTTGGATTATTGTCTAACTGGTCATAAATATCCCCTAACATGTCCTCAACTTGGTCGTGATCATGAAACTGTGAATGTGAGGTGTTAGGTGTTGGATTTTTTTCAACCTCCCCATGCTTAGTCCAAACAAGATATGATTCCAGAAAGCCCACTTTGAATAAATGGACTTTGATTTTTTCAGGGGATTGAAAGTCCATATTGCAACAAGTTTTGCATGGACACCTAATTGACCTACGATTGGCAGAATTAAGTATAGCACAGTGAATGAAATCATTGACTCCTTTTATATATTATGGAGACAATCTGTTTCCATCCCTAATCCAAGACCTATCTGTTTGCATATTCATACCAGATATGTGAACACAAAGACAAAAGGACCAACTCAAACAAGATAGACTATTCAAAAAAATATAATTATTAACCACAGATCTGTGGCGGCAAAATAGTTAACCAACTAATGTATACACTATACAACCAAGTATATTTCTACAGAGTGCATAGATTTCGAGCTCTCAAAGCAGTAAGATATACAAAAATAGATGTATTTTCCCAAGTGTACATACTAGACTGAATTTTAATTTGAGCACCAGGAAGTTTAGGCTGTCTAACACGTGATTTTTCTGCAACTAATTACTCAACGAAAATGGCAGCTTTAGGCTGTATAACATGTGATTTTTCTGCAACTAATTACTCAACAAAAATTACAGCTTTAGGGTGTCTAACATTACATTTTTCAGCAGCTAATAACTCGATCAAAAGTATAATTTTAGACTGTCAAGGTAACATTTTTCAGAAGCTAATAATAACTCAGCCAAAAGTATAGTTTAGGCTGCCAAAGAATGCATTTTCAGCAGCTAAAAACTCAACCAAAAGTATAGTGTTGGTCCAAAATAGGACGCTCGTAGGCTTTTAGGAAAGCTACGTACGACACTCAAGCAGGAATTAGGAAAGTACGAATATGGAAAGTTAGCCAAAAAAAGCATATAGAAGTTGTCCCCTCTAATCTGAATTACAACCCGCCTTTTATAGGCGTATACAAATCGTAACTGCTATCGATAATAATGACTAATTAATTACAACATTAATACGGAATTAAATACATAATTAATAGCGCATTAATTGCTTGACCGTTACTCTTCCGATTGTGGACTTGGATCCACGGGTCCAAGTTCGGGGCTTGAGCTGATTAGGTTCTGGGTCTAGTCCCATTACTCCATCACGAGTCCCCCACTCCATTAGTCGAGTAGTAGACTCGGCTAAGAGGGAGTAGTCCAAGTCAATTGCTCTTCTCCGAGACTACAAGATCCCCACCCTTGTCCGTGTTGGGGAGATGTCTCATTAAAAACCTTCATTAGGAAAAAACCTAATGGGAAAAAATCTTAATGAAGGGAAAAAGAGTACATCTGACACCCCCAAGTTGAAGCAAGAGGTGAGATCCTCATCCTTTATTGCAATGGTCGTCATCTGCGAATAGGGTGGATAGAACTGTTTTTCTCGTCGGGCTCAGACTCGTCAGGTTTGTCATTTGCTTCCTTGAAGACGGTAAGACCATCAGTCCTCCACTTCATTCAGTTGTACCTACACATAAAAGAAACGAGTGTAGAATATATAGAGCATCTGGCCTGGTGTCGAACCACGGCTCAGTGTGTAAGTGAGTCGGTCTCACTACTTGAAAAGAGTGACATCAAGTTCCCAAGTTAGGCCTCAACCCAGTCTCCGAAAGAAAGATTGAATCCACGAGTAAGTGAGGCGGACTCCTCACTCGAACGGATAATCCAACCCCAAAGAACTAAAGTATATCAACCTTTTCGAGAAATGTGAATGTCAATTAAGTGACAAAATTGCTCGGAGAAGCGTGGCTCTAGGCCCCTAACAAGAGTTTAACTCGCCGCCCGAGGTTAGTAGTTCGAACCCGCAAGCAAAGACTTTTGAACGGGTGACTCGTCCCCCGAGGTCGGAGTGTGATGCACTAAGAAGTGGTAAGAGCACGCAAGAACTCGTATGAAGTCAAGGGTGTGCGGTATTAACATTTATATTGGAACTTATTCATCGTCACACTCATATGACGTGACCCGGTGGCGCGAGTGTGTGTGCTCGGCCGGTGTACGAGTGTGTGTGCTCGCCCGGTGTACGTGAGTGATCGGATTTCATAAGCCCGTTTTTCAATGTTAAAATTGCACACGCTTAACAAGAGTAAAAGCAATTAAACCACTTAAAATATCTTTTCAAATGTTTGAATTTATGATTTTTTTTTGTATCAAATATAGAGGATTTTTGGAAACTTAGCTTTAGAACCAAACGGGCCCGAATCCGTTGCTGAAAATTCAGCCCGTCGTCCTTGAGGAGAATCAAATTTGGTCTTAGTGTAATCTTGGTCCATCCACTTTAACACATAGCAGACTCTTGCTCCATAGGAATTAGGTGGGCGCACATTTGAAGACCTATCTCATGAATAGGCGTGGCGATGAGGGAGACTAGCAACGACGTCGGTGCACAACATCCAGTTGTGATTGGCGAAGAGAACAGGAGGAAGTGGAACTGTAGCACCTTGGATTGGGATGAATTTCTTGATTTTTTCCTACAGGTATGTAAGAGATCAATAGAGGCTCTCAATGAAAGCACCAATGTTGGTCCAAAATAGGACGCTCGTAGGCTTTTAGGAAAGCTACGTACGACACTCAAGCAGGAATTAGGAAAGTACGAATATGGAAAGTTAGCCAGAAAAAGCATATAGAAGTTGTCCCCTCTAATCTGAATTACAACCCGCCTTTTATAGGCGTATACAAATCGTAACTGCTATCGATAATAATGACTAATTAATTACAACATTAATACGGAATTAAATACATAATTAATAGCGCATTAATTGCTTGACCGTTACTCTTCCGATTGTGGACTTGGATCCACGGGTCCAAGTTCGGGGCTTGAGCTGATTAGGTTCTGGGCCTAGTCCCATTACTCCATCATATAGTTTTCTTATTGAATCTACGGTTGCTAACACATACCATCGGACTACACCAATATGACTCTACTTGAGAGTGACAGAAGAAAGTTTGTAAACATGAAGCTTTGAACCATTTAGTTAAAATTTCACAAATGAGAAACTGCAGCAATGCTTGAATTCGATAGGGAGACGCTGACATATTTCTCTCCCTATTTTACCACGAAGGTAATTAATTTTATGGAACTCTTTTTTCTGTAAACATTCTTTTTGTAGTTGGATTACATATTAGTATATTAGTTTGTTAAATAAAAGTCATAGAACACTTACTATCATCACTGAAACTGCAAAAAAATGGCATCCTAAAAATATAAACTTTATTCATTAATAAAACTGAAAAGAAAACAAAAAACTGTAATAGTAACAACCTATCTATCCAAACAGCTAAGAATTCACTCCGAAGCCAAAAACTACATATCACAAATACCCTTAAACATAATATAGCTACAGGACAAGAATTAGAAACATTTCAATAGAATCAGTTGACAAATTACCAAAGAAAACTTAAACCTCGACCAAATCAATAAAATCCCACAAAACAAATCATATGATCCCTCACAATTGGGAGGGATGAAAGAAAGATGTACCTTCCAGTGACTGCAATGGGGTATTAGGAAGTGAGATGGGCGCTTTCTGAGAGCTTAATTCGTCGATGATTCTCTCGGGTTCAGCCAGCAAGAGGAGAGCTTGCGTCGTCGAAGGGGGTGGGGATTAATTTGATAGTTATCAGTTCGAAGGAGCAAGAGGAGAGCTTGCGTCGAAGGGGCTAGAGCATGCGTCGGTATAGCTAGGGTTCTTACGAGCTTGAGCGACAATTCCCATTTAGGAAGAGATGAGGAGTTGATGAAATGTAAGAGTGGGCTGAATGTTGAAATGTACGTATGTGGGCTGGATCGATCGGATGGGAGAGGGAAAAAATGGTTAAGTGTTGGAGGAAATTAAATTAAGTGAATTGTTGTGGTGGGGCCAACAAATAAGGAGGCAAAGATGTGGAGGGAATTATAATGGATGAAAAAATGGAGGGAATTAAAAAGTTGGAGCCAAAAGAGTGGTATCATTTCGGCTCTAATATCACTATTTTTATTGATATTATAGTGTCATGAGTTAATGACACTTTTATGTCAATTTCAGTTAATGCATCTGTCAGTGACACTAATTTTAAAAAGTGTCACTGTAAGACAGTTTTCTAGTAGTGTCTGTAGAGCCAGTAGATTAGAAATTCTCTCTCAAGCTTATTCGTTCGAGTACTGTGTAATTGTTCTTCATAGATTCATCATTATATATACACGGTATACGTTATTGGTGAGATTTCTCTTTTACTGTTTAAATTCTTCCAATTATTCTTAGATTATTCGACTGTTTAATCTGGGCATATCTCACACAATTGGTATCAGAGCCTCGACGCAATTCTGTTCTTGAGAATCCTTGATTTTTTCTGGAATTAATTTGATCAAAGTTACAATTTTTGGTTGAATTAATCTCTAGATCTGTTCTAGAAAACTTACTATTTTAGAATGCTGCTTGTACAAGGAAACCTACGGAAGAAGTATCCCTGTAAGATCAGGTTACCAATTTTCATTCATCCGAGTTCTTCAGAAATTTGAAGGTCCGAAATCTTTCTATTTTCAGGAGATCCGAAATCTTTTTCCAAAATTACAATCTCGGACGCCCGCAATCTTTTTCCGAATTTATAATCTCGGACGCCCGAAATCCTTTCCCAAAATTTATAATCTCGGACGCCCGAAATCCTGATCCGAGTTTCTAATTTCATCCAAAATCTTCTTCCGAGATCTGAATCCGAGATCTTTTTAATACACGTACCGAAGTCTTAATTTTATCAGAATAGTTCTCGCCTTTAAGATCAACAACAGTCATGGAAGCATACACACTTGGAAGTGATTCAAGACCTCCTCTGCTTAGAAGGGGAGAATTTGTTGTCTGGAATGTTCGCTTTCTCAATTTCATTTGCAGTCGAGACAATGGGAAGAACATTCTTATCTCTCTTAATGAAGGACCGCTTGAATTTTGGGTTGATGTTCCAGCCATCACAACAAATAATCCTCCCACACCAGCCGGTAAAGCATTGAAATCTGAAGATGATTACACAGAACCCGAGAAACTAAGAGCACAGGCTGCTCTACTTGTTGCTACTTATCTGTTACAAGCCATTCCCAATGACTTGTTTATGCAAATTGATAGCCTTACCACTGCTAAGGACTTATGGGATGAGATTCATCAGATCATGCAAGGCACTGATGTTGGAATTAAGTCCAAACGAGCACACACTCTGACTACATATGACTTCTTCGCCGCCAGATAACCTGATGAAGAACTGGAAGACACCGATCAATGTTTTCTCATGGTCCTGAACAAGATGAAGAAGATCAACATCCGCAAAACAAATATGGAAGTTAACCTTCGCTTCCTGAGATCTCTAAAGCCCGAATGGAAGAAAACAGGCAAATGAATCAGACAAAACAAAGAACTAGATGAGCTGACCATCCATAACCTCTACGACTGTCTATGTGAATTCTGTGAGGATATTCTTGAAAAATTCAACTCTTCAAAGGGAAAGCACATTGTTGACACACTTTCCCTCCTTACATCTGAGAAAAAGAAGAAAGAAAAAGCTCCTAAAATTACCTTTAAAGATAACTCATCTGATGAAGAAAAGAACATATCTGATTCTGACCCTGAGATTAATGAGCTAAAGAAAGAGCTAGCTTTGCTGACCAGCGTGACGAGGAAAATTAACAAGAAGTTCACCAGATTCAGAAATCCTACTACAAACAACAAACAAAGAACTTCTTCCTCAAACTACTCTGAAAGAGTCAGCAGACAATCTGATAAGACAGTCATCAGTGACCCAATGAAGTGTTTCAAATGTGGAAAGCCAGGACACTTTGCTTAAGAGTGTCGATCTGCCAAGAAGAAGGACTTCAATTACTATATGTAGAAGGCACAACTCACTAAACAAAAGGAGCAAGGGGTTGTCTTAATGGCTGAACATGACAGCTGGCTCGAAGATTATGAAGATAGTGAACCAGACAACTAGGCACTGATGGCAAGGGTAACCGAATTTGGTAGTGAAAGTGATGACTCTGAAGAAGAAGACAATGGTGCTACATCTGCTGAGAATGAGGTAAGTAACCTAAACTCTTTAATTTCTCAACAAAATGACAAAATGAAAGAGCTAATCACTTCACTTAAAAGAGAGAAAAACAAAATAAAGGAACTTGAAGACAGACTTGCTAATAATCAAAAGGTTCTGGAAAAACAAGTGTTGGAAGGAGCATTTGAAACTGCTCGCTTAAAAGATTCACGAGATAGAATTTCTAAGTTAGAGTCCGAAGTAACAAAGCTTAAGCAAATTGTTAGTGACTTAACTGAGGAATGTGATGAGAATAAACGGCACCGTTCTAAAGCTGTTATTCGCTATGATCTAATTAACAAAGAACGAGGTCAACTTTACTCTAAGATAAAGGAGTTAGAGGATATCTTAGCCAAGAAAGGTCAAACCGAACAAACAATTCATCTTTTGAACAGTAAAATCAAGGATACTCGGTTTTACAACCCTAGAGAAGGATTGGGCTTTCAAAATCCTGAAAATTTGAAAAAGGTCGAATGCATTCAGCTATACGACATAAGATACATGAACATTAGGGTTGACAAAACTTATGAAATTCACCGGTGCTTCTGAAACTATTGAGGAAGAAGAGGAGAAAAGGAAAAATAGGGCTAAAGCTAAAATTAGTTTTGATTATACTGCTCTCAATGACAGCTATGCCACTAGAGAAATTCCTTTGTCAAATGACTATCTTACCCATTCTCCTCCTGAGAATCATAACGTGTCTAGTGAGGAAGAAGCCTCAACCTCGAAGGATGCAGAACCCTACGTTCCTCCTCTCATTAAGAAATTAGCTGACCTTCACTCATCTTTTGAAGAGGAACGAGAAAAGTTTGAACTTGAAAAGGAAAATCTTTTAAAGAAAATTTCTGAATTGTCTAACGGATCCTCTCAAAGCTCAAAATCTCCTAAGACTTCCTTTTCTAATGAACATGCAAAGAAAACCAATTTTGAAAAGAAAAGGAACTTATTTTCTGCTCCACATACAGGAAAAGTTTTCTCGAAAACCAATGCAGGAAGGATGACCTGGGTTCCGAAGAAGAAGTTGAGCGAGGATACAAAACCTGAGTAGATAAAGAAGATTTCTAAAATCTTTAATTTTGTGGAAAAGTCTTGTAATAGATTTGGAAATTGTTTTTGTTCTAGTTCTCCATATAGTTCCATTAGTTTTGTTTCTTATAGTTCTCCTAAGCTTTCTTCTTCTTCTCACTCTAGCTATGAGGATTCCATTTCAAGTGACTATTTTAAGCGTGATCAATTAAATTCTTCTCCTTTTTCCAAACATGATGTGTGTGACGTGAATGCAAAAAATAAGTGTATTACTTTCTCTTTTGTGAACGGTAAATGCTTGAATTATCCTCTCAAGGTATATTTTGTCAAACATCTCAAAAGATTAGAAAGAGAAAGTTTTCACAAACACTGAAACATGTCACTCACAATACCAGAACCTTCCAAACAAATTTCATAAAGTCAAGCAAGTATGGGTTCCTAAAAGAGATCTAATTAAAACTGAATCAATTCTTTCTTCTCATAAAAAGGATGGACCCGTCCTTAAATGGGTACCTAAGGCTGCTTAATTTTGCAGGTCAGTCATGTATGGTACTTAGATTCAGGTTGCTCCACACACATGACTGGGAAGAAAGAGCTGTTGAGCAACTACATTGACAAGTTTGGTGGGAAAGTTAAATTGGGAAACAGTGACTCTGCTCCTATCCTTGGATTTGGAGATATCTGCAATAGCAGGGTCACAATTAAAGATGTTTCTTATGTTGCTGGGTTAACACACAACTTGTTTAGCATCGGGCAATTCTGTGACAAGGGCATGAAAGTCATTTTTCGAGCTAACAAGTGTTGTGTGAAGGATGATCAACGGAACACCATTCTGAGGTGTAGACGCAAATCCAGTCTCTACACCATTGTGTTGAAAATAGTGTTTCCCAATTCAGATTTCCGCCTGCTGTCAAGAGCATCCTCTGAACTAAATCAACTGTGGCATAAGAGGATGTCTCATCTAAACTACCGTGATCTGTATACATTGTCATCAAAGAAGCTCGTTACTGGTCTGCCAGCACTGCAAAGCAAATGTGATCATCTATGCGATTCTTGCGCACTTGGAAAAATGAAAAGAGCTTCTCACAAGGAAAAAATGACGACATCTACTACACGTCCTCTTGAATTGCTTCACATGGATCTTTGTGGGCCCATGCGTACACAAAGTATCAATGGGAAGAAATATGTCCTGGTGATAGTAGATGACTATTCAAGATATACTTGGATCAGGTTCTTACGCTCCAAAGACGAGACAACAGGCATCATCATCACTTTCATTCGTACTACACAAAATCTACTCCAGGCAACCATCCTCTTCATACGATATGACAACGACACGGAGTTCAAAAACCAGAAACTCAGTGAATTCTATGAGACTCTTAGCATCATTCAGCAATTCTCTGCAGCAAAGACCCCATAGCAGAACATGGTGGTTGAACGAAAGAACAGAACTCTTGTTGAAGCTGCAAGAACCATGTTGATCCATTCCAAACTACCACATTCTCTCTGGGCTGAAGCTATAAACACTGCTTGCTTCACTCAGAACAGGACCACTATTCACAAAAGGTTTGGAAAGACACCATATGAGCTGATCAACCGCCGAATTCCCAGTGTTTCTTTTCTAAGAGTTTTTGGATCCAAGTGCTTCGTGGCTATTTACAGGGAAGATCGAAGCAAGTTTGATCCAAAAGCTTTTGAAGGCGTGCTTATTGGCTACTGCTCTTCGTCTAAAGCTTACCGAGTATACATCAGAGACAGAAAGAAGGTCATTGAAAGCATCAATGTGACCTTTGACGAGAAGGAAGAACAGGCTTCTGTACATATCAGTCCAGAACCCGATATCACTGGTGTTCTAGCACAACTACCCGCATCATCTCCCTCACCTAATTCCAACACTGTGGATCTCGATCATTTACGTGCCCTTGTTGTGAGGTGCACTCAAAATAATATCAATACAACACTAATACGTAGTATAGCGAAGTAAGGTTCGTATCCACAGGGAAAGGAATACTTTTCTTCTATATAAATAGTAACAAAGGGGGTTTAGATTTGTTTGATTTAAATATACTAAGATGAACAACCTATATGAGTTTGATTAATAGATGTGGTGGCTTAGTTTTGCTTTTATCCGCTTAATGAAATGTTCGTCGATCCCGGTTATATCTTTAACTATCTTCCTCTCGAATACTCAATCGAGGAGTATATCCAGTTCATCGAGGGTAGTTATTAATAACGAGATGCGTTCATTAATAAAATTTACTATCGAGTCAATATAGAACAAGCGCCGTATATTAAATTGATATTAGCAATAAACTTAAGATGAAAAACGATTGAGATTGATAACCTCAACACAAGCAGTTTATTGGTTTAATCAATATAATTAATTCCCCTTGGCCTATTAACCATGAGATGCATGCATTAATAATCCAATTTTACTACCGTTGAAAGAACCGAATTAATAACAAGCGTATTAACCGATTGATTCTAGTAATAATTAATATGAGAAACAAAACTAGTTGATACTTTAAGTAATGTTTAAAATATTAACATGAAATATGAATAGGAATTAATCAATACTCAAGGAAGAAGATTAAAGAAAATAACTCACAACTTACAAATTCATTAAGCTTCAAAGTAGCAAAACCAAGATGGAAGAGTTTAGCTCCTCATTTGGAGACTAAACATGATGAAAAATATAAAGAAAGAACTATTCTATACTGAGCTTAGATGTACAAAAGAATTGGATCCTTTAAAAGTGAAGGAAAATGGGGTTATTTATAGGTGTTTTCAAGACCTATAGCCGGATACCCGGCCGGGTATTTTGACATACCCGACCGGGTATTTACCAAATCAAATATTTTCCCATGTTTTTGTGTCTTCTGCACGTTCTTTGGTCCGAAATCACTTCATACCCGACCGGGTATATGGAATACCTGACCGGGTATTTTCTAGTTTTGCAGCAGTTTCCTTTGTCACTTCATACCCGGCCGGGTAAAGTCCATACCCGACCGGGTTTTGCATAAAACTCAGGTTTTTCCATCCTTCTTTCATCCAAACCTATCCTAAACTTATAGCTCAACTAACTACAACTTACAACAAACAATAAAATGCTAAAAATACGATCACAATCAAATGGAAACTAACAACTACAAACTTGCATAATACTGGTAAATAAATATTACAAATGATAATAAAAATGTACACTTAGGCACTAACAACTAGTGCCTATCAAACACCCCCGCACTTGAACTTTTACTCGTCTCGAGTAAAACAAATCCTGTCCATGAAGTTTCCAAACCAACAATTGTAGCAATTACAACCATTCACAAGTGCTTTTGAAAGTCAACATAAAAAAATGTTTCAATGATCAAAGCACGTGAATAAAAGGTCTTCAGCATCATTGGGTTCCTCTTCTTTTGCTCCTTATGTGTACTCTTAGGATCCTGCATATATAAAAGAAATACTTTCTCTCATTCTCTCATTTTGCGTAGGTGCCCTTTCGGGTTTCCATCCCAGCTTCCAACATTTTCCTTTTTAATTCTCACCAAATCACTCTTCTTTTTGCTTTTATTTTGCTTAAGTTGCCCTTTTTGGGTTTTCAACCTAACAAGCTTATTTTTTTTAATTTTTTTTATTTTTATTTTTTTAAATAGCAAGAATAAAGAGCATGAAATGGAAGCATACCAGAATAGTTCTCCCCCCAGCTAGTTCATGGCACTGCCCCTAGTGCCCACCCGCATCTCCTCCATCAAAGAATCCACCCTGACCATAGTAGCTGTCATGAAAACCGTCCGCATATGGATATTCATCGTCATTTGTGTCTGAGCTGCCGTCATATCTGCCATCACCACCTCTGAAATCCCTGCCAGTACCATCACCGCCAGCTTGTCCACCTCCTCCGGAGCTAGATCCTTCGAAATTACCCCAATGTGAGGGGTCATACCATGTAGGATGTTGGACTGGAGTGGGCATGTGGGAAAAGTACCCTTGGTGGTCAAAATATGCGTACATAGGGCCGAAGGGCCGTCTCTGATCGTCTTCCACCCTTTGGTACACACTGTAGAGATCGTCGATGCGTGTGTTCATTGCCGTTTGGTTAAGATTGAGTTGTTGTATACCGGCAAGCATTTGTTGTTCAAAGGGGGTGTATTGAGGGGGTTGGGGATTGGGTTGTGCCTGTGCTTGTGGTTGTTCGGGACTGGGTGGTGGCTCAAGTTGAGGGATGTCATAAAGATAGTGATCAGGAGTAGTTCCGGGTAGGCAAAGGTGTCTCCTATCCCCGAGTTGATGGTTAAAAATGTTGGGGAGTTCATCGGAGGGGATTGTAAAAAGTTGTGTGGGTGAGGGATTTATGGTCCAATGGTAAAATGTTGTGGTCCCAATGGTGTGGGAGTGACTCAAATCATGTGCAGTGAGTAGAAACTTAAGATTAAGGAAATTCCAATCTTGTACTTCTCTATTCGCACAATAGCCAAATTTGGTACAAATATGATGTATGTACCCTCCTATGAAAATATCACCCATAGCCTCACTTTCCTTTTTTAGATGGTCCCACAAATATGAAGCAACATCTAATCTAGGGGCTTCTGGAAAGATACCCATAGCAAGAACGGCCAATTCACTAATCCTTGTTTGATGACTATTTGGCCTCCCAAAGACATTATACCCAAACCATTTCAATGCGATTCGAAGGGCAGGGTGTTGAACATGTGTAACATGCATATGTGAAGATTTAAAAACCCTAACCCCTGTCATTCTTCGCCACAAGTCATGCACAATGGTTTTATCACTTCTTGCCTTTCTTTCCTCCACACTTAAAACCGGTAAACCAAATAGCTCGGCAAATTCACATTTCGTTAAAGTTCTTGGTATGTTGTTATAACAAAATGTGAGTTTGCTCTCATAGGTGTCCTCTATGTTTTCAGTAAATTCAACCGATGCTAGGAACTCATACATAATTCTCTTGTAGATATTATAGGACATATTGAACAATGTAGTAAGTCCTATGTTGTTGCACAATTCTAGCATCATATCATACAACATCAATGCTCGCAATGTTTCATGACAAAGAAATCGGGTTGAATGTACCTCTCGGTTGAGTTGGGTGAGGAATTTCTTGTGATGAGCCCTAGAGGTGAATTCGATGCTCTCATACCCCGGAACTTGTGGAATTGGAGCACTTGAGTTGGAGGAAGATGCTCTAGTCCTTTTTGGTGCCATAGTTAACATTTTTCTTGGACTTGGGGGTTGGAATTTCGGATTTGGGACTTGGGGGAGTGAAAAATTCGGACTCTTGAGAATTGGGTGTTTTTGAGGGTGTGGAGGTGTAGAGAATGATGTGGGGAAGAAGAAATGAGGTTAGGTTTGGGTTAATTTGAGAAAAAATCGGACCCTTGAGGATTTTGGGATAGGGTTTTCGGATTTGGGGATTTTGGGGTATGTGGTGGTTTTTGTGGGTGTAGAAATGGAGAGGATGATGTGGGGAGGAAGATTATGGAGTTTATTTGGAATTTTGGTGGATAATTAATATGGATTTGGAGCTTTAGAATTTTGGCTATGGAGGTTTGGGAAGGTTTTTGCTTGTGAGTAGGGAAGAAGATGGAGGTTTGGAGCTGATTTGGGGAAGAAATCCCGTCAAATATAATACTGTTTTTCGCACAAATACCCGGCCGGGTATTTCGTAATACCCGAATGGGTATTCGATTTTTCGCAGGCAGAATGTTTTTTAGCCAAATACTCGGTCGGGTTTTTGTAATACCCGGTCGGGTATTAGGCTATTTTATTGATTTTTTCAGCTTTTTTACCCGGTGGCTGTGTTGCCTGAGTATTCCAATTTTGTGCTGTTACCCGACCGGGTGTGGGATATACCCGGGCGGGTTTTCCTCCCAGATTTTTTTTAAACCAAATAAAAAATTTAACACACACAACTGAAAATGGGAATAATTAAAATAAAAATCTGGGTTGCCTTCCAAGAAGCGCTTGATTTAATGTCGCGGCACGACGGTATTTTTATTTTATTTTCTGTTTTAAGTGGGATCGTGAGTATCCATTGTTTCATTTTCAAAAGCCATGTTTGGCCATGTTTCATCTTTCTTCTTCGACCTTTTCCAGTAAGGCTGAATTTTCTTCTTCGTTACCACCTCAAGTATCGGTGGTTTTAACTCGCACTGAGGCGACTTTTCAAATTCTTCTCCTTTCAAAATAGATTTTTTTGGCTCAATTTTTATTTCATTTAAAATTGAGAAATTTTTGGTTTCCTCTGTAACAAAAATATTTATTGTTGGTGGTGGTTCAAAAACATTTAAAGAACAAAGAGATTGATCTTTAATTTGTTTTTCGGTAGAATCAAAGATGTTGAATTCTACTTTTTGATCATCAAGTTCTATTGTTAATGAACCACTAGACACATCAATTTTTGTTTTAGCGTTTTTGAAGAAGGGCCTTCCCAAAAGAATGGGTGTAGTTTGGTTATCATCTCCCATTTCCAGAACATAAAAATCAACAGGGAAAATCAAAATTTCTACTTCTACTAGCACATCTTCTACGTTACTACACCCTTCGGGTAAGTATTAGACCGATCCGCTAGTTGAATCACTACACCAGTTTGATGTAGTGGGCCGAGTTGTAAGGATTTATATAAGGAATAAAGAATGACATTTATTGATGCTCCTAAATCCAACAAGGCCTTAGAAAATAAGGTATCCCTTATTTTGCAAGGAATAGTGAACATGCCTGGATCGCTACATTTCTCAGGGAGTTTCTTTTTAAAAATGCCTGGATAACTTCAACCTTTTGTTTCCCTTCCAGTTTATTTTTCTTTTTCATTGTGCATAGTTCCTTTAAAAACTTTGCATAACGGGGAACACTTTTGATCAGTTTGAAGAGTGGGATGTTTACCTCAGAATCGGCGAAGGTTTCGTAGATGTCCCGATCATTCTTCAGCTTCCTCGTGTCTTTCAATGCCTCAAGGAATGGAGAATGTGGTTCATATGATGACAGTGGAGGGAATTTAGTTTTCGTTGGCTCCTCCTCTTCCGGTTGAAAACCTTCTCCAAGATTAACCTCTTGCTTCTCCTCCTTATCTTCCCGTGCTTGCAATTCTTTACCGCTCCTCAACATGATTGCATGGAAATGTTGTCTTGGGTTTTGCTCAGTTTGGGAGGGGAGCCTACCCGAATCTTTTGCTTCAAGTCGACTTACGACACTTGAAATTTGGCTAACTTGAGTTTCCAAATTTTGAATACTCGACTTGGTTTCATGTTGGAATTGCATCATGGTTTGTTGGAATTGCCCCATGCTTTGCTGCATTGTTCCCATATTAACACGGCCAATGCTCGAATCATGTCTTCGGTGGACATACTCGAGTTTGATGTTTGGCCTTGTGGTTTATATTGTTCAGGAGGAGGGTTTGTTTGTTGTTGAGAATTTCCGTTCCTTAAATTCGGATGATCTCTCCATCCCGGGTTGTAAGTATTGCCTTGGGGCTCGTACCTCCTTTGACCTTGGAACCCCAAAGCATTGACTTGCTCGGAGTTCTCTTCTTGTAGCGTTGGGCAGGAATCAGTGGGATGCCCCTGTGTTGAGCATATGCCGCAGACCTTGGCTTCTTGGGTTTTCAGATTTAAGAGAAAATCTTTTACCAAAGAAGTCAAGCCGGTCACTTGACTTTCTAACGAATTGTTGGATTCTGCTGCCATGACTCGTTTTGATGATGACCTCCCGTTGTAATGTCTCGAGTTTTCGGCCAACTCCGAAATGAGATCTCTTGCTTGAGAAGGGTTTTTGTTAACAATACCCCCTCCGCATGCCACATTTACCATGCATTTATCTTGATCAACAAGACCATCATAGAAGTAGAGGATGAGATCTTGTTCCGAATACCCATGATATGGGGAACTAGCACATAATTTTTTAAAGCGCTCCCAATATTCGTACAAGGTCTCATTATCTGCTTGCTCAATGTTGCTGATTTGCTTCTTGAGACTTGAAGAGATAGATGCGGGATAGTACCCATCAAGGAAGCTCTTTTTCATTTGAGCCCATGTATTGATGCTCCCCGAGGGAAGATAAAATAGTCAATCTTTGGCGGTGTCTTTGAGGGAGAATGGGAAGGCTCTCAGCTTGATTTTCTCCTCGGACATGCCATTAGGATACATGCTTGTGCACACAATATGAAACTCTGACAAGTGTTTGTTCGGGTCTTCTCCTCGTAGACCATGGAAAGAGGGAAATAGATGAATGAGCCCATATTTTAGCTCGAATGCGACCCCCGTATCAAGAGTTGAAAAGTGATACATAAGGGTTGTTGATTTAGATTCGGAGCCGTGAGCTCCCTCAACGTTCTTGTTTCAAGAGCCATATTGATTGGCTCTTCGGTGTCGCTAGAATGAGAACTAGCACTTGATGATTCCTCCGAAGAAGTATTCGGAAATAAATTCCTAAACCTCTCGAAGGCTTGTTTTGTTTCGGGCTTTGTTTGGTAGGTGATTTGGTTTATAGATCGGTGTTTAACCATATACTCAAAGCTCAGAAATAGAAAAATAAACACTCTTTATATTTTTGTTTAATATTTTTTTTTTCTTGAAATGAAATAAAAGAAAAATTAATTGCCTTTCCCCGGCAACGGTGCCAAATTTGACGTGCCCTTGTCATGAGGTGCACTTAAAATAATATCAATACAACACTAATACGTAGTATAGCGAAGTAAGGTTCGTATCCACAGGGAAAGGGATACTTTTCTTCTATATAAATAGTAACAAGGGGGGTTTAGATTTGTTTGATTTAAATATACTAAGATGAACAACCTATATGAGTTTGATTAATAGATGTGGTGGCTTGGTTTTGCTTTTATCCGCTTAATGAAATGTTCGTCGATCCCGGTTATATCTTTAACTATCTTCCTCTCGAATACTCAATCGAGGAGTATATCCAGTTCATCGAGGGTAGTTATTAATAACGAGATGCGTTCATTAATAAAACTTACTATCGAGTCAATATAGAACAAGCGCCGTATATTAACTTGATAGTAGCAATAAACTTAAGATGAAAAACGATTGAGATTGATAACCTCAACACAAGCGGTTTATTGGTTTAATCAATATAATTAATTCCCCTTGGCCTATTAACCATGAGATGCATGCATTAATAATCCAAGTTTACTACCGTTGAAAGAACCGGATTAATAACAAGCGTATTAACCGATTGATTCTAGTAATAATTAATATGAGAAACAAAACTAGTTGATACTTTAAGTAATGTTTAAAATATTCACATGAAATATGAATAGGAATTAATTAATAGTCAAGGAAGAAGATTAAAGAAAATAATTCACAACTTACAAATTCATTAAGCTTCAAAGTAGCAAAACCAAGATGGAAGAGTTTAGCTCCTCATTTGGAGACTAAACATGATGAAAAATATAAAGAAAGAATTATTCTATATTGAGCTTAGATGTACAAAAGAATTGGATCCTTTAAAAGTGAAGGAAAATGGAGTTATTTATAGGTGTTTTCAAGACCTATAGCTGGATACCCGGCCGGGTATTTTGACATACCCGACCGGGTATTTACCAAATCAAATATTTTCCCATGTTTTTGTGTCTTCTGCACGTTCTTTGGTCCGAAATCACTTCATACCCGACCGGGTATATGGAATACCCGACCGGGTATTTGCTAGTTTTACAGTAGTTTCCTTTGTCACTTCATACCCGGCCGGGTAAAGTCCATACCCGACCGGGTTTTGCATAAAACTTAGGTTTTTCCATCCTTCTTGCATCCAAACCTATCCTAAACTTATAGCTCAACTAACTACAACTTACAACAAACAATAAAATGCTAAAAATATACGAGAATCCACAACCACACGATCCATCTCCTACACCTTCTACTGCATCCACAGCGGCAATACCTACTCCTGCTTCAACTCCATCATCTTCTGCAACCATAGCTGAGACTGAAACTACAACACCTCCATCCACTGATCTTACATCTTCATCTGTTTCTCATGCTGATATTCCTTATGTTGATCAGTAACCCAACAATAATGCTCAGCCGCTCCCTCATGTTAGAAAATGGACACGTGCTCATCCACCTAATCTCATACTTGGAAATCCTTCAAGTGGAGTATGCACACGATCTGCTACCTAGAATGAATGTCTATTTTCCTGTTTTCTAAGTCAATCTGAACCTACTCATGTCACTGAAGCGTTAGCTGATCCTGATTGGATAATCGCCATGCAAGAAGAAATCAATCAGTTTGAGAGACTGAAAGTCTGGTCACTTGTGCCTCGTCCCCCTGGAAAATCAATCATAGGCACTAAGTGGATCTTTAAGAACAAGAAAGATGAAGACGGGATTGTGATTTGCAATAAGGCCCGATTAGTTGCGAAAGGCTACAATCAACAAGAAGACATCACTATAATGAGACGTTCATTGAAGCCATTCGACTGTTCATGGCTTATGCTGCACACACGAACTTCACCATCTACCAAATGGACGTCAAAACAACATTCTTGAACGGGATCTTGAAAGAAGAAGTTTATGTTGATCAACCAGAAGGTTTCATCAGTGAGAAATATCCAGATCACGTCTATCATCTGGATAAAGCTTTGTATGGACTCAAACAAGCCTCGAAAGCTTGGTATGAGGAACTGTCCGATTTCCTTGTTGATTCTGGATTTTCTAAAGGAACTATTGACACTAATCTATTCATTAAACGTCATGGGTCTCACATCATCTTGGTTCAGATCTACGTTGACGACATCATTTTTGGATCCATTGATCCAACACTCTGCACTGCGTTTGGAAGTCTAATGCAATCTAAGTTCAAAATGAGCATGATGGGTGAAATGAATTTCTTTCTTGGACTACAAGTGCATCCATGATTTGCTGAAGAAATATGGTCAAGAGAACAACACCCCTGTGAAAACCTCGATGACTCCTGTTTGTAAGCTTTATTCTGACCTATCGGGAAAGCATGTGAATGTTACCACTTATAGGGGAATGGTTGGTTCATTGCTGTAGCTGACATCAAGCCAACCTTATATTATGTTTGTTACTTGTCCTTGTGCACGCTTTCAAGCAAATCCAAAGGGAATCCCATTTGTTGGTTGTGAAATGAATTCTTCATTATCTGAAAGGAACTCCAAACCTAGGACTCTGGTATCCTAAGGAGACTACTTTTGATCTGATTGCGTTCAGTGACGCGGATTTCGCTGGATGTAAAATGGACAGAAAGAGTACTTCTGGTAATGCTCAATTTCTTGGAGAAAAGCTGGTTTGTTGGTCGTCAAAGAAGCAAAATTGTGTGTCCACATCTACATCGGAGGCTGAATATATTGCTGTTGCTAGTTGTTGTTCACAAGTATTATGGATGATGACTGAACTACGCAACTTTGTATTCTATTTTGATCACATTCCGATCTACAGTGACTCAAAAATGCGATTGCTATCTCATTCAAACTGGTTCATCATTCTCGCACTAAGCACATTGACCTGAGATCCACTTCATCAAAGATCAAATTGAAAAAGGTCACGTGGACCTATACTTTATGTGCACCGAGCTACAATTGGCTGATCTATTCACAAAAGCTCTGGACGAGAAAAGATTTCAATTCCTGGTATCTAAACTGGGAATGCTGAATTTGGAATTTTAAAATCGTGCACAAGTATAGGGGGAGTTTTTAATTTTAATTTTAATTTTTTTTGTGTGTTATGTCATTTTTTAGTCTGTTTCTTGGTGTGTCAATCTGTTTCCCTAAAATGTGCAAACATTAAGGGGGCAGCAAAATATCAGTCTGGTCTGAATGCTACAATTGAGGGGGAGTATTTTAATTTCTTTTAGTATCCACCATTTTTTTTTTAAATTTTGAAAATCTCAAAAATATTTTTTTTAACATTTTATTTTAGTCACTTTGGGAATTTTAGTCTGTTTAAATTGAGTCAGTTTCCAAATTCAGAAAAATCTAAAAAGAGTTTAGTTTTTTTTCGGGTACATAAAGGCTGAACCATTTCCTTTTGTTCATCATCTTCCTCCCACTCTCTAAAAAATCACTTCAAAGCACTCAACGGTCTTCTCTTTTTCATCACCGAGTTTTTCTTCTCAAAGCTTCTTCAAGGTTGTCATCTTTTTCATCAAATTATTGCACGTGTGTGTGTGTGAATATTTTGTTTGCAGGTTCACCAAGAAGAAACGACGTGGAGGAATCTGGCAATAACCACCGGAAACCTCCCTCCCCGTCGACGGACAAAATCATCACACCAAACGTACTCCACCCTTGATTCAAAAGAACCTCCATAGCCAAGAATCTTGAAATCCATAAACCATTCAATTCCTTTTAGCCGAAATCATCATCACAAACTCGGAAAACTCTTCCCAACCGAATCCACCTTCCCGAGAAATCTTCCGAAATCCCCTTTTCAAAAAATATCCTCCCCGAAATCCTCCTATCCGAAAACCCCATCCAAGATCCTTAAATGGGCATCCGAAATCATTAAAAATGGGCTCCCGAAATCGTTTGACCCGAATTCCATAAATCCCCCGAGATCCTAATCCAAAAATTCCATCCGAGACCCGTCACCCGAAATCCCCCAAACCAGGCCTCCGAAATCCTACATTCTGAAATCCCTACCAAAATCCTTGAGGTCAGGCTCCCAAAATCCTTAGCCCATTTAAATCATTCAAGCCTACTTGACCAAGCCCATAACCCATCCTTTGACTAATCACTGTTTTGATATGTGCAATTTAGGCAAAATGGCTTTCATATCTGAGGAGGAAGTTTACCCAATGGAGAACTGAATCGACATTAAAGACAACAATTACTTGCTGGACCCCACCGTATTCAAAGCCGAGTGGAAGTAAGGGTCCAAGAGTGACTAAACCGAATCATCATGAGGGGGAGAAAAGGTAACGTGCTTGTGAGCAAACCACCTCTCAATCCATCATCATCCTGTATACCACTTGCTCTGAATCATCTACATCTTCTCAGTCTGAACCTTCATCCTCGACCACACCCAACGACTCACTAGTCTTAACCGTTTATTACCCTTCCGAGCCCATTAAAACTGAGCCAGGACTTTTTGTCCTCTCAAGAACTTCTATAGGCTCATCCCTGTTGGATGTAGACCAAGGATTGGAAGGAAGACCTGACAATGCAACATACGAATCACCATTGTTTTCAGGCCATCAGAAACAGTTCACCTCTAGTATGATGAAAACGATAAGTCTCTTTGACTTCGGTGTTACATTACCCACATCTGTCCCTCCGGTTTCCACTTCACAAGTCCCACAGGTTGCAAAGCCTAGATCTGCTCCCACTTCAGCAATCCCTCAATCTGATCAACCATCGACATCATCAAGAAAGAAAGCTTCAAATTCAAAGGAAAATGAACTCAAAGAGAATGCTGATGATCTAATATTGCTTGAATGGGTAGAAGACAATGAGAAAGATGAACTTCAGAAGCTGAATAACGCAGATGCTCTCAAGAAGCTGAATTTCATTCAAGAAGTTAAGAACACGGCTGCTCAAAAGCTAATGGGACTTGAACCTGAAGAGTATGCTCAAGGAAAATTCTACAACGATGCACTTCCTGATTTTCAAATTGTCAAAGATCTGATCAAGAGACGGCCAGGTGATTCCAATATAGAAGAAAAGTTTGAAACGCCTTGGGAGAACGTCCAGAAAATCGTGCCTTACCAAAAAGATCTAAGACAACAAATTTGGAGAAGTGAGAAAGGAATCAAGAAGATAGACGAGCTTGAGTTAAGAGGACTTGAACATTATTTGAAAGGAACAGATGCCTCCAGGCACATTTGGATGCTGAAAAATATGTCTGCTGATCAGAATGATCCATATGGACATCGAAAGAGATTGGCTAAGCATGCTGATTCACCTATCATAGGGATTACAACAATAGAGATCCATAACATTGGCAGAACATTCTATCCGATCTTTGTGTTTGAACGACAGAACTGGATGATCCAAAGAGCGTCCGAAGCTGATCTGTACTACGTTGTTGAAGAAGATCTCATTCAGTTATTCTACGAGTACAGATTCATCAATTTTGCATATCTATCTCAGAAAGACAAAGATCTAGGGCTAAATGCACTCAAGAGATTCATGATGAGACATGTCAAATATTATTGTCTCTTTGATATGCAAATGGCCATTGAAAACAACCTTACAAAGGTGAACAGACTGCTCCAAGGAATAGAGCTAAATGGATTGAAAATTTTGAAGAAGGTACCATCGTAACAGAACCCGAGATAGAACTCGTCTATAAAGACTACAAGGGCATCAAGCGAGGTCTACAAATGAGCGAAATTCACAAGTACTGCGATGGTACACTTAGAAAAATTGAAGACCATCTGGGAGAAGCTGCAATCGAGCTACTAAAATCCAAGAATCCAGATGACCCAATCCAATTTGCTCTCATTACAGACTTGTCAAAGCCATAAGATTCAGACTACAATTCAGAAGACATCTCAGACATGATGAAGCCATTCTAGGCTACCGAAAGTCATTGTCAAAGATTCAGAAATAAATTGTGCTTCATCGAAGATTGAACACAAAGGGGGAGAATGTTAGGATAATTATTTATTGTGTTCAATTTATTTGTATTTTATTTAATAAGTCTTTGTATTTAGTTGGTTTAGCTGAGAGAGAATTAGGGCCCATTTAATCTAGCTCTAAAATAGCCCACACGCCTCATAAGCTGCATTTCTAATTGTATTAGGCAGTTCGAATATCTCTCCTATAAATATAGGTTGAGATGGCCGAAAACTGCTAAGTCTCTACACAATCTGTTTCCGCATATTATTCTCTGTAGAGCCAGTAGATTAGAAATTCTCTCTCAAGCTTATTCGTTCGAGTACTGTGTAATTGTTCTTCATAGATTCATCATTATATATACACGGTATACGTTATTGGTGAGATTTCTCTTTTACTGTTTAAATTCTTCCAATTATTCTTAGATTATTCGACTGTTGAATCTGGGCATATCTTACACAAGTTTCACACAATACAATCTAACGGTTCAGATTCATTATCATTTCTCTCCTAACAATGTCCTTTCTCACTGAAAGCGATCCTGATATAGATATTAACTTTTATTGTAATTATTTACTAAGGTGTATACCTCATTGTACTCTTATATATGGATATGTACGACAAAGTATCATTCATGTTGACTTCATTTACCGGTAAGGTATGTGTCTAACCCAATTGTAGAAAAATTGTAGTTGGAAAAGTTTTTTTAAACTTCAAAATTGATCACCTATGCATCTACCAGCTCAATCCTTACATAATATAAGATGTCTAATAACACTATTGTCACAATTCGGTTTATAGGACAATTTTGTAAATTATTTTAAAATCTCACATATTACTCCTTCCATCCCATAGAGAGGTTCCCAATTCGGTTTACGATGTTTGATTAGCGATAAAGAAACTTGATCCCTATTCACACACTGATTATTTTAGTAAATAAAAGTTATATATTCTGAAACATCATTAAAAATTTTACAGTCTGATCAAGAAAATTTAGATTTTATAAAAAATTGATATATAAAGCAAAAGATTAAGAATGATTTAAGTTGATCATGTGAATAGTGGTTTAAAACTTTTGAATGGAACGGAGGTAGTATATAAAAAAAGCATTATTTTTACATTGGGCGAAAACTCTCGCGCCATGGGCGATGAAACAGTAGTTGTAAAATACAGAGCATGATGTTAATATAAAGGGAACAGTACGAAAAAGTACTTGTGTTTGAACTCGTTTTCAGATATGGTCATGTGTTTCATTCTTTATCAAAGTAGTTCATGTGTTTGAATTTCGTTATCACAAGAGCGTCACGCGGTTAAAAGTAACTCCGATTTTCAAAAGTGCCCGAAAAATTAAAAGAAAAATACCGAAAGGTGCGTCTCGTCAAGATGACCTCCAAACCACCTTCGCCTTTGAATTTTTCAGATCTGTTTGAATTATTTTTTAAAAATAATTTCGCTAATATCACTTTTCCGATGGACTTTCCGGTGACAAGGGTGGCTGACAACAAAAAAGAAAGATGGCCTAGTGGTCGTCTTATTGAGGCGCACCTTCCGATATCTTTCTTTTAACGGTCTTTTTTTGAAGTTTTTAACGGCGTGACCTTCTTGTTATAACTGAATTCAAACACATGAATCACTTTGATAAATAATGAAACACATGACCCTAGCTGAAAACAGGCACAACCACAAGCCGTACGTTTCCCTAATATAAAAGTCAAAAGGGTATGCGGATCGTGGGTTCGATGGTAAGTCACGTAAAGAGGTATTTTAGAGTTCCTAAAATATTTTTATTTATTATTTATATTCATAAAATATGTGGCTGTGTTTAGTAAATAGAATTAATCGTGTAAAAATGATGTCGAGTTATAGTAAATGAGATCGGGTTGTAGGTAACCATCAATCGTCGTCAAAATTAAGTAGTGGTTGCGGTCTTGGGCGGAGGTTGCCAAATGGTTTCTGACGAGCATGGATGGGTTAGTTGGTAAATATTTTTAAAAAGTTGTAAACAACTAGTAAACGTTAAATATTTACTTAGGGTTAATGATGTTTAATTAGATTGAAAAAGGATGACACCTGTCCTTAACACCGTCTGAAAAGTGGAAATTTTCAACAAATAGGTGCAAAACTTACGGATTTTCCAAAACTAAGACCAAAGATTAGCGTAAGACTCAACTACATCTGCATTGACCACAATACCCTTACATTTAAAAAATAACAGACATTAAATAGACAATAAATAGACAATAAGTAGACAATAAACATCCCAGCCCCCAGCCCAGCGCAGCCCTCCGGCGTTCAGCCTAACGCCACCACCCTCCGACGTTCCAGCCGCCGCCGCCCTCAGGTTTCTCAATCGTCGCCGCCCTCCATGGTTCCAGCCGCTACCCTCCGGCGTCTCAGCCTCCACCACCGGCTCTGGCATCTCAACCTCCTCTGAAACCCTTCGGCGTCTCAGCCGCCGCCGCCGCCCTCCGACGTCTCAGCCTCTGCCACGCACTGGCGTGTCAGCAGCGGTCGTCCTCAGATGACAACCTCATCTGTCAATCTACTCCAGCGACGAGGCCACAACCACACATCAGCAGGAAAGTGGATTGAAGGGGCTGAAGGGTAAAATTGGAATGAAAAAATAGAGTTTCCTGAAATAGAATTAAATAAATCACAAGGATGGAAAAAACATGACGAAATCCTATTTTTGTAAACTTGCATTGATTTAGTCTTACAAAGAGCAATTTTCTCTTGAAAAGTTAACTAAGAGAATGTAAATGAGACTTTAGTCAAAAGTTGACATATAGCGAGTGAGGCTCTGCCTCAAGTATTTGGAGAGATCTTGTGCATTTTTACATAGTAACCCTTCATCGCAGTTGTCAGAGATTGAACACGAGATTTACTTGTTGTGACACTCCCTTTCCATCAGTTGAACTACGCCCATTGCCAATCCTACACAAACTTAGGTCTGAGTCAAACTTCATAAAAGGTCCCAATCAATAACAGAAGAGTTAGTCAATAATTATAGCAATTAGGAAATAGAAATTAGTAAGTTACTTCATTCGGTCATTCAAAAATCAATAATTCGTCAAATTATCAAAACAATATCAAATCTAGACTGTTTTTGGAAATAACATTTCAACAAATTCCAGAGTTGGGGTTTGTACTCCATTACTTGATTGATAACTCTATTGTTAGTTCTATAGCGGATTCAAGCCACACAGTCAACATAGTCTTTGTATTTTTATTTTTAATACGTATATTATTTTTGACCATATTTTTTTTGGGGCCATGAGGCCAAGCCTCTCTAGCCTAAAGGAAGGCACGACTCTGGCTAAGCCCACCAGCTTAATTGGACTGGAAAATCTGTTATTGTGTGGTCTGATCTGGATTTTAACTTTAGCCCGGTCTGTAAATATACGTTTTATGTGTATTTTACTATTGTCTAAATAAGATCAAGCCTGATCTGTTTAAATTTTATTTGATTTGGTCCGATAGCGAAATCATTCTAATTTTAAATATGTATATATACTGATCTATTTTATTTGAGTGCCTATACCGTACGACCGGTATACGGTGAGCACCGTATACCGGTACGGATTTATATTTTTTTTTTCCTTTTGTTTTTAAAAAATGGTAATAACTTTATTATTTTTGATCCGATTTTTATAAAATTTATATCAACATTTTTTATTTTTCATGATCTTTCAAATGAGACCAATATTGCCTATGTAATTGGTCTCATTTGAAAGATCATGAAAAATAAAAAATGTTGATATAAATTTTATAAAAATCGGAACAAAAATAAAAAGTTATTATCATTTTTAACAACAAAAGAAAAAAAAAGAAAAAAAAGAGGGGCAATCTGCGTCGTTTTGCAACCGGGCGCACTATCTTCATGGTGTGCCGGTTGCACGGTATAATTTGCCATTTTATTTTACTATGATTTCAAAATCTTCAATATTTTGGGTGCTATTCCAGTCATTTTTAAGTTCTTTTAGGTAAAAAATCCCCATATATCTGAAGAGATTAATTATTAACGCAACTAAACAATCTAGGCTATGTTTGACAGACATAAGTCATTCTTTTCTAACTTTTGCACTATTTAAAAAGTCTCTATAAATTTCTAGTTGTATGTTTGGTATGACAATTTTTAAGAGCTTTTCAAAAAATAAAAGATCTTTTTTGAGATGCTACAGAAAGTATCATCTGAGAAAAGTCTGTGATTTTTTGTATTAATTAGTCCCAACAGTTTGTATAGCAAACAAAACTAAATCAAACAGTCGGTTTTTTATCAAACAGCTATCACCTTTTACTTTTAAGATCTTTTCAGTTACTAAAAGCTAACAGTTATTAAAAAGTCTATAAAATATATTTTCAACTAATTGTGTCAAACATACCTGACGACCTTTGTTATTCAACTTTTTTAGCTTACATCAATTGTGACGTGTCATCAGGGCTCATTCGTGACGTACTGCCAAATTTAATACATTTTTCAATAAATAAGATGCGATTGATAAAAAAAATAAAAAAGGTGTAGTTGAACAAGTCAATATGACCAATTTCTCTAGAACGTGAGATTACTTTTATCTTAAAAAAGTAATTTTCAACTTTTGTCTTAAAAAAGTCGAAATAAGTGTTTTCGAGTGACAACTTTTGCCTAAAAGTTGTAAGCAGGTGGAAGAGTGCTTATCACTTTTTCTATTACACAAAAAACATATTTTATCAAAGACTATCAACTTTTATTTTCTCAGAAGCACTTTTCAAAATGCTACGGAGTATTAACTTTTAATACTATTAAGCAATTTCTACAAAATCACTTAAAAATAACTCTTTTCAAGTAGACGCAATCACAAAGCCACTCTTAGAATACTCTAAATTACTTCTACAATTTCATGCAATCACTTCAATACCTACTTCTATTAACTGAAAGAACATAAACAGTTTTAAAAAATAAATTCAAACACGTTCGTATTTGATAATAATCCCACGTTGAATTATCATACTTGTGGAACCATTTAGGTTGTTTTACTTGGACTCTAATTCGTCCCGGACCAGACCAGACCAAAACAGACCAACCCAGACCAGCCCAGACTAAAGCAGACAAGATCAAACCAGACCATATTTTTTTTTTATTATTATTATTATTATTATTATTATTGTTATTGTTATTATTATTATTATTATAATTAGTATTATTATTATTATTATGATCATCATCATCATCATCATTATTATCATCATCATTATCATCATTATCATCATCATCATTATCATCGTCATCATCATTATTATTGTTTTTATTTTTATTATTATTATTATTATTATTATTGTTGTTGTTGTTGTTGTTGTTATTGTTATTATTGTTATTATTGTTATTATTGTTCTTATTGTTATTATTGTTGTTGTTATTATTATTATTATTATTATGATTGTTATTATTATTATTATTATTATTATTATTATTATTATTATTATTATTATTATTATTATTATCATCTTCGTCGTCATCGCTGTCGTCATCATCATCATCATTGTTATTGTTATTATTATTAGTATTATTATTACTATTATTATTTTTAATTATAAATGAATAAAATATAATTATTTATGGATTATAATATATATAAAAAATAAAATCTTTATGCAAAAAATACAAAAAATAAACTTTCAGACCAGACCAGAATAGACCAGACCAAACCAAAACCGACCAAACCAAACTAGATCAGACCAGCAAATTACAGTTCAAGTAAAAACATGCTTACTGCATTCGGGCATCTACGTGACTACGTGCGACGCGGGGCGAGCCGGAAGCTTCGTTCACTTGACGTTTCAAACTTGACCGGATTAACCCATGGTAAAAGTAAAAACTACGAAGTATTAGCAAAAAAGGAAAATAAATGCAACTTTTCTCTCTCTTGTGTAAACAAGTCTTTAGTGATGTTACAAATAAGTCTTAACTAATCGCTACACTGATTTAAGTCTTTAAGTCAATTTTGAAGATGAAATATAGTCAAAAAGTCGTGGAAGTTTCTCTAAAGTAAGGGCTCATTTGTTATATGATGGAGTAGTAAGCACTGGCGTAAGCGACTACGCATGATGGTAAATTAATGTTTATTAATCTGGTAAAAATTAAGAATGTTCGAAATAAAGTTTGACAAACCCTTATACCAATAATAATGGCATAATGTAAGAAAATGAGAAGAAGATTAGGGAGAGAGTTTATAATAGTAGTAATATTTATTTTTGAAAGAGTTGCTCTTAATGGTTTGTTAATTATAATGGGAGAAGACTCTTATTAAAAAGAGAAAATGTGAGCTCAAGTGATCAGTAGATGATTATGAGTCACACATTTATTACTCTGAAATCACACACAACTAGAAAAATTTGTTATAGTGACACCAAATTAGTGTCACTAAAAGTTTCTGTGACACTAAAAAAGTGTCGCTGTAATTGGGGGCTAGTGACACTTTTAGTGACATTTTTTAAGTGTCACTAAAAGTGTCACATAATTATGACACTATGGTATCACAAAATAATGACATCATTGTATCACAAATTGTTATGACACCATGGTATCACAAAGTTCCGTGACCCTCTAGTATCATTAAAACATACACATAATACATTGATTTTAATATATATATATATATATATATATATATATATACATACATATATATATATACATACACACACATATATATATATACATACACACACACACACATATATATATATATATATATAGATATATATATACATATATATACATATAGTAACAAAAGTTTGAAACATTTTTATTTATATATCAAATTCTCACATAAATGTGGATGTACATACTACACAATTAATTCATAGGGGCATACCCCGAACCAATAATAAGTAATAAAGCTGAACAAAAAGCTAACTAGTCTAACTAGAAGGCTGAAATGGTTCTACAAATGTATACAGAATAAATATTATTGTAGTTAATGAGCTCTTTTCTGGAGATTATTCAGCTTGGAAACAGAGTACAAATAGGCCAACTGAATCCTCCAAGAAGCATAAAATTGGACTATGAATATCCAGGGGAGCGGATGACATATTGTATTGGTGGCCTATTATCGAGAAGCATCACTCAATCCCTTCAATTCATTTCTATTAGCATCATCATAATCAGATTGAAGTGTGCAGCCCCTTCAAACATAAGTCCAAACAACAAAACACAAGTTAAACCAAAAGAAAGTGTGCTAAAACAATGTACACAAGATAAAACAATATCAGGGGCACAAGGAAATCCCAGGAGCTTTTTTTCCCAAAATCTATGGAAATAGAGATCCGATTAGAAATTTATGACAATAATGTTCGAATGAAGCTAACCGGCCGAATAGGGTTGAGACTTGAGAAAACCCTAAGGCCGTAAAAGCTTTCCGAATGGCAGCAATGGGGGGCGACCGAAGGGGAACATACCGAAAGGGATAGCAGTTGTAATTCGTCGACGGAGAAGGCAACCGATGGGAATTCGTTAAAGATTCCAGAAAACTCAGGTCAGCCGCATTAGAAAAAGAGACGGTGTCAACCGGTTCGCTGCCGCATAAGAAACGGATCTCATACCGCCGCCACGTAAGAAACCCTCGTCTGGGTGTCAACCGGTCCGCTGCCATCCGCCGGCGGCATTTCTGCCGCACAGGCTTCTGGAGTTCGGACGAAGAAGACGTGCAATTCCTAGAGAGAAGGTTAGCGCGGCGCAGATGAAGAGAAAGAGGAGAACGACTGAAAATTTGATATATGAGGCGGATAGTTAATTAGGGTTGAGGGTAAAAAAAATTCTGACGCGAGTATTTGCCGGTGTCACTAATAAGTAAACCTTGATATGTTAGTGTCATAAAAGTCTAATAACAACACTAGTGTCACTAAAATAGTGTCACTGTAAGCTGTTTTTTTACTAGTGACAATTATGGTTTTCTAATTATTTTTGATAATGTTTCAAATTATGAATAGTCAGAAGATGGTTAATTCAATTGTATTTTAACAATCCCTCTTGATTGGAGTTTTTTTCCGAATTAATGCTAATTAATTAAATAATTACGGAATTAGTGTTGGGTTAAAACTATTTACTAATATACTGTTGGACTTAACTCTGGTCGGGGAAAGTCGCCAAACCGTTTGGCGACTTATAAGTCGCCAAACCGGATGGCGACTTATAAGTCGCCAAACCGGATGGCGACTTATAAGTCGCCAAACCGTTTGACGACTTATAAGTCACCAAACCGGATGGCAACTTATAAGTCGCCAAACCGTTTGACGACTTTCCCCTTCCCAAATACGTTAACACCCAAACGTTCTTTTTCAGACCAGCGCCGGTCTGGGCCCAACCGGGGCCGGTCGGGGGCCGCCGCAGTGGCGAAAAATTGTGTTTTTCGTCCTAAATCGATCCTGATTATCGCAATTCACCGTTTGACGACATACAGAACACATACAAAATACATTTTGGTAAAAATTATACAAAGCGAGAAACACAATTTGGTAAAAATGATACAAAATGATAAAAAGTATTAATAACACAATATCCATTAGTTTGCAGGTGAAAATACGTTAAAAAGTAAAGTGTTTCTACAAAATTTGGTGTGCATTATTTCGCCCAATAATAGAGAGACTACAACTTTTCATGATCTTCTTTATCGTTTTGGTCATGGTCTTGGTCATCAATCAGCGCTGGATCCGCTGACACGTCCATAGTGCCTACAAAAAATGAAAAGGTAGTTAGTCAGTAATTAATAAATAATTTGAAATCATTATTTTATAATTCACATTACTATGAGTTGCGGAATTTAATAATTAAATACTTACGAAGTGGACCCCTCACCATCTCCTGAAGATCTCTTCGCACATGTGGCCCTATTATGACAAGTTTGTTTACATATTCCGCATCTTACGGTTCATCTGCCACCTTCATCATCTCATTCTTAATATGTGTGGACTTGGGTCTTCCCTTAGCCCGAAGCATGGATGGATCATGCACAATTTTAGGTCCATTGTAAGTCGGCCAATAATCACGGTCAGGAATGGGTTTAAAGACTCTTTTATATGTGGCGGCGTATTGGTCAGATGAGAAAAAAGGATCCACAAATGGATGAGAAGACAAACTACGTTGTCTGCACACGGCTAATACATGAGAGCATGGAATCTTATATATTTCCATCTTTTTACAAGTGCAAGTACGCCGCCGCAGATGGAATGTTTGTTTTCTCCCACCGTTTCCCAACGTTCGGCCACCACATCTCGTTTCCACTTGGTATATCTATCGGCCTATATCAAATGGAGTAACAGTGTGATGTTTGGCCTTCTATCTATTCTTTTCAATCAAATCCGTGATGTGTGGGGAGTAGTCGCGGCCATTTGTCACTCTTCTTTTACTGCTTTCACACCTATTAACAAAATAAGCATTAACGCGGTAAAGGAAACCTAGACCAAAGCAGTGATGGGCAAATATCTGGAATTCTTCATCACGCTGTTGAAAACCTCAACGAGATTAGAAGTGATGGCACCGTATCTGTAACCGCCATTGTGGTGTAATGACCACATTTCCAAGGGAATGTTCCCTGAAAATTGTCATGGCGCCACCTGCATTTCCCCTATCTTCTTGAATCCACTATCAAACTTCTTTTTTTGATGTTGCCTTGCGGTCCATTCAAACAGATTTTTTAGGTGAGTGTCTTTGAAATGAGTGTGCACATTCGATGCAAGACGGTGGATACATAGCCTATGATGCGCATAAGGCTCCTCCCAAGTACTGCCCACCTCATTCATTGCCTTGACTATACCTGCATGTCGATCAGAAATGACACACAACTCCCTACCAGTCACAAACTCCCTAATGCATGCCATAAACCATGACCAACTCTCCCCATTCTCAGATTCAACAACTACAAAGGCCAGGGGAAATAATTGGTTGTTCACATCACTACCCATAGCCACGAGCAATGTACCCTTGTACTTTCCATACAATTGTGTGCCATTAATAGTAAGTACGGGTCCACAATGCTTAAAACCATGTATTGAAGGCTTGAATGCCCAAAATACTCTCTGAAACTGCATATAACTTGTGAAACTACTAGGGGGTGGGTACCAATGAACAACAGTTCCTGGATTGGAATGTTGGAGCGCTGTCATGAAATGGGTCAATTCAGAATATGACTTCTCCCAACCACCAAATATTTCTGCAATGGCCTTTTGCTTGCCCATCCATGTTCTCCTGTATGATACCGTATACCCATACTTTTTCCTTCAACATCAAAATGATAGTATGCACTTTAAGGGAGGGATCAGTGCGAAGAATGTCAATCACATCTTTAGCAATGAAATCTGAAGTCATCACCATGTGATCAGTACTGTCAGTGTTGCCAACACAGGTAGCAGAATCAGGTCCAGGATAACGCACAACTGTGAAGCTGTCAAGGTTGCCTTTGTTCTTTGTATTGCGTATTCTCTAGGGGCAATCATGTTCTTTCTTCCTCTTGCATTCTGCCACCCATTTGTGTTTATCGGACTCCAGCACCCGATAAAATTGGTTTCGTTTGATAGAATACAAGCTCACCATATTGATGACTTGTTCTTTGTTGTCAAACTGTTGACCAACCTCAAACTCACCTTCGGGTGTAAACCTTTTTATACCTGCTCCACTCATCCACGTATCTGTAAAGCCTTCAGGGAGATCATATATTCTAGTTAAGTGGCTAGACGGGGCAGTTGCCGTGACAATATCACCATTATCTTCATCAGATTCTGTCATGTTATCACCATTAATGTTCTCATCAGCATCATCATCACTGACCTGCCCATCCACAAATGAAGCACCATTGTGCAAATACATACCCTCTTCCTCTATAACCATGTCCAGTACAACAACATTTGAGGAGTTCCCTGCATTGACACCTGCATTCACACCATGCCTAGATACAACAACATTTGATGTTGACGGAGCTGTAGAAGAGTCACATATGGATTCCTCAATGTAAATCTCCAGCGAGGACATACTCTCCATCCGAATTAGCGACCACATATTTGTGACAGCTAGCTCATCAACAAGTGGCATAAGCATGAAATTTCCCCCGTTAAGGGGAAATTTCATTATCAATTGCAAAGAACGGATCGAAGAAATCATTGTAGCAACATGTATTTTTTGAAGCATCTCGAGCAAACATGCCCCACGAGAAACAATGACAAAGTTGCTTCTACCACCTTTATGGCGTATTTGGCCAGCATCCTCATAATAGTTCCCTCCCCAATGACACACGATTGGGAAGTTGGAGAAATCCATATTCTAATAACAATACATGTCCAACTTTCATGAGTACACATTAATATACACACTTTATACACCCAACTTAATCATTTCATACACATAAGAACATATTAAAAACTATTATATTTAAGCAAATCTTATACGATAAGTATACACCTAACAATGCCAAAATATTACATAAAAAATAAATCAAAATTTCCCATTAAAATTCACATTAATAACAGATAACAAATTCACAACAACATCAAAATATTACATTTAATTCAACATTAAAACTCAACATGTCATACATATCCACACTTCACAACAAATCAATTCACAAATCAATTCATAATCTAAAAATTCGAAATTTTTAGATTCTAAAAACTCTAACTTTAATATGAGATGAAAATGGTCTTTGATTTACCTAGAAGAAAGAGTATTGAAGAATATGGAGGTGGAGAGTCCTTGGCAAGGTGGCGTCGCCGGAGACGGAGCTTCTCCGGAGTTGGAGCTAGTTTTTGCTACTGGTTCGCTACTCGTTCGCTGCTGCTCGATTTTGATTTTGGCTATTTGGGGGAAGAAGAACGCGTTCTGTCTGGGTGACCCAACCCGCCTGGCTATTTAAGAGGTAAGTCGCCAAACGGTTGGGTGACTTATAAGTCGCCAAACCGGATGGCGATTTATAAGTCGCCAAACCGTTTGGTGACTTACCCCGACCAGAGTTAAGCCCAACAGTATATTGGTAAATAGTTTTAACCCAACACTAAATCCGTAATTATTTAATTAATTAGCATTAATCCAGAAAAAAACTCTCTTGATTGGTCATATTCCAATTATTTGGGGGTATTAGTTGTCCCGTTAAACCTTACTATGATTTCTATAATGTGATGCAAAATCATAATTAAGGGGAAAAGAGTACAACATTTGGTCTCATATATAGTATTATAATACACTGTTTCGTTATATTGAAAACTTTGTCAGGAAAAATCAAGTGTGAAAAAAACCCTAACGAAGGGAAAAAGTATGCAATCCATATAATACACCCCTCAAATCAACATATATCTCGAATATGACACATTCCAATTTTGTGGACAAGTTTTTCAAATTTCTTCAGGGGAAATGATTTTGTGAATAAATCAGACAGGTTGTCGCATGACTTGATTTATTTGACATCAACCGTGATGGTCCCATTTAGAGGTAAAAGTCTGGGGGGTGAATAGACTTTTAATGCCTTTTCAACTTTAAAAACTTTTCCCAACTAGATGGAATGATCTATAATCTTTTGGGAGGTTATAGATCCACATCGGAAGTCTTGACCTCTATTTAAAAAGTGTATAATAACTTTCTAGAAGTGATTGAATGAGATGGGGATTTATTTGACTGAGCAGTTGGCTTGGCAGTTGACTTGACTGCAGGGAACTGCTGAGTCAGCTGCTGAAAAAAAGATGAAGGTACGAGAAAGATGATTATGGAATCTTACTCAAAATGATATCATCTTTCTGGAAATGTATTGAGCTGAGAGAAGTAAAGGTTATGAGTGATCAGTGGGCTGAGCAGTTGACTAATCACCAGTGAACTGATGAGCCAACTGCTGAGTTATGAGAGCAGTGGAGACGTTCGTCCACCTACACACCGAAACTGCAGCTTAGGTTCTAAGGACGTTCGTCCACAGAAAGCTAAGATGAGGGAACTGGTGAGGCTACTGGTAATGAATTACTTTCTCTCAACAAGAAGTATTTGGTGTGTGGTTTGTTGATTAAAAGTAAATCAACACACTATGTATCCTGATTCAGAGGTGGTGTAATCCTCCTACGTCCAGTCCCACCCTCTTTCAGATGGATTTCCACTAAAGTATTAAGCCCAATACACTTAGGGCCAATCTAGCCTTTACAACAAGATGGCGTAGATTGAAAGTGTTTTACAAGGAGTACACACCACTCCAAGCTACTCAATCCTTAGGATTTTCTTAATTGATTCAATGGGAATCAAAAGGTACTCTATCCTATCTAACCACACTTAGGACTTGAACAACTGTCCTCCTAAGTGTTTACAAGATACACAAGAATAAACTGGCCACCAACTATGCTCTAAACTTCCAGAATATAGCAATGAATAGTTCTAACTTGGAAGTTTAGTGAAGCTTGAGTCTAAGCAGAGCACAAAGTTAAACAAACACTTTCTCTTTTGCTAGATATCTCTTGAATGCTTAATAAGATTTTCTCTATTTAGAAGACTCAAAAACTTGGAATAGAACTCATGCTTCGGCTTATATTTATAGGATTCTCCAATTGATCAATCTCATCCGTTGATTAAGATGAATTAATCTTTGACGTTGAGTTCTGGCAAAGACGTGTTGTTGTTCATCTTCTTGTGCTGGAGCAGATCTTGGTAATTTCCTTTGTCTTCACTGATGAGCCGCTGAAAAATCAATGCAGGATCAATTTGATGATTCATTGTGTGCATCCCATGTTCTAGGTCCCATGTACGTTTTAGCATTAAATGCCTATCACATTTTATCTTCAATCATACACATGCAATGCATATGAACATTTTATTTTTGTGACGAGATTAATTTTTGTGTCAAATAAATTTATACTGGTAGGATTTGAATATCCTTTTAAGGTAAATAAAATTTACCTTATTGCATTTTTAATTTCCAGCATAATTTATTTCTCACAAAAATTGTACATTTGATTTTCGTGAAGACGTTCGTGCTTTGATGAAGGACAGCGTTTGGAGACGTTCGTCTCCTGCTGATGAAGTCGTCCGTCATATAAAGAATCAATCATTGACGTTGTCCTGGAATTGATGATGGTGTTGGGGACGTACGTCCCCGGATGATAACAGCGCTGATGAAGCCATTCATCATATAAGGGACCAAGCTCTGTGAGTTTTAAGGATCACGTTGGGGATGTTTGTCCCCTAACGACAACGTCACTGATGAAGTTGTTCGTCATATAAGGGACCAAGCTCTGAGATTTAAGGATCACGTTGGGGACGTTTTTCCCCTAATGACAACGACGTTGATGAACCCGTTCATCATATAAAGGACCAAACTTTGAAGCTAGTCTAAAGTTGATTGCATTGGCGACGTTCGTCCCCAGATGAAAAAGGTGCTGATGAAGATGTTCATTGTATAATGGTAAAAGCTCTGAAGTTGATGGTGCTGGGGACGTTCGTCCCCAGATGACGATGGTACTGATGAAGAAGAGTGGCGCAGGGGACGTTCGTCCCCTGATGAAGAAGTGTTGTTGAAGCCGTTCATCGTATAAGAGACCAAGTTTTGAAGCCGAAGTATAGCATTGGGGACGTTTGTACTTTGATGAAGAACTACACATTGTTGCCGCCTCGAGTTAGACGTTCATCCCCTGATGATGAAGGATAGCTTTGGGGACGCTCGTCCTTTGTCACTTTGAACTTTGGACACTATCACTCAAAGAAAGTAGAACAGAAAGTACAAAGCAAAGTATAGTGGCATCATCAAAATCTATCAAAATTGGGTACTATCAATTTCCCCCTTTTTGATGATGCCAAAACTATACAAAGCAGGAACCAATTTTTTATTTATTTATTTTCAATGAGAAGAGTACATTGATCTAATGTACAATAGTTTTTAGTCACTTTCGGACTGTTGGTCAAGTCTTCGTTTGTTGGCTTCTTCTAACTTCTTCTGGGATTCTTCTTTGGATCTTGCTTCTTCTTCTTTTCTTTTTATGATTTGTTGTTCTTCTTGATAAAGCTTGTTCTTCCTTTTTGTTGGAGCACCTTTTTGTGCTGCCAAAGATCTTGAGGAGGAGGGGCCTGCTGGAGTTGTTCTTCCCCCCTTTTTGGCATCATGAGGTGTAGGGGTTTGACTGTCTTTGAAGAGTGCCTCTATTTCCTCATCATAATCAGGTTCTTCAGTTCTTCTCGTTGCTGGATCCAGGCCATAAATCTCAATGGATAATGCCTTGATGTAGTTGCGGATGTCCATGAGGTCCGTCTTTACATCATCCTTGACTTCATTTTCCAAGCCTTGAAGTTTTTTCTTTGTTGTGTCCAGATCTTGACCCAACTTTTGAAAGTCACTGCCTTGCTTCCAAAAAGTGTCCTGAGTTGCCTTTTGTAGAACTTCAAAGTTGTGAGCAATGGCTTTGGTTAATTGCTCGTAGGCTTCAACTTGTGGCTGCTGCTCCATGAGGAATTTCTGGGAGCGTTTGAGCATGGCTGGAAGTTCTTCATTTTTCAGCTTGTTGATGTAGTCTTCATGCTCCTGTATCTTTTGGAAGGCCTGTTCAAGGTTAGGAGGTAAAGAAGGGGGAGAGGTACCTGGGCAGAGGACTCTGCTGCTGGTTGGGACTCTGTTGCTATCTATTGCTGTCGTAGCTCCCTTAGAGATGCTATAATTTGGTTTTCCAGCTCTTCATCTTTAGCTCACAGTGCAGCGAGTTCCTTGTGTATAGCTTCGATCTGAGCCGGCTGCTGGGAGAGTTGAATTTTGAGTTGTGCCTTTTGCTCAAAATTGAAAACTTGCTGGATCATCAAGTTGCTCTTGATGTGACAGTGTACTTCTACAAATCGCATGTCCAGCAAGTCATCAAAATGTTTCTACATTTTGATCAACCTCTTGTGTAGTCTGACCTCGCCGTTGCTTATGAATTTTGTTGTAGCTCTTCTTTCTTAAATGAAGACCTCTGCCATTGTAGGAGTATCTTCTGCATCTTCTGTGATGAGTTTCTTTTTAAGATCTAGAGATGTAGTAGGCTTCTGCTCAGGAGTTTCGTTGATTGCTTCTTCTTCCATTGCTTTGGAAGATTCTCCTCCTCCAAGAATTGCTCCAATTGCTCCAAGAATTTCTTCTCCATTTCTTCTTCCATTTCTTTATAATTGCTCCAAGAATTTCATCACTAGAAGAAGAGGAAGTGATGATTCGTTTACCTTTGTTGATTGGCGGTCCCTTGGGAGCATCTATATCATCATCATCATCTTGATCATCATTTGGAGTTGATGACTTTCATAGCAGTTGCCTCCTTTTCTCGCTGTAGAATTGATTGACATAATGGAGTGTTGTTGCAACTGCAAGATCTTCGGTACCCAGCCATTGTAGAGCAAAGTCTTTATCCAGGATGTAGTTGGCCAGTGTATTAACTTGTTCCATAATGCGGGATAGCTTCCATTTCCTCCATTCCTTTACTCGAGCAAAGGAAGTTTCTAGTTCTTCCAATGGAGTGAGCTTTGGCATGTTTTCTCCTGATAATATAGGATGTTGCGGTTCCTCAGATTGAGCCATCTGCGTTTCTATTTGAGCCGGCTTTAATTGCTAGTTTCTGTGTTCACACTGGGAGCAGTGGGCTAGTGTTCAGTCACCTGCTGAGCCAGCTGTTGCTAGGAGGCAGTCACATGCTTAGCCAGCTGCTGCTAGGAGGCAGTCACCTGCTGAGCTTGATGCTCTTTGAAATATGCTGAGTATTCTGTGTGACACCGCTCGTTGCCAAGTAATGGGGACGAGCGTCCTCACAATATTGGCTTCTGTGTCTTGCCTGCAATCAAGAAAATGTAGCAGTTGACAGTCACATGTTGAGCCCACTGCTGCTTTTTGTTTGTAGTTTGCTTTTCTTGTTTGAAAGGTGTTACCTCTGAACATCTTCTTCTGTGGGGACGAACGTCCTAACAATTTTGTCTCCATTGTCCTTCCTGTTCCCAGGGCTTTGTTGATCTGGTGGAGACGTATGTCTCATGAAGTAGGGTGAAACCAGCTTCTTTAGTTGCACAAGTCCTTGGAGATATTCATGTTGCTTTAGCTGAGGCTCATGATGTGATAGTGACTCCCTTGGCATGTTTTTCCTCTAATGGATGCAGACGTCCGTCCCCAAGCATTGTCTACCTGGTATCTCCAGATAACCATCTTCAAAAGCTCAATATTCCTCAGTAAGTGGTGATGACGTACGACCTCTTCTCTCTGCACCAGGAATAATGACGACGTACGGCCTCTTATCTTGGGGTGACTAAGTAGGCTAACAACGTATCTGGATACGTACTTCAGGAGACACTGTCTCAGTTTTGACTTTCATGGACCTTGATGCTTCATTCCTTGATGTTTTGAGTATATGATGGTCCTGGATAGAGGTAAAAGTCTAGAGAGGGGGGGGGGTGAATAGACTTTTAAAGCTTTTTCAATTTTACAAACTTTTCCCAACTAGATGAGTTGATCTATAATCTTTTGGGAGATTGTAGATGCACAACGGAAGTCTTAACCTCTATATGAGTATGAACTTTCTATCTTTGGATAAAGATTAGGCTTAAACAGTGAGCAGGTTGCTTAGGAGTTAGCTCGGCAATTGGGTGAAGGTCAGGGAACTGCTGAGGCAACTGCTGAGTAAATATATAGCTTATGATGAAATTCATTATGGAGTCTTACTCAGAATAATGAGGGAAATCTGGAAATGTATAGAGCTGAGGGGAGATAAAAATGAATGATGAGTTGTGGTCTGCTATAGGAAACTGCCGAGGCACCTGCGAAGGTACCTGCTGACTGAACTGCTTAGTTGCAGAGGCAACTACTGACTAAAAGTGATTGGTGTGTGCTTTGTTGAATGTAAATAAATCAACATACAATATATCCTTATTCAGAGGTGGTGTAATCCTCCTACGTCCAGTCTCACCCTCTTTCAGATGGATTTCCACTAAAGTATTAAGCCCAATACACTTAGTGCCCAATCTAGCCTCTACAACTGAAATGGCCTAGATTGAAAGGTTTTTCACAAGGATTACACACCACTCCAAGTTACTCAATCCTTAGGGTTTTCTCTATTGATCCAGTGGGGATCAAAAGGTACTCTATCCTATCTAACTACACTTAGGATTAGAACGACTATTCTCCTAAGTGTTTACAACAATATATTTTTGTGATTTGTCACAAACGTTTCTAACCTCCAACTAGGAACTAAACTTCCAGAATGTAGCAATGATAATTTGTAACTTGGAAGTTTAGTGAAATATGAGTCCAAGTAGAGGGTAAAGTTAGACCAACACTTTCTCCTTTGCTAGATATCTCTTAAATGCGCAATGGGAGTTTTTTTCTACTTAGGATGCTCAAAGCTTGGTTAGAAACTCATGTTTCAGCCTATATTTATAGGCTTCTCTGGCTAATCAATCTTATCCGTTGGTTAAGATAAGTTGATCTGTAGCGTTGAGCGAGTTGTACTTTTGTCTTCATGTGCTAGAGCATTTATTGAGGGTGTCTCCACTTATTGGCCGCTGAGATATCACTTCAAGATGATTTGGTGATTTGTTGTACGCGTTCCATGTTCTAGGCCCCATGTACTTGGTTTAGCATTAACTGCCTATCAAGTTTTGTCTTCAATAATTCATATGCAGTGAATGTGACTATCATACATACTTGCCTTTACACATATAATATTTGTGTCAAATAATCTATGCTGGTAGGATTTTAAATATCCCTTTTAAGGTAAAAAGAATTTTACCTTATTGCATTTTTTTGATTTCCAGTATAAGTTCATTTGTCACAAAAATTGTACATTTTGTTTTTCTTCTCAACATGTTCTCTGATGAAGTGGTGCATGATCTCAATATGCTTAGTTCTTGAGTGAAACACTGGATTATGCGTGATTGTAATAGCACTTGTGTTATCACACATGATGCTAATCTCCTTTGTTACTTCACCATAATCCTTCAATTGTTGTTTCATCCATAATATTTGAGCACAACAGCTGACTGCAACTATGTACTCTACTTCTGCAGTGCTAGTAGCAATTGAGTTTTATATCTTGCCGAACCATGAAACAAGTTGACTCTAGGAACACTCCGCTCTGATACCACTTGATGGTCCCGGATAGGGTAAAAGTCTAGAGGGGGGGGGGGGTGAATAGACTTTTAAATCTTTTTCAACTTTTAAATGTTTTCCCTCTAAAAGAGTTAATCTATAAACTTTTGAGAGATTTATAGATGCACAGCGGAAGTCTTTACCCTTTATGTAATGAGTGTTTAGCCACTTTTTAACTTGGAGAGTATTTGGCTTAGAAGGCTAGCAGTTGGCTTAGCAGGTGGCTAAGTAGCAGGGAACTGCTGAGGTGACTGCTCAGGAAATGTAGAGTATATGATGAAGGTAAGGATAGTTGATTGATGGGTATGGTAAGGCCTTTTAGTAAGTATGCTTAAGTGAAGAGAAACTATAGCTTTTTACTGAAACAGTGGACTCGGCAGTTGGGTGAATGTGAGGGAACTGCTGAGGCACCTGCTTGGGTCAAAAGCTTATTGGGTTAAGCAAACTTCTTGATGATGTAGTGACAATCTGGTGATGTTGAGATGTTGACAAGAAGCAAGTATATATGAGCAGAGGGCTCAGCAGTTGGGTGGATTCCAGGGATTTGCTGAGGCACCTGCTATGAGTTTCTGGAAATATTAGAATAGGCCTTTTGGTGATATTGGTGCACTTATCTTGTATGAAAATGATCTCAAAGAAAGTAGGTAATTAAGAAGTAGGATAAGCAGTTGAGTCAGTTAAGGCAACTGCTTAGGATTCTGCTGGCAAACTTCAATATTTTTGTCAGAGGTGCTAAGTGTGTGCTTTGTTGAATGAAAGTAAATCAACACACATTATATCCTGGTTCAGAGGTGGTGTAATCCTCCTACGTCCAGTCCCACCCTCTTTCAGATGGATTTCACTAAAGTATTAAATCCAATACACTTAGTGCCAATCAAGCCTTTACAACACTTAGGCCTAGATTGAGGGGTTTTCACGATGAGAATAGCACCACTCAAAGTTACTCAGTCCTTAGACTTTTCTCTAATGAACCAGTGGAGATCAAAAGGTACTCTATCTATCTATTCACATTGTAGGATCCGAACAACTGTTCTCCTAAGTGTTTACAACAATATGTGAAATGTTACAAGAAAGTTCTAACCTCCAACTAGGAACTAAACTTCTATGATTTAGCAATGAATAGCTTGTAAACTGGAAGTTTAGTGAAGCATGAGTCCAAGCAGAGAGTAAAGTTTAGAATAGCACTTTCTCTTTTGCTAGATATCTCGTGAATGCTTGTGATAGAATTTCTCTCTTTGGATGCTCAAAGCTTGGTTAGAAACTTTCGTTTCAGCCTATATTTATAGGCTTCTCCTTTGGATTAATCTCATCCATTGGTTAGGATGAATTAATCTCTGACATTGGAATTCTTGCAAGGACGAATTGTACATTCGTCTTTTTGTGCTGGAGCATTTATTTGGGATGATTTCTTTGTCTTGAGTATCTCAGTCGCTGAAGCATCTCTTCTGAAAATCTTCTCATAATAATACATGCGTCCTATGCTCCGGTCCCATGTATTAATTGACAGTCAATTTTTTGTCTTCAATCATATACATTCAATGTACATAATTTCCGAGCTTCTTTTATTTAATAATGTGACATACAATTAACTTTTGAGCTAAAATAATATATCCAGGTAGGATCTAAATATCCTATTAAGGTAAATAAAAATTACCTTATTGCATTTTAATTTTTCCGGTAATATTCAAATTGACTCAAAAATTGTACAAATTATTTTGTCACTTAATTTTGAATGCTAACATACGAACAATATTGAGAAACAATGTACACGTGTTAAGTATAGTGGCATCATCAAAATCTATCAAAATTGGGTACTAACAACATCTGTTCAGGTATTATTAACCAAATACATTAATGTTATAACATCACTCAAATATGGTATTTCAAGATCAAGGATTTATTCATCATCTTCACAAGGACGAAAAGGATCATCATGCACATTGGAGATCGAAGCACTACTCGAGAATTGAGTCTGTGTGTTTTATCCATGTGAAACTGCTTCAATAGTTTCTCGGTATAATTTGATTGATGAGTAAAAATATCATTCCTTAAATATTCAATTTGAATGCCAAGACAAGATTTTTTTCTCCCAAGGTCTTTCATTTCAAATTCTTTCATGAGATATGTTAGAGTATTTTCTATTTCATTGGGAGTTCCAATAATATTTAAATCATCAATATATACTGCATTATGGTGAATCCTGTTTTGATTGCTGAATACACACACATGGACTAATAGAATCATTTTTATATCCTTCTTTAATCAAATATTTACAGAGACGAGTATACCACACGCGTCCATATTTTTTAAGTCCATATAATTACTTTTGCAATTTTATGAATAATAAATCTCGAGATTTCAAGCTATAAGCATCACATAATTTAAATCCTCAAAGAATTTATATATATATTTTTGTATCGAGTGAACATATAAATATGCGGTCGCTACATCCATTAGGTGCATTTGCAGCCTTTCAAAAATAGACATGTCATTAAAAATGTCAAAGTAGTAGCATCAACTACTGCATAATACGTTTCATCATAATCGATTCCTGAAATTTGAAAAAAAACTTGACCAACAAATCGGGCTTTATATCTAACAATTTCATTTAGCTCTTAGCGTTAACACACAAAAACTCATTTAAAACTCACAAGTTTTACGCCTTTTCGCGTATGGACTATTGTTCCAAAAACATCACGCTTTTCTTGTAATTTTAATTCTACCTGAATTGCTTCATTCCATTTTGGCCAATCATTTCTACTACGACATTCGTCAATAGATCTATGACAATGGCTTATGAAAGTATATCATTAACATCAAAATCTTTTCTTGATTTAGATGATTGTTTTTGTTAAAAGGAAGAGTTGGGTTGTTGAGGGTTTCCATATCTCAGATTTGGATGGTCCCTCCATCCGAGGTTGTAAGTATAGGAGTATGGATCATACCTCTTTTGCGGCGCTGACCGTTGAATCCGATGGCGCTGAATTGCTTAGGATGTTTGTCTTGTAGCGTTGAACAAGAATCAGTGGGGTGTTTGTGACAGGCATTTACCACAAACCTTGACTTCTTGAATTTGGGAGTTTAAAAGGAACTCTTTCACCAAAGAAGTCAAGTCGGTAACTTGACTCTCTAGGACAATTGTATTTGTTTATGCAGAAAGAACTCTTCTAGAGGAGGGCTTGCAGTTGTATTGTCTCGAGACTTATATGATTTATAATCAATGAGATAAAAGTTTGGACTTAGCGACTTATAAGAATATAATCAATGATTTATATTCTCTTTAACTTGTCTCCTCTAGAATACTCAAACATGGAGTATCTCCAATTCATCGAGGGTAGTTGTTAACAATGAGACCGTTCATCAACAACTCTTACTATTGATCAAGTATAGAACACCGCGATATATCAACTTGATAGTAGCATTTAATCTCTCAACTCCTTGATGAAATCAATTGAGATTGATAACCTCAACACAATAGTTTCAGTTTAACCAACACAATTTATCTCTTAAGATTACTAACCATGAGACCATGTATTAATAACTCGAAGTTACTTTCAAGGAAACAAGTTTAAGAGAATAACTCACAACTTTAACATTCAACAAGCTTCAAAAGCAAACACAAGAAAGAGTTATTCTCCTCATTTGGAAACTAATTATGCTAGAAAATATAAATAAAACAACTATTCTAATTTGAACTTAAGTATATTGTTGAAGATCAGTTAATTGTGAATCAAGTTTGTCATCTATTTTGTAATGGATTAGCTTTATTATTATTCCTTGTATTAAATAGGTGCATTGATTAGATAGAATATGGGCCAAGTGTTACTCCCATACAAACAGGCTAAAAGCCTTTCACGCCTACCTGAACCTCGCCTATAAAAAGGGAGCCGAGGGTTCAGGATTAGGTTAACTTTCGTACTTGTTCATTATAGCCTTAAGCGCAAATCTTTCTGTGTACGAGTTCACGGTCTATCAAAGAGGGTTTTACATCGATTCATCTGTGTTCATCTTTACGTTTAATCTTCTTTGTTAGACTGCTATTCATTGCTGTTACAGAAACATGGACTATCAATTGGTATCAGAGCTGATCGAGAGCCGATCAGAAGAACGCCTGCAGAAGACTCTGTTTTTCTTTATGTTGTTCTTTCTGTCGATTTTTTACTCTGTAATCTTGTTTCTAGTTTAAAAGTTGTAAAAGTTACACCCTTAGAATCGTCGTTTCGAAGCGATCAAGGGGTATACTTCAGATTTCGTTTTTCGCAATTCCTGTTCTTGAGATATTTCGAGTAGCAATATTGACATCTAGGTTTTAAACAGGTTCTGCCAAGTATTTCGAGCTGAAAACTTCACCGGAGGATCTCGACATCATACTCTACAAGAAACTACCTTCAGATTTTGCTTATTTGATTTTTACAGATTGCAGGATTTCGACATTGAGGATTTCGACATCTATATCTCGAGATCAAAGATTTCGAGTTTAAGGTCTCGACATCTGGTCTCGACATTTGACTTCTCGAAATAAGATTTCGAGTTTAACTTCTCGACATCTCAAATCTCGAGATCCTCTTCTCGACATTTGAAATCTCGAGATCATTAATCTCGACATCAAATCTCGAAATCGGGCCTCCTTTATCGAAATCCCATATCTCGATATTCAGATCTCGACATCTGATTTTCGACATTCTGCCTCTGAAAATCTTTTGATCAATTATCTCGAACGGCCAGTTCTATACAGCAATGGTCTCAGAATTCAATGCGCAAGGGAACAACAGTACTCCTCCCAGTCTCAGGAAAGGAGAATACCAAATGTGGAAGAATCGATCCCTTAATTTCCTTGAACACAAAGAGAACTCCGCTGCGATGCTTGAATCGTTGCTTGAAGGACCAGCTGAACTGATGATTTCAGTTGGTGGTGATCCAGAAAACAACCCTCCTATTCTTCCAGAAATAAGACGGAAAGTGGCATCTGAATATACCGAAGCTGACAGGCTCAGGCTTCGAGGTGATCTCATGGCCAAGACGTACCTCCTTCAAGCAATCCCTAACGAAGTGTATGTTCTCATCGATAGCATGCAAACAGCAAAGGAAATGTGGGATGAGATAGAGAAACTGCTCCAAGGCACAAGCATCAGCCTTAAAACCAAGAAAACAACAATTCTTATTGCTTATGACTCCTTCAAAGCAGGTCCGGGAGAACCATTGAACAAGACATACAACAGAATCGTCCAACTGGTCAATGAACTTAGAAAAATCAAAGTATTCAGGTCCAACTTGGAACTGAATATTAGATTTCTATCTAGCCTGCATCCTACATGGGAAAAGACAGTGAAGGATGTTAGATCTCGCATTGACTTGGATGAAATTGACCTCTGCACTCTATATGAACATTTAAAGCAATTTGTCAATGAGGTTGCTTGTGCCGAGGACCATCACAACACAAATCCCCTGGCTCTTGTGATGGAAGCTCAGCCCTGAAGGACAACCACACCGCTGAAGAAGAAGAAGAAGAAGGTGGTGGTTGAATCAGACGATGATGAAAGTGATGACGACAAATCTGATCTAGAGGTTGAGCTTGCAGACTTACAGAAGAAGATGACACTGCTTGCCAAGAGATTTGCCAAAAAGAACAGTTCCTCCAACAAGCTGAGAACCTCCTCCTCAAACTACAAACAGAAGAACCATGAACAAGGATCTTCTAGAAAGGCGCCATCAGCTGAAGATGCTCCCAAATGCTACAATTGTGGAAAGGCTGGACATGTCATCAAAGACTGCCGCCTCCCAAAGAAGAAGGATGCAAACTTCTACAAGCAGAAGATGCTGTGGAATAAGCAGAAAATGCTGATGGTGCAGAAAGAAGAAGAAACTTTTGCAATGATTGCTGAGAATGACAACTGGGCAGAAGACACTTCTGAAGAGGAGGAGGAGGAAGAAGAAAACTATGCCCTGATGGCACAAGTGGAGGAAAAAGATGAAAGAAAGGGTGATGCTGCGATCCCCGAAAGTGAATGCTCAACAAGCTCTGTAAGTACCTCTCATATTCCTTTAAATAATCAAATTCAGTCCTTACTTGAGAAGGACAATCTAATTAAAGAACTAAAGGAGAGACTAGACAATAATCACAGGGTACTGAAACAGAATCTAGACCAAAAGTCTTCTTTAAGTGTTCAACTTGAAATTGCGAAAGATCAGGTCAAAAAGGTGTCCTCAGATTTTGAAAGCTTTGAACTTAAGATAGCTGAATTAACTAGGAAATTTGAGGATAGTGAACGGGGGAAAAGCACAGCAAAGACTGAATGCGATTTTTTGCATAATAAGAGAAGAACACTTTTAAACAAAATAAATGAACTAGAGGATCTAGCTGCTAAGAGAGGTCAGTCTGAACAGACAATTTTTCTTAATCGAATAAAGGATGACCAATTTTACAATCCTAGAATAGGACTGGGCATAACCAACCCATGTAATCTAAAGAAAGTTAACTGTCTTCAAATCTATAACAAAGATTACATGGGACTAGGGTTTGGTGACAAAATGATTTTTCGAAGTGATGATGAAAACGCTGAGGCAGAAGAAGAAAAGAGAAAGAACCCTAAACCTGCGATTTCTTGTGATTATCCCTCTGTTAATGAAAAACAACTTTCACAAGAAAAATCTAGTTCCTGCTTTAGTGAATGTCTTGACCCTTATGCAAAAGATATTCCACACATAGGACATCCTCTAGACCCACCCCCAAGAGTAGGTATCTCTAAAACTGGAGAGGAACCTTGTATTTTTCCTATGGCTCAAAAACTCAAAAACCTCCAGAAAACTCTTGATAACGAGAGAGAGAGATTTGAAACTGAAAAGAGAGGTTTTGAGAGCAACTGGCAGGAACTCCTTCAAAAGTTCAATGAATTATGTGAGCAGTATCATGCTAAAACAGCCCCTTCTACTTCTCATAATAAGTCTGACAGTTCACACACCTCACCAAAGAAAAAAAAGTTTTTAAAAGGTTCGTCCACTTATCTCTCTTCTCCTTTGTTTACAGGAAATGAAGTGAAGAAGGAAGGAGAAGAGAAGAGTGAGTGGAGGAAGAAGAGGGAGGAAATCGCAAAAGGCAAAAAGAAAGTTTTTGATAATAAAGCCAGTCCTAGATCTAGTTCTATTTTTTATTCTAAAGTTAACTGTAATTCTGTCTCTGAAAAACAAACTTCTAGTAGTTCAGTCTTGAGTCCCAAGCTGAATATTTCTGAGACTTCTTCTAGACATTGTTCAATTCATAATTCAAGTATTGTTTATGGTTATTCTGTTCCAGACCCCCATAATTATGAATGTGATGTGAATGTTGTTAAAGCAAAGCCTCACAGAAAGCTCAAACCAAAAAGGGAAACCGAGAACAGAACTTCTAAGGGAATATTTTGTATACCTGATATGAAATATGCTCTTCGAGTTCATTCAAGGAAACATCTTAATCAGCTTTCTAAAGAGGATATTTTTAAAACCAAACTTAAGAAACAACCATTCAATCACAAAGCTCATGTCTACTCTCCTCCCAAACCTAAAACTGAAAGGTGGGTCCCCAAGATAAGACCCACCAAGACTAAAACAGAAAGGTGGGTCCCCAAGATGAGACCTACCAAGTCTGAAACAGATAGGTGGGTCCCCAAACTCAGACCCACCAAAACTGAACCTGAAAGGTGGGTCCCCAAGATGAGACCCACCAAGACTAAAACAGAAAGGTGGGTTCACAAAATCAGACCCACCAAAATGGAAACTGCTAAGTGGACTCCAAAACACAGACCCACTGCAAAAGCAGATCTGGCTATTGGAGAGCCCACAAGAGAAAGATCTTTTGTTGAAAGAGCTGCTGACCTTGGATCACAGCTAAAAGCAAGATTTAGAAAGGTGTTTTTTGTTAATAAGGAAGGACCCACTCCAAGATGGGTACCTAAACATGTTTGATTGTTTTGCAGGACGGTCATGTGTGGCACTTAGACTCACGATGCTCAACCCACATGACCGGAATAAAACACCTATTGAGCAACTACACCAACTGTTTCGGAGGCAATGTCAGATTTGGGAATGACGCCTCATCTTCTATTCTAAGGTATGGGGACGTCATATGTGCCAGTGTCACTATCAAAGACGTTTCATTTGTCAAAGGGCTCAAACACAACTTACTGAGCATAGGGCAATTCTGTGACAGCGGAATGGAAGTGAAGTTCTTTGCAAAACAATGCTGTGTTCTAGACAGCATGGGGAATACATTATTAACGTGTTACAGAACATCAAATCTGTACACTATTGATCTGAAAAGCGTTCAATCCACAACTTCCATCTGTCTGCTGTCCAAAGCTTCAACAGAACAGAACAACCTTTGGCACAGACGTCTCTCCCATCTGAACTTCAAGCATCTATCAATCCTGTCCTCCAAGAAACTTGTCAAGGGGCTTCCTCTGCTAAAGTCTTCCGCTGAAAATCATTGTAGTGCCTGCAAAATGGGCAAAATGACGCGAAGCTCCCACAAGTCGAAAACAGTACCATCATCTACACATCAGCTGCAGCTAATTCACATGGATCTGTGTGGACCTATGAGAGTCCAAAGCATCAACGGTCGCAAATACACTCTGGTGATCGTTGATGACTTCTCTAGGTACACATGGACAAAATTTCTCCGTTCAAAGGACGAGGCTGCAGAAAACATTATGACCTTTATCAGGACCATCCAGAAACTGCTACAACACAGTGTTCGAATTGTAAGAACTGACAATGGTACCGAATTCAAAAATCAAACTCTCACTGAGTTCTATGAATCTCTCGGTATCACTCAGCAATTTGCAGCAGCTAAAACTCCCCAACAGAATGGAGTTGTTGAGAGAAAGAACAGAACCCTTGTTGAAGCAGCACGCACCATGTTAATCCAATCCAGACTGCCTCACTTCATGTGGGCAGAGGCAATCAATACTGCGTGCTTCACCCAGAACAGAACATCCATTCATAAACGCTTCAACAAGACTCCATATGAAATTCTCTTCAACAGAACTCCCGACATCTCTTTCTTCAAGGTTTTTGGCTGCAAGTGCTTCATACTAAATGATCGGACAGAGAGAAGTAAGCTGGATCCCAAAGCCAGAGAAGGCGTGTTTATTGGCTACTCACTGCAGTCCAAAGCTTACAGAGTCTATCTAAGAGACAAGCGCACTGTCATCGAGAGTGTAAATGTTACATTCTATGAAATGGCAGACTTCGCAATCGAACATCTACAGGCTGATCTGTCACATGCTGTATCAGTGGCTTCTGATAAAGCTGAACCGAACATAGAAAACGAATATGTGATTCTCGATTCTCTTTTCAGAAACTTCTACGAGAACTCACAATCTTCACCTCCTCCATGCACACTAGCCTCAACATCAACTCCAACAGCAGAGATTCCGCTCCTCACAGGTCCAGACGATGTACCATCCACACCCTCAACCCCTCAATCCAATCTCAGAGGTGTGGATGATCACGGCTTTGCTACAAGTCTAGAATCATCTCCACTGCACACCACAGCTGCTCTAGAGCCCTCAAACCCCTATCAGGACTCAGTTCAATCAATCATTACTCCAACTCCTCTAGCTCATGAGAGGAAATGGACGAGAGCACATCCCGTTGATCAGATAATAGGTGATCCGAGTCAAGGCGTGCGCACAAGATCCGCAACGATGAATGAATGCCACTTCGCATGCTTCCTAAGCCAGTCAGAACCATCAAAGGTCTCCGATGCACTACTTGATCCAGATTGGGTGATTGCGATGCAAGATGAACTCAATCAGTTTGACAGACTGGATGTATGGTCACTGGTACCCAAGCCTCAGAGAAAGACTATCATTGGCACGAAGTGGGTATTCAAAAACAAAAGGGATGAAGAAGGAACAGTTGTAAGGAACAAGGCAAGGCTGGTCGCAAAGGGATATAATCAACAGGAAGGCATAGACTATGATGAAACGTTTGCGCCCGAAGCTAGAATTGAAGCAATCCGCCTCTTTCTTGCGTACGCGGCGCACAAAAACTTCACCGTCTTTCAGATGGACGTGAAAACAGCTTTTCTAAATGGGACTTTAGAAGAAGAAGTCTATGTTGCTCAACCTGAAGGATTTGTAGATCCAAAATTCCCAGATCATGTATACAAGCTCAAGAAAGCTCTCTATGGGCTTAAACAAGCATCCAGAGCTTGGTACAATGCCTTGACCAAATTTCTGATCGATTCAGGTTTCTCCAAAGGAAAGATTGATACTACTCTGTTTATCAAGCGACAGAAATCTGACATCATTCTGATTCAGATCTATGTCGATGACATCATCTTTGCCTCTTCAAATCCGCGCCTATGCCAACATTTTGAGAAACTGATGAAAACAAAGTTCGAGATGAGCATGATTGGTGAACTTAACTTCTTCTTAGGCCTGCAAGTAAGACAACTCTCTGATGGCATTTTCATCAATCAGTCCAAATACATTCTGGATATGCTAAAGAGATTCAACATTGAAGGCAAATCTTCCATGACGACCCCTATGTCCCCAAACAATAAACTGGACTCAGACCCCTCCGGGAAGCCAGTTGATGCTACGAATTACAGGACCATCATTGGATCTTTGCTATATCTCACGTCAAGCAGCCCTGACATTGTCTTCTCCACATGCTTATGTGCTCGTTTTCAAGCCAATCCGAAGGAATCTCATCTGACCGCTGTACGATGAATTTTAAGATACCTCAAAGGCACGGTGAATCTAGGCCTTTGGTATCCCAAGCATTCAGGCTTTGATCTAGTCGGATACTCGGATGCTGATTTTGCTGGTTGCCGGATGGACCGCAAAAGTACATCGGGAGCCATCCAGTTCTTGGGCGAGAAGCTAGTCTGCTGGTCTTCCAAAAAGCAGAACTGTGTGTCAACATCTACAGCTGAGGCCGAATACATCGCGGCTGCTAGTTGTTGTTCACAAATATTATGGATGAAGACTCAGCTCCAGGACTACGGTTACACATTCCGCCATATCCCGATCTACAGTGACTCTCAAAGCGCCATCGCCATTACAAGCAATCCTGTTCACCACTCCCGCACCAAACACATTGATCTGCGCTATCACTTCATCAAGGATCACGTGGAGAAAGGAGACATAGATATGTACTTTGTAAGCTCAGAGCTTCAACTGGCTGACTTGTTTACTAAGGCATTGGATGAAAAAAGATTCCAGTTCCTGGTCTCCAAGTTGGGCATGTTAAACCTCGAGCCTGTTTAATTTTTGTCTCCACTAGTCTAAAAATGTGTGTGTGGGACTTGTAAAAAGTGTGTGTGAGTGTGATCTGTAAATAAGTGTGTGCGTTGCATGTGTTGAGGGGGAGAAAATAAAAAAAAGAACAAAAAATAGTGTGAGTGTGTTGCATGTGTTGAGGGGGAGAAAAACTCAAAAAGAACAAAAAATAGTGTGTGTGCGTTGCATGTTTGTTGGGGGGGGGGGGGGGGGGGGGAGAAAAAGAAAAAATTTCACTGTTTGAGGGGGAGCTCTAATTTTTACTGTTTTTGGGCCTAAATTTTTTTTGTATGGACATTTTGTGCTAGCCCATACATTCGGGCTCAACTGTTACTGAAAAGGTCCAAAATTTCTCGCGTATATAAACCCTCTGCAAACCCTTCCCTTCCCTTTATCACTATTTTCGCAAACCAGAAGCACGGAACTTCTCTTTCGCAATCTCTGAGCTCCTCCCGACATCTCTCCTTCTCCCTTTCCTCTTTTCGACTACCCCATCAAGGTAGTTCACCGATTATCTTCCTCCCATCAACAACGTTCGAAATCGAAATCCATAAAAACGAATTCAACAAAAAATCATTCTTGCGAACGACCGTAATTTCTCAAAATCAAAAACAAAAGGGTTTAAGTTTAATTTCAAGGTCAAAATCACTTTGTATATCGTTTTTCGCATCTATTGCTTATGTTTTTGCAGGTGGAATCGTCATTTCGAGATATATGATCTCGACATTCAAATTCTCCAGATCTCGAGTTCGTCGATTCATATTCGAGAGAGATCTCGAGATTTGAATCTCGAAATCTTGATCTCGAGATGTGAATCTCGAAATCTTGATCTCGTGATTTGGATCTCGAAATATTGATCTCGATATTTGGATCTCGAAATCAAGATCTCGAGATTGGAATTTCGAAATCAAGATCTCGAGATTTGAATCTCGAAATCTTGATCTCGAGATTTGAATCTCGAAATCTTGATCTCGAGATTTGGATCTCGAAATCTTGATCTCGAGATTTGGATCTCGAAATCTTGATCTCGAGATTTGGATCTCGAGATTTGGACTTAAACTGTTTTTTTAAAAAAAAAATCCACCTGCATAAATTGTCTGAAACCTGCAAACCAAAACTCTCTCAATCTAATCTCAGAGAAATCAAACCAATGAATTTCATATGCTGACCCCCTGCTTTTACAGTTCATAATGGCAGGAACAACTCAAACACAGATTGACGACGCCATCTAGCCCAAGGGCAAGTGGATCAAGGTGCTGGACAACAACTTCCAGCTAGACCTCACAGTCTTCAAGTGCCAGAACCCAGTCATTCCAGCCATAATGAAAGGTCACTATCTCTGGCATGCACTTCACAACGCAAAACCAGTGCCAGAGATATACCTACAATAATTTTGGGGTCACATGCATACTGAATCACCAAAGGATCGCTCCAAGATAAAGACAAAACTGAATGGCATGCGCGTAATCCTGACGCCATCAACACTGCGATCTACACTAGCGCTACCAGTTCACGACACATATGATGCGCTGCCATCCATCCCCGATCTGCTCAAAGACGTGGCATCTCTCGGCTACACCTCACTACTGCCACAACCGTCAAACTTCAACGGAGCCTATCTCCATCACCCGTGGAAGAGTCTATTCGGACTGGTGAATAAGTGCCTGTCGCCAAAGCATGACAGGTTTGACAAGTGCAACAAGCAGATCTTGCTAATCTTTCATGGCATTGCATTCAACAAGAACTACGACATGGCACAGCTATTCTTCTCAGAGCTCATGGACCTGGTCAAAGCAAAGGAGAAAAACAGGCCAGGTACCATCCCATACGCAAGGTGGCTAAGGCTGATCATCAACGACTGCATGGCAGAGCACTCTTCCATCCCAAGACGCAGTACTGATCCACACTACACTGCTCCAAAGCTGCAGTACTTCAAAGCAGACAAAAACCCTGTCTTCGGTCTGCGGATTCCTGGGTTTCTGCTCAAACTCGTCAAATCATCAAATCCGGCAGTTCAACAGTACCAAGAAAACATTGAGAGAACTGTCCCCATGGTTCAGCAAAACCCAGCTGGACCTACCCCAGGGACAAAGCCGAGTGTAGGTAAGGGTCCTAAGAAAGTCCAGAAGCCACAGAAACTAGTGGCCGGTTTGCCCCATGAAGGAAAGTCTGACGACTCTCTCGAGACGAGTCAGATGGCTGAGGGCACCGAAACAGACGCTGAGGAATCTGCCAATGAGTCGTCAAGTGATGCCCAACCAAACACTGACGATGAGGCATCAGAGAGCGTGGGTACGGATAGTGAGGAGTCTGGCTCTGATGATGATGATGATAATGACAGTGAAGACGTTGAGCACACCTATGCTCTAATCCGAAAAGGAAAGCTGCCTGTCGAATCTCCAAAGAAGATCACTGCTGAAGACGCAGCACCAATAATCGCAGGCAGATCCCAAGTCTTCACTATCAAAGAGCTGACTAAACCAAAAACCTTTCTCAGAGAAACAAACTGCTCCAAGGATGACTACGATGAAGCAGCCCATACTATCAAGAATTCCAAAGATGTCATCATCCGGGAGAAAAGGGCTAAGATTAAAAATGACAAAGCTGCTAAGTCAAAGCCCCAGCCTCGCGTCAGAAAGAGCCTCATAGATAAGGCGGACGAGCACATATTCGATGGCTGCGATCCATTTATCCAGATAAGCCGAGCCGAATCCTTAAGCACATGAGCCGATCTTTTCGGTTCCCGGGTAGAAGTCGCAGCATCTGGCTCAACTGCGCAAGCACAGCCCTCACCTAGCCACTCGATAGCCTCTCAACAGTCTATCGTTTCAAAAGCACGGGACTCAACCCCCTCACTGGTTCCTTCCGAATCAGTTGAGCGTACTATTGACCTATCGCCCGGGGTCAAAACCCCTTCTTCAAACACATCGAGTCTAGGTGTCACTTTTCCTACATTTTCTTCTTTTTCTAGGACACCTACACTATTCACAGCACATACAGGTGCACACACCCTGAAAGCAACAACCAGAGCGCAAGCTATGACAGTTGGAAGTCCTGCTACGCCTTCAATGATTCCATCATTGCACGCAGGCCACACATCAGCTATCTTCACTGATGCTGTGACAGCAGTTACAACCCCCGTAACTGGACACCCAACCTTTGAAGACATCAACGTTCTACTAAATCGCTTCCTAGATTCCACCATCAAACCATGGGTGCAAGATGCAATGACCGCTCTAGCACATGAATTTAGGACCACCCAAGCGGTTCAGTCAGAACAACCCCCACCCCAACCTTCACCCGAACCCTTCATCTCCCATACACAACCAGTATCCTCCACCCCTCTATCTCACCAATCCATCAACCAAATACCCATTCCTTCACATTCTCGGGGAACCCAGGATACAGAACCAGTATTCTCCCCACGCCCGACCACACCCTCCATCGATCTCTCCTCACTACCCTTCGAAACCCCGACATCGGCTTTGCTGGACAATCTTCTAAACATCCCAGAAGCCAAACTTACCCTCCACCAGCAAGCCATGCTCGAAGCCCTCCTTTCTTCCCCTGAAACCAAAAGCAAATGCAAGGAGAGTCCTCGTGGTCGCAAACGTTCCCATGAGGACCCCGATGATTCGGATCCTCATGAGGGGGAGAACAAGCGACCACGACCACTTGAGCAAACTGCTTTACCTAGCCAAACTCCACAGCCCATTCAACCAGAAACCTCTACCAACCAACAGCCACCACCCGCAGCCAAAATCTCTAGCCTGGTCGAGCTAGACGCAACATCCCGAGGCGTATCTCCTAGAGATACCAACCGCGGAGGGGATGGAATTCCTGATGATGCTACCTCTGGTACATCTTTTACATCAGGCCATCAGTTAGAACCTATGTAACACCCCCATTTTTCCCGCCCAAAATAATACTTGAAATAATAATATATTGATAACAATCTTGATTTATTCCTTAAAAATAGATAGAGTTTTGCAGCGGAAATAACAGTAATGGAAAAAGGGTGTGTTACCGCCACACCCAGCCCTCAACTTGGCTGGATGTTAAGGCTATCCACCATGAGTTCAACCGAATTAAAAACTTGAATTCAAAATCTACTAGCATTATTTAATCTAAGTGAAGACTACACTAAATTCTTCTAAAACGCTCTCCAGGTTCATCAAACATCATGAGCTTCGTATTCATCATTACCTGCACAAATGAAGTGCAGAAAACGAAACAAAGAAAAGGAAACAAAAATTAGCTTTAGAGCTAAGTAAGTACTACCCAACCCCGTAAAATAATCAGGTTTGGTGAAAATAGATTTTTCATATAATACTATATAAAAATACTCACACCACCGAAATTCTTTTCTAATCGAAAAGATCATTTATCAACTTTATAATCTCAAATACCCGTATAATTAAAAATAATATTTATAAGCTCCCAACAATTAATTAATATCTCAAAAGAAATATCACTTTTCAAAAATAACTTTTGTAGCAAAAAATATCACCATTCCGAAATCAATGTCACTTTCAGATTCTTTTAAGATGGGCGAAATTCGAGATTCCTCGAGCCCAATGAATCGTTGTTGTGTACGACTCATCCCGGAATTCCGGCTCCCACCGACCACCAATTGGAAACTGAACTTCACCCTTAAGTGTGCACACCCCGTAAAAGGGATTCCAAGCCCTCCGAGTAATAAGAAGTCCAAGTAGTTCGGACAACGTCCCCCTACCTCACAATGGGTTAGAAACCCGGGTAATTAGAAACTACTACCGCGGCCACCAAAGAACTATTAAAGTTCTCAAAACAAATACCGGGAATCTCCCGCCACCAATATTTACCGGAATTTCTCCCGCCACCAATAATCATCTTAAACCTAAACTAAACCCGCGGTATATAGCTCTAACCACCCACACCTCGCGTTTCTCTCGAGATGTCAATGATTATTATAAAAACATTATTCATTCTTGGAAAATCCTCTCTATATACAATAATCCAGAATATCTATTTAATAGATACGTCCACCAAAAATTCACATTCATAAATACTCCAAAATTCCTTTATACTAAAATGCACTCCAAAGTCATACTAGGGATTAAATCCCAAAATATATCTTCAATATTTCACAAATTCTTAGTCACCCCAAATAGTACACATTTAAAATTCACACTTAATCACATAATGCATAATAAGCATATAGTACGAGGAAACAAATTTTGGATTGGCAGAGAAACTTACCTTAAGTCCTGATGCTCCTAGTTATCCTCCTCTACTCCGGTCTCTAAATATTCACCTTTTAATTAAGATGATATAATTAGTCACTTATTCTATTTTTAATAGTTTATCCAATTTTTCCCCTTTTGATTATCATTCGAATTTATTAATTTAGTTAATTAATAATTCGAGTTAATCACTTTTTATTAATCAAATTACCTTATTAATTCAGCCATGAATTACAATATTTGAATTCTAATATTAAATAAAATATCCGAATATTATTGACTACAACATCCAATTTTTATTCAATAATCACCATTAATTTTCTCTAATTATGATCTAATTACTTTATTTACATAACCGAAAATATTTATTTTCCTTATTTTATTCAAAAATTATTTTTAGTCCAGAATATTATTTTTCAACCTCAGTGATTTATTTATTTCACCATTAATACTAATATTTCCTTATTTAATTACTTAACTAGTTTTATATGGCCTAATTTAAATAAATAGACTAAAAATCGACTTTATAAATTAGTAACCGTCCATAAATATATTTTGGGTCTATATTCGACCTAGGTTGTCCAGATATCTATTTTATAATTATTTCCCATAATTATTCCTTTAATTTCATATATCTATTAACCGGTTTAATTACAATTAAATATACTAAACCTTATTTTTATTAATTATAAATGGTCCATAAGGTCCTAGTTAGTCATATATTTATCCTAGTTTACTACAATATTTATTTCATAATTATTTTCGTTATTTAGTTAATTATTTACTAAATGTGTATAAATTGGCCCAATTACAATTAAATCAATTAAAAATAGCTAAAAATATTATTTTCCAATTCTGGTTGGTCCGAATATGTATATTTATACTAGGTATTTAATTTATATTTTTACAGATTTTATTTATTTCATTTACTATTTTATTTTTAATTTTTATTGCAACTGGGCCGAACTGGCCCAAATTAAATTTTCTGGCCCAACCTGAAAAGGCCCAAAAGACAGACCAGCAGATTTCTGGGTTGTCTTCTTCCCCAGGTCGCCGGAAAAACGGGAATTCAAGGGGGGGAGGTGTTACCTCGTCGGACGAGCGAAACGGCCGGCTACTGGCTCCGTTTGGGACGGCGAATGTCGGTGGTGGGTTGGCGGCAGCGGTAGCTCCTCCCTCTTCTCCGTTTTCCGTCGAAAAGTTTTTCTCCGGCGAAACTCCGGTGAGGCTTTTCTCCCTCGTTTCACGACCGTCTTCGACGATTCTTTTTCCGTTGGATTCGTATCACGAAGGGGAAGGTTTGAGAAGTATTTTCAGGGCTTGGTTCTGGCTCAAACGGTGGGTCGAAAAAAATATATATAATATACGTATATATGTATGTATATTTCGTAGTTTTTTTTTTGGGATGAAGAAAACGTAGGTTCTGGCCTATTATTTATAGGGAAAGATGAGGGTTTTAGGCTGAGATGTTAGAGTTGGAGTTGGAGTTTAATTTTGATTCTTTTGCACCTTTATGAGTATTAGGAGTATAATTGTTATATAATTATTATTACGTAACTAACATACGTATGTAGGAGTAATTATTATTACGTAACTAACATACTCCTAATACTAATGTTAGTATTTGAGTATAATTAGTATTACCTAGTTATATATCTATTAGGAATATACGTATGTAGTTAGTTAGGAGTATTATGAGTATTTTAATTATTTAGTTTATACTTTGTATATTATACAACCTAAAATAGTTATATAAAAATTAATTTTATACTAAAACATAACTTCTATTATCGGGCCATTTTTATCTGATTAAAAAGTCGTAAACTTGGAAATTTTTATCTGATTAGAATGTTACAACTGTTGAATTTTTTTTTGTCTGACTCAATTAATAATTAAAATGTTATTTTCGTAATATTTTATCTGATTAATAAAAATTATTTTTATTTTTATTTAAATTTTTGAAGTGTCACAACCTAGTTCAAAGCTGATGACAATGGGAAATCCTAGTGAACCCGATGTTTCGATTAACAGGCCTCCGTCTCCAAAAGGTCAACCTGCCACTACCATTCTGTCGTCAGATGAAATGCATGATCAGCTAGAAGATATCATTATTCAAGACAAATGGCCCAGACAGTGGACGGAGATGGATCAAATCATGCAGGATGAAGAATGTGAAGATATGCAGAGGAACCGGTTCCTACGAGAACTTATCAACAAATGTGCAGAAGATATAATCAGGCTCGAGGACGATGAACGAAAGGAAGGGGAGAACAACAAGGAATCTCAGAAAACACTTGAATCTGTCGTCAGACAATCAGCGGAAAGACTTCCCAAGACTGAGAAACCTTAGGACAACGTTCGAATCAAAGCCCCCTTCCAAGAGGAAATCAGAGAGCGTATTTGGCGTAGACCAGACAAAGTCAAACCTCTGAATGAATTGAAACTGCGAGGTCTTACCCATCTCAAAGGAAAACAGGCTGGAGGTCATCTACATATGTTGTTGCAAAGGTCAACCGGTACTCAAAGAGAGCTGATGGAACAAGACTTGAAATCCAACATTCTCCCTATTCATCAAATCCTACTGGTTAAGGCCGAGGATTATCACGGAGTGACATTCTATTCTTACAGGCTTTAACGCACTGACGGGAGTGAATTTACTTGCCAAGAAAATGATTTCATCATGCTTAAACCAGACGACATCTATCAAATGTTTATGGCTTATCGATACCTTCCAGTCAGGCAAAGCAAAACATACAGCGAAGGTCTTGCAACAATCAAGAGATTCATGCTCAGACAAATCAGAGTGCACTCATCTCACGACCTACAAATGGCTATTGAGTGCAACTTGACAAAAACAAATCTTACAAAGCCAAGACTGTATGGTCCAGAACTCGAAGACTTCCCAGCTTACCACATCTTCTTCACACCGCCAGCAGTCACATATCTCAACCACAAGAACGAGAAACGCCTGATGGTGGTTAATGAAATTGAGAAATATTGTGGTGGAACACTGAAGATAATCAAAGAACAACTTCTAAAGATGAAGGCACAGCTAGAGAAAAATCTTCTGGAGGCATCGTCATACGTTCAAAAGGAACACTCTACAGTGGAGACCATTTTAAAAGCCATCGACGATCGCCTAGAAAAGACAAACATGCTAAGGCAATACAAGCATGCACTGAATATGAGGAAGCACTATTTCAAATCACAGAAGCAATAACTAAGTGGCACTTGATCACAAAGGGGGAGATTGTTGAAGATCAGTTAATTGTGAATCAAGTTTGTCATCTACTTTGTAATAGATTAGCTTTATTATTATTCCTTGTATTAAATAGGTGCATTGATTAGATAGAATATGGACCAAGTGTTAGGCCCATACAAACAGGCTAAAAGCCTTTCACGCCTACCTGAACCTCGCCTATAAAAAGGGAGCCGAGGGTTCAGGATTAGGTTAACTTTCGTACTTGTTCATTATAGCCTTAAGTGCAAATCTTTCTGTGTACGAGTTCACGGTCTATCAAAGAGGGTTTTACATCGATTCATCTGTGTTCATCTTTACGTTTAATCTTCTTTGTTAGACTGCTATTCATTGCTGTTACAGAAACAGGGACTATCAAATATGGAAGAAGGGATGTCTAAATGGGAAGGAAAATGTGTGTATTTATAGATGTTTGGAGGTGGTAGGGTCAAATACCCATTCGGATATCTAGGGTACCCAATCGGGTACGTTATGCAGGCAAAAGGTGCTGAAATCATATCCAACCCGACCGGGTTAAGGCTAAACTCGACCGGGTTATGTATCAAATCGGATTTTCCACGTCTAGTTCTTTGACATGTTCGATTGTCTCGTGTCAACTCAAATTTGAATGGGTTGAGTTAAAATCTGACCAGGATTCAACAGGTAGCTTCCTAGTTGTTTCATATGTCACTTCCAAGTTCCAACCCGACCGGGTTTTGTTCCAACACTTAGTATTCATGTTTATCATTGTCTGCTTTTGATACCTGCAATACTCCCTCACATCTCTTTTGGTTCTTTCAACACAATACACACAAGAAATACAATTTACATCTTATAAAAACAACAAACAATAATAAAAATACAAACTTATGCACTAAGAAGTAGTGCTAATTATCCGCTAAAATATGTGTTTTGATAGTTTGTGACAACAACAAACTTATGCACTAGGAGTATACCTACTTCAGAAAGTCACGTTCCTATAGGTTGTGATAGTTCTTACAAAAGAAACACACAAAATTCAGGGTTATGCACTAGGAATTCTTAAAACAGTTCGCCAATCTTTACCTAATAGTACAAGGTATAGTATCCTAGGAATATTCCCATAACAATTCTCAAAGTTCAATAGTTCACAAGACATCATAGGATATTAAATACCTAGGAGTCAACCATTGGAAAAATTCCAATCAATTCTCAAATCTCAAAACCAGTCCAAAACCACACAAAAATCCAGCAACAAGCATCACACAAGCTCACATGTGCCTATGCCTTCAATTTTATTCCTAATTCATCAGATTCTTTAGTACTGATTGATAAAATGGTTGTTTGAACTGAAAATGTTTTTATAATCTTTATAAGATTTTGAATAACAACGTCTCTGATACGACTTTGTAACACCCCTAATTTCCATCCCAAAATAGTTACTAAAAACAAGTATAAAGTTAGTTTTCCCAAAATATTTAGGGTATGTTTGGCACAACTAGCATAAAAGATACTTTTGTGAGCTTTTTAATAACTGTTAGCTTTTAGTGACGGAAAAGATCTTAAAGATAAAAGGTGGTAGCTGTTTGGTAAAAAGCTGACTATTTGATTTAGTTCGGGTTGGTATACTAATTAATACTAAAAGTCACGGGTTTTTTTCAGATGCTACTCCCCGTAGCATCTCAAAAAAGATATTTTAATTTTTGAAACGCTCTTAAAAATTGTCATGCCAAACATATAACTAGACGCTTTTAGAGACTTTTTGAACAGTACAAAAGCTAGAAGGTAGAGACTTATGCCTGCCAAACATAGCCTTAAGTTTGGAAGAGTTTAAGAGCTTTGGTAGGCATAAGTCCCTACTTTCTAGCTTTTGTACTATTCAAAAAGTCTCTAAAAGCTTCTAATTGAATGTTTGACATGATAATTTTTAAGAGCTTTTTTAAAAGTAAAAGATCTTTTTTGAGATATTAGTACTAGGAATGACAAAAAAACCCGACCCGAGCTGCCCCGCCCCGCCCTGGCCCGTTTAAAGTGGGTCCGCCCCGCCCCGTGAATCGAACGGGTCGGGTCCACCCCGCCCCGCACTTAGTTCAAGCCGGGTCTGGGTATTAGTCGTGCCCCGCGTTGCCCCGCCCCGCCCCGCCCCGACCCGCACATCCACTAAATAAACTACCTATAATTCTTGCACTATTTGTCTTTTCGGCTTCTGTTCCTCAACTAAATAGCCGGACATAGTAGAAACCAAACGTCTGGTCGGCCGCTTCTTTTCCTCGCATTAAAGAGTCTGTCCGACTGTCCATAACCATAGGAGACACCAAAGGTCATGAATCTAATTAAAGATATACATATATATAAAGTACCCCAAAGAGATGGACTTGCTTTCTGCAATTTAGCTTTCGCACAAAGAGATAGAGATACAGAGGGGCTGCAGCGACAAACAGAGGGACTTTAGCTTTCGCAGAACTGCAGGGAGGGACTAAGGGGCTGCAGCACCACAACCGGCAGCACCGTAGCACTCAAAGTCGGCAAGTCTGCAACAAGGTTTAGTTCTTGTTTAATATTCTCAATTAGGGTTTTTTCAATGTTTGATTCTTAATTTTAAAATCTCAGTAATTGAAATTAATTGAAAGTAATTAAAATCTCAACACCTCATGAACATCTTGTTGGTGCTTATAACGACATTCATAATTTGTAATTCATTTCTTCAAAGCATTCTGAATGTCAATTCGTAGTTCCACAGTAGGTTTGTAGCTATGGCTTGGACTTCCAGCTTTATATATTCGTAGTTTATAAAAACTAATTTTCATTTTAGAGAATAAACATGCATAGTACTCAAATGAAGGGTTCGAATCTGTGCATAATATATATGCATAGTACATATATATTATGCACAGATTCGAACCCTTCATTTGAGTACTATGCATGTTTATTCTCTAAAATGAAAATTAGGTTTTTAAATAAAATACAAGCTATCGCTTACTCTCTAGTCTCTATGAGTTTGAATCTGAAATGATAATTACTTCTGCTGTCCGCAATAAATACTTAAATCAATCTCTAGACTTGTTTGGCTCTTTAATATCCAGATTAATAGAGCTGGAGTTTGGTTTGAGCATTACATACGTTCTTTTCTAAAGAATTAAAAGCTAAGAAACCTTCCATGAGGGATTATTGTTGGTTGACCATCTGTATTTGAGTTATCACCTTCATTATTTATCATGTCTTATAAATATGAAGTTAACTGGTTAAGCAATTGAACAAGACTAGTGTAGTATATTATTTCTGCAAAATATTCATGAGACCACATAATTCATCAATTTCACTATTTTAGATGCAAATTGCAGAATAGCAGAACCACTCGTCCCCTCATTGTAACAATTTTTTTAGAACTTTAACCTGATTTAAAATTTAATTATTTCTGTAGATCTTTTATCAATGGAGGTAGAAGGAAGCTCATTACCTACCACCCCAGTAACAATTGAGTCACCAAATTTATCACATAATCTGTTGGTTGATGGAGGTGACTTACCTCTTGATGACATACCGTTGGAGGATGATGGTGAGCATCTTGATGTTGATGGTGAAGAGATAGTAGAAGCTGAAACTGATGGTGCAAAAGTGAAAGTTCTGAAGTCAAAGATTTGGGTGCATTATGAGAGAGAGAGACGGTTGGTGAAAAGCTCAAAGCAAGGTGCAAATATTGCCGGACACTTTTGTTGGGTGATCCAAAGCAAGGAACGAGTTATTTGCGTAAACATTACCAAAGATGCAACCAAAGGAAGACAAAAGATATAAGACAACAAGTTTTGCAAGCAAGCTCCAAGAACAAGTTTGAGCTTTCACCATTCAACTTTGATCAAGAACTTTCTCGTATGGAGCTTGCGAGGATGATCATTCTGCACGGCTACCCTCTAAAGACGGTTGAGCATATTGGGTTCAGAAACTTTGTGAACAGTTTAAACCCATGCTTCAAAATGGTGAGCAGGAATACTATTAAGAAGGATTGCCTGAAGATATTTGAGATAGAAAAGAAGGCCATGATGGACACACTTGTGAAGAATGATGGGAGAGTAGCTGTGACAACAGATTTGTGGACTTCTGATTTTCAGCAAAAAGGTTTTATGGTTGTCATTGCTCACTACATTGACAATTCCTGGAGGTTGCAAAGTCGAGTCATCAGGTAATATTTTTTTATTCAAGATATGATAACTTCTTTTTGTTAACGCTCTTTTTAATAATCTGAAAATTTTCATACAGGTGAAAGTCTTTCTGAAGCATTATATGGTTGTTTCCTAGATTGGAACATCGAGAACAAATTATCCACTATAACTGCGGATAATTGTTCCACAAACGATGTTATGGTTGGCTTGATGAAAGGGAAAATTCCTTTTGATGCTCTATTGCTTAGCGGAAACTTACTCCATATGCGTTGTTGTGCGCATATATTGAACCTCGTTGTGAAAGATGGTCTGGATATCATTCATGCTGCAATTGAGAAAGTGAGAGAAAGTGTTTCATATTGGAAGGGGACGCCAAAGAGATGGGAGAAGTTTGAGGATACGGCTCGACAGCTTCGCGCTCCGCTAGGTAAGAAGCTCACTCTTGATTGTACGACACGTTGGAACTCTACTTATATAATGTTGGATGTTGCTTTGGAATACAAAGATGTCTTTTCCTGCTTAAAGAATCGTGATCAGAAATATGTCACTGCCCAGTGAAAATGAGTGGAGCTTGTGCAAAGAAATATGCAGTAGGTTGAAGTTGTTTTACAATGCAACAAGGCTTTTCTCTAGAACTTTATATCCTACTGCAAATATGTTTTTCCCAACTGTTTGTGAGATCAAACTAGCTTTAAACCAGTGGACTGTTTGTGGTATACCAACTGTGCAACTTATGGCTTCTAATATGATTTTAAAGTTTGACAAATACTGGTCAGATGTGAATGGGATCATGGGTGTTGCTGCAATTCTTGACCCTAGGTATAATTTGTTGATGTTAGAGTACTATTTTGGGAAAATTTACTCCATCACTTCTGAATTTGAAGTTGAGAAAATTGTTGATTTTTGTCGTGAGTTGGTTAAGCAATATGAAGAGCAAGAAAAGACACATAAAAATGATCAACTGGGCTGTCAAACTGAGAGCAATGCAGGTGAAAGTAGTTCTTTGAGTGATTTTGACTTGTACGCTTCTCAAAGAAAAAGAATAAGTACAAGGTCAGAACTTGACCAGTACTTAGAGGATGACATCCTACTCCGTTCAACAGACTTTGATGTTTTAAGTTGGTGGAAGTCAAACAAGGGTAAGTATCCTATTCTAAGTCAAATCGCGAGAGATATTTTGGTCATCCCTCTTTCTACAGTCGCTTCAGAGTCTTCCTTTAGCACAAGTGGACAGTTGATCGGGCCTCATCGTAGTCGACTCAAAGAAGAAACTATTGAGGCCTTAATGTGTGCACAAAGCTGGATTCTTGCTGACTTAAATGGTAATTTATATAATTAATGATTACTGTTTTTTGATGTATTTTATCCTAACATTATATAGTTTTCCTTTTACAAGAAAAAGGAGGTGGATCACTTTCATCAGTTTTTTATGATTCAGATGGTGACAATGATGAGGGACAGGTATATCCAACTTGATGCTAAATTGTATTTGTTATTGAACTATATAAGTCATTTCTTAACATTAATAATTAGCTTAGTTGGTCTAAAGTTTTATCTATATATTTTTGTAGGGTTAATGAGAATGGAGATATGGAATATCAGTACCAAATTGAAGAACCTTGCTGGACTGAATTGAAGAATTGAAATCCTAATGATTTCTAGAAGCAATGTTTTGTTACTCTTATTTTTGGTGTCTTTGTTGGACAAGCTTGGATCTTGTACTTTTCTGTCTTTCATGATATTTTGTTTTGTGAACCTTTGGTTGTTTCAAACTATTGTTGGGGACTTTGAGTCTCTGATGTGTTATTGATGGCATGTTCTGAAAATTGACTTCTAAGTTATCTCGTTTTGGCCATTTTATTATATATATGATGATTTTGCTTAATCATTTATGGATTGGGTTGTTAGTTGATAAAACAACCATCACTAGGGATGGACTCAGGTCCGGGCCGGGTCCGGGCCGGGCCTAGGCCCGGGCGGGTCGGCGGGTCCGAAATGGTGGACCCGGGACCGGCCCTGGTAACCCCTGGGTCCGGTCCGGGTCCGGGCCGGGCCCATTATATTTTTTTTTGTTTTCCTCTTCCTAATTAACCCCCTCCCACCCCCAACCCCCCAAACCACCCCAAATGGCCCAAAATACCCAGCCCAACCCGAAAATTTAAAAAAAATTGAAAAAAAAGAAAAAAGAAATAGTTTTTGGCCCGAACCGGGCCTGGGCCCGGCCGGATCGGGCCTTGTTTTGGGTGACCCGAGCCCGGACCGGAAAACCCACGGGCCGGGCCTACCCGGACCGGTCAATGACCGGGCCACCGGGTCGGGCCGAGCCGGAACAGTACCGGTCCTGGGCCGGTTGCGGATCGGGCCACCCGGCCCGAGTCCATCCCTAACCATCACCAAGTGTTCGGACCACAATTTCATAAATTTAATAGCTTTTAATAACACAAATAAATATATCCTAGATCAAGCGGGTCGAGGCGGGGCGGACCCGGCCCACACGGGGCAGGTCACGGGCCGCCATGTGCTGACCCGTTCCGGGTCACGGGGCAGGTCGGGTCTATGGGTTAATAAAACGGGGCGGGTCTGGGTTTTGCATTACCCGCCCCGCCCCGACCCATTGCCATGCCTAGATATTACAGTGAGTAGCATTTGAAAAATGTCTGTAACTTTTAGCATTACTTAGTCCTAACAACTTGTATGTCAAACAGAACTAAATCAAATAGTCGGCTTTTTATCAAACAACTACCATCTTTTTATTTTAAGACCTATTCAGTCACTAAAAAGCTAACAGTTACTAAAAAGCTCATAAAAGTATTTTTTCACCTAGTTGTGCCAAACATACTCTAAATTGTAGTCAAAATAAATACTCAACGAGTGTTACTGCCACACCCGGTTCTCACATAGTTGAATGCACAGGATAAACCACAATCCAAAGTAATCATAAGTACTAAGTCCAAAACTGCAAGTATGTAAAACAGTGAAAAGTTCCAAAATCCATATTTAAGTAAATGTAAGAGTTATGAATTATTTTATTGTGTCCAATTGCATTAGTTATCTTTATATTTGTGTATTTAATTTAGCTATTGGGGTTTGTATTTATTTAGTCCATTTAATATTTATTATGTATTTATTAAATTAATAATAGGAAAGTGGTATGTCACTTTCCTTCGAGTCAGCTCAGTGTATGTCTTAATTGTTCTAGGATATGGCTTCCTTAAACGCTTCGGTAGCGGCCACATACTCAGACTCAGTAGTGGAAAGGACAACTATGGGTTGAAGTTGAGACTTCCAACTAATGCACGACTCACAGAGAGTAAACACATAAGAACTGGTGGATTTACTATTGTCTCTATCGTTAGCAAAATTCGAATCTACATACCCACTCAACTTAACACCCTCATAACACCTAGTGAAAACCAACCCATGATTAACAGTATATTTCAAGTACCTAAGCAACCACTTAAGAGCATTCCAATGGGGTAAATCGGGGTTAGACATATACCTACTCAAACAACTAACAACATAGGTAATGTCAGGTCTAGTACTCACCATGAGATACATCACGGACCCAATAGCATTAGAATAAGGCACAAATTTCATTTTAGCAATTTCAGGAGCAGTCTTGGGAGACTGATCCTTACTTAACACAAAGTGAGACTGTTAGGAACTTGATGTAACGTACCTCGAAAGTACAGCTGTCACGCCCCGGACCTAGCCGGACACGTCAACAACCCGCCGTACAGTACGAATAGTCAACCGCAGTCCAACTCATCCATACTATACAAGGCATCTTGAATACCATTCACACATAGTACATCCATAAACAAACATAATGTAAAACATTTATTTAAAGCAGCGGAAACATTTAATATAAGAGTTTATGCCACACTTCGGCAAACATGAGCATACAAGCCCCCAAATAATTATCCAAAAATATATCCATGAGCATTGTTATAATTGTTTTGAAACAGAAACGGAGGAAGCACGAACCACGTCTCCTCTCCTAGTATCTCCCCGAAGCCACAGACAATGGTAGCAAGCTCAGCTCCTACCTGAAACTGTGAGGTGGCCTCCCCCGTGAAGGGGAGGTCAGTACTTGGAAGCATTTGACAAGTACAATGACAACTATACTAAGTATAATCAATGTTTCAATCTCAAAGACCCTCAGTCTAGGGTGGTATTATATTATAGGCCATAACCCTCGGTTATCCCCTTTATAAAAACGTACTTACTTTATATAAAGTCAAGTAATCGGCCCGTGGGCACATATTTATTTAGAATTCACCATTTTAATTCCCCGTGACTACTAGTCACGCCAACCTCATAGGGTTCCATCGAGTCCCGATTGTATAGCAAGGGCTCGGCCCAACTACATTTCTATACAACTCTTCAACTCAATTTAACACATTAAAATTATATGGCAAGGGCTCGGCCCAACTACGTTTCCATACCAACCACAACTTCGTGGCCAGGGCTCGGCCCAACTACGTTTCCACGAAGATCACAAGTACATGGCAAGGGCTCGGCCCAACTACGTTTCCATGCTAATCACATTACATGGAAAGGGCTCGGCCCAACTACATTTCCATGCAATCCTAGAGTCCGACTCTAATTCATTTTCGTAGTTCAATTCTCAAGCAAATCCTATGCCAAGAATCAACCCACTTGGGAAGCCCTTTTGGCTTACCCCTAACACACCTTAGTGTTCATTCAATTCAACCTTAAAGTATCTCTTAAGACTACTTAAGGCAAATCTATTCACAATCCTATCCCTTAGGATTAATTCCATTATATTATTCTCCCGACTAGTATTTTAATACTAGTAGGCTTGTCTTAGAACATATCAAGTTCTTAATTCAAATTGACATTTCTTTTCAATTGATTTTCCAATCCAAATATAATTTGATCCCAATATCAAAAATATCACTTTTATCCATTCTGAATTTCATACATGATGTAAAAGTATTTTTATCACAATATATACATAGTTAATTCCATTATCATGTCATCCCTTTCATGTCACATAATCATACACAATTTATTCTAAATTTGTATATCATGCTTCATTCACTCATATCAATAGTATTTTCATTAAGTATTATTACTCATTAATAATCCATGAAAATCACTTTTAATACCTTAGGTAATCTTATGAAATTATCCCAACAATTATAAGCAATATAGTCAGCCATCCTCACCTCGTGATGTGCTACAATAGTTGCCTTTGTTAAGCCCCTCGATCAATCCCCATTCTAGGACGACTGAAAGTGAAAAACTGGATTTCTGGGCCAAATTAAAGCCGGGCGGCTTTCACGAAAGCCGGGCGGCTTTCGTAGTCTGCAACTACGAACAGCTCCTTTGGAGTGGCGGTTTCCGGCGATTTCGACTCCTATCGATTCACCAACTCTTCTAAGTTAATTAACACCACTTTATAACAATATTCTACACTTTTAAATGTGTAGAACTCATGGTTTAATCCACCGTATGATTTCTAAAAAATCATACAAGAATAAACTAGTTACAAGAATATTCATTGAGTTCTTACCTCAAACACTATACTTTTCTTCTTGGATTTCCTCTCCTCTTGCTTCCTTCAAGCTTGAGCTTTTTGAGAGGTGATGTCTAGAGCTTCTCTCTTCCTTTGGGTTATCCGTATGGCTCAAATGAGGGGGAGGTATCTATCCTCAATCAAACACCAAGTTGAGGTGTTGATAGGGCCAATAGGGGTGTGGTTGTGTCCCCAATCACTTCCTTTCCCATAAGTCCGAATATGCCACCTTCAGATGTCCCACTCCCATTAATTTTGTCAATCAGCACCCATAAAAAACGTGGGGTGGCCCCCACTTATGTGGGAGGTCATCCCATTATGTCCCGGTGTGTACAATCGGCCCCGAAAGTTATATTTCTCGGCCCGTTTTAATCATATTTTATTTTATTGGACCAAATAAAATATATCACGCGTTCCTAATAATTATGGGCCTTTAGAATAGATGTACATTCCCCAACATTAATTTAGGAGTCTCCGAAACTCATTTCGGGCTGTTATCCGCTAAATTATCAATACCGGTAATTGGGCCTCGTTTGACCCACCGGTCAACTCCATGCCCTTCTCATCGCCCAAATTAAAATATCCACCTCCATATGGATGTCATCTAGACCAAGATGAATATAATATGTGATTCGGGAATTATCGGGCGGTCCCCGTTCCCGTTGTGGGCCCAACATGCAATTTACTATTCACGTAAAAGAATTAATAAAATTTAACAATTACGTAAATTTATAACTCATCCTTCAAGGTTCATTACATAATTTACTAAAAGTAAACATGCTTGGGGACGGTGTCACAAGTTCACCCCCCCCCCCCCCTTAACAGGAATTTCGTCCCCGAAATTCACAACGATTATTCAAACAGAAATGCATCGAGGCTTCAGTCTCCCAAGTTTCTTCTTCAACTCGGTCACTCTTCCAAAGGATTTTAACCATTGGGACTTTCTTGCTTCTTAGCTTCTTTACTTGCCTATCAAGTATCCTTACCGGTTGCACGGTGTAGTTCAAGTCTTCCCGTATTTCCACGGGTGGTCTCTCTAGTACATGAGATGGATCCAGAATATACTTCTTAAGAATGGACACATGGAATACATTATGTTTTTCTCCAATTCCGGAGTCAATTGTAATCGGTATGCTACGGCCCCAATTCTCTCAAGAATTACAAATGGCCCTATGTAGCGTGGGTTAAGTTTCCCTCGGTTCTGAAATCGGATGATTCCTTTCCAAGGTGAAACTTTCAAAAATACTTCATCTCCAACCTTAAACTCTAAGGCTCTTCGGCGCTTATCGGCATAGCTCTTCTGTCTATCCTGTGCCGCCTTAAGTCTCTCACGAATAATCTTCACCTTTGACTTGGTGATCTCCACTAGATCCGTGCTCTCGAGTTTGGCCATGCCAACCTCATCCCAACACAAAGGTGTACGACATCTCCTCCCATACAATGCCTCGTATGGAGGCATGCCTATACTCGCCTCATAAGTGTTGTTATAGGCAAACTCCACAAGTGTCAAATGGTTGTCCCAACTCCCTTGGAACTTCAATGCACAAGCCCTCAGTATATCCTCTAATATCTGTATAACCCGCTCGGATTGCTCATCCGTTTGCGGATGAAAAGCTACACTGAATTTCAACTTTGTCCCCATAGATTCTTGGAACTTCGGCCAAAATCGTGATGTGAACCGCGGATCTCTATCGGATACAATGGTTATAGGAACCCCATGTAGCCTCACGATCTCATCCACATACAACTTGGCTAACCTTTCCAGTGCATAGGTGGTATTGATAGGTAGAAAGTGTGCACTCTTCGAGAGCCTATCGACCACAACCCATACGGCATCGTAGTTCTTAATTGTCCGTGGCAGCCCCACCACGAAATCCATAGTCACGTGTTCCCACTTCCATTCAGGAATGGAAAGTGGCTGCAATAACCCAGCTGGATGCTGATGTTCTGCCTTAATTTGCTGACAAGTAAGACACCTACTGATGTACTCGGCTATTTCTCTCTTCATACCTGACCACCAGTAACTTTCTTTCAAATCACGGTACATTTTCGTGCCTCCCAGATGCATGGCATACGCCGATGAATGGGCCTCCTCTAAGATGGACTTTCGGAGCCCATCATCCGACGGTACACACACTCAGTCACGAAATAATAAGAGACCATCGTCTCTTTCCCTGAAATCCTCAACCGGTCCCGCTAGCATGCGTTCACGGACCTTCATAAGTTCTTCATCAGTTTCTTGACCCTTCTTGATCTCATCAAGTAATGTAGGTCTCACCTCGAATCTAGCTAACAAGGCACCATCGCTAGATACTTCCAATCGGGCTCTCAATGCCCTCAAACTAGTCAACAATGCCCCAGACGAATTCTTTCGGCTCAGGGCATCCGCTACCACGTTGGCTTTACCGGGGTGGTACTCGATAACTAGATGGTAATCTTTTATCAACTCCATCCACCGTCTTTGTCTCATGTTTAACTCTTTCTGAGTAAACACGTATTTCAGGCTTTTGTGGTCAGTGTATATATGACATGTTTCCCCGTAGAGACAATGTCTCAAAATCTTCAATGCAAATACCACTGCCCCCAGCTCTTAGTCATGAGTAGGATAATTTACCTCATGCTTCTTCAACTGTCGTGAAGCATAGGCAATGACCCTCCCATTCTGCATCAAGACACATCCAAGCCCTTGGATGCTCGCGTCACTATAGACATCGTACCCCATACCCTGTCGGGGTAATGCAAGTACCGGTGCCTCGGCCAATCTCTTCTTCAGTTCAAGGAATCCCTTCTCACATCGGTCATCCCATACAAACTTGGCCCCTTTTCGAGTGAGCTTTGTCAATGGCGATGCCAAAACTGAGAACTTCTCCACGAACTTTCGGTAATACCCTGCCAATCCAAGGAAGCTACGAATTTCCTTGACGTTCTTTGGCCTCTCCCATTCAGTAATGGCCTCAATATTCTTTTTATCTACGGCAATCCCTGATCCCGAGACCACATGCCCGAGAAAGCCAATCTCCCTTAGCCAAAATTCACATTTGGAAAACTTGGCATAGAGTTGCTTCCCCCGTAGTGTCTTAAGAACAAGTATCAAGTGCTCCTTATGCTCTTCTTCACTCTTTGAGTAAATCAAGATATCATCTATGAACACAATCACAAACCGGTCCAAGTATTTATGAAATACTCGGTTCATCAAGTCCATAAATGCCGCCGGGGCGTTGGTTAGCCCGAATGACATAACTAGGAACTCGAAATGACCATACCTTGTGCGGAATGCACTCTTCGGTATGTCATCCTCCTTTATCTTCAGTTGGTGGTACCCCGACCTCAAGTCAATCTTCGAAAACATCGCTGCTCCTCGGAGCTGATCAAACAAGTCATCAATCCTAGGCAAGGGATACCTATTCTTGACCGTGACCTTGTTTAGTTGACGATAGTCAATGCACATTCGAAGTGTTCCATCTTTCTTTTTCACGAAAAGGACTGGTGCTCCCCACGGAGAGTGACTCGGCCTTATGAAACCGTTATCCAATAGCTCTTGCAATTGGGTTTTCAACTCGTTAAGTTCAGCGGGTGCCATTCTGTATGGCGGTATAGAGATTGGTTTGGTGCCGGATTCAACCTCGATCGCGAACTCAATCTCCCTATCGGGTGGAAGTCCCGGCAAGTCTTTTGGGAAGACATCCGGATATTTGCACACTACTCTCACATCATTGATGTCTATCTCTTCTTTGTTTTTATCCACCACGTATGCTAGATATGCGTGGCATCCCTTTCTCATCATATTCCTCGCTCTCACGGTGGATATGATACAACTGTTTGATTTGCCTCTATCTCCCTCAAAGCGTAAGGTCAATCCTTCACCGCTTTTGAGTTCAAGAACCTTCGTGTAGCAATCGACTCTAGCATGATGTTTCTCAAGCCAATCCATTCCTAGGATTGCATCGAACTCGATCATACTCAGCAGTACGAAATCACACGCCAAGGTTTGGCCCTCCACTTCCACCTCACACGATGGATAGTGGCTATTTCTTTCGATATCATCCCCTAGAGGTGTGGACACCAATAGGGTTTGAGTCATCGGTACAAGCGGTTCATTGAATTCCCCGGAAAACGCCTCACTCACAAATGATCGTTGCGCCCCGATATTAATAAGGATTCTTGCATCTCTCCCGTTTATCTTTAGTGTTCCTACATTCATAAGCGATGTAACACATACTACTAAGTATAGACTTGCTTCTTTGGTTAAAGAGTGCACCAACTACGATTCAGATAGTAGTCGTTCAATGTCCCATCACAACCCGCTCGGTTCTCACTCTCGAAAACCGACTCGTGCATAAATCAGGGGAAAGCCGTCCGCTTTTCACGAAAGCCGGCCGGGTTTCGGCTGCGAGAGAATTGCCCGTAAATAATCACGAAAGCCGGGTGGCTTTCGCGAAAGCCGGTCGGTTTTCGTCACCGTCGTTTTATTCATGAAATAAGTTTCAAAAGCCGGCCGGTTTCTACGAAACCCGGCCGGGTTTCAGCAGTGTAGGAATTCCCAGGCCCAACGAAAGCCGGGCGGCTTTCACAGAAGCCGGGCGGTTTTCATCTGCGAGGAAAATCAGGATTTAATATTCACGAAAGCCGGCCGGTCTTTTGTGAAAGCCGGCCGGTATCCGTCGCCGTAGTATTTCTATATCACATCCAGACGAAAGCCGGGCGGCTTTCGTCCATGCTGGGCGGCATTCGCCCAGGGTGAGGATTTTCCACCCCTTTTCCTCTCCAAACCCGACCAAACCCGTTGGGGTTATAAATTTACAAGTTTATAACACTCCTATTGCTCACAATGGAATAAATAACATGAGTTTAGGGAATTACCCGCAATGGAGTCCGGGTTAGCGCGTGCGTCCGCCTCCGTCATCGCATAGACCCTAGCTTGGGTCTTGCCTTGGTTCACGGATGGCGCGTTGCTTGTACTTGGCCCGCCATGCCCCGTGCTCCCATGAGGCACTCCTGTCCGGTTCCTACTTGTCGTAGTCCCGCTACTAGGTCCTGCACCCATGGCTCGCCCCAGTTGTGGCCAATTGCTCCTCAAGTGTCCCGCCTCCCCGCATTGATAGCATCTCGGGGGATCACGACACTTCCCCACGTGGTTCCTTTTGCAGATATTGCACCTTATAATGTCTGAGCCTTGCGACCTCGAGCCTTGACCTCCTGGGCCTTGATTCGCCCGTGATGGTGGTGCGGGTGCTCTAAAAGACCCACCTCCCCCGTGGTTCCCCTTTTTGCTAGAACCTTGAGGGCCGGTGTTCTCCCATTTTCTCTTCTTCGCCTCCTCGGCGTTTTTCAGCTTTCTTTCCTCCCATTCTTTTTCTCCCTTCAGGCCTTGCTCCACCACTTGACTAAACGTCATGTTAGGCAATTGTGTTGCCCGCTCACGCACGTCTAAGTCCAAGGCATCCCAAAAGTGATTCACCATCCGGTTCTCATCACAAGCATACTCCGGTATGAACTCCGCGAGCTCCCTGAACTTGTGCTCAAGTTGCCTCACGGTGTACTTGCCTCCTTGGGTCAAGTTTGTGTATTCCCTCCTCTTCAAGTTCACCTCGAAGTCGGAGTAGTACTGATTGAAGAATTCCTGTCGAAAATTCTCCCAAGTGACATTCTCACCATATTTCCCCTTGACTCCGTCCCACCACGTGGACGCCATCTCTTGTAGTAACCTCGTTGCTACTCTCATCTTCATGTTTGGCGGCAGCTGCATATCAAGAGCCGCCTCATTGAATCTTTTAATCCACTCCGCCGCAACGGAGATATCTCCCGTTCCATCGAACGTCTTGCACCCCAAATCTCTCGCTTCTTTAAGGTACTTCGAGATCCTTATTATCGGGACCTCGACACCGCGATTTACTCGGGACTCTACATGTCCCCTAGAATCCACGTGGCTTCCTCTTCTTGAAGCCCCTCCCAAAGCACGCCTTGCACGGCGCCTTTTGCGACCCTGTTGATATTGACGGAGTAGTTCCTCCATCCTTTCTAGAGCATCATCGTCGCTCTCCTCATCATCGTCATCATCATATTCCCCATCATATGGGGTCTCAACCGGTTCAGTTTCTGGTTGATACGTTGAATCCTCCTCGGACTCATAAGACTCATTCACTGTTTCAACATGACCGTCGCTCACGGTCTGATCATGGCCCCCACGGCCTTGTCCCCTGGACACTCTAGAAGCCCCTCTACTGCCTTGCACGGACCCTCCCGGTGCTCGGCCAGTCGGGTTCCTTCTAGTTACCTTCCCGGTACGTTTCATTTCTGAAAGAAATTGAGAATGAGTCATTAGACTCGTATCAAATGTCAATTGACGGATAAGCACTTAAAGACATCTTTTGGCTCAAATCACCGCCATACCAATTGTTAAGGGTACCATCTTAACAATTAGAGACATTGCAACTCAAGTACCAAAAGTTCTATAAGTACAAAACTTCTTATGCTCATGGTTTTCAATTTCATTTTCAAAAAGAATTTTGAAGCTTCATTATGATGTTTACGGACAATGTCTCTGATACCAATTAAATTGTCACGCCCCGGACCTAGCCGGACACGTCAACAACCCGCCGTACAGTACGAATAGTCAACCGCAGTCCAACTCATCCATACTATACAAGGCGTCTTGAATACCATTCACACATAACACATCCATAAACAAACATAATGTAAAACATTTATTTAAAGCAGCGGAAACATTTAATATAAGAGTTTATGCCACACTTCGGCAAACATGGGCATACAAGCCCCCAAATAATTATCCAAAAATATATCCATGAGCATTGTTATAATTGTTTTGAAACAGAAACGGAGGAAGCACGAACCACGTCTCCTCTCCTAGTATCTCCCCGAAGCCACAGACAATGGTAGCAAGCTCAGCTCCTACCTGAAACTGTGAGGTGGCCTCCCCCGTGAAGGGGAGGTCAGTACTTGGAAGCATTTGACAAGTACAATGACAACTATACTAAGTATAATCAATGTTTCAATCTCAAAGACCCTCAATCTAGGGTGATATTATATTATAGGCCATAACCCTCGGTTATCCCCTTTATAAAAACGTACTTACTTTATATAAAGTCAAGTAATCGGCCCGTGGGCACATATTCATTTAGAATTCACCATTTTAATTCCCCGTGACTACTAGTCACGCCAACCCCATAGGGTTCCCTCGAGTCCCGATTGTATAGCAAGGGCTCGGCCCAACTACATTTCTATACAACTCTTCAACTTAATTTAACACATTAAAATTATATGGCAAGGGCTCGGCCCAACTACATTTCCATACCAACCACAACTTCGTGGTCAGGGCTCGGCCCATTTACGTTTCCACGAAGATCACAAGTACATGGCAAGGGTTCGGCCCAACTACGTTTCCATGATAATCACATTACATGGCAAGGGCTCGGCCAAACTACATTTCCATGCAATCCTAGAGTCCGACTCTAATTCATTTTCGTAGTCCAATTCTCATGCAAATCCTATGCCTAGAATGAACCGACTTGAGTAGCCCTTTTGGCTTACCCCTAACACATCTTAGTGTTCATTCAATTCAACCTTAAAGTATATCTTAAGACTACTTAAGGCAAATCTATTCACAATCCTATTCCTAAGGATTAATTCCATTATATTATTCTCCCGACTAGTATTTTAATACTAGTAGGCTTGTCTTAGAACATATCAAGTTCTTAATTCAAATTGACATTTCTTTTCAATTGATTTTCCAATCCAAATATAATTTGATCACAATATCAAAAATATCACTTTTATCCATTCATGAATTTCATACATGATGTAAAAGTATATTTTATCACAATATATACATAATTAATTCCATTATCATGCCATCCCTTTCATGTCACATAATCATACACAATTTATTCTAAATTTGTATATCATGCTTCATTCACTCATATCCATAGTATTTTCATTGAGTATTATTACTCATTAATAATCCATGAAAATCACTTTTAATACCTTAGGTAATCTTATGAAATTATCCCAACAATTATAAGCAATATAGTCAGTCATCCTCACCTCGTGATGTGCTACAATAGTTGCCTTTGTTAAGCCCATCGATCAATCCCCGTTCTAGGCCGATTGAAAGTGAAAAACTGGATTTCTGGGCCAAATCCGGGCGGCTTTCACGAAAGCCGGGCGGCTTTCGTAGTCTGCAACTATGAAAAGCTCCTTTGGAGTGGCGGTTTCCGGCGATTTCGACTCCTGTCGATTCACCAACTCTTCTAAGTTAATTAACACCACTTTATAACAATATTCTACACTTTTAAACGTGAAGAACTCATGGTTTAATCCACCGTATGATTTCTAAAAAATCATACAAGAATAAACTAGTTACAAGAATATTCATTGAGTTCTTACCTCAAACAAGGTCTACCAGATGGATGTCAAGAGTGCATTTCTGAATGGAGATCTTGAAGAAGAGGTTTATGTGGAACAACCACCAGGTTTTGTCATTCCTACTCAATCTTCTTGTGTCTACAAGCTTAAAAAGGCCCTCTATGGTCTTAAGCAAGCTCCCAGAGCCTGGTATGACACCTTGTCCCTTTTCCTAGTGAACCATGGGTTTACTAAAGGAAAGGTTGACAAAACTCTATTTCAAATCTCTGTTGCTAATCATATTCTGTTAGTACAAATATATGTTGATGACATTATATTTGGTAGTACTAATCCAGAACTGTGCAAGAAATTTTCTCAAGTGATGCAGAGTCAATTTGAAATGAGTATGATGGGAGAACTCAGTTACTTCCTAGGACTTCAAGTCAAACAAGTTCCAGAAGGGATCTTTATCAATCAAGGGAAGTACACCAGAGATCTGATCAAGAAGTTTGGAGTGGAAGGCAAATCATCAGTGAAGATTCCCATGAACACTTCACAAGGGATTGGTCCAGATGATGAAGGAAAAGATGTAGATGCAACAACATACAGAGGAATCATAGGATCTCTGTTGTATCTAACTGCAAGCAGACCAGACATCTCATTCTCTGTTGGAATCTGTGCCAGATACCAGTCAAAGCCCAAGGAAAGCCATCTAAGTGCTGCAAAGAGAATCATCAGATACATCAAAGGAAATCCAAATGCAGGCTTATGGTATCCCAAAGGAGGTAACTTTGAACTAATTGGTTATTCTGACTCAGAATTTGCAGGTTGCAGACTAGACAGAAAAAGCACCTCTGGTCACTGCCAATTGCTAGGAGGAAGACTTGTTTCCTGGTTTAGCAAGAAGCAGAACTCCATCTCAACAAGTACAGCTGAGGCTGAATACATTGCAGCTGGGAGTTGCTGTGCTCAACTACTCTGGATGAAGCAACAACTGAAGGACTATGGAATTCAAGCAAAGGAGATCAAGCTGTTGTGTGACAACACCAGTGCCATTGCAATCACCAGAGATGCATGAACCAGAGATTCACTGAACCAGAACTCCATTCTTCTGCACCAGAAACTCGGATCAGAGAACCACTATCTCTGATCATCAGAATCTCACATCAGAGAACCTCCCCTTCTCTGACCAGAGTTCCTCAACCGAAGACAACAGATACGGAAGTGGACTTAACAATATTTCGAGGTACGGGCTAGACCTAATTAATTGAAACGGTCTTTTACCAAAAAACCCCTGATCGTTACTCTTCTAACGGAAACGTTTCCGCCCACATTTCTTTAAATGCTGCCTCGAAACTGCCAATATACCAAACGTCCACTATTCCTAACTCCTTTATATCCACCGTCTTCGACCCAAATCCCTACTGCAACTTCATCTCTCTTAAACTGCTCTAGCATTCAAAGCTTTCAGATCCCAAAAACTTTCCAATACCCAGAAATTTTCTTAACCGTCACTCAAGATGAACTTCCTGAGCATCAACGACCTTTCTAAGGAAGAAGCAAAAACTCTCATCACCAACGTTGTTTCAGGCATGAAAGTTGACATGTCCTCCCTACCCCTCCTGGCAGAAAATCAGAAGAGGATGACGAAGATCATCCAAGGGATGACTGACTCACAACTTTCTAAGGTTGTTGCTCATCCCTATGAGCATTTCAGCATCAAAGATGTGGCTGAGTTCTACCTCAACGCCACTATCTCCAGGACCGGAGTTCACTCATCCGTGCAGGGTCAACGCATCTTCCTGAATGCAGATGCACTGAATGAATTCTTTGGAGTTCAACTTGACTCCCAAGACCCAGAATCCAGCAATCTCATTGCTCTTGACTCAGTGGAAGTCTCCACTGAAGGCTTTGTCCAGACTTACTGCCGTCCGGAGGCTGCCGGACTGGATAAACTCTACATGAAGAAATTTCAACTCAAGAAGGACTATGAGAAGCTTGTCACCATTCTGCACCGTTGCTTGTGGTGCAAAACTGCCTCAACTGATGAGATGAACACAAGCAATGCCAAGGCAATCTTTGCAGTGCACCATGGCATGAATATCAACTGGGGAGAGGTAACTTTTGGCTCGATAACTGAGTTCATCAAGAAGAAAGACTCTGAAACAGGTCTTTTCTCAACTAAGATGGGACATGGCCTTCTTATCTCTGCCATCCTTGCTGCAAAAGGAGTTCAACTCAGGGATCCTATCCCAGTTGACCACACCAAGACCATCTTCCTCACAGCCTCTCCAAAATTCAACATTGCCATCTCTTCTGAACTTAGGAGAGAGGAAAGACTGGAAAAGAAAAGGGAAGAACAGGCTGCTAAGGCCAAACCTGCCAAGAAAATTGCCAAAAAGCCCAAACAACCTGAGCAGTCACAGGTTGTAAGGGAGGTTCGACAGAAGAAGAAGAGTGACAATCTGTCACTACCAGAGAAGGAAACAACAGAGGAGGCTGCACCAGAGATGCCCTCCCCAAAGGCAACCAAGAAATCTGCTACCAGAAAACTGAAGCAGAAGAGGAGAAGAAAGATGGTTGTGCTAAGTGGTGATTCTGACAACTCTAGCACTAAACCAAGGCAGAAGAAGAGGAAGACTAAAGTAGTCTCACCTGCCAAAGATTCAGCAGTTCAGGGGGAACTTGCACCAGAATCTGGCACTCTACCAGAAACTCACCAAGATTCTGCACCAGAGTTGCCCAACTCTGCTCTCTCACCAGAGCGTGAAGCCTCACCAGAAATGGACCAAGAAACAGACTTCAACATCATTCTGCAAAAGCAGTTTGACAGAGTTCTAGCTTGGAGAAGATGGAGAATGGGTCCTCTTCAACAAATCATCCAATTCTTTGATGCCTATGAAGAAGAAGCTGCTGCTGTTCTTCACTGGGTAGGCACAGATGATGTATCAAAGTGCTTCAACCTTACCTTTCTGATTTCTGTGCTACAAAAGAAGAAAGACAGATATCAAGGTAAAGCTCCCACATCTGACCTATCTCCAGAAAGGCATGTCAGAGCCTTAGAAGAAGAAGAAATGGAAACTTTTGATGCTTGGCTGATGGAGAAGAAAAGGAAAGAGTCAATGATCAAATTTCGCCATAGTGCTCTTGAGGAAGGAGAGCCATCCACTGCGAATGACATTGCTATTACCATGGAGCAGCTGATCAAGGAGTGGAGAGAATCTGTGTACTCCGAAATTGTACTTGAGGTAATTCCTACACCTCCTCCTTCCCCTCCCCAATCTCCTATTACTCTACCCTCACCCTCCAAATCTCCATCTAAACCTTCATCCCCACTTCACCAGAAAACCCCTTCACCAGAACAGAAAACCCCACCTTCCACCAGAACACCATCTCACCAGAAACCCAACTCAAGACCTTCTTCACCCAAACAAAAAATTGCATCTCCCTGCAGAGCAATTGTCCCTTTCAGAAACCGTTCACCCTCACCTCCACCATCCCCTCCTCAACAGGATGCCTCACCCATTTACTCTCCACCACAGCACCAGAACCCTTCACCAACATCCAAGTCTGCCTCACCTCAGAGATCCTCACATCATTCTGCAGCATCTACACCCAAAAAGAAACCTATCTTCAGGGTTCCCTCCTCATCTAGTGACAATGATGGATTCCTCACCTCCTCCATTGCTGCTGATGAAACCTCCAAAAGGAGAAGGACACCCCCCAGAGTTCCTTCCCCTCCACCATCCAACAGAGCTCCTCCCTTACCAAAAGGCAGAGGATTGGAAACGCCTGATTTTACACCTGAAGAATCCAAAATCCCCTTCACCCAGTTTGTGAAGTCTGCTGAAGCTTTTGGTGGAATATTGGTTCAAGATCTGAGCAAGATTATTGAATTAAATGACAAACAACATGAAGAACTCACCCATACCAATCTGCAAATAACTATAGGTTTTCAACACCTGTCAGATAAAGTTGCTGCTCTCACAGAAAATTTGCACACCTTCATGCATTCCTCTAACTCAAGGATTGATTCTGTCTCCAGAGATGTTAGTGGACTCAACTCTGTTCTCCACTCTCACTCTCAAGCTCTGCTTGCCCAGAATCAGACAATCAACAGGATCTCAGAATCTGTTCAAAATCTTCAGAAATCTGCTGATAGTTCCTCCCAGAAACTCAACTTCTTACATTCTCTCTGCAAGGAACATCAAGAGCAAGGCCTGGCTCTTCTCAAATCTGACAGAGAAAGGTACCAGAAGATGGTGCTTCTAGAGGTCAGCACCAGAGATCTCCAATCTGCAGTAGACAAGCAACAAAGCCTGATTGAAGGTCTTGCCTCTGTCACTCAGACACTGCCAGAAACCCTTGATGAAATCAGAGATGCTCAAGCCTCTGAGTTTTCCAAGATTGAACTTCTCCTTGGTGATCTTTGTGATGCCAAAAAGGGGGAAGATACCAGAGAAGGAGAAGGCACCAGCACCAGAACCCTTTCTATCAGAGAACCCTCATCTGTTGATCCTGCTCCTTATTTTGATGCTACCAGAAAGAAAAAGCTAGCCGCTACAGGCACCAGACCTCCTCCTCCTCCTCCCAGAAGCTCAAAGAAGAAGTCTTCATCCTTTTCATTCACTGATTGGATGAAGAGTGGTCTGTCAAGGCCAGACAGAGTTCAGTTTGAACATATGAGAAAATTGATGACCCCTCTTCAAAGAGAGAATCTGTTCATGGACAGTGATGGACTTGTCCAGATCAACCATGGTGGTTCGATAGAAGAAGCTGAGATGTGGTACGGAATGAAGATACTGAATGGCAAGAATTCTGCTGAAGCTGTCAGAAACTATTTGGATTGCAAACTTGCACCTCATTGGGCTGACTATCAGAATCCTAGGGATTTAGCCTCAATCAGAGCGAAGGTAAATGCTGAACTTGAAAGGATTGACAGAGCAGGACCACAGGTAGATGAAGAAGATCTCTAACTCTCTTTATCTAACTCTGTAATGCTTTACTTTCTCTATCAGTTTAATAAGATACCTTCTCTGCCTCTCTGTTTGTTTGACTCTTTTTCAAATATCTGTTCTTATTTACTTTCTTGTGTATTTTCTGTTATCATACTTGATTATTGCTATCTGATTGTATCGTACTCTTACTATTTTCCTTTGCTAAGTTGCCCACCAAGATTCTAATGAAAAGTTTTTAACTTTATTTTTTTATGGTGAAAGGCACTTCTCTGGAAATAGTTAAAGGGTTTTGGCATCATCAAAAAGGGGGAAATTGTAAGGAATAAATGTATTTAGATTTTGATGATGCTAGGATTAATTAGAATTTGAAAGTACCCCATTAGAAATTGTGTATTAGAATTTCTTTTGTAAGTTTTAGCTTAGTCTGCCTGCCAGAGTTCCATCTTGCTTCTACCAGAGTTGCTCCCAGAGTTGCTCACCAGAGAAGCTCTCAGAAACTGGTTATCAGAAAGATACCAGAGTTGGCACCAGAGACGGACTTCAGAGACTGGACCAGAGAACCTCTTCAGACTCTGCTAAGTATCATCAGATTCCGGAAGCCCTTCCAACGGTCGTTAAACTAACGGGAAATCCCCTAACGGTTACGAACCTTTCAACGGAAGCATGGCACTGTACACGCATTAAATGCACATTTAATGCTGTACGTACGAAGAGATATTTAAAGCTGATGATTGACCATGCGGATATCTTTACGCCCCCAAAATAGCAAGTCGGAGGACCAAACGGTCAAGTCAACAGTACATGCATTTAATGAAGCTGTCTTCTACACTCCAACGGGAAGACCGCTCCCAGTATATAAGATACACTCTGAAGAACTAAGAAGATAACTTTTGCCATAACCTTTACCAAGATAGATTTTCGTGAACAACTTTCTTGAGATAAAAACTCCATTTCTAACAAGAAAAGGCCACAGTTGGAAGATAAATATTCCCATCCTTCATCCAACTAGAAAAGGCAAAGTTACTCAGTTCTTCAACACTTCGAGAGCTTCATACACTCATCTTTTGTGAAGAAGCAACGTTGGAGAAAATTGATTCTATATCAAACACTTCTTGAAAAAGAAGGGACGTCTCAAATTAGCTGGAGTAAGTGAAGTGGAGATACTTCAAGAGACTCAGTGAAACGAGACCAGCCATCAGGAAGCAGGACTGCATCCCGGGTGGCAACTAGACTTGAAGAAGACGAGGAGTGCTTCTTAAGTTCTAGGGACTAAGGCGTTGTAAACTGTCGTTTTTGCAAGCTTAGTGGAACAGTGGACTAGAGGAACGAGTTGTTCCTTGAACCACTATAAAAACCCCGGTGTCATTTACTTTCAGCTTTTACTTTCTGCACTTAAGATTCGACTGACTAACTCTTTAGGTTGGAATCTGTGTCCAGCAGATCTTCCTTCAGAGTTATCAGAAAGGCATTTTGCCTTAGCTTTCTTCTAGAGGCTACCCGGACAGAAACTTCTCCGCTGCCTGGTCTAGTTCTGCCATCAGAACTTGACCATCTCTGTCACCAGATTTCGACCATCTCTGATAAGTCAGACTTGACTTAGAGAAAAGTTTAAATTCCTGAACAGTCTATTCACCCCCCCCCCCCCCTCTAGACTGTTCCCATTACAAACGAGACCAACAAGTGGTATCAGAGCCTCCTTGTTCTTGTAATCTTTTAGGTTACTTACTAAACAAGAGATCCACTTGTTTTAGCCTCTTTAATCCCATATTATGGATAACACTCTTTCAAAGAATCTTATGTTCTCAGTAACAAAGTTTGATGATTGGAGGATCCGCATGAAAGCTCACCTCTGCGCACTCCATGACGAAATGTGGGAAGTACTTGATGCAGGACCTTTCACAGAGTTCACCAAGGTCAACCCTGAATACATCACTGGTAGTGGTCAACCCCAGATGATCACCAAACTGCGCCATGAATGGTCTAATGAAGAAAGGAGAAAGTACAACCTTGACAACATTGCCAAGGATATCCTCTACAAGGCCATTGATGACAAGTACTTCACCAGGATCAAGAAGTGCAAATCTTCCAAGGAGATCTGGGATACTCTCACCCTGATAGGAGCTGGAGATGAGCAAGAAAAGGACAACAAACTCACTATTGCCATGAAGAAGTTTGAAGATTTCAAACTTATACCCAAAGAATGCATAGCTGAGATGTATGCACGCTTGCTCACCCTCACTGCTGAGATATCAGAACTTGGGAAGGAGCTTACTCCCAAGGAAATTAATCTGAAGGTTCTTAGAGGTTTACCTTCACCATGGAAGATGAAGGTCACTGCCATGAGAGATAGCAAGGACCTCAGAACCTACAGCACTGAGAAACTCATCTCTGATCTCAAGTCTTATGAGTTTGAGATGAATGAAGAAGAGAAAGAAGAAGTTGAGGACAGAACAACTACTGCCCTCACTGCCAACACCTCTCAGGTAAATAATTTTGACCCTTCTATTCTTTTAACTGACGAATATATGGCGGCTTTTGCTAGGAAGTTCAGGAAATTTTTGAAGCCAAAGGATAGCAGAAGTCCACACTCTAGCAGAAAGCCACACCAGAAGTCCAAACCATCAGAAAGTAGTGGAGAGCTTCTCTGCTACAACTGCAGACAACCAGGGCACTTCAAATTCAACTGTTCACACCCCATAGTCTCCAAAAGGCAAGGCCAGGAAGGAGAAAAGAAGTACGAGCACCGAAGAAGGAAAGCACTCATCACTGAACAACCAGAGAAGGACCCCCTCTCTGAGACAGAGTCCAGCTCGGAATCAGAATCTGATGAAGCATTCTGTTGCCTGGACACAGAAACTGAAGACCTATGTCTTATGGGTCAATCTGATGATGAGGTATCTTCTACTTCCAACTCTAGTTTTTCTTCGGTAGGCAGAGCCTTTGATTCTGATTCAATGTCAGAATTTTGGGAAGAGTTTCAAGCCATACAAACCACTTATTCTTCTGTTAAAGAAGAAAACAGTAAGCTTAAGGCTGAGATCCTTGACTTAAGAAAGGAGGTTGAGATCAAAATCAATCTTCTGATTGAGGAAAGAGATCAGCTGGAAGCTGAAAATGTTTCTCTTCTAAAGAAAATAAGAGAGATGGAGCCTCTTGAGATTAAGTACAAAGCTTACCAGAAGGCCCAGTCTTCTATGGAAAAGATTGTACTTGACCAACAAATTGGCACTGGTTTTGGTCTTGGTTATGGCTCAACAGAATCAGGTGAGCCTTCTGTAATGCCCAGCACAAGAGTTGCTAAGGCAGACAAGGTCATAGTGCCACTGATTTCTAGGCCCATTTGTCAGGCTGGTGTATCTGGCACCAAGGTTACTCATGAGAATGTCAGACCAGAAAGGGAAAAGATAAAGGTTCAACAGAAACCCATTTTAAAAGTTAATGAAACTGGCAGAAGAACTAACAACAGGAAAGATTTTCAGAATACCAAAAATCAAAGACAGAACCATAACAGACAAACTCATGATAATCGTGTCAGAGATGATCACCAGAAAGGCAGATATCAAGAGAAAATTAACTTTAGACAGAAAAGGTTGGCTGGTCAACTTAAGAAGCCCAAAGTTAATCGCTCCTCTGATCTTGATAGTATATGGGACTTCTACCCAACTAAAAAGGCTATGCAGAAGTATGTAAACCGGAAGCATGATCCTCACAAGCATCTGCCCAAAGTGAATCACACTTCCGTTTACTATGACTACCAGGTGGACAATGGGTACCACCCACCAAGGTTTCACTTGATGAGACCAAAGTGGTACCGGCTGCCAAGACTGCATAACCCCCTAGGACCCAACATTGCTTGGGTACCTAAATCTTCCTTTTAATTTTGTAGGAACTGTGTGCTGGAGCCATCTCGGAGCAAGATTGGTACATTGATAGTGGATGCTCCAGGCACATGACAGGTGACAAGAGTTGCCTAACAGAGTTCCAGAAAGTCAAAGGGCCCAGAGTTACCTTTGGAGGTAATGATAAAGATGGCCAGACAAAAGGAAGAGGGAAGCTGATAAAGAACCAGATAATCATTGATGATGTCTCTTATGTCAAGGGATTGAAATTCAACTTGCTGAGTGCTAGCCAATTCTGTGACAAAGGCTACACAGTTGAATTCTCCAAGGAAGGATGTTCTGTCAAGCATGAGACAACTAAAGAAGTGGTTCTAACAGCAACAAGAAAGAAAAACATCTATGTGGTTGATTGGTCAACTGCCAGAGATGGAATTTGCCTGATAGCCAAAGGAGATTCAAAACTCAGTTGGGAATGGCACAAGAAACTGAGTCACTTGAATTTCAAAACAATCAACAAACTGGCAAGGGATCACATTGTTGAAGGTCTACCCAACCTTGTATACAAAAAGGAGAAACTATGCAGTGCATGTCAGAAAGGAAAACAAGTGAAGAATTCCTTCAAACCCATTGCTGGAAACCTATCTACTGGTCCCTTGAATCTAATTCACATGGATTTATTTGGACCAGTGGAAACTCCAAGTGTTGGTGGCAAGAGATACACCTTAGTCATGGTGGATGACTACTCCAGATTCACATGGACTATCTTTCTGACCAAGAAAAATGAAACTCTGCAGAAACTGCCATCTCTGCTAAAGCTATTACAGAATGAGCAGAATCAGAAAGTCAAAGCCATCAGATCAGACAGAGGAACAGAGTTCGTCAACAAGGTCATTCAGGATTTCTGTGACCAGAATGGTACAATGCATCAACTCTCTGCAGCCAGAACTCCACAACAGAATGGAGTTGCAGAAAGAAGAAATAGAACATTAAAGGAAGCTGCAAGGACCATGATTGCTGAATCAGGTCTACCCTACAGATACTGGGCTGAAGCAATCGATACTGCATGCCACACCCAGAACAGGAGCATGATTCACAAGACTCATCAGAAAACTCCTTATGAATTATGGAAAGGACGAAAACCCAACATCAGCTACTTTCATGCATTTGGATGCAAATGCTATATACTCAACAATGGGAAGGATCACCTCAAGGTATTTCAAGAAAAAGCTGATGAAGGAACATTCTTAGGCTACTCTGGCACCAGCAAAACCTACAGAATACTCAACAAGAGAACTTTACTTCTTGAAGAATCGATTCATGTCAAGTTTGATGATCTCAACTCTGTTGAGAGCATAACTGAAAACTTGGAGAATCGAAGGCAACCCCTATCAGAACCTGATCTTACTTGGTTAAGAGATCATCCTCCTAATCAAGTAATTGGACAAATCAGAAGTGGAGTCCAAACCAGATCCACATCAAGGAGAGAAGCAATGCTTGCCTGCTATATATCTCAGATGGAACCTATGACAGTTGAAGAAGCTCTTGCAGACTCAGATTGGATCAATGCTATGCAAGAAGAGCTCACTCAGTTTGAAAGGAACAAAGTGTGGGAACTTGTTCCTAGGCCAAGGCACCAGAATGTCATTGGAACCAAATGGGTATTCAAGAACAAAGCAGATGAAGATGGCAACATTGTAAGGAACAAAGCAAGGCTAGTGGCTAAAGGATACTGCCAAGAAGAAGGAATAGATTTTGATGAGACCTTTGCACCAGTTGCCAGACTTGAAGCCATCAGAATCTTTCTAGCCTATGCTGCCTACAACAACATCAAGGTCTACCAGATGGATGTCAAGAGTGCATTTCTGAATGGAGATCTTGAAGAAGAGGTTTATGTGGAACAACCACCAGGTTTTGTCATTCCTACTCAATCTTCTTGTGTCTACAAGCTTAAAAAGGCCCTCTATGGTCTTAAGCAAGCTCCCAGAGCCTGGTATGACACATTGTCCCTTTTCCTAGTGAACCATGGGTTTACTAAAGGAAAGGTTGACAAAACTCTATTTCAAATCTCTGTTGCTAATCATATTCTGTTAGTACAAATATATGTTGATGACATTATATTTGGTAGTACTAATCCAGAACTGTGCAAGAAATTTTCTCAAGTGATGCAGAGTCAATTTGAAATGAGTATGATGGGAGAACTCAGTTACTTCCTAGGACTTCAAGTCAAACAAGTTCCAGAAGGGATCTTTATCAATCAAGGGAAGTACACCAGAGATCTGATCAAGAAGTTTGGAGTGGAAGGCAAATCATCAGTGAAGATTCCCATGAACACTTCACAAGGGATTGGTCCAGATGATGAAGGAAAAGATGTAGATGCAACAACATACAGAGGAATCATAGGATCTCTGTTGTATCTAACTGCAAGCAGACCAGACATCTCATTCTCTGTTGGAATCTGTGCCAGATACCAGTCAAAGCCCAAGGAAAGCCATCTAAGTGCTGCAAAGAGAATCATCAGATACATCAAAGGAAATCCAAATGCAGGCTTATGGTATCCCAAAGGAGGTAACTTTGAACTAATTGGTTATTCTGACTCAGATTTTGCAGGTTGCAGACTAGACAGAAAAAGCACCTCTGGTCACTGCCAATTGCTAGGAGGAAGGCTTGTTTCCTGGTTTAGCAAGAAGCAGAACTCCATCTCAACAAGTACAGCTGAGGCTGAATACATTGCAGCTGGGAGTTGTTGTGCTCAACTACTCTGGATGAAGCAACAACTGAAGGACTATGGAATTCAAGCAAAGGAGATCAAGCTGATGTGTGACAACACCAGTGCCATTGCAATCACCCAGAATCCAGTTCTTCACTCCAGGACAAAGCACATTGAGATCAGACATCGCTTCATCAGAGATCACGTTGAGAAGAAGCATATCTGTATGGAGCATGTACCTACAGAAGATCAACTTGCAGACATTCTAACCAAGCCTTTACCTGAGGCAAGGTTTAACAAGCTTAGGGAAGAATTGGGAATGATGGATGATCTTCCCAGAGATGCATGAACCAGAGATTCACTGAACCAGAACTCCATTCTTCTGCACCAGAAACTCGGATCAGAGAACCACTATCTCTGATCATCAGAATCTCACATCAGAGAACCTCCCCTTCTCTGACCAGAGTTCCTCAACCGAAGACAACAGATACGGAAGTGGACTTAACAATATTTCGAGGTACGGGCTAGACCTAATTAATTGAAACGGTCTTTTACCAAAAAACCCCTGATCGTTACTCTTCTAACGGAAACGTTTCCGCCCGCATTTCTTTAAATGCTGCCTCGAAACTGCCAATATACCAAACGTCCACTATTCCTAACTCCTTTATATCCACCGTCTTCGACCCAAATCCCTACTGCAACTTCATCTCTCTTAAACTGCTCTAGCATTCAAAGCTTTCAGATCCCAAAAACTTTCCAATACCCAGAAATTTTCTTAACCGTCACTCAAGATGAACTTCCTGAGCATCAACGACCTTTCTAAGGAAGAAGCAAAAACTCTCATCACCAACGTTGTTTCAGGCATGAAAGTTGACATGTCCTCCCTACCCCTCCTGGCAGAAAATCAGAAGAGGATGACGAAGATCATCCAAGGGATGACTGACTCACAACTTTCTAAGGTTGTTGCTCATCCCTATGAGCATTTCAGCATCAAAGATGTGGCTGAGTTCTACCTCAACGCCACCATCTCCAGGACCGGAGTTCACTCATCCGTGCAGGGTCAACGCATCTTCCTGAATGCAGATGCACTGAATGAATTCTTTGGAGTTCAACTTGACTCCCAAGACCCAGAATCCAGCAATCTCATTGCTCTTGACTCAGTGGAAGTCTCCACTGAAGGCTTTGTCCAGACTTACTGCCGTCCGGAGGCTGCCGGACTGGATAAACTCTACATGAAGAAATTTCAACTCAAGAAGGACTATGAGAAGCTTGTCACCATTCTGCACCGTTGCTTGTGGTGCAAAACTGCCTCAACTGATGAGATGAACACAAGCAATGCCAAGGCAATCTTTGCAGTGCACCATGGCATGAATATCAACTGGGGAGAGGTAACTTTTGGCTCGATAACTGAGTTCATCAAGAAGAAAGACTCTGAAACAGGTCTTTTCTCAACTAAGATGGGACATGGCCTTCTTATCTCTGCCATCCTTGCTGCAAAAGGAGTTCAACTCAGGGATCCTATCCCAGTTGACCACACCAAGACCATCTTCCTCACAGCCTCTCCAAAATTCAACATTGCCATCTCTTCTGAACTTAGGAGAGAGGAAAGACTGGAAAAGAAAAGGGAAGAACAGGCTGCTAAGGCCAAACCTGCCAAGAAAATTGCCAAAAAGCCCAAACAACCTGAGCAGTCACAGGTTGTAAGGGAGGTTCGACAGAAGAAGAAGAGTGACAATCTGTCACTACCAGAGAAGGAAACAACAGAGGAGGCTGCACCAGAGATGCCCTCCCCAAAGGCAACCAAGAAATCTGCTACCAGAAAACTGAAGCAGAAGAGGAGAAGAAAGATGGTTGTGCTAAGTGGTGATTCTGACAACTCTAGCACTAAACCAAGGCAGAAGAAGAGGAAGACTAAAGTAGTCTCACCTGCCAAAGATTCAGCAGTTCAGGGGGAACTTGCACCAGAATCTGGCACTCTACCAGAAACTCACCAAGATTCTGCACCAGAGTTGCCCAACTCTGCTCTCTCACCAGAGCGTGAAGCCTCACCAGAAATGGACCAAGAAACAGACTTCAACATCATTCTGCAAAAGCAGTTTGACAGAGTTCTAGCTTGGAGAAGATGGAGAATGGGTCCTCTTCAACAAATCATCCAATTCTTTGATGCCTATGAAGAAGAAGAAGCTGCTGTTCTTCACTGGGTAGGCACAGATGATGTATCAAAGTGCTTCAACCTTACCTTTCTGATTTCTGTGCTACAAAAGAAGAAAGACAGATATCAAGGTAAAGCTCCCACATCTGACCTATCTCCAGAAAGGCATGTCAGAGCCTTAGAAGAAGAAGAAATGGAAACTTTTGATGCTTGGCTGATGGAGAAGAAAAGGAAAGAGTCAATGATCAAATTTCGCCATAGTGCTCTTGAGGAAGGAGAGCCATCCATTGCGAATGACATTGCTATTACCATGGAGCAGCTGATCAAGGAGTGGAGAGAATCTGTGTACTCCGAAATTGTACTTGAGGTAATTCCTACACCTCCTCCTTCCCCTCCCCAATCTCCTATTACTCTACCCTCACCCTCCAAATCTCCATCTAAACCTTCATCCCCACTTCACCAGAAAACCCCTTCACCAGAACAGAAAACCCCACCTTCCACCAGAACACCATCTCACCAGAAACCCAACTCAAGACCTTCTTCACCCAAACAAAAAATTGCATCTCCCTGCAGAGCAATTGTCCCTTTCAGAAACCGTTCACCCTCACCTCCACCATCCCCTCCTCAACAGGATGCCTCACCCATTTACTCTCCACCACAGCACCAGAACCCTTCACCAACATCCAAGTCTGCCTCACCTCAGAGATCCTCACATCATTCTGCAGCATCTACACCCAAAAAGAAACCTATCTTCAGGGTTCCCTCCTCATCTAGTGACAATGATGGATTCCTCACCTCCTCCATTGCTGCTGATGAAACCTCCAAAAGGAGAAGGACACCCCCCAGAGTTCCTTCCCCTCCACCATCCAACAGAGCTCCTCCCTTACCAAAAGGCAGAGGATTGGAAACGCCTGATTTTACACCTGAAGAATCCAAAATCCCCTTCACCCAGTTTGTGAAGTCTGCTGAAGCTTTTGGTGGAATATTGGTTCAAGATCTGAGCAAGATTATTGAATTAAATGACAAACAACATGAAGAACTCACCCATACCAATCTGCAAATAACTATAGGTTTTCAACACCTGTCAGATAAAGTTGCTGCTCTCACAGAAAATTTGCACACCTTCATGCATTCCTCTAACTCAAGGATTGATTCTGTCTCCAGAGATGTTAGTGGACTCAACTCTGTTCTCCACTCTCACTCTCAAGCTCTGCTTGCCCAGAATCAGACAATCAACAGGATCTCAGAATCTGTTCAAAATCTTCAGAAATCTGCTGATAGTTCCTCCCAGAAACTCAACTTCTTACATTCTCTCTGCAAGGAACATCAAGAGCAAGGCCTGGCTCTTCTCAAATCTGACAGAGAAAGGTACCAGAAGATGGTGCTTCTAGAGGTCAGCACCAGAGATCTCCAATCTGCAGTAGACAAGCAACAAAGCCTGATTGAAGGTCTTGCCTCTGTCACTCAGACACTGCCAGAAACCCTTGATGAAATCAGAGATGCTCAAGCCTCTGAGTTTTCCAAGATTGAACTTCTCCTTGGTGATCTTTGTGATGCCAAAAAGGGGGAAGATACCAGAGAAGGAGAAGGCACCAGCACCAGAACCCTTTCTATCAGAGAACCCTCATCTGTTGATCCTGCTCCTTATTTTGATGCTACCAGAAAGAAAAAGCTAGCCGCTACAGGCACCAGACCTCCTCCTCCTCCTCCCAGAAGCTCAAAGAAGAAGTCTTCATCCTTTTCATTCACTGATTGGATGAAGAGTGGTCTGTCAAGGCCAGACAGAGTTCAGTTTGAACATATGAGAAAATTGATGACCCCTCTTCAAAGAGAGAATCTGTTCATGGACAGTGATGGACTTGTCCAGATCAACCATGGTGGTTCGATAGAAGAAGCTGAGATGTGGTACGGAATGAAGATACTGAATGGCAAGAATTCTGCTGAAGCTGTCAGAAACTATTTGGATTGCAAACTTGCACCTCATTGGGCTGACTATCAGAATCCTAGGGATTTAGCCTCAATCAGAGCGAAGGTAAATGCTGAACTTGAAAGGATTGACAGAGCAGGACCACAGGTAGATGAAGAAGATCTCTAACTCTCTTTATCTAACTCTGTAATGCTTTACTTTCTCTATCAGTTTAATAAGATACCTTCTCTGCCTCTCTGTTTGTTTGACTCTTTTTCAAATATCTGTTCTTATTTACTTTCTTGTGTATTTTCTGTTATCATACTTGATTATTGCTATCTGATTGTATCGTACTCTTACTATTTTCCTTTGCTAAGTTGCCCACCAAGATTCTAATGAAAAGTTTTTAACTTTATTTTTTTATGGTGAAAGGCACTTCTCTGGAAATAGTTAAAGGGTTTTGGCATCATCAAAAAGGGGGAAATTGTAAGGAATAAATGTATTTAGATTTTGATGATGCTAGGATTAATTAGAATTTGAAAGTACCCCATTAGAAATTGTGTATTAGAATTTCTTTTGTAAGTTTTAGCTTAGTCTGCCTGCCAGAGTTCCATCTTGCTTCTACCAGAGTTGCTCCCAGAGTTGCTCACCAGAGAAGCTCTCAGAAACTGGTTATCAGAAAGATACCAGAGTTGGCACCAGAGACGGACTTCAGAGACTGGACCAGAGAACCTCTTCAGACTCTGCTAAGTATCATCAGATTCCGGAAGCCCTTCCAACGGTCGTTAAACTAACGGGAAATCCCCTAACGGTTACGAACCTTTCAACGGAAGCATGGCACTGTACACGCATTAAATGCACATTTAATGCTGTACGTACGAAGAGATATTTAAAGCTGATGATTGACCATGCGGATATCTTTACGCCCCCAAAATAGCAAGTCGGAGGACCAAACGGTCAAGTCAACAGTACATGCATTTAATGAAGCTGTCTTCTACACTCCAACGGGAAGACCGCTCCCAGTATATAAGATACACTCTGAAGAACTAAGAAGATAACTTTTGCCATAACCTTTACCAAGATAGATTTTCGTGAACAACTTTCTTGAGATAAAAACTCCATTTCTAACAAGAAAAGGCCACAGTTGGAAGATAAATATTCCCATCCTTCATCCAACTAGAAAAGGCAAAGTTACTCAGTTCTTCAACACTTCGAGAGCTTCATACACTCATCTTTTGTGAAGAAGCAACGTTGGAGAAAATTGATTCTATATCAAACACTTCTTGAAAAAGAAGGGACGTCTCAAATTAGCTGGAGTAAGTGAAGTGGAGATATTTCAAGAGACTCAGTGAAACGAGACCAGCCATCAGGAAGCAGGACTGCATCCCGGGTGGCAACTAGACTTGAAGAAGACGAGGAGTGCTTCTTAAGTTCTAGGGACTAAGGCGTTGTAAACTGTCGTTTTTGCAAGCTTAGTGGAACAGTGGACTAGAGGAACGAGTTGTTCCTTGAACCACTATAAAAACCCCGGTGTCATTTACTTTCAGCTTTTACTTTCTGCACTTAAGATTCGACTGACTAACTCTTTAGGTTGGAATCTGTGTCCAGCAGATCTTCCTTCAGAGTTATCAGAAAGGCATTTTGCCTTAGCTTTCTTCTAGAGGCTACCCGGACAGAAACTTCTCCGCTGCCTGGTCTAGTTCTGCCATCAGAACTTGACCATCTCTGTCACCAGATTTCGACCATCTCTGATAAGTCAGACTTGACTTAGAGAAAAGTTTAAATTCCTGAACAGTCTATTCACCCCCCCCCCCTCTAGACTGTTCCCATTACAAACGAGACCAACAAGTGGTATCAGAGCCTCCTTGTTCTTGTAATCTTTTAGGTTACTTACTAAACAAGAGATCCACTTGTTTTAGCCTCTTTAATCCCATATTATGGATAACACTCTTTCAAAGAATCTTATGTTCTCAGTAACAAAGTTTGATGATTGGAGGATCCGCATGAAAGCTCACCTCTGCGCACTCCATGACGAAATGTGGGAAGTACTTGATGCAGGACCTTTCACAGAGTTCACCAAGGTCAACCCTGAATACATCACTGGTAGTGGTCAACCCCAAATGATCACCAAACTGCGCCATGAATGGTCTAATGAAGAAAGGAGAAAGTACAACCTTGACAACATTGCCAAGGATATCCTCTACAAGGCCATTGATGACAAGTACTTCACCAGGATCAAGAAGTGCAAATCTTCCAAGGAGATCTGGGATACTCTCACCCTGATAGGAGCTGGAGATGAGCAAGAAAAGGACAACAAACTCACTATTGCCATGAAGAAGTTTGAAGATTTCAAACTTCTACCCAAAGAATGCATAGCTGAGATGTATGCACGCTTGCTCACCCTCACTGCTGAGATATCAGAACTTGGGAAGGAGCTTACTCCCAAGGAAATTAATCTGAAGGTTCTTAGAGGTTTACCTTCACCATGGAAGATGAAGGTCACTGCCATGAGAGATAGCAAGGACCTCAGAACCTACAGCACTGAGAAACTCATCTCTGATCTCAAGTCTTATGAGTTTGAGATGAATGAAGAAGAGAAAGAAGAAGTTGAGGACAGAACAACTACTGCCCTCACTGCCAACACCTCTCAGGTAAATAATTTTGACCCTTCTATTCTTTTAACTGACGAATATATGGCGGCTTTTGCTAGGAAGTTCAGGAAATTTTTGAAGCCAAAGGATAGCAGAAGTCCACACTCTAGCAGAAAGCCACACCAGAAGTCCAAACCATCAGAAAGTAGTGGAGAGCTTCTCTGCTACAACTGCAGACAACCAGGGCACTTCAAAGTCAACTGTTCACACCCCATAGTCTCCAAAAGGCAAGGCCAGGAAGGAGAAAAGAAGTACGAGCACCGAAGAAGGAAAGCACTCATCACTGAACAACCAGAGAAGGACCCCCTCTCTGAGACAGAGTCCAGCTCGGAATCAGAATCTGATGAAGCATTCTGTTGCCTGGACACAGAAACTGAAGACCTATGTCTTATGGGTCAATCTGATGATGAGGTATCTTCTACTTCCAACTCTAGTTTTTCTTCGGTAGGCAGAGCCTTTGATTCTGATTCAATGTCAGAATTTTGGGAAGAGTTTCAAGCCATACAAACCACTTATTCTTCTGTTAAAGAAGAAAACAGTAAGCTTAAGGCTGAGATCCTTGACTTAAGAAAGGAGGTTGAGATCAAAATCAATCTTCTGATTGAGGAAAGAGATCAGCTGGAAGCTGAAAATGTTTCTCTTCTAAAGAAAATAAGAGAGATGGAGCCTCTTGAGATTAAGTACAAAGTTTACCAGAAGGCCCAGTCTTCTATGGAAAAGATTGTACTTGACCAACAAATTGGCACTGGTTTTGGTCTTGGTTATGGCTCAACAGAATCAGGTGAGCCTTCTGTAATGCCCAGCACAAGAGTTGCTAAGGCAGACAAGGTCATAGTGCCACTGATTTCTAGGCCCATTTGTCAGGCTGGTGTATCTGGCACCAAGGTTACTCATGAGAATGTCAGACCAGAAAGGGAAAAGATAAAGGTTCAACAGAAACCCATTTTAAAAGTTAATGAAACTGGCAGAAGAACTAACAACAGGAAAGATTTTCAGAATACCAAAAATCAAAGACAGAACCATAACAGACAAACTCATGATAATCGTGTCAGAGATGATCACCAGAAAGGCAGATATCAAGAGAAAATTAACTTTAGACAGAAAAGGTTGGCTGGTCAACTTAAGAAGCCCAAAGTTAATCGCTCCTCTGATCTTGATAGTATATGGGACTTCTACCCAACTAAAAAGGCTATGCAGAAGTATGTAAACCGGAAGCATGATCCTCACAAGCATCTGCCCAAAGTGAATCACACTTCCGTTTACTATGACTACCAGGTGGACAATGGGTACCACCCACCAAGGTTTCACTTGATGAGACCAAAGTGGTACCGGCTGCCAAGACTGCATAACCCCCTAGGACCCAACATTGCTTGGGTACCTAAATCTTCCTTTTAATTTTGTAGGAACTGTGTGCTGGAGCCATCTCGGAGCAAGATTGGTACATTGATAGTGGATGCTCCAGGCACATGACAGGTGACAAGAGTTGCCTAACAGAGTTCCAGAAAGTCAAAGGGCCCAGAGTTACCTTTGGAGGTAATGATAAAGATGGCCAGACAAAAGGAAGAGGGAAGCTGATAAAGAACCAGATAATCATTGATGATGTCTCTTATGTCAAGGGATTGAAATTCAACTTGCTGAGTGCTAGCCAATTCTGTGACAAAGGCTACACAGTTGAATTCTCCAAGGAAGGATGTTCTGTCAAGCATGAGACAACTAAAGAAGTGGTTCTAACAGCAACAAGAAAGAAAAACATCTATGTGGTTGATTGGTCAACTGCCAGAGATGGAATTTGCCTGATAGCCAAAGGAGATTCAAAACTCAGTTGGGAATGGCACAAGAAACTGAGTCACTTGAATTTCAAAACAATCAACAAACTGGCAAGGGATCACATTGTTGAAGGTCTACCCAACCTTGTATACAAAAAGGAGAAACTATGCAGTGCATGTCAGAAAGGAAAACAAGTGAAGAATTCCTTCAAACCCATTGCTGGAAACCTATCTACTGGTCCCTTGAATCTAATTCACATGGATTTATTTGGACCAGTGGAAACTCCAAGTGTTGGTGGCAAGAGATACACCTTAGTCATGGTGGATGACTACTCCAGATTCACATGGACTATCTTTCTGACCAAGAAAAATGAAACTCTGCAGAAACTGCCATCTCTGCTAAAGCTATTACAGAATGAGCAGAATCAGAAAGTCAAAGCCATCAGATCAGACAGAGGAACAAAGTTCGTCAACAAGGTCATTCAGGATTTCTGTGACCAGAATGGTACAATGCATCAACTCTCTGCAGCCAGAACTCCACAACAGAATGGAGTTGCAGAAAGAAGAAATAGAACATTAAAGGAAGCTGCAAGGACCATGATTGCTGAATCAGGTCTACCCTACAGATACTGGGCTGAAGCAATCAATACTGCATGCCACACCCAGAACAGGAGCATGATTCACAAGACTCATCAGAAAACTCCTTATGAATTATGGAAAGGACGAAAACCCAACATCAGCTACTTTCATGCATTTGGATGCAAATGCTATATACTCAACAATGGGAAGGATCACCTCAAGGTATTTCAAGAAAAAGCTGATGAAGGAACATTCTTAGGCTACTCTGGCACCAGCAAAACCTACAGAATACTCAACAAGAGAACTTTACTTCTTGAAGAATCGATTCATGTCAAGTTTGATGATCTCAACTCTGTTGAGAGCATAACTGAAAACTTGGAGAATCGAAGGCAACCCCTATCAGAACCTGATCTTACTTGGTTAAGAGATCATCCTCCTAATCAAGTAATTGGACAAATCAGAAGTGGAGTCCAAACCAGATCCACATCAAGGAGAGAAGCAATGCTTGCCTGCTATATATCTCAGATGGAACCTATGACAGTTGAAGAAGCTCTTGCAGACTCAGATTGGATCAATGCTATGCAAGAAGAGCTCACTCAGTTTGAAAGGAACAAAGTGTGGGAACTTGTTCCTAGGCCAAGGCACCAGAATGTCATTGGAACCAAATGGGTATTCAAGAACAAAGCAGATGAAGATGGCAACATTGTAAGGAACAAAGCAAGGCTAGTGGCTAAAGGATACTGCCAAGAAGAAGGAATAGATTTTGATGAGACCTTTGCACCAGTTGCCAGACTTGAAGCCATCAGAATCTTTCTAGCCTATGCTGCCTACAACAACATCAAGGTCTACCAGATGGATGTCAAGAGTGCATTTCTGAATGGAGATCTTGAAGAAGAGGTTTATGTGGAACAACCACCAGGTTTTGTCATTCCTACTCAATCTTCTTGTGTCTACAAGCTTAAAAAGGCCCTCTATGGTCTTAAGCAAGCTCCCAGAGCCTGGTATGACACATTGTCCCTTTTCCTAGTGAACCATGGGTTTACTAAAGGAAAGGTTGACAAAACTCTATTTCAAATCTCTGTTGCTAATCATATTCTGTTAGTACAAATATATGTTGATGACATTATATTTGGTAGTACTAATCCAGAACTGTGCAAGAAATTTTCTCAAGTGATGCAGAGTCAATTTGAAATGAGTATGATGGGAGAACTCAGTTACTTCCTAGGACTTCAAGTCAAACAAGTTCCAGAAGGGATCTTTATCAATCAAGGGAAGTACACCAGAGATCTGATCAAGAAGTTTGGAGTGGAAGGCAAATCATCAGTGAAGATTCCCATGAACACTTCACAAGGGATTGGTCCAGATGATGAAGGAAAAGATGTAGATGCAACAACATACAGAGGAATCATAGGATCTCTGTTGTATCTAACTGCAAGCAGACCAGACATCTCATTCTCTGTTGGAATCTGTGCCAGATACCAGTCAAAGCCCAAGGAAAGCCATCTAAGTGCTGCAAAGAGAATCATCAGATACATCAAAGGAAATCCAAATGCAGGCTTATGGTATCCCAAAGGAGGTAACTTTGAACTAATTGGTTATTCTGACTCAGATTTTGCAGGTTGCAGACTAGACAGAAAAAGCACCTCTGGTCACTGCCAATTGCTAGGAGGAAGGCTTGTTTCCTGGTTTAGCAAGAAGCAGAACTCCATCTCAACAAGTACAGCTGAGGCTGAATACATTGCAGCTGGGAGTTGTTGTGCTCAACTACTCTGGATGAAGCAACAACTGAAGGACTATGGAATTCAAGCAAAGGAGATCAAGCTGTTGTGTGACAACACCAGTGCCATTGCAATCACCCAGAATCCAGTTCTTCACTCCAGGACAAAGCACATTGAGATCAGACATCGCTTCATCAGAGATCACGTTGAGAAGAAGCATATCTGTATGGAGCATGTACCTACAGAAGATCAACTTGCAGACATTCTAACCAAGCCTTTACCTGAGGCAAGGTTTAACAAGCTTAGGGAAGAATTGGGAATGATGGATGATCTTCCCAGAGATGCATGAACCAGAGATTCACTGAACCAGAACTCCATTCTTCTGCACCAGAAACTCGGATCAGAGAACCACTATCTCTGATCATCAGAATCTCACATCAGAGAACCTCCCCTTCTCTGACCAGAGTTCCTCAACCGAAGACAACAGATACGGAAGTGGACTTAACAATATTTCGAGGTACGGGCTAGACCTAATTAATTGAAACGGTCTTTTACCAAAAAACCCCTGATCGTTACTCTTCTAACGGAAACGTTTCCGCCCGCATTTCTTTAAATGCTGCCTCGAAACTGCCAATATACCAAACGTCCACTATTCCTAACTCCTTTATATCCACCGTCTTCGACCCAAATCCCTACTGCAACTTCATCTCTCTTAAACTGCTCTAGCATTCAAAGCTTTCAGATCCCAAAAACTTTCCAATACCCAGAAATTTTCTTAACCGTCACTCAAGATGAACTTCCTGAGCATCAACGACCTTTCTAAGGAAGAAGCAAAAACTCTCATCACCAACGTTGTTTCAGGCATGAAAGTTGACATGTCCTCCCTACCCCTCCTGGCAGAAAATCAGAAGAGGATGACGAAGATCATCCAAGGGATGACTGACTCACAACTTTCTAAGGTTGTTGCTCATCCCTATGAGCATTTCAGCATCAAAGATGTGGCTGAGTTCTACCTCAACGCCACCATCTCCAGGACCGGAGTTCACTCATCCGTGCAGGGTCAACGCATCTTCCTGAATGCAGATGCACTGAATGAATTCTTTGGAGTTCAACTTGACTCCCAAGACCCAGAATCCAGCAATCTCATTGCTCTTGACTCAGTGGAAGTCTCCACTGAAGGCTTTGTCCAGACTTACTGCCGTCCGGAGGCTGCCGGACTGGATAAACTCTACATGAAGAAATTTCAACTCAAGAAGGACTATGAGAAGCTTGTCACCATTCTGCACCGTTGCTTGTGGTGCAAAACTGCCTCAACTGATGAGATGAACACAAGCAATGCCAAGGCAATCTTTGCAGTGCACCATGGCATGAATATCAACTGGGGAGAGGTAACTTTTGGCTCGATAACTGAGTTCATCAAGAAGAAAGACTCTGAAACAGGTCTTTTCTCAACTAAGATGGGACATGGCCTTCTTATCTCTGCCATCCTTGCTGCAAAAGGAGTTCAACTCAGGGATCCTATCCCAGTTGACCACACCAAGACCATCTTCCTCACAGCCTCTCCAAAATTCAACATTGCCATCTCTTCTGAACTTAGGAGAGAGGAAAGACTGGAAAAGAAAAGGGAAGAACAGGCTGCTAAGGCCAAACCTGCCAAGAAAATTGCCAAAAAGCCCAAACAACCTGAGCAGTCACAGGTTGTAAGGGAGGTTCGACAGAAGAAGAAGAGTGACAATCTGTCACTACCAGAGAAGGAAACAACAGAGGAGGCTGCACCAGAGATGCCCTCCCCAAAGGCAACCAAGAAATCTGCTACCAGAAAACTGAAGCAGAAGAGGAGAAGAAAGATGGTTGTGCTAAGTGGTGATTCTGACAACTCTAGCACTAAACCAAGGCAGAAGAAGAGGAAGACTAAAGTAGTCTCACCTGCCAAAGATTCAGCAGTTCAGGGGGAACTTGCACCAGAATCTGGCACTCTACCAGAAACTCACCAAGATTCTGCACCAGAGTTTCCCAACTCTGCTCTCTCACCAGAGCGTGAAGCCTCACCAGAAATGGACCAAGAAACAGACTTCAACATCATTCTGCAAAAGCAGTTTGACAGAGTTCTAGCTTGGAGAAGATGGAGAATGGGTCCTCTTCAACAAATCATCCAATTCTTTGATGCCTATGAAGAAGAAGAAGCTGCTGTTCTTCACTGGGTAGGCACAGATGATGTATCAAAGTGCTTCAACCTTACCTTTCTGATTTCTGTGCTACAAAAGAAGAAAGACAGATATCAAGGTAAAGCTCCCACATCTGACCTATCTCCAGAAAGGCATGTCAGAGCCTTAGAAGAAGAAGAAATGGAAACTTTTGATGCTTGGCTGATGGAGAAGAAAAGGAAAGAGTCAATGATCAAATTTCGCCATAGTGCTCTTGAGGAAGGAGAGCCATCCACTGCGAATGACATTGCTATTACCATGGAGCAGCTGATCAAGGAGTGGAGAGAATCTGTGTACTCCGAAATTGTACTTGAGGTAATTCCTACACCTCCTCCTTCCCCTCCCCAATCTCCTATTACTCTACCCTCACCCTCCAAATCTCCATCTAAACCTTCATCCCCACTTCACCAGAAAACCCCTTCACCAGAACAGAAAACCCCACCTTCCACCAGAACACCATCTCACCAGAAACCCAACTCAAGACCTTCTTCACCCAAACAAAAAATTGCATCTCCCTGCAGAGCAATTGTCCCTTTCAGAAACCGTTCACCCTCACCTCCACCATCCCCTCCTCAACAGGATGCCTCACCCATTTACTCTCCACCACAGCACCAGAACCCTTCACCAACATCCAAGTCTGCCTCACCTCAGAGATCCTCACATCATTCTGCAGCATCTACACCCAAAAAGAAACCTATCTTCAGGGTTCCCTCCTCATCTAGTGACAATGATGGATTCCTCACCTCCTCCATTGCTGCTGATGAAACCTCCAAAAGGAGAAGGACACCCCCCAGAGTTCCTTCCCCTCCACCATCCAACAGAGCTCCTCCCTTACCAAAAGGCAGAGGATTGGAAACGCCTGATTTTACACCTGAAGAATCCAAAATCCCCTTCACCCAGTTTGTGAAGTCTGCTGAAGCTTTTGGTGGAATATTGGTTCAAGATCTGAGCAAGATTATTGAATTAAATGACAAACAACATGAAGAACTCACCCATACCAATTTGCAAATAACTATAGGTTTTCAACACCTGTCAGATAAAGTTGCTGCTCTCACAGAAAATTTGCACACCTTCATGCATTCCTCTAACTCAAGGATTGATTCTGTCTCCAGAGATGTTAGTGGACTCAACTCTGTTCTCCACTCTCACTCTCAAGCTCTGCTTGCCCAGAATCAGACAATCAACAGGATCTCAGAATCTGTTCAAAATCTTCAGAAATCTGCTGATAGTTCCTCCCAGAAACTCAACTTCTTACATTCTCTCTGCAAGGAACATCAAGAGCAAGGCCTGGCTCTTCTCAAATCTGACAGAGAAAGGTACCAGAAGATGGTGCTTCTAGAGGTCAGCACCAGAGATCTCCAATCTGCAGTAGACAAGCAACAAAGCCTGATTGAAGGTCTTGCCTCTGTCACTCAGACACTGCCAGAAACCCTTGATGAAATCAGAGATGCTCAAGCCTCTGAGTTTTCCAAGATTGAACTTCTCCTTGGTGATCTTTGTGATGCCAAAAAGGGGGAAGATACCAGAGAAGGAGAAGGCACCAGCACCAGAACCCTTTCTATCAGAGAACCCTCATCTGTTGATCCTGCTCCTTATTTTGATGCTACCAGAAAGAAAAAGCTAGCCGCTACAGGCACCAGACCTCCTCCTCCTCCTCCCAGAAGCTCAAAGAAGAAGTCTTCATCCTTTTCATTCACTGATTGGATGAAGAGTGGTCTGTCAAGGCCAGACAGAGTTCAGTTTGAACATATGAGAAAATTGATGACCCCTCTTCAAAGAGAGAATCTGTTCATGGACAGTGATGGACTTGTCCAGATCAACCATGGTGGTTCGATAGAAGAAGCTGAGATGTGGTACGGAATGAAGATACTGAATGGCAAGAATTCTGCTGAAGCTGTCAGAAACTATTTGGATTGCAAACTTGCACCTCATTGGGCTGACTATCAGAATCCTAGGGATTTAGCCTCAATCAGAGCGAAGGTAAATGCTGAACTTGAAAGGATTGACAGAGCAGGACCACAGGTAGATGAAGAAGATCTCTAACTCTCTTTATCTAACTCTGTAATGCTTTACTTTCTCTATCAGTTTAATAAGATACCTTCTCTGCCTCTCTGTTTGTTTGACTCTTTTTCAAATATCTGTTCTTATTTACTTTCTTGTGTATTTTCTGTTATCATACTTGATTATTGCTATCTGATTGTATCGTACTCTTACTATTTTCCTTTGCTAAGTTGCCCACCAAGATTCTAATGAAAAGTTTTTAACTTTATTTTTTTATGGTGAAAGGCACTTCTCTGGAAATAGTTAAAGGGTTTTGGCATCATCAAAAAGGGGGAAATTGTAAGGAATAAATGTATTTAGATTTTGATGATGCTAGGATTAATTAGAATTTGAAAGTACCCCATTAGAAATTGTGTATTAGAATTTCTTTTGTAAGTTTTAGCTTAGTCTGCCTGCCAGAGTTCCATCTTGCTTCTACCAGAGTTGCTCCCAGAGTTGCTCACCAGAGAAGCTCTCAGAAACTGGTTATCAGAAAGATACCAGAGTTGGCACCAGAGACGGACTTCAGAGACTGGACCAGAGAACCTCTTCAGACTCTGCTAAGTATCATCATATTCCGGAAGCCCTTCCAACGGTCGTTAAACTAACGGGAAATCCCCTAACGGTTACGAACCTTTCAACGGAAGCATGGCACTGTACACGCATTAAATGCACATTTAATGCTGTACGTACGAAGAGATATTTAAAGCTGATGATTGACCATGCGGATATCTTTACGCCCCCAAAATAGCAAGTCGGAGGACCAAACGGTCAAGTCAACAGTACATGCATTTAATGAAGCTGTCTTCTACACTCCAACGGGAAGACCGCTCCCAGTATATAAGATACACTCTGAAGAACTAAGAAGATAACTTTTGCCATAACCTTTACCAAGATAGATTTGCGTGAACAACTTTCTTGAGATAAAAACTCCATTTCTAACAAGAAAAGGCCACAGTTGGAAGATAAATATTCCCATCCTTCATCCAACTAGAAAAGGCAAAGTTACTCAGTTCTTCAACACTTCGAGAGCTTCATACACTCATCTTTTGTGAAGAAGCAACGTTGGAGAAAACTGATTCTATATCAAACACTTCTTGAAAAAGAAGGGACGTCTCAAATTAGCTGGAGTAAGTGAAGTGGAGATACTTCAAGAGACTCAGTGAAACGAGACCAGCCATCAGGAAGCAGGACTGCATCCCGGGTGGCAACTAGACTTGAAGAAGACGAGGAGTGCTTCTTAAGTTCTAGGGACTAAGGCGTTGTAAACTGTCGTTTTTGCAAGCTTAGTGGAACAGTGGACTAGAGGAACGAGTTGTTCCTTGAACCACTATAAAAACCCCGGTGTCATTTACTTTCAGCTTTTACTTTCTGCACTTAAGATTCGACTGACTAACTCTTTAGGTTGGAATCTGTGTCCAGCAGATCTTCCTTCAGAGTTATCAGAAAGGCATTTTGCCTTAGCTTTCTTCTAGAGGCTACCCGGACAGAAACTTCTCCGCTGCCTGGTCTAGTTCTGCCATCAGAACTTGACCATCTCTGTCACCAGATTTCGACCATCTCTGATAAGTCAGACTTGACTTAGAGAAAAGTTTAAATTCCTGAACAGTCTATTCACCCCCCCCCTCTAGACTGTTCCCATTACAAACGGGACCAACATTGGGGACGGTGTCACAACAGCAACGGAAGTTTAAAATTTTCCCAAATAGCTCTTCCCTGATTATGACAAAACAACGAATATAACAAAATAACAGATCTGAGTTAGAACTTACAAATCTTCCAGCCTAGCGGTGATAATCGTTGACCTTGGGTATCCACGTGATTTCTCCTTTCCGAAAGAACGGTTAGATCTCTCATAGAGAAAGGCTAAGTAATCTCTTTGCATGGAAATAAACTGGTAATACTGAATCTAGTAAACTGATCTCTAATTATTATGAAGGAAGAGGATGTATTTATACTAGTTCTAAACTAGTTTCCCAATAACAATGAAAGTCTTTCTAATTAATGAGTTCTAGTTCAACTAGGTCCAATAATTATTACTCCCTCCGTCCCTAATTTATCTTCAAACTTTCCTTTTTCGTCCGTCCCAAAATTATCTCCTCTTCCCCCTTTTAGCAAAAAATTTGTGGTTCACATGCAATCATTCTTACACATTCTTACACATTTCTCTCTCCTCTGCACAACTCTCCACCACACAAATCCCACTATCTTAATAACTGTGCCCAACCGAAAAGGGAGAATGATTAGGGACGGAGGGAGTAATGTATAATTAAATAAAGGAAATAAATAAAATTTCAAGTATTAAAGTTGAATTAGATGGACTGCACGCCACATCTTAATTCACACCTTATCATGTTTGTATTTTATAATATTTTGGCTTTACTTTGAATTAAAAGAGTACCAAAATATATCAACTTTATTTAATTATAAATACATCTTAATTAAGTATAATAAATCTAATTTATCAGACTTAATTAATTCTATCAAATAGAATAATCCTTCAACATGATGAATTAAATATATTAATCTAATTAATAATTAACTCATCTTCAGTATTAATAATTAAATATTATTTAATCCAATTAATATTTAATTCCTTCTAACAATTCAATCGGAAGGTATAATCACTTTTTGTGTGACCCATATGGCCTTATATATTAAGCACTAATCAAATTAAGGTCTTAGTAGAATCCCTAGACGATTTACCAGACAAACTTAATATATAAGGACATTTTCGAGGACTATTCAAACTCTCTGTAATACAGAGCTTATAGTGATACGATCCTTTCATTCAACGAACATTCAACTAAATCTAGAACATGATATTGTGTCTATTCCAATAACTTAGTCTCTATCTCTCAATCTTTCTAGATGATCCATAACGATCATATCCGATATCCAAAACGAATATATCTTTACATTGGCCAATGACTTTATGATCCATCTAGATATGAGAAGTAGAATGTTCTCTCTTAATCTATTAGGAGGAATGAATCCTTTCTTGACTCTAATACTACTCCATGTGCTTCGTGATGCACCCAACACATGTCGTATCTACCCCGATTGGAGTGCAAGCGTTGGTCATGGTCAAAGTACGTCACTCCGCACATGTAGTACGTATTGACCTCAAGTCGGAGGACTATTACACTACTCTATACGCTGATAATTCCATAGACACATGAATAGAACTTATCAAATGGTTTCTCGGTGGGTATGCCAATATTCTCTAAAATACCTATGTGACCATCATGAATTACAGGAACTCATAGTTGTGAGATCAACTATAAAAGTATGATGTAGTTCACATATCAATCTTACCGCATATCATCAATATCCCTTTCTTGATGAGCATTGATTTTAGGACCTTATATTATATCATACGTAGTATAAGCTCCCACTTACTTATTGACAACATAAATCCAAGGGAACACAATTATGAATAAGATATTGAAAATCGAAATACTTAATCATCAATGTGTAATATCGTATATATCAATAATATAGAACTGAATGTGATCAAGTACATATATCTCTAAAAAGTGATTGTCGCTAGGACATATATACTAACAGAGACGCCATATGAATATAGACGAGAGTAGCAGAATGCATGTTATATTTACTCTAAATCTTTTCAATGTATGAAATCTGATTGAGTACTAACACACGTTTACTCCTATCCCTAACAGTGTTAATGCCTAGGATCCTCTTGGCATCACCTAGATTTGTCATTGCAAAATTCTCGCTGAGACATTTTTGCACACATTAAATGGCGTCACCCGAAAGAGTAACAATCAGCATATCATCCACATATAACAATAAAAATACAAGCACATAAGAGGTATTTTTAAAGTATAGGCAATGGTCACACTCGGACTTGTGGAATTTCAAAGATGGCATGCACTGGTCAAATTTGATATTCCACTATCTCGGGGATTGTTTCAGGCCGTACAAGGCCTTCCTAAGGAAACACACATGATCACTCTTCATGGGATCCACAAAGCTCTCAGGCTGATACATATAGATTTTCTTGTCTAAATCACCATGCAAGAAAGCAGTGGTGACGTTCATTTGCTTCGTTTCCCAATCATTATGAGTAACAAGAGCAAGCATCATTCTAATTATCGTAGTAAATTTAACAACAGGAGCAAAGATTTCAACAAAATCAACACATTCCTTTTGAGTAAATCCCTTAGCTACTAGCCTAGCCTTATATCTAATGTGATTAGGCTCTTCCTTAACCTTAAATAACCATTTACACTCAACAACGGAACTATTGGGCAGTCTAGGAACTAACGTCCAAGTCTTATTCGCTCCAAGTTATAACCGCATCTCACTTTCCATGGTGCAAAGCCATTTGGCGGACTCATTAGAATTAAGGGACTCTCTATAGGTCCTAGGTTCGTTAAACTCAAGGGTCTCAAACACAGAGAAAGCAAACATAGAATTATCACACTCATGGAAAGCAAAATCAGGCATACTATCTGCAGTTCTCCTAATCACTCTCCTACTTCTATCTCTACCAAGTTGGTAATCATGCAAATCATTGAAGCCGTGAAAGGAGGAAAGAAACGCGCAGGCCAAAGGGGGATGGTGCGAACGAGATGAAATGAAAGTCATGGGTTGGATTCTCCTCACTTGTGAATTGGGCTTATGATTAAATTTGGGTCAATGCCTAACAACGTAGAGGCTTTTAGAACACTGGTCATTAGTAATATATATTAGGAGTAGAAATGTAATATCTATAGTTTTATATAGTAAAAGTGAGTTAAAAATCAATGATGTGTCAACTTCCTATTGGATAATGCAAATTCTATTATCACTATTATTAAAACAATTCATTGATTCACGGTTATCACTATTATTTCTCCTAAAATCGTGCATCAAGGCTGTTTTGGAGCAAGCCAGGGAGAAACAATCTCTCTTTCAAAGATAATAATTCTTATATTTATAATCCAACTTTTACAAAAATATATCAAAACTCATAATTCACCAATAATACATGTGAATATCTAAAATAATGTAAAATTATAAACTCCACATATTCCGAATTCCAATTGCTGGAAACAAGGTTAACCATTACAACAATAAGTACATAAACTACAATATAATCACAAATTCATTCTCCAAAAGACGATGATTCCTCACTCATATTCATGGTGATGGTTAGTACATAAAAGAAATCAATTATGGCCAAATTTTTGATCATATCATATGAATAGTTCACAATGTTTATTAGTATTTGATACCTGACTCATATCAAATTAACACTACTGGAGCATGCCCCGGTGTCACACTAGTTTAGTCTATTATTGAAAGATAACTATATATCATAAGCACTACTCCCTCTTTGAGTCTTATTGAGAGTAATTTTCTCTATATTATTGAAACACTCAGTTGGGCTCCCTAAAGGTAAAATTCGAACAGTTGAAAGGATTCTATACGAGGAAGAAATGATACCTAGTACATTCCGGCTAGGTCGTCGAATTATTTTGGCAGTAAAATGGAAAAACCCATCCCAAACCTTCAAATTAAATATTGATGCAAGATACTCACCTGAATCATCTGCGGGAGGCGCGATTCTAAGGGATACGAACAGGACTTTGGTTTGCGCCATTTCATTTCCACTGCAAGCATCCTCTTCCTTGGAGGCCGAAATCCAAGCTGCGCTGCAATCTGTTTGTTGGATGATTGAAGAAGGCTACTCGGATTTTGAGATGGAAGGTGATTCAACGGAGGCTGTGAAGATTATCAGGAAGAAAGGGTGCGGAAGGTGGAGTTATGAAGTTAAAGCTTTGATGATGTTGTCGGAAGATAAGAAGATTTCCTATTTCAGCGTTTGGCGAGAAGCAAATTGGGTCGCACACTTCCTTGCTGAACATGCCTCGTCCCAATTCCAAAAATTCTCTGAGCCCAATCAGCTTCCAGCCCGTGCCAAAAATGCTTATCGTATGGATCTGTTTGGAATTCCCTCTCTTCGTATTATGTATTAATTTTTTACTCTTTTTCCTTCCGCAATGTAATTGTTGGGCCGCGGGTATGCGGTGCCAGCAACAGCCAGCCTGCCGGTGCAATCGGACCGCGTGGCGCTTCGCTTGTGATATAAAGGGGGAGGAGCGTGCTTCACTATCAGCAATTGCTTTTAGTGTAGCGGTAAGCGCAACGATCCACAAGTGGTATCAGAGCCTCCTTGTTCTAATAATCTCTTAGGTTATTTGCTGAACAAAGATCCACTTGTTTTTCTGTTTGACCTCATTTCTATCTGATATAATGGATCACTCCTTGTCCAAGAATCTTATGTTTTCAGATCTTAAGTTTGATGACTGGAGGATCCGGATGAAAGCACATCTCTGTGCCCTGCATGATGAGATGTGGGAAGTTCTGGACATTGGCCCTTTCACAAGCTTCTAGAAGGTCAATCCTGAGCATGCTATAGACAACACCAGACCCCATATGATCAGTAAAGCCAAGTCAGAATGGACCACTGAAGAGAGGAGAAAGTACAACCTAGACAATATTGCTAAGGACATCCTCTACAAGTCCATTGATGATAGGTACTTCAACAGAATCAAGAAGTGCAAGACTGCTAAGGAAATCTGGGATACTCTTGAGCTCATTGGAGCTGGTGATGAGCAAGAGAAGGACAACAAACTAACCATAGCCAACAAGAAGTTTGATGACTTCAAACTTCTCCCTGGTGAAAGCATCTCCAAGATGTATGACAGGCTCCTCACTCTCACTGGAGAGATCTCTGAGCTTGGCAAGGAACTCACCACCAAGGAGATCAACCTGAAGGTGTTGAGGGGACTGCCCTCAGCATGGAAAATGAAGGTAGTTGCTGTCCAAGCCAGCAAGGATGTAAAGACTTATCCCACTGATAAGCTCATTTCAGATCTCAAAGCTCATGAGTTTGAAATGATTGAAGAAAAGGAAGATGTACCAGAAGAGAGGACCACTACAGCCCTCACTGTCAGCACTTCAAAGGTAAATGATTTTGACCCTTCAGTACTTTTATCTGATGAATATATGGCTGCCTTTGCCAGGAGATTCAAAAAGTTTATGAAGAATCCCAAAGATGGAAGGAGTCCATCTTTCAACAGAAAGCCATACCAGAAGGTCAAATCAACAGAAAGCAGTGGAGAGCTTCTCTGTTACAATTGCAGACAACCTGGTCACTTCAAGGCTGATTGTCCCCATCCAAGGGTGTCCAAGAAACAAGGACAGGATGGAGAAAAGAAGAAGTACGAGGACAACTCCTGAAGGAGAAAGGCATTTATGACAGAACAGCTAGAGAAAGACCCTCTGTCAGAAACAGAATCCAGTTCTGACTCAGATTCTGATGAGGCCTTCTGTTGCCTTGATACTGAGACAGAAGACCTTTGCCTCATGGCTCATTCTGATGATGAGGTAACCTCTACTTCTGAATCTAATTTTTCTTCGGTAGGCTTAGCTTTTGATTCTGATTCAATGTCAGAATTTTGGGAAGAGTTTAAGGCCATACAAGCCACTTATTCTTCTGTAACAGAAGAAAACAGTAAGTTAAAAGCTGAAATTTTGACTTAAAAAAGGAGGTTGAGATCAAAATCAATCTTCTTATTAAGGAAAGAGATCAACTGGAGACTGAAAATGTTTCTCTTCTCAAGAGAATAAGAGAAATAGAGCCTCTCGAGATTAAGTACAAAGCTTACCAGAAGGCCCAGTCTTCCATGGAAAAGATTGTGCTTGATCAACAGATTGGCACTGGTTTTGGTCTTGGTTATGGCTCAACAGAATCAGGTGAGCCTTCTGTAATGCCTAGCACCAGTGTTGCTAAGGTAGATAAGGTCATAGTGCCACTGATTTCTAGCCCCATCTGTCAAGCTGGTGTATCTGGCACCAAGGTTGTTCATGAGGAAGTCAGACCATAAAAGGGAAAGATAAAGGTTCAACAGAAACCCCTTTTCAAAAATAATGAACCTGGCAGAAAACCTAACAACAGAAAAGGTTTTCAAGACAACAAAAATAAAAGACCATTCATTGACAGACAACCTCATGTCAATCGTGCCAGAAATGATCACCAGAAGGGCAAATATCAAGAGAGAGTTAACTTCAGGCAGAAGAGGTTGGCTGGTCAACTTCAGAAGCCTAAGGTTAACCGTCCCTCTGCTCTTGATAGTATATGGGACTTCTTTCCAACAAAAAAGGCTATGCAAAAGTATGTAAACAGGAAGCATGACCCTCACAAGCATCTGCCCAAAGTGAATCACACTTCAGTTTACTATAACTACCAGGTGGACAATGGGTACCACCCACCAAGGTTTCACTTGATGATACAAAAATGGTACCAACTACCCAGACTCCATGACCCCCCAGGACCCAGCATTGCTTGGGTACCTAAATCTTTCTTTTGATCTTGCAGGAACTGTGTGCTGGAGCCATCTCTGAACAAGAATGGTTTATTGAGAGTGGATGCTCCAGGCACATGACAGGTGACAGAAGTTGCCTAACAGAGTTCCAGAAATGCAAAGGACCTAGAGTTACCTTTGGAGGTAATGACAAAGAAGGTCAAACAAAAGGAAGAGGAAAGCTGATCAGGAACCAGATAATCATTGATGATGTCTCTTATGTCAAAGGACTGAAGTTCAACTTGCTGAGTGCTAGCCAATTCTGTGACAAAGGCTACACTGTTGAATTCACAAAGGACTTCTGCTATGTGAAGCATGAGACAACAAAGGAAGTGGTTCTTACAGCATCAAGGAAGAAGAACATCTATGTAGTTGATTGGAAAATTGCAAAAGATGGAGTTTGCCTGATAGCCAAAGGAGATTCAAAACTGAGCTGGGACTGGCACAAAAAGCTCAACCATTTGAATTTCAAAACAATCAACAAACTGGCCAGAGAACACATTGTAGAAGGGCTACCAGACATTGTGTACAAGAAGGAGACCCTCTGCAGTGCATGCCAGAAAGGCAAACAAGTGAAGAATTCCTTCAAACCCATTGCTGGAGATCTTTCTACAAGCCCTCTAAATCTGATTCACATGGATTTATTTGGACATGTTGAGACTCCAAGCGTTGGTGGCAAGAAATATACCCTAGTCATGGTTGATGACTACTCCAGATATACATGGACTGTTTTTCTATCAAAGAAAAATGAAACTCTTCAGAAGTTGCCATCTCTGTTAAAGCAACTTCAGACTGAGAAGAATTTGAAGGTGAAGACAATCAGATCAGACAGAGGAACTGAATTTGTCAACCAAGTCATAAAGGACTTCTGTGATCAGAATGAGACTTTTCATCAACTTTCTGCCGCCAGAACCCCTCAACAGAATGGCGTAGCAGAAAGAAGGAACAGAACCTTAAAAGAAGCTGCAAGAACAATGATTGCAGAATCTGGATTGCCTATGAGATATTGGGCTGAAGCAATCAACACTGCATGCTATACTCAGAATAGAAGCATGATCAACAAGAATCACCAGAAGACCCCTTATGAACTCTGGAAGGGAAGAAAACCTAACATCAGCTACTTTCATGTATTTGGATGCAAGTGCTACATTCTTAACAATGGAAAGGAGCATCTGAAAGTCTTTCAAGAAAAGGCTGATGAAGGAGTCTTTATAGGCTATTCAAACACCAGTAAAGCCTATAGAGTACTCAACAGAAGGACTCTACATGTTGAAGAATCTATACATGTGAAGTTTGATGAAAGCACCTCTGTTAAAGAGGTAACAGAGATTCTCAAGGAAGTCAGCATAGAAGACAGAACACCAGAACCAACAGAAGAGGTAGCAGACAACCCTGCATTTCCAACACCTGCACCAAACCCCCTTCTGTTGAATGAAGATGAAAACTCTGAAGACGAGGAACCAGAGAGACCAAGACAGCAGCTGACAGAACCTGACCTAACATGGTTAAGAGATCATCCCCCTAACCAAGTAATTGGTCAAATCAGAAGTGGAGTTCAAACCAGATCCACATTTAGAAGAGAAGCAATGCCTGCCTGCTATATATCTCAGATGGAACCTATGACAGTTGAAGAAGCTCCTGCAGACTCAGATTGGATCAATGCTATGCAAGAAGAGCTCACTCGGTTTGAAAGGAACAAAGTATGGGAACTTGTTCCTAGGCCAAAGCACCAGAATGTCATTGGAACCAAATGGTTATTCAAGAACAAAGCTGATGAAGATGGCAACATTGTAAGGAATAAAGCAAAGCTAGTAGCTAAAGGATACTGTCAAGAAGAAGGAATAGATTTTGATGAGACTTTTGCACCAGTTGCCAGACTTGAAGCCATCAGAATCTTTCTAGCCTATGCTGCTTACAACAACATCAAGGTCTACCAGATGGATGTCAAGAGTGCATTTCTGAATGGAGATCTTGAAGAGGAAGTTTATGTGGAACAACCACCAGGTTTTGTCATTCCTACTCAATCCTCTTGTGTCTACAAGTTAAAAAGGCCCTCTATGGTCTTAAGCAAGCTCCCAGAGCCTGGTATGACACATTGTCCCTTTTCCTAGTGAACCATGGGTTTACTAAAGGAAAGGTTGACAAAATTCTATTTCAAATCTCTGTTGCTAATCATATTCTGTTAGTACAAATATATGTTGATGATATTATATTTGGAAGTACTAATCCAGAACTGTGCAAGAAATTTTCTCAAGTGATGCAGAGTCAATTTGAAATGAGTATTATGGGAGAACTCAGTTACTTCCTAGGACTTCAAGTCAAACAAGTTCCAGAAGGGATCTTTATCAATCAAGGGAAGTACACCAGAGATCTAATCAAGAAGTTTGGAGTGGAAGGCATATCATCAGTGAAGATTCCCATGAACACTTCACAAGGAATTGGTCCAGATGATGAAGGAAAGGATGTAGATGCAACAACATATAGAGGAATTGATGGATTATAGGGATCCAAACATATATTAAAATGGAGAGTTGAGTTCAAGAAATGTGTGAAGAAGAAGATGAATGAATTGTGAAATTGAGACTTAGGGTTTACAAGCTTCAAAAGGAGTATAAATAGAGGAATAACGGGCCGGGCCGCTAATATGGGCCCGGTAGCCCAACTACATAAAAGACTAATCTAGTATACAAATGACATATAAGCAGTACAATAATACAAATGATATCCGTAAGATGTGTGTGGGCCGCTGTCCGGGCCCAATAGTCGTGAGACCCGGGGGTCCGAGTCTATATACTCTATCAAGAGTCCCCCACTCTCTGAGTCGAGAGTATTCGAGGCGAAAGAGAGTAGAACTGTGTGCTGATCTGTCGCCGTCTGGTGAGTAAACTTCATGAACAAAAATTTGAATTTCTGCTTCTTTGGTTAACGGAGGCGCTAAGTCACCCGCTCTTCCAGTCCCCCACTCCTTGAGGCGAGTGTAATGAGGTGAAGAGGAGTAGAGTAATGCGTGTCGGATGATGTCTTCAACAGGGGGCCGAGGGTTGACACCTTTTGATCCACGATGGGGAGATGCCTCGTTAAAAACCTCATTAGGAAAAACCCTGTGGGAAAAAATCCTAATGAGGGAAAAAGAGTACACCGGATGCCCCCAAAATGAAACAAAAGGTGCGAGCCCTTCGGCCTGGAGATGGAGCTGCAGCGGTGCCCGTCTGCTGGATGGTCGAGGCCGATCTCCAGATGTGGGTAGCTCATCATGATCAGTAGTCCTAGTCATCAAATAAAGATGACTAAGGGATGGGTCGAGCGACCGTCCACAATATGATGTCTGGTTCATCAAATAAAGATGACCAGAACGTAAGGCCGATGGGCCGAGAGGCCTATACGAGAGCTCCACGTCGTCAAATAAAGATGATTGGGCGATGTGTGCGGCCGAGGGGCCTGCATAAGAGCTCCACGTCATCAAATAAAGACGACGGGGCGATGGTGTGGCCGAGGGGCCTGCATAAGAGCTCCACGTCGTCAAATAAAGACGACGGGGCGATGGTGTGGCCGAGGGGCCTGCATAAGAGCTCCATGTCGTCAAATAAAGACGACGGGACGATGGTACGGCCGAGGGGCCTGCATAAGAGCTCCACTTCGTCAAATAAAGACGACGGGGCGATGGTACGGCCGAGGGGCCTGCATAAGAGCTCCACGTCGTCAAATAAAGACGATGGGGCGATGGTACGGCCGAGGGGCCTGCATAAGAGCTCCACGTCGTCAAATAAAGACGACGGGGCGATGGTACGGCCGACGGGCCTGCATAAGAGCTCCACGTCGTCAAATAAAGACGACGGGGCGATGGTGCGGCCGAGGGGCCTGCATAAGAGCCCCACATCATCAAATAAAGATGACGGGTTGATGTATGGCTCAGAGGCCTATATGCGAGCGCCATGTCATCAAATAAAGATGACGGAGCGAGATATGGCCGATGGGCCTGTAAATGAGCTTCGCGTCATCAAATAAAGATGACGGAGCGATATATGGCCGACGGGCCTACAAATGAGCTCTTCATCATCAAATAAAGATGACAGAGCGATATATGGCCGATGGGCCTACAAATGAGCTCTTCATCATCAAATAAAGATGACAGAGCGATTTATGGCCGACGGGCCTACAAATGAGCTCTTCATCATCAAATAAAGATGACAGAGCGATATATGGCCGATGGGCCTACAAATGAGCTCTTCATCATCAAATAAAGATGACAGAGCGATATATGGCCGATGGGCCTGCAAATGAGCTTCGCGTCATCAAATAAAGATGACGGAGCGATATATGGCTGAACTCTGGGCTCCTTTAGCCTTTCGGCCGGAGACCGCAAGATGTTCGCTGTATCTGAATAGGGGGACGAGGCGGTGGACGCCTATCTGAATATGAGGACGACGACGCTGATGAGTCGGTCCGAATATGAGGACGACAGCGCTGACGAACCGGTCCGAATATGGAGACGATGGCGCTGGTGAGCCGGTCCGAATATGGGGACGAGGCGATGATAAGCCATGCGTCATGTGAAGGCGACGGTCACCATCCAGGAAGGGAATGGCGAGCTTGGTCGCTAGATAAGGACTTCGGCGCTGGGGCCGGTCTAAATGTGAGGACGAGGCGATGATGAGCCGTGCGTCATATAGGGGCGATAGTCACCATCCAGGAGGGGATGGCGAGCCCAATCGCTACAACAAGACTTCGGCACTGGGAGCCGGTCTTGAGATAAATAATCATGTCGCGGCCGAGAGGCTGATCGCGATGTGCGGATGACAATGATGAGGAGCCAGTCCGAAATATGATGACGAGGCGAAGATGGAGCCGATCGTCATATAGAGGCGATAGTCACCATCCAGGAGGGGATGACGAGCCTGATCGCTAGCCCAACACACTCGGCGCTAATGAAGCCGGTGTTGGGATAGGGTGTGACGTCGTGGCCGAGGGGCCGATCGTGATGCGAGGTCGTCAACACTATGAGGCTGATCCAAAAGTCCAAGCAGCGGTCGCCATCCGATGAAGGAATGACTGAGACCGGTCTTGGGGATAGATAATCACGCCGAGGCCGAGGGGCCGATCGTGATGTGCGGACGGAGATGATGAGCCGATCCGATAATATGATGACGAGGCAAGAATGAAGCCAATCGTCATATAAGGGCGATGGTCACCATCCAGGAAGGGATGGCGAGCCCGATCGCTAGCTCAAGACTCTCGGCGCTGAGGAAGCCGGTCTTGAGATAGATAGTCACGCCGAGGCCGAGGGACCGGTCGTGATACGCGGATGGCGATGAAAAGAGCCAATCCGAAATATGATGACGGGGCAATGATGAGCCGGCCGTCATATAAAGGCAATGGTCACCATCCGGGAAGGGATGGCGAGCCCGATCGCTAGCTCAAGACTCGCGGCGCTGAGGAAGCCGGTCTTGAGATAAGATGATCACGCCGAGGCCGAGGGGCCGGTCGTGATGTGAGGACAACGGCGATGAGGAGCCGGTCCTATAATATGATGACGAGGCGATGGTGAAGCCGATTGTCATATAGAGGCGATGGTCACCATCCGGGAAGGGATGGCGAGCCCGATCGCTGGCTCAAGACTCGCGGCGCTGAGGAAGCTGGTCTTGAGACAAATGATCACGCCGAGGCCGAGGGGCCGGTCGTGATGTGAGGACGACGACGATGAGGAGTCGGTCCAAAAAATGATGACGGGGCAATGGTGAAGCCGGCCGTCATATAGAGGCGATGGTCACCATTCGGGAAGGGATGGCGAGCCCGATCGCTAGCTCAAGACTCGCGGCGCTGAGGAAGCCGTTCTTGAGATAGATGATCACGCCGAGGCTGAGGGGCCGGCCGTGATGTGAGGACAACGGCGATGAGGAGCCGGTCCTATAATATGATGACGAGGCGCTGATGAAGCCGATCGTCATATAAAGGCGATGGTCACCATCCGGGAAGGGATGGCGAGCCCGATCGCTAGCTCAAGACTCGCGGCGCTGAGGAAGCCGGTCTTGAGATAGATAATCACGCCGAGGCCGAGGGGCCGGCCGTGATGTGAGGACAACGGCGATGAGGAGCCGGTTCTATAATATGATGACGAGGCGCTGATGAAGCCGATCGTCATATAAAGGCGATGGTCACCATCCGGGAAGGGATGGCGAGCCCGATCGCTAGCTCAAGACTCGCGGCACTGAGGAAGCCGGTCTTGAGATAGATGATCACGCCGAGGCCGAGGGGCCGGTCGTGATGTGAGGACAACGGCGATGAGGAGCCGGTCCTATAATATGATGACGAGACGCTGATGAAGCCGATCGTCATATAAAGGCGATGGTCACCGTCGAAGGCACTGGATACTGCTGTTGCTGCTTGGGTCACGAGAAAAGCTCTGAAGCGGCCATTAATGGTGGAAGCTCTCAATCTAGCGGCGCTGCAATCGAAGTGGAGAACCGACCCACGGTGGGCTGGCAAGTTGGTGGAGCCTGTTATAGCAGCCGCCTGGTGATGCTACGATCGGCGACCGCGAACCGCCGTCCAACGAAGTCGGCGGCTGACCGACAACGGGATCGAGAGACTGGCTGCGAGATCTGTAAACGGGCAGTGAGAGCCGGAGCATCGACAGACCAGCTTCAGCCGGCTAAGCATGACGGTGGCCTGGGTGACGATGATAACCCGGAACAGTAGTAGCTTGTACAACGACGGTGGTTTGGATCTGGAATTTTCAGATTGCTTCATTTCTTAATTTTTCTTTTGATTTTTCCAGAATCAGTTGGACTGATTTCTTTGTAATTGTGATTAATTTTTGGATATTTTGGGAGGAATCTCACTTGATTTTGCTCTAATCTCTCAATGAAAGCACCATTGATGGATTATAGGGATCCAAACATATATTAAAATGGAGAGTTGAGTTCAAGAAATGTGTGAAGAAGAAGATGAATGAATTGTGAAATTGAGACTTAGGGTTTACAAGCTCCAAAAGGAGTATAAATAGAGGAATAACGGGTCGGGCCGCTAATATGGGCCCGGTAGCCCAACTACATAAAAGACTAATCTAGTATACAAATGACATATAAGCAGTACAATAATACAAATGATATCCGTAAGATGTGTGTGGGCCGCTGTCCGGGCCCAATAGTCGTGAGACCCGGGGGTCCGAGTCTATATACTCTATCAGGAATCATAGGATCTCTGTTGTATCTAACTGCAAGCAGACCATACATCTCATTCTCTGTTGGAATCTGTGCCAGATACCAATCAAAGCCCAAGGAAAGCCATCTAAGTGCTGCAAAGAGAATCATCAGATACATCAAAGGAAATCCAAATGCAGGCCTATGGTATCCAAAGGGATGTAACTTTGAACTAATTGGTTATTCTGACTCAGATTTTGCAGGTTGCAGACTAGACAGAAAGAGCACCTCTGGTCACTGCCAATTGCTAGGAGGAAGGCTTGTTTCCTGGTTTAGCAAGAAGCAGAACTCCATCTCAACAAGTACAGCTGAAGCTGAGTACATTGCAGCTGAGAGTTGCTGTGCTCAGTTACTCTGGATGAAGCAACAACTGAAGGACTATGGAATTCAAGCAAAGGAGATCAAGCTGTTGTGTGACAACACCAGTGCCATTGCTATCACTCAGAACCCAGTTCTTCATTCCAGGACAAAGCACATTGAGATCAGACATCACTTCATCAGAGATCATGTTGAAAAGAAGCACATTTGCATGGAACATGTGCCAACAGAGGACCAGCTTGCAGATATCCTGACAAAGCCTCTTCCTGAGGCTAGGTTCAACAAACTGAGAGAGGAATTGGGAATGATGGATGAGATTCCAAGGGAAAGTTGAAAAGGAAGGCCCTCTGTTGCTCATTTGCTGTTAACAGAATACCTGTAGCAGAACCCCTTCTGTTAACTCCTTCTGTCAACCTCTTCTGATCCCTACCCTGGCAGAACACCTCAGCAACATAAAACCTCCCTCTACACAAAAACCCTCTATTGTCTAACAGAAGGTGGTGGACTTAGAAAATTCTGTAAACCGGGTGACCTAGTAAATTATTAAAGGTCTTTTACCCTTTTACCCTTAAAACGGTATCCAGCCGTATAATATTTACTGCACCCCCGTTTATTTACTGCACCCCTTTTTACATTTATTGGTACCTTGGAACCGTAAATTATCTCAAACGTCCACTATCCCATATCCATAAAACCCCCTTTCGCAAACCTAAACCGTTACTGCTCTCATAACTCTCAAGCTTTTGAACTCTTATCTCTCCAAAAAAACTCTCTAACCGCAGTAAACTCCATGGCTTTCTTGAGCTTCTCCGATCTCTCAAAGGAACAAAAGGCAACTCTCCTGAAGAATGTACTGACAGGCATGAGATGCGAACTGGAAGTCCTACCCAGGTTCGCAGAGAAAAAGGAGAGGATGACCTCCATTGTTGACAGACTGTCTCAATGTCAACTGAGCAAGGTCATCTCTCATAATTATGAAGCCTACAGCAACGTCGACACCGTTGAGTTCTATCTCAACGCATCCTTCAAGGATGAAACCATCTCCTCCGTCGTCCAAGGAGAAGAAGTTTTGATTGATGCTGACGTCATCAACAACATCTTCAATATTCAACAAGAGGAAGGCAGGGCCTCTCTACTAGATTTGGAGGATACTGACATCCCTCTGTCAGAATTCAAGAAGAAGTTCTGCAGAAAAGGGGAAGAAGTAGAGAAGGTCAACATCAAGAAGAACGTACTCAAGAAGGAATTTGAGCTGCTCATAAACATTTTCCACAAATGTTTATGGTGCAAGTACACCTCCACAGATGATGTCACAACTGCCAATGCAAAGGCCCTTTATGCTGTGCATCATGGGGTAAACATCAATTGGGGACAAGTCATGGTGAAGTCCCTGATTGAAGTGATCAAGAAGAAGAACCCTAAAACTAGCCTCTATTCTGGGAAGCTAGGACATGGGCTACTCATTTCAGAAGTGCTCCTCAAACAAGGGGTACACTTGAGGAAGGCTTCAGCTTTGGATCACACCAAGGTAATTTTCTTGACTGCTTCTCCAAATAGGGAGAAAGCCATAAAGGCAGAAGTAAAGAGGCAGCTTCAACTTGAGGCTAAAAGACAACAAGGAGAGAAGGTACAGAAACCTCTCTCTGTAGCCCCCTCTGCTGAGAAGAAGAAGAAGAAGAAGAAGAAGAAGAAGACCGAGAAGGCAGAACCTATTGCTCCTCCAAAGGCTGGACAGAAGAGGAAGAGGATCTCAAAACCCAAGGAGAAGGTTACTAAACCTGTAGTTTCTGTGTCTGAAGGAGTGGCAGACATTCAGGGGGAACCAGAGATCCCAACCTCTGCTGCATCTCCTGAACAGAACAGGGTGCCAACTCCACCAGAGCACCCCAGCCCTGTCAAAGATGGGTATCTGTCCTTGCTAGACAGACAGTTTACCCGGGTCCTTGAATGGAGAAGGTGGAGAATGGGACCCCTCTCCAAAATAATCCAGTATTTTGATCATTATGAGCCAGAAGAGGAAGCTATTCTGAACTGGGTTGGGACTGATGATGTCTCGAAGTGCTTTGCCCTCAACTTTCTTCACTCTGTCCTTTAGAAGAAGAAGGCAAGCTACAAGGGAAAGGTTATTCTCATTTCTTCACCCTCAGAAGAGACTGTCAAACCTTTAGAAGAGGAAGAAATTGAAGCCTTTGAGGAATGGCTGTTCACCAAGATGGCAACAGACTCTGTGCAGCCCAACTTCAACCCAGGAGAGTCATCTGTACTCAAGTCAGAAGGACAAGCCATGATGGAGCACATCAAGGAGTGGAGGACTTCATTGCTCGAGGAAAACATCATTGAGGTAAACTCTCCAACCCCCTCTGTTATTATCCCAACAGAACCCCACATTCCCTCACCTCCTTCCAGCACCAGAACCCCTCCACCAGAACACCCTCAACCTAAATCTCCTAAACAGAAAACCCCTACCCCTCCTCAATCACCCAAACAAAAAATTGCATCTCCCTGCAGAGCAATTGTTCCATTCAGAAACCGTTCACCTTCACCTCCACCATCCCCCCTCAACAGAATGCCTCACCTATTCAATCTTCACCCCAGCACCAGAACCCCTCACCCCAACAGATCTCCTCTTCATCCTCTGAAACTGATCATCAATCCCCTCCTCCAGACTCACCTCCCCCACAACAACCTGCAGAGAACCTTAAACCTGTATGGTTTCTCAGAGACTCAGACCCCACAACTGTCTCTCCCATCTCTGCACCAAAAGGGTATTCTAGGGACTCTGTTGCCCCCAATCCCTCCCTCAGAAAGAAGAAGAAGATAGTCCGCAACAGAAAACCTATCTACTCTCCTTATGAAGTTTCCTCTGACATGGATGGATTCATGATCAGCAAATCCTACAAGGCCACATCAAAGAGACAGAAGACCCCTCCTCTGACTCAAATGGAACATGAACAGCGTGTCCAATCTCTATCATCTGTCCAAGAACATCACCCTTTGCCCAAGGGAAGAGGTTTAGAGATGCCTCAAGCTGATGGACAACAGAACAACATCCCCTTCAACAAATTTGTTGAATCTGCTGAAGAATTTGGAGGACAGATCCTCCAAGGCATGAACAAACTGATAGAGATCAATGACAAACACTATGGGCACCTTGCTCATGTGAATGACAATCTAAACTCAGGTATGCAGTTCATCTCTGACCGTTTTGAGAACCTCACAGGAACTCTCAACAACTTCATAGCCTCATCCTCTGCCAGAACAGATGCCCTGTCAACAGAAGTGGTAGGCATCCACAACACACTCTCTATCTTTCAACAGACTCTCCTGAGTCAAGGACATGCAATTCACACTATCTCAGAGCATCTTGAGGCTCTGAAGGAATCTGATGCCAGGACAGAGAGGCACTTGACTTCTATTGAGGCAATGTGCAGAGTTCATCAAGAACAGGCTCAAGCACTCCTATCTACTGACAGAGACCGTTATCAGAAGATGGTGCTTCTTGAAGCCAATAACAAGGACATCTTCTCTGCCATACAGAAGCAGCAAGGTCTCATTGAAGGCCTTACCTCTGTCACCCAGACTCTACCAGAGGCCCTGGAGCAGATAGACTCCACCCAGGCCTCAGAATTCCAGAAGATCAGTCTTATGATAGAAGATCTGAATGATGCCAAAAAGGGGGAAGAGGACCCTCAACAGACCAGGCCTAGGTCCCACAGAACTCCTACCAGGGCACCCTCCTCTGCTGAGCCTGCAGTAGATCCGGCTCCCTACTTTGAAGCTGCTCTACAGAAGAAGAGAGCAGCAGGCATACCTAGACCCCCATCTCCAGTTAAGAAAAGCACCAAGAAGAAGAAAGTTTTTAACTTCACTGAATGGAGATTGGGTGGTTCTCAGAAAATTGACAGAGCTCAATTTGAAGAGATGAAGGCCAAAATGACTCCTACCCAACAACAGCACCTCTATTTGGACAAAGATGGTGTTGTCAGAGTTAGGTATGGGGGATCACTAGAAGAAGCCGAAGAATGGTATAAGAAGAACATTGTTCCAGGAAAGACTATACATGAAGGTGTTCTCAACTATTTGGACTGCAAGCTTTCTCCAATTTGGGCATCTTATCAAAGGTCTGGCAATCTTTTCAAAATCAGAGCTGAAATAAACGAAGAACTGCTCAGGCTTCAAAGACTAGAGGAAGAAGCTCTACAGGCAGCTAATCTGGAGAATGTGTAAGGTTTAAACTCTGTAAATCTTATCTAATAAAATCACATCTCTGCCTTCTTACTTTGAAGTGCTTTTCCTCAAATTCTTGTCTTTTTGCCTTCTGCTTGTGTTTGTTTATTTCTTTAATATCCTGCTATCTGAATGTACCGTACTCTTACTATTTTCCTATGCCAAGTTGCCCACCAAGATTTTAATGGAAGTTTTAAAACTTAATCTTTCTTTATGGTGAAGGCACTTCTCTGGAAATAGTTAAAGGGTTTTGGCATCATCAAAAAGGGGGAAATTGTAAGGAATAATTGTATTTAGATTTTGATGATGCTAGATTAATTAGGACCTTAGAGTACCCCTATTTAGATTTAATGTATTAGAATTTTCCTTTGTAAAGTTCTTAGAGTAATCGACTTGACAGAATGCCTTCAGAGCAGAAGACCTTCTGAGCAGAAGGGCTCCAAGAGCAGAAGACCCTCGTAAGGCATTATTGAAACAGAGGACCTTTGGTTCTCTGCTCCAGAACAGAAATCCTTTTCGGTCTCTGATAGTCTTTACTCTGACAGAAAACCTTCTGGGTCTCTGTTGGATACTCTCCTAACAGAAGTGCTCCAGACCTCCTCTGTTCTACTCTCAGTTAAAGACACCAGAAGGTCTGACACTTGGAAGAATTTCACAGAACCGGGAAGTCAACTAAAAGATTCCTTCAACGGCTAGGAGTATGAAACGGAAAAGCTACAGTACGCGCATTAAATGCTCATTTAATGCACCCCATGCTACGTAGAGTAATTGCAGATGATTGGCCGCATTGTCAGGAATACTTTATCCCAAAATAGTAACCCGCCAACTTTACCGGGCTCTACTAGTCAAGTCAACTGATCGCGCATTAAATGCAGTTGTCCTCCTACTCCTCCAACGGGAAGACAACCTCAGTATAAAAGATACACTACGAAGAACAACCGGATAACTTTGCAACTTTTGCTAACCATTGCTACAACTCTTCATACAAGATATTCAAACTCTGAAAAGCAAAAAGCCTCCTTGAGATTCAAACTCATTATCTTCTACAAGAGAAGGCAGAAGTTGGAAAAATACTTTTTCCAACTCAAGCAAAGTTCCAAGTGTTCTTCAACTCTTCAAGCTCATCACATACAAATCTTTTGTAACGAAGCTAGTTGGAGGAACCCCAGTTTCATCAGAAACTCTTCTTGCTACAAGAAGGACGTCCAAGTAACTGGAGTAGTGAAGTGGTGATACTTCCAGGAGACTCAGTGAAAGGACCAGTCTTAAAGGAAGCCAGGCAGTGCATCCCAGGAGACATCTAGGCTTGAAGAAGACGTGGAGTGCTTCTTAAGTGCTAGGACTAAGGCATTGTAAACGGAAGTTTTTACAGCTTAGTGGAACAGTGGACTAGAGGAACAAGATGTTCCTTGAACCACTATAAAAATCCCTGGTGTCGTTTACTTACTGCTTTAATATTTGCACTTAGATAGAACTGTATAACTCATCAGACTTGGTATCTGTGTTCAGCAGAACCTGTCCTACGAGTTAACAGAAGGCCTACTGCCTTTGCTTCTCTGAGGCTAAATCAACAGAACTCCCTACCAGAACCCCATCCGCTGCCAGTCTGTTCTGTCAACAGAACAGGCTATTCTGTAAATCTGGTACTTAGTTTAAAAAGTAAAAACCAATACAGTCTATTTACCCCCCCCCCCCTCTAGACTGTATCCAGTATAACCGGGACCAACAAGTGGTATCAGAGCCAAGGTCACGGGTTCGACCCCCGGTAACAGCATGCTGCGTAGTTGTAGGCTGGCAGGTGCTGGGAGGAGATTGTTGGGCCGCGGGTATGCGGTGCCAGCAACAGCCAGCCTGCCGGTGCAATCGGACCGTGTGGCGCTTCGCTTGTGCTATAAAGGGGGAGGAGCGTGCTTCACTATCAGCAATTGCTTTTAGTGTAGCGGTAAGCGCAACGATCCACAGTAATACTCTTTTATTTCAATAATATCTCGGTAAATGTTCTCCGGCATTTACCCCACTGATTTTGGTGGTTTGCCTTCCGGAGTAAAAAAAAATTGAAACACTCCTATCTAGAAAGATTTAAAATCATACCATTTAATTAAATATCCTAGCTAAATCGGGATATCTCGTGCAGGCGATGTGATTGGAAACTACATATTTCGGGGTACTGTATTTATTCAATCAGGTTATATTTGGTGTTGTGGAGGTATTGGCCCATAGGCCATGGCAGCCCTCTTCTCTTATTGGGTCTGTTTGTTTGCCTCTTGTCCTGGCCCATGTTGTTCTGCCGCTAGCCTTGTTTCTGGAACCCTCCTTTAGGGTTTCCCCTGCTGCCCGGGTACTTAAGTCCCTCTTCGTCTATTCTTGATGTTGAGGTCTTCGGTTAGAGAGAGAGTGAGATTAGAGAGAGTAGAGAGAGAGACTCCCTGTCTCTTCTCCTTCCGGTCCCTCTGTGGTCTTCTCTCTGTGCTTCCCCTTATCTGACCTTTGGCGTGCGTTGAGATGGCTGGCCTGGCCTGAGTGTGTTTGTCCCTTCCGGTGGTGCTTGGTTGTGTGTGCTGTATGAGCGTGGTCTGAGCTGGAGAGCTGAAAACCTGACAGTGGTATCAGAGCCGGAACTCCTGTCGTCCTCGTCTACAGCCCGGGAGCTCCTACGCCGCCATCCGCCGCAGATCTCCTTGTCAGTGGTAAGTCGAGAAGCCCATCCTCGGGTTCTCGCTCAGGTAAATTGGCGATAAACACCCTAGGTAGCCGAGTGCCTCTGGTATTGTGTGTTTTTTGGTGTTTTTTACTTGCTTCATCCCTTTCCCCGCTTTGCTTTTGGTGCTGACCTTGTTGGTCTGGCTGTCAGTTGTAACTGACGACTCCCAGGTGCGTTCTCTATACCTTCGTGTGTGAAGTTGGTCTGCATGAGTGTTTTTCTGTCCCTGCATGTTTAGATCCATGATTCGTACTGGTTTTGTGTTTGCGGGATTGAGGTTTTGAACTTGTATTCCGTGTTTCTGTCTCCCTTGCGTGTTTATCTCTACTTTACTGCCCTTTTGTGCTTACTTGGTACCCTTGTGAACTGGGATTTTTTGCCTCTGTGACTCGGCACCTGAGGTTAGGACTGGCAGGTTCCCTGCCAGTCACTCTAGTGGCCTTCGGATCTGTGTGGCCTGTCAGCCCGCAGCCGGGTACACTGGTGAACCCTAGCTCCTTGGTTCTCTGTCTCTCTGTTTGCTATCTTTCATTTACCTTGTCTTCTGCCACTGTTTTTTCAGTGTTATCCTTATTGTGTTCTGTATTATGTGTGCCCCTATGTCTGCCAATATGTATGGTATGTTACCTTTTAATGGGAAAACTGATTTTGACATTTGGAAACAAAAGATCAAATGTGTTTTAATCCAGCAAAAGATTTTCAGAGCTGTAAGTGAACTTTATTTGGATTCTGATGATAGTGCTGAGAAAGCTGAAATGAATGAAACTGCCTGCTCTACTATATATCTTAACCTATCTGACTCTGTGCATAGAAAGGTTGGTATTTTAGATTCTGCTAAAAAGTTGTGGGATAAGTTAGATGAGCTTTATACTGATACCTCTCTGCCTGGTAAACTGTTTTTGCTTGAAAAGTTCTTTCGGTTTAGGCTAGACCTAACCAAAGACATTGATGAAAACTTGGATATTTTTAATAAGTTGATCCAGAACATTAAACAATCTGGTGATAAACATATTGATGATTATACTGTTGTTGTGTTGCTTAATGCTATTCCTGATTCTTATAATGATGTTAAATCTGATATTAAATATGGTAGAGATGATGTCACTCTTGATATTGTTGTGAATGGCCTTAAGAGTAAAGAGCTTGACCTTAAACATAATAGGAGTATCTCTAGTCAATCCAAGGATTCGGGTGAGGCTATGTTTGTGAGGGGTAGATCTAAGAGTAGGTCTAAGAATCAGAAACAGGATGCCCAAGCTAAAAATAGTAACCCAAATGGTAAGAAGAGGAATAAGTCTAGAAAACGTGTGTGCTACAACTGTGGCAATTCTGGGCACTTTATAAAGGACTGTCCCCATCCTAAGAAACCTGAGCAGGCTAGTGTAGCTATAGAGAGAGATGACCTTGGTGAGGTTCTCATGGTGTGTGACCATGTTAATTCTGTTTGAAATACCTTGACTGAGCATGAATGATTAATTGATTCTGGTTGTACCTATCATATGAATCCTTTTAGGGATTTGTTTTCAAAATATGAGAAATGTGATATGGGTTATGTTTCCTTGGCTGATAATAAGAGATGCAATGTTTTGGGTGTTGGTGATATATGTCTCAAGTTTTCTTGTGGCTCTGTGTTTTACTCTTAAGAATGTGAGGCATGTCCCTGATTTGTGTCACAACTGGTTATCTGTTGCTGCCTTGGAGGAAAGTGGGGGAATGCTAATTGTATGAAAATTTTGAAAAATTCTCTGGTGTTGTTTAAAGCTGAGAAGGTGAACAACCTTTATGTGTGTCATGCTAAAACTTATATTGACTCTGTGAATGCTGTGAATGTTGTGCATACTGATAAAACCTTGTTGTGGCATAATAGACTAGCGCATATGAGTAATAAAGGTTTAGGGATCATGCATAAACATGGTTACTTTGGTAAAGACTATGTGAACTCTTTGACTTTCTGTGAATCATGTGTGCTTGGTAAACAACATAGAGTCCAGTTCCCTCAATCCTCTTATCCTAATATGACAAAGTGCTCCTCTGTGCTTGAATATGTGCATGCTGATGTTTGGGGTCCTGCCATCGTTCCCACACATGGGGGGAAACGGTATTTCTTGTCCTTAATTGATGATTTCTCTAGGAAAGTGTGGGTCTATCTTCTAGAACATAAGTCTGATGTTTGTGAGAAGTTTAAGGCCTGGAAGTTACTTGTAGAAAATCAAACTGGAAAGAATGTTAATACCCTTAGGACTGATAATGGCCTAGAGTTATGTAACCAAGAGCTTGACCAACTGTGTGCCACTTCAGGCATTAGGAGACATAAGACTGTGCCCTACACCCCCCAACAGAATGGGGTGGCTGAAAGGATGAATACAACCCTTCTTGACAAGGTTAGAAGTATGTTGTCTACCTCAGGTTTACCTAAGAAGTTTTGGGGTGAAGCAGTCACCACTGCCACCTATCTGATTAATAGATTTTCCTCTGTTCCCATAGGGGGTCAATGCCCTGAAGTTAAGTTTACTGGTGGGCCTCTTGACCTAACAAACCTTAGGGTCTTTGGGTGTGCTGCCTATGTTCTTCAGAAAACTGATAAGTTAGATCCTAGATCCAAAAAGTGTGTTTTCATGGGTTATCCTTATGGGGTAAAGGGATATAGGTTGTGGGATAGAAGTGTGCTTGGTTTTAAGGTGGTTATAAGTAGGGATGTAATTTTCAATGAGTTTGATTTCCCTTGCTTGCTTAAACCTGTTTCTGAGCATGAACCTGAGAGGATACCTGTTGAGGTGGAGCCTCAGGCCCCTTCTGTACCTACTATTCCTTATGTTATGTATGACACTCCTCCTGTTGTACCTGTCATCCCTTCTGATGTGCATGTTAATAGTTCTGCTGATACTGCTACCTCCAGTGAAGTGGAGTTCAATACTCAAGATGACCATGTGCATAATGATTCTCTGTCTGGTGAAACCAATGTGTTTGATGATTCTGCTGAGGATGATAATGTTGATTTGCATGACTACCAACTGGTTAGCGATAGGGGTAGAAGAACCATTAAGAGAAAATCTGATACTTTGTCTGACTATGCTTTTACTGCATGTGATATATCTGATTTTGCTTTTACTGTGTTTGAGGCCCTAGACCTAAATGAACCCAAGACCTATAGTGAAGCTATAAGGTCCAAAGAGTCTCAAAGATGGATTGAGGCCATGAAAAGTGAGATGGACTCTCTGAGAGTGAACCAGACTTGGACCCTTGTTCCTAGACCTAATGTCAGCTCAGTGGTTGAGTGCAAGTGGCTGTTTAAGGTCAAGGAAGAACCGGGTAATAACATTAGGTATAAGGCTAGGTTAGTTTCCAAGGGGTTTAATCAAAAAGAGGGGGTAGATTATGCAGAAATATTTGCTCCTGTAGTTAAGTTTACTACTGTTAGAATCATGTTGGCTTTGGTTGCTCACCATGACTGGGAGATGAAACAAATGGATGTCACCACTGCATTTCTGCATGGTGAATTGGATAAGAAAATTTACATGACTTAACCTAAGGGCTTTGTGGATCCCAAGAGGAGTGATCATGTATGCCTGCTTAGGAAGGCCTTGTATGGCCTGAAGCAATCCCCTAGGCAGTGCAATATTTGGTTTGACAAGTGTATGCGGTCTATGAAATTTGTGAAATCTACCTGTGATCATTGTCTTTATTTCAAGAACACTAATTCTGTTCCTGTGTTCTTGTTAATCTATGTGGATGACATGTTGATTATTAGCCCTTGTCTTAAATCTATTATGTCTGTTCAAAAATGTCTTTGTGAGAACTTTGCTATGAAAGATCTTGGTGATGCCAAGAGAATACTTGGGATTAACATTATTAGGGACAGGAGCAAACATACTCTTGTTCTAAATCAGATTTCTTATGTTGAGAAGGTTTTGAGTAAGTTTAATATGTCTTCTGCTGCACCTGTGCATGTTCCTCTTGCCTCTCATTTTGTGCTAAGTAAGAATCAGTCTCCTAAGACTGCTTCTGAAATTGAGCGTATGAAGTCCGTTTCTTACTCTAATGCTATAGGTTCTGTGATGTATCTGATGGTTAGTTCTTGACCTGATATTGCCTATGTTGTGAGTTGTTTGAGTAGGTTTATGTCTAATCCTGGTATGCCTCATTGGAATGCTTTGAAATGGCTTTTGAGATACTTGAAATTTTCTGCAAATCATGGTTTGATTTTTACTAAGTGTACTGAAGGTGTGAAACTGAGTGGTTATGTTGACTCTAACTATGCTAATGATAAAGACAATAGGAAATCTACCACTTCCTATGTGTTCACTTTGTGTGGTTCTTGTATTAGTTGGAAATCTCAGTTACAACCAATTGTTGCCTTATCAACCACTGAAGCTGAGTATGTTGCAGCTACAGAAGCCTTCAAGGAAGCCATCTGGTTAAGACGTCTTGTTACTGAAATAGGTTTTCTTAAACAGGATGTTACTGTGTTTTCTGATAGCCAGTCTGCTATCCAGCTTTGCAAAAACCCTGTTTTTCATGATAGGACTAAACACATTGATGTGAGGTTCCACTTTATTCGTGATGTTTTAGATGCAGGTAAAGTGAAGTTGTGCAAGATACCCTCAGAGTTCAACCCTGCAGATATGGGGACGAAGTGTCTATCTGCTGAAAAACTATTGTCTTGTAAACGAATTTTAAATTTGGACTGTGGTTAACTCTGTTTGCATTTTTTGGGTATGATGGAGGGTAGATTCTTGAAAGCGAAGTGCTTGAGAGAATCTGCTCTCACGGTTAAGGAGAGTACCTTGGGTACTTCTCCAATTTTCTTTTGGGAGTATTTTGTGTATCTCCAATTTGTTTGCCAGTTATGTCTTTAGGATATCACTGGTGACCCAGCGATGATGAACCACATGCTCATGTTACTTTGTGATACCGTGCACCGCCAATGATGGCCAATAAGGTGGAGAGTGTGGAGGTATTGGCCCATAGGCCATGGCAACCCTCTTCTCTTATTGGGCCTGTGTGCTTGCCTCTTGTCCTGACCCATGTTGTTCTGCCGCTAGCCTTGTTTCTGGAACCCTCCTTTAGGGTTTAATTTCCCCTGCTGCCCGGGTACTTAAGTCCCTCTTCGTCTATTCTTGACGTTGAGGTCTTCGGTTAGAGAAAGAGTGAGGTTAGAGAGATTAGAGAGAGAGACTCCCTGTCTCTTCTCCTTCCGGTCCCTCTGTGGTCTTCTCTTTGTGCTTCCCCTTATCTGACCTTTGGCGTGCGTTGAGATGGCTGGCCTGACCTGAGTGTGTTTGTCCCTTCTGGTGGTGCTTGGTTGTCTGTGCTGTATGAGCGTGGTCTGAGCTGGAGAGGTGAAAACCTGACAGGTGTTCACTTCACTTTCAAACCTATCTTAGACAAATATATAATTAAAAAGGTAAACAAATTAAATGAAGCTTTTCTTCGTGTTAACAAGTCATGAATGACGTCATAAATAAGTCTCGAATCATGAAAGTTTACTGCTTTAACTGTTTTATAAATGAAATATTTCAAAGTTATGGAAGTTTCTGTAGAATAAGGCCCCCGAAACGACGGTAAGTTTGCCACATTATTTTTACTTTAGAGATCTAATTAATCGTTAAAGGTTAAACTAATTATTAGTTTTTTAGCGCTGTAGCTTAAATTACTTTCTACATCTGATGCTATTTTATTTAATTTGACTTCATTGAAGTGTAAAATTCAATACTAACTATATACTCCCTCCGTCCCAAAATTATTGTCCCGTTTGGTTTTCACACAGATTAAGAAAATGACACTGTAGCGACACTGTTTGGCACTGTAACGACACTGTTTGGCACTGTAGTGATACTGTTTGGCACTGTAGCGACACTGTTTTGCACTGTTTTGCACTGTTTGACACTGTTTGTTATAGATTTGCTTAACAAATAAGGACGTTTTAGAAACAGAACAATTATTTTGGGACGGACCGAAAAGGAAAGCGGGACGATAATTTTGGGACCAATGAAGTAATATTTATGCTCTGAGAAGTATAAAAGCAAATGAAAGAGACCTATGAACATCATGCACCAATGCGAGAACCCTGCACCACACAAGCCCGAACTAGCCGATGCTCAAAATTCAGGCTCTTATTCTAAGGCGATGGAATAGTTGTGAGAATAAAAGTTAAATAATTAAAATTATTTTTCATAAGTCATCGTGAAATAATGGGAAATGGTACTCCAATAGGAGCCCTGACAGATATATTTATAATAGAAGAGTTGCCAAAATACAAAGTATATTTAAATATATATTAGGTAGTTTCCTAAATATATATTAGGCAGATGCCTAAATATATTAGGCTATTACACCCCCTCAAACTGTGCGGGAGATACAACACGCAGGTTGTCTTTTAATTTAAAAATGAAATTGCAAACTAACAAAAAAAACTCTTAGTAATTATATCCGCCGGCGGAAGGTTATGAGGCACATATTTGACAATAAGATCTCCATGAGCAAGTAGGTTGTTTCTAGGACTTCCAAGAAACCAAATTAGGACCAAGAAAGACAACAAATATTGTCCACAATTTGGAGACCCTTGAAGATACCTTGAGCAAGAGCAGCGAATGAAGTTGGCAGCGGAGAGGATCTCGGCCGACGACCAACTGGCCCGACAAAAGATGACAGGATCATGCCTGGCTCGCCAGAAAGAGTGGAACCAACGTAGCGCTCTGGAACAGTTGTGCGAGCGGTCGAACCGGACTCCACTAGAGAATGGATGTCTGCAACAGCGGGCAGTGAACTCAACTGTGTGCTGGAAGCAAGCACCGTGGTCAGCGACACGAAGAATGTAGGCTGCGCGGACATAGGCAGCAACAGGCGGCGAACTCATCGGTACGCTGGAAGAAGGTACTGTGGTCAGCGACGTGGGGAAGGTGATCTGCGCCATATCAGCTGCGCTCATCCTCAAAGGATTGGAGACTACCGTAGATGTGGCGGCAGTCGACCCCAAGGCGGCAGCGGCTGTACTAGGGTTCATGGGAACCAGAAAAAAAAAGAGAAAAAATAGAAATTGTGTATCTACAAACCTAGAGCCCTGATACCATGTGAAATAATGGGAAAGAGTACTCTAATAGGAGCTCTGACATATATATTTATAATAGAAGAGTTGCCAAAATACAAAGTATATTTAAATATATATTAGGTAGTTTCCTAAATATATATTAGGCAGATTCCTAAATATATTAGGCTATTAAATTAAGAGTTTTTTTGTTAGTTTGCAATTTCATTTTTTAAATTAAAAGACAACCTGCGCGTTGTATCTCCCGCACAGTTTGAGGGGGTGTAATAGCCTAATATATTTAGAAATCTGCCTAATATATATTTAGGAAACTACCTAATATATATTTAAATATACTTTGTATTTTGACAACTCTTCTATTATAAATATATCTGTCAGGATTCCTATTGAAGTACCCTTTCCCATTATTTTACAGTCATCACTATTATTCATACTAGTATTCTTTTTGCATCTGATCTCCACTTTTTTCTCAACATTTATTCTACAAGGTGCATAACGAAATACCACGTCTTGTAAATTGTAATGATTAAAAATGCTGACATTTTTTTTATTTTTAAAAATAGTTTATTTATTTCTTTAGTTCTGTCTTTTGATTTCCTCCCTCATTAGATCTCAGACACTTTAATTTTAGGGTTACAATTTACTCTCTACTTTCTCTCTAGCTTGTTTGATCATTAGCGGTTGTATTATCTTCTTTTTGTGAAGATGTCAAGATGCCTTGTCTTCAGGGAATCAACCTCAATTGCCACATATCCAGGCTTACTCAGACGTCTTTGACAGTTTTGATTATTCTGATGATTCTTTCTTCACAGACGACTTTCTAGGACATCTCCGAAAAAATTAGAAATCCAAATTCAACAGTACAATTTGTTACAAAGCTAATTAATTTCGAAACTGCAAAAAGTTGTTTGCCAACAGACAATTTGAACACGCCACAGTATGAGGACTAGGTCCGAGTCTAGAAATTTTCCTAAGGAATAACTTTTTATTTTCTTTCCTTTCTTATTATGTACTTGTTCACTTATTTCCTTTCTCGCATTATACTGTTTTTCTTTAATCAATAAATTCTTCTTTCTTCCAAAAAATATATATCTTCTTTTTGTCAATAAAATTTATGTTTATGCTGAAATAATAATAATTTTACTAGTAGTAGAAATAATCTTAGTGTTAGCGGAAATAATACAAATAGTAATGGTTATGAATTTAAATTATGAAAATTGAATAATAATTGTGGTAACAATACAAGATTATTGTATAATATTTTGTGATTTATGCTTAAGATATGATTTGTTTTCTATTCTAATTTGATTTGGACCGCCATGATATGGTTGGGAGAGATTAAGAGCATCAACCAATTTTAACTTAACCCCAACCTGGAAATCCGTTCGAGAAAATAATAAGGGCGATTTGGGGAGCAGCGAAGGTAAACCTAGCCGTCTCTCCCCTCTTTTCTTCTTCTCAATAATTTTTCTCCTTCTAAAGATGAAAATGTATCTCTTTCACAAGTATTTTTAAGTTATTTTATGTGGTTTATTCCTAGCAATGTCTAGGATTTGTGTAGTTCTCGCGGGTGATACCGATCGGACGTTGAAATTTATTGTTGGTGGATGACAATGCTTATCTTGCTTGATTTGTTTAGGAGGTTAACTTCAGACATCGGTGACTTCAATATCTCAATTATTTGCCTTCCTCTTGAACCACCGTCTTGCTATGAGAGAAATATAACATTCGATTGGATCTTCTTTTCAGTGGCTAGTCAAACCGATGATATTTGAAATTTCTTCCCAATAGCTTGTCAAACTGAGGATTCTAGTTGTTTCTTACTGGTGGCTGGACAAACCAAATTTTCTATTATTTTCTTGTCGGTGGATGGTGAAACCGATTTATATGTTTGTTTTCTGGCGCAGATTAATACTTTTTCTAGTATTGATTATTGGTTAAGTAGTAGGAGCTTCTATGTTGATAGACGAGTCTACATCTTTGCGGGGTTAATGAATTGTTATGTTCCTTTGGAAATATTCAGTTTTATGTCTCATCCCATTGTAGCATTAGGCTATCAAGATTACTTTTGTATTAATCATATTTATTATTAATAATTAAATAGTCGTTTTTTTTTTCTAAAAAAGAGCATCAACCACGACTATTTATGGGTCCTTGTAGTTTGACTTGCTAGACCAATATTTTTAGCAGACTTATATTTTAGAAATAATTCCAAATATATACAATCAAAACAAAAGTATTGGACAAAAATGTGACTCTAGTAAATTTAGTGACTATAATTTTATTTTCATATTACATTGTAGTGTTCCAAAAAAAATTACATTGTAGTGACTATAAATTTCTATATTCTAAGCTAAAATTTACTCGAATGATTAAAAATATCATTTCAATAACTATTTTTCCTACAATTTAGTAGCTTCTTTTGACAAATAGTATTTTCAAAAAATCATAAATGAAATTCTCCTGCAAGTAAGCAATTTGTGTAAAATTGCAAGGGAATCCTCCAAATTAGTTATTATAATTACTATAATAAAATGGGATTTTATGTTGACATCCTATATATCTTACAAATTAAACTTACCAATATACCACTAGTCTCAAGGTGGAGCTGTGGAAACTATAACCAATTATACATTAATGGTACTCATCGTGTCCCCAATTAGTCTTTATAGTTAATTTCTATGTATGCGGTCAATTAAATTAATTAATTCTATATTAAAATATAATCGAATAAAATACCATACTTTAGTCATACGTAGTATTTGAATTCATCATTTACTTTGGTGAAAATATAAAAAGAAAATTTAGTGTATTTGAATTCACACATAAATTTTATTCGTAATATATACAAATTTAAATATTACTAAGTAATTTTATCATTGTTCAAACATAAATCAATGTCCAAACCAATTTGGAAAGAAAGGAGAAAATTGAATAACAATACACTAATAGATGGTTTAGTGTAATGATGTTTTCATTTGCAATGATTTCAGTCTCAAACGACTTCAAAACACATAAACAGGTTAGATAAAATTAGCTAGATCAAGCTAGAACAAATTTAAGAAATATTAAAATACACATGATATCAGATCTCACCAAATGGTATCATGTATATATATATTAACAAATAAGACTGATCATATCAGATCATACATGACGAGTTCAGATCAGAAATTAATTGAAAATACACCAAGTATATGTTTTAATTTTCGTTTTGGATTTGTCATTCTCTATTTAATTAGAATTATAAAAAACGGTTTAAAACAATGACACTTCAAATTGAGTCTCAAACATCTTCGATGAAAACTTAGGGTGCGTTCAGTAAAGTTTCTGTTTTTCGGTTTCTGTTTTAGAAAAAAAAACAGAAACACGTATGGTAAAAAATTGTTTTTGTTTCCAAAATCATAATCTTTGAAAGTGTTTTTAGAAACCGAAAACATAATTCTGAAATCAACAAAACATAGTTTCTATAAATTTGTTATCATTTATCTTCAATACCCAACTACCGGGACACAACCGGCCACCACCGAACCACAACCGGCCACCACCGGACCACCACCGGCCACCACCGGACCACCACCGAACCACCACCGGCCACCACCGGACCACCACCGAACCACCACCGGCCACCACCGGACCACCACCTGACCACCACCGGCCACCACCGGACCACCACTAGACCACCATCGGCCCGCCACCGGACCACAACCGGCCACCACCGGACCACCACCGGAGCACCACCGGCCACTACCGGACCACCACCGGCCACCACCGGCCACCACCGGACCACCACCGGCCACCACCGGACCACCACCGACCACCACCGGACCACCACCAACCACCACCGGACCACCACCAACCACCACCGGCCACCACCGGACCACCACCGGACCACCACCGGCCACCACCGGACCACCACCGGACCACCACATGGAATTACAAAATTGAAAATGAATTAGCACTAAAATAAAACGATTTCAAAAAACTGAGAATAGACAACTAAAAACAGTTTTTTGTTTTTTTAAAATCAAAAATAGAAAACTCAAAACTATACCGAACGAGCCCTTATTAAATGATTCCGATTTTCGAAAAACTATGAAAATTAGTTCGGAATTTAAAAGGGAAGCAAGTATGAAGTATATATATATATGGATTGTAATTAATTAATCAAATATGAGAGTTGGAATGTTACCATATTATATATAGTGGCTATGATATGATCATGATAAACCTACATTTCTATGAATAAATTAAGCTACAAATAATTTACAGCCAATCATGAACTACTTGAACAAATTCAACGCAGCCCTAGGAAAATCAGCCCTCTCATGTGCCATGAAATCATCACTATGAGGAATCATATTCAAGTCAAACAAAATGACTTGATCTTTCTTATCCTTTTTACTATCACCTCCCTCCATCAACTCCTCTTTTTCTTCCTTCTTAGATTTCTGATCACTATTTCCGACGTAGTTAATATCTAATACGTCGGACATATCTCCAGCTAGGTCAGGAAAATCACTAATTTTCTGAGGAATCACATTCAAATCGCACAAAAGGACTTGATGTTCCTTACCCTTCATATAATCATTGCTTCCATCCATGTTTTCCTCTTGGGATTTCATTGTACCATTGACCTCTACCTTATCAGCACGATGTTTTCTCATGTGACCTCCCAAAGCTTGACCTAAGCCAAACACCAAACCACAAACAGGACACTCATGCCTGATCTTCTTGCCCTCGTCCTTTTTGACGGTCCTGATCCTCTTGTGGCTCGCCATGTGGCCTCCGAGAGCCTGAAATGAGCGGAACCGCTTCTTGCAAGTCTTGCACCCAAACTCCCACTCTGACGGAACCGCCGTTCTGTCAGCGGCTCTAGGGCGGGAGAGAAGATCGAGGCAGTTCGCCATGGCGAGCACCTCCGCATCTGCGGCCACCTCTATTCGACTTTTCTTCATCATCATCATCATTGTCATTATATTAGTATTAGTATATATATAATTAACTTGCTTGGTTGGGATTTGGGGAAGGTAGATCAGACAAGACAAGGTTAGGGTTTTTATGTAACTTTACATATAGAGAGAGAAACTAAAGGAGCGTTTGGCTGTGAAGCTAGCTAGCAAGTGCGTGGTGAGAAACTTGTTATAATTTTACTAGTATAGTTAGGGTTAGGAATTAGAATTGCTTGAGAGTGAAGAGTAGATATTAAAAAGCTGGCTGTGAGGTTACTTCAATGGTTATACTCGGCCATATATAATAGGGGGTGCAAAGTATATACGAAGTCTGTGACGCTGCTGACTATATTTTGACGTCACTGGTGACGAAGATTATATATATATACATACCTACTTCCTCCGATCCTTTTTAATTGCAACAGTCAACATTTCACGTTTGCCAACACACAAATTTGACCATTAATATCTTTCATTCCATATTAGTAAAAAAAATTATGAATTCATATTTTGAAATTTTATAATGAGGACATGAGGTGCATTTAACAATATTTTTAAAAACTTTAATATATAATACATTAATTAATAAAATATAGTCAAAGTAGAATATGTAAATACTGTAAAAAGTCTAATGTTGCCATTAAAAGAGAACGGAGGTAGTATATACGATAGTATGTGCCGTCTAGATTAGTTTATTGTGTAATTAAGGTCCGTTCTTTTCACGGAAGCTAGCTTAATCAACTCAACTTTATTATATATTTAGACAAAAGCTTAATCTTAATTTTACCAAACTACGGAGTAATTATACAATTTACCCACGACAGTTTTAGTTATTTTTCTTTTTTGCTTGCCTGTATATATGCACGTAACATAATAATTTGATTAATCATTCCACAACTTAGTCTATATACTCCTATATACTCCCTCCGGTTCTCAAAGATCTTTACACTTTGACTTCACAAATATTAAGGAGTTTGACACTGTTTGACACTGTTTGGTGTAGATTTGTAAAGTAAATTAAATAAGAAGTCTAAAGATCTTTCTGGCACTGCCAAAAATGAAAAGTGTAAAGATCTTTCAAAATCGGAGGGAGTGTCTTTTTATGTGATGAATGTACAAAAAAAAGGATGACACCCCATCCCTGAGGGTCCCCAACTCCGACCAAATGGTACGTTGGGAGGATGTAAATTGGACTATAATCCTAATCTGACAGATAGAGAGTGAGGCTCTGTCTCCAGTACTTGAAGAGGCCCTATGGATTTTGATATAGTAACCCCTCATTGTAGTTGCCGAGATTCGAACTCGAGACCTAACCTTTGTGACTCTGCCTCGCTACCAGTTGAGCTACGTCCACCGATTATTTGATGAATGTACGAGGTATGTTATATTTGGTGGTACGGTAACTATTACAGTGCCACTTTGCATCAAGCTAGCTAGTATCCAGCACTCTCACTCCACTCTTTGTGCAATGTAGTGGATGGGCATACTTTTTGGACACCGACCGGATCTGGCCTCTTAAACTAATTAATTAACCCACTGAGTGTGCAGATTATTGCTTTTTTCCAGTCTTAGGCTAATGGCAACCCATGGATGAAAAAGCCATTTTTGAACTTTTCACTCCATGAGTGGGATATTTGCCCATTCACCCTTGCGCGCTGGAGCAAGGGAGGGACGAGAAAGGAAAAGGGTGGGCGCACAAGAACCTCTTTTCTGTTATAACTTTAATTCTAACCCTTGATTCCATAAATCAAGCCATCTGTTCATTAGAAGTTCTCATCTACACTTCTCATTTCTAAAGGGTTCTCACTAAAAGGTTCTCATTTTAAAGGGTTCTCACTATATATATATATATATATATATATATATATATAGGGAGCGTTTCCGGTAAAAACGAATCTTAGAAGAGAAATGAGAACGAATCTGGACCGTTGAATTGAATTATATGGAACTGAATTGTGCATTTGGTGAAACCAAAATGTGCATTAGATGATATTGAAATGTGCAGAATTAAAATTTAAACTCACATGTGCATGAGGTGAAACTGAAATGTGCAGAATAAAAGGTACAAAAATAACATCAAATCGTACCTTTTATTTTGCACATTTTAGTTTTATGGGATAATTTGAGTTTGCACCCCATTTTATTATCCAAATTAGACTTTGCACCCTGTTTTTGAAATCATTAGTATTTGCACCCCCACCTCGTATGAAAAGACTAAAATGCCCCTCGATCAGGATTATGTTGAAGGCCAACAAAATTGTTAATTGAGGGACATTTTAGTCTTTTCATACGGGGTCGGGGTGCAAACACTAAAGATTTCAAAAACGGGGTGCAAAGTCTAATTTCGACAATAAAATAGGGTGCAAACTCAAAATACCCCTAGTTTTATCTAATGCACATTTCAAATTCACCTAATGCACAATTTAGCTTCACATAATGCCACTACATTGTACTATTTGTGCTGCACATTTCAATTTCACTTAATACACATTACAGCTTCATCTAATGCACATTGAATTTCACATAAAGCAAAAATCTAACGGTCCAGATTCATTCTCATTTTTCTCATAAGATCATGTTTTTATTTGAACCAAAACCTATATATATATAGGTTGCAACAGTTTGACTTTCACGTTTGCCAACGCGCAACTTTGACTATAATTATATTTATTTACGTATTAGTAAATATTAAAAAAAAAGTTAATATATTGGAAATTTACACTAATACAAATTTATTAATATTTTATACATAATATTTTTATTATATATATTATTAGAAAATCGTAGTCAAAGTAAGGTGTGTGAATAGTGCAGAAATTCCAATGTTGCAACTTTTATGGAACGGAGGAAGTGTATACACACACACACACACACACACACACACACACACACACATATATACATATATATATATATATATATATATATATATATATATATATATATATATATATATATATATATATATATATATATATATATATATATCAAAGTTCATAACTTTTATGATCTTTCACATGACACCATTATTTCAATTGTTGGTGTTTTTAGACGCGATTTTTTTTTTAATTAAGTAGATCCAAGTGCTAAAATGAAGATCTCATGGTTAAAATATTTAAGATAACACGTATCTTTTTATTTTTTCAAAAACATGTATGAAGTATCAACAACAAAATTAAACTCCAAATTTGTTTATATTTCCATTTGAATGTTTGACAATTTAAATCACAATTATTCACAAAATTTAAAATTGAAAAACCCCATAAAAACAGAACCCTAGATAATATGAACACCCCTTATTCCCAAATCCATAAATAAAACTAGTAAATTGAAGTTCATAATTCAATGAACAATAGAATTGAGAGGGTAAGAATTATTTGCCTCTAATGAAAACAGTTAAATTTGAAACAAACCTCCGTTCGCGGTCTCAAAACTATGCAAAACTCATAAATTAAAAGCTTCTAATTTTTGTAAAATAAAAATTGGAATTGAGTCCCTCCTTTAAATATAGGAAAAAAGGAAGTTTGGGCCAAACTTGGTTTTGTATGACGCCACATAAGATGTCCGCTCGTTCGTGCGCTCTAGGGATCGGAGTAGCTGAGGATGTAAAATCAACACGACGACTACATGAATATCTTTTTTTACATATCGATTTTGGCTATGACATCTTCACGAAGGTTAAATTGTATATAATGAAGCCATATATCGAGAACAATAATCATTTAGTTTGGACCCTTTTATGAAAAGATATTAAGAAATAGTAAAATGTTTTCATCCTGAAATCGCAACGACGATCACCTGACTTTCTCATCTGATTTCACATGTACACTTTCATATTTTCTCCATGAAGTGTTCATAATATCTGTAGCTCATTGAGTTTTATTTGACGTGAATCTTATATAGTTCTGTTGGGTTAATCACCCTACAGATGTTCACAGAGAGAAACAACAGAGAACACACTCCCTCTAGACGGGAAGACGTACGTCTCCAACGGGCCACCAAGGCTTGTTCACATAGACGGCCGGGTTCGGAGATCTAGTGAATAAGGAAAGACGTTCGAAGATCCAGAATACAGCCGGCAACCGTCACGTCAGGGGCATCGGCTAAAGGCCCACCGGACGGTCGTCCCCTAAGCTCAAGCCTTCTGGTGAGACCCCCTGGAAACAGTCCAAGCAAGAGAAGAGGTCCATTCCCAAGGACAACCGCCAGGGGACGTACGTCAGGAGACACAGAGTGGCTCATCGACTTGGGAGGTGCCACGGGACACAGAGTGGCTCATCGACTTGGGAGGCGCCAAGGGTATTAGCTCACGACGTACGTCGGATTCAATTCTACTTCCTTATGTCACGCGCACGCTCGAAACATCAGAAGTGGGGGACTTATATTGGATTAATGGTCCAACGGCGGTTGGCCCATAAAACCCTCAAGCCCCACTGTACGAACGTCCCCAGAAGGCACGAGACAACGAGTTACCTTTCCGCTCATCCGATCGAGGTTCGTCTCCAACAGGGCCAGGCCTCAGGAGGCGTCCGTATTCTAGCATAGGCGGGTGCTTTGACCCAGGGACAGCAGATGATGCACGTCTCGCAGAACTTTAGGCCCAACAGGAAACAGAAGGCAAGCTCATGGGGACGAACGTCCCCACCCCTTGGCGGGAAGCCAAGATCCTGGCGGGAAGCACATTTAATGCAGAAGATTTGGTGGTTGGGATCAAGTCATCCACAACCCGCCACGTCAACGCATCTAACTACCCATTGACGATATAAATAGTAGCATTTATTTCATTGTAAAGGGTTGCCAACTTTGCACTCTAACATTCTAGGAACTATATCAGCTCATAGCATAGCTCTGTACGAACGGTTTCTCGGCTTTGTAACCCTTTTCACTGTATTAAGACTTCTTATTGGGCCGTTCTTGCTTGTTACTACATCTACTTCGATACTTCTTCCATTTGAAACCCTTGTATCGTGTGTTGGGTTGGGCCTACGGGTTGAAGGAATAAACCTCAACAAGATCCATTTTGTTTTGTTTACAAAATGATATGCTCAAATGTTTTGTTTTGTTGAGCGGTGGCCTAAATAGTCGCTTTTCTTTCTCTAACTCTTCTTCTTCATCATCTCCAAAGTTACCCCGAGTTACTTTTCCTCTAAAACTTGATAAAAGACCTTCCAAAAACGCATATATAAAGCTGTGCAAAAACATGACAAATCAAATCTTAGCAAAATAATGCAAAAAATTATGCTACGGATGTGTAAAAATGACTTTCCATCACACATTATATTATTGTGTTGGTATACAAATTTATCACTCTTTATGGTCGAAATTGGTGACTTTAATGTAATCTTTTCATCATCATCACCTGAGTGTCGCAAAGGCTCCCACCTACAGTGGGGTAAGAGAGGTCGGATGTACACAAACTTACCCATCTAATAGTGATGACAAGGAGATTGTTCCCGAATGATCATGACCCATAGTGAAAACTTTAATGCAATCCTATGAATGTTATTAATTGATCCGATTTTAGTCTCAGACAAGACTAAATTATACTTCACAGTTAAACAAAACAAAGCGAGTGAGATTTTGTTCACCCCTCTGAGTAGAATGATCGAACATCACACTCCCTCCCACCTCAATTGCTGCCATGTGGCGATACATATCATTTTTTCTTTAAATTGTTATACTACATTCGTCCCAAATTGATTTACAAATTTGACTTTTCTTGGTCAAATAGTTTCATTTTATTTGCTTAATTAGGATGTCAATTTTTAATTATATTCTAATTTAGAGTTTAGAACTTTGAAGAGCTTTTAATGTAGTTTCTGAATATATAAATTTTAATTATTAAAATTGAATTAATTATCGATAAGGAGCATTGACTTTTTTATTGGTTGACAAAAAAATGTTGACTTTGCAAAACAATTTGGGACGGAGGGAGTATTTTTTTATTTATGGTTCAATTTTTGTAAAAAAATATATCAAATTTAACAACTTTTTATTATCTTTTCAATGGTATCAATATTGTATATAAAAAATTGAAAAAATAATAATTTTTTTCCAAGTACGTATCTACTTTTAGCTAGATTTTTTTTTATTTTTCATATGCAATATTGGTATCATATGAAAGATTATAAAAATAAAAAGTGTGATATATATTTTTAAATAATTGAATAAAAAATAAATTCCCTAATTATAATAAATTGCCTTGCACATGGCACCCATGTAGGATGGGGGTGATGTTCACCATCCTTTGAGGGGTGAACAAAACTAAACTCGAACAAAGTAGACTAAATTTAAAAACACCACATCTGACCCAGACAATAATAAAATACACATACATCAGGCATTTATGAAATCGAACCAGACTATATCAGACATTTAGAGTAGGCGAGACAATATGAGATATAACAAAAAAATTCAAATACTCTGTAAATATTGATACTATAGTTTAATGCAATCAGGCGCGGAGGTCGTGGGGGCCAACCGGGCCCTGGCTCACCGCTAATTTTAAAATTCTTTGTATTTTTAGTGTAAAAATATATGTGTAAAATATATTTAAAAAAATTTCTTTTTACCGACTCATCCCAAACTTTCATCCTCGCTATGCCGCTCTATGCAATATGGGTAGTGAATCTAGAAGTAACAATTTAGATATACTTAGTATTTTCTTAGCTGGATTTTTCCTTTAATGTATAATGTTTTTCATACACGGCACAATATTACTGATAGATTATATGTCTAGAGAGAAGTGATAGCTAGAGAGAGAAGTGATTTGTATTAATGAATTTCAAACTCTTACAACTACTCCCAAGGGGAGTATTTATAGGGAAAATATGGGTTGGACTCCCAAGTCTTGGGCATGGGAGGCCCATTACAATATAAGGCCTCTATTGGGGTGATTACATTCGAATACATAAGCAAAGTATGGAAGTCTGGATCTATGAGCTCCCTGTGGCCAACGAACGTCTGGTTGAAGGAGGTGTGGCAGACGAAGGTCTGGGCAACGAACGTCTGGATGACGGAGGTGTGGCAGACGAAGGTCTGCGAGATGAACGTCTGGCTGACGGAGGTGTGGCAGACGAAGGTCTGCGAGATGAACGTTTGGCTGACGGAGGTGTGGCAGATGAAGGTCTGGGAGGCGAACGTCTGGCTGACGGAGGTGTGGCAGATGAAGGTCCGGGGACGAGCGTCTGGCTGACAAAGGTGTGGCAGACGAAGGTCTGGGCGACGAGCGTCTGGCTGGCGGAGGTAGTGCTGAAGGCCGTACGTCCCCGGGGTCTTTCATGTGTCGAAGGTTGTACATCACCGAGGGACGGTTATGTGGTGTAGGTCGTATGTCCCCGGGGTCTTCCAAGTGCTGAAGGCCGTACGTCGTCAGAGTCTTTCATGTGTCGAAGGTCGTACGTCCCTGAGGGACCATTATATGTTGTAGGTCGTACGTCCCCGAGGTCTTCCATGTGCTGGAGTCCGTACGTCCCCGGGGTCTTCATGTCCCGAAGGACGTACGTCCTCGAGGCCTTGTTTGCTGTGTTTGAGTCGCTTGGGCCTGTTGGGCCTGTTCGTAGTAGTGGAAGCATGTGGGTCATGGGGTCTGGACCCATATACCCTATCAGGAGTCCCCCACTCTCTGAGCTGAGATGTAGATAAAGTGAAAGGGAGTAGATCCTTGTTGTCTTGACGCTTTTGTCCTTCGGAGGATTACCTAGGAGTTCTGGCATTTTTGGCCAAGAGAGTGCCGTAACTGAGCTGTCAGGAACGTCCTTCATTTCGAGGTCGAGGCGGTGCCATAATTATTGGCTGCCCTTTGTCCTTCATTTTTGTTGCCTTTATGGCTTTGGCCGATGGAGGATTACCTGGGAGATCTGGCACTCCTGGCCGAGGTGGTGCCATCTAGTGGCTGATGCTCGTTGTTGCTCCCTGGGCTGTCGTAAATCCCTCGCTCCTATGGATGAGGGATGTGCCTCGTATTTGAGGATGATGCGTGTGTCTGGTTCTTTGTGCCTTGTGTCGAGGGCGATGTGTGTCCTTTGTTTTGAGGACGGTGTATGTCCTGATTTGGCGTGTTGATTTGGACGAAGGAGAGGTCTCATGGTCGTAGGTGTTGTTGGGTGCCTCTAATCTGAGGACGATGTGCTCTCAATCTTTAGTTTCCTATTTCGCACTTTGCTTGCGGCCGAATATGAACCTCACGTTGCGGTGCTGTCATTCTTCGCTGAATTTATACACATTTTGCTCATCCATCCGTTGCGGAGCTTCCGTTTCTATGTTGAGGACAATGGAGGTCCCTACCCAGTGGACGTTGCGCGTCCACGGTTTTTGAGGATGATGAGTGTCTTTGCTTGAGTAGATGGTGGATGTATTCTGTTTTTTAGGACGTTGTGCGCCATGCTTTGCGCTTTGGCTTTACCAAAGGTGGACGTCCGTTGTGTCTTTGTCATTCTGGCCGATGGTGGATCACATGGTTGACGACGTCCATGGCTTTGTGCTTTTGCCTTTAGTTGATGGATCGTACGCTTGTGGACGTTGTGGTGCATAGATGATATGATGTCGTTGCAGTTGTATACTTGTGTGTTTTTGGATTTTCAATTTCATCCTTGCGTTTGGAGGCCGATGTAGTCCCCCAGTCCCCCACTGCCTTAGGCGAGAGTACTCGAGGCAAAAGCGAGTAGAGCTACGTACTGATCCGTCAGGTGGAGTAAACTTCTGGTGTCGTCGAGGTGCCTCGCTCGGATTCCCCAAGCTGATAATCCAATCTCACTGGCGAGCCCTGAGTGAGGCAACCCTGTGGGAGAATCCTCAGCCGAAGGTCGCAGGCCAGAGACCGTCACTACCGGTCTTGGGGCCGAGGGGTTATGCGCATGATGTGAGGTTGTCGCCGGTGCATGTGGCAATCTTTGTGAAGAATTTAGACTTCGTCCTTCTGTGGTGACGGAGGCGCCAAGTCCCCCACTCTTCCAGTCCCCCACTCCTTGAGGTGAAAAGGAGTAGAGCAATGCACATCTTCAAAAAGGGGCCGAGGGTTGACGCCTTTTACTCCACAATGGGGAGATGTCTCGTTAAAAACATCATTAGGAAAAACCTTGTGGGAAAAAAATCCTAATGAGGGAAAAAGAGTACATCGGATGCTCCCATAATGAAGCAAAAGTTGTGAACGCTTCGGCCTAGGTGGAGCTATAACAGTGTCCGTCTGTTGAGGGGTCGCCCGTCTGATGATGAGGACGGTGACGCTGATAAGTCGGTCCGAATCTGAGGATGAGGCGATGGACGCCTGTCTGAATATGAGGACGACGTGGTGGATGCCCATCTGAATATGAGGACGATAGTAGTGGAGAGTCGTACGTCATATGAAGACGACGGTCGTTATCCAAGAAGGGAATGGCGAGGCCAATCATTAGCTCAAGACGTTCGGCGTTGGGGAAGCCGGTTTGAGATATAGGATCACGCAGAGGCCCAGGGGCCGTTCATGATTTGAGGACGACGGCGATGCTGAAGCTGATCGTCATAAGAAGGCGATGGTCACCATCCAGGAAGGGATGGAGAGCCTGATCGCTGGCTCAAGACGTCTGGCGCTGAGGAAGCCGGTCTTGAGATACAGAATCACGGCGAGGCTGAGGGGCCATTCGTGATCCGAGGACGGCAATGTTAAGAAGTCGATCCAAAATATGATGACAAGGCGATGATGAAGTCGTTCGTCGTATAAGGGCGATGGTCACCATCCAGGAAGGGAATAGCGAGCCCAATCACTATCTCAAGACATTCAGCGCTAAGGAGGCCGGTCTTGAGATAAATAATCACGCCAAGGCCGAGGGGCCGGTCATGATATGAGGACGACAACACTGAGGGGGCCGGTCCAAAAATCCATGCAACGGTCGCCATCCGGTAAAGGAATGGCTAAGACCGGTCTTGAGAAAGGTAATCGTGACGTGTCAAAAGGCCGTTCATGATGTAAGGACGTCGCCACTGAGGGGCTAGTCCGAAAATCCATGCAACGGTCGTCATCCGGTGAAGGAATGGCTAGGACTGGTCTTGAGATACAGAATCACATGGAGGCCGAGGGACCGTTCGTGACCTGAGGACAACGGCAGTGGTGAAGCCGGTCGTCACATAGAGGCGATGGTTACCATCCAGGGAGGGATGGCGAGCCCAATCGCTATAACAAGACTTCGGTGTTGGAAATTGGTCTTGATGATAGATAATCACGTTGAGGTCAGGGGCCATTCGTGATGTATGGACGGTGATGATGAGCCGGTCCAATAAGTGATGACGAGGCATTGCTGAAGCCGATCGTCATATACTGGCAATGGTCGTTTATCCGAGAAGGGAATAGTGAGCCCGATCGCTATAACAAGACTTCATCGTTGAGGATCCGGTCTTGAGATAAATCGTCACACCGAGGCCGAGGGGCCGGTCGTGATGTATGGACGTTAGCACTGAGAGGTCGATCCAAAAGTTCGAGCAGCGGTCCTCATCCATAAAGTGAGAGGATGAGGCCAGTCTTCAGAGTATGATGATCACGTTGAGACTGAGGGTTTGCCGTGTCGATATAAAAGATCACATTGAGATCGAGGGTCTGCCGTGTCGGTATAAAATATCACGTTGAGATCGAGGGTCTTCTGTGTCGATAGAAAAGATCACGTTGAGACCGAGGGTCTGCCGTGTCAATATAAAAAATCACATTGAGACTGAGGGTCTACCGTGATATGAGGACGTTGGCGCTGATGGGTTGATCATCATATGAAGGCGCCGGTCACCATCGTGGAAGGGAATGATGAGCCCAGTCATATAAAGGCGATGGTCACCATCCAGGAAGGGAGGACGAGCCCAATCGCTGGCTCAAGATGCTCAGTGTTGAGGAAGGCGCTCTTGAGATAAAGGATCACGCTGAGGCTGAGGGGTTGTTCGTGATCTGAGAATGTACGGTGAGATAAGGAGTCGATCCTATAATGTGATAACGAGGCGATGATGAAGCCGATTTTCACATAAGCTCAAGACTCTCGGCGCTGAGGAAGCCGATCTTGAGGTAAAGGATCACGCTGAGGTTGAGGAGCCGTTCGTGATCTGAGGACAATGGAACTGAAAGGCCGCTCGTCGTAAAGGCGACGGTCCCCATCCTGGAAGGGATGAAGAGCCCTGTCGCTAGCTTAAGACGTTCGGCGTTTAGGAACCCAGTCTTGAGATAAAGGACCAAACCTTGATGAAGGTCTAAAGCTGAAGGACAACGTTGGACGCACGTCACTTGATGACAACGGCGTTGATGGGGCCGTTCATCACATGAAGGACCATGCTTTGACACTGGTTTGAAGATGAAGGACAGCACCGGATGCACGCTCCTTGATGACGACGGCGCTCACGAAGCTGTATGTCATGTGAAGAACCAGGCTTTCACCTTGGTTTGAAGATGAAGGACGGCACTGGGGAAGCCCGTCCTTTGTTGACGACGGTGTTGACAATGTCGTACGTCCTATGAAGGACCAGACTTTGAAGTTGGTTCTGAAGATGGACTGCGTCGGGGATGCTCGTTCTTTGATGACGACGGTGTTGATGAAGTTGTTGGTCATATGAAGGACCAAGCTTTGAAGCTGGTTCTGAAGATGAAGGGTTGCGTCGGGGACGCTCGTCCTTTGATGACGATGACACTGATGAAGTCGTTCTTCATATGAAGGACTAGGCTTTGAAGTGAGTTCTGAAGATGAAGGACTGCGTCGGGGACGCTCGTCCTTTGATGACGAGGACGTTGATGAAACCGTTTTTCATATGAAGGACCAAGCATTGAAGCTGGCCTAAAGATAAAGGACGGCGCTGAACGCACATCCCTTGATGACGACGGTGTTGGTGAAGCCTTTCGTCATATGAAGGACCAGGATTTGATGCTGGCCTGAATTTGAGGGACAGCGTTGGGCGTCCGCCTGAAGATGAAGCTGATGAAGTCGGACATCGCATGAAGGACCGAGCTTTGACGCTGTCCTGAAGATGAAGGACGGCGTTGGACGCTCGTCCCCTGATGACGACGGTGTTGATGAAGTTGTTTGTCATATAAAGGACCAAGCTTTGAAGCTGGTCTGAAGCTGAGGGGCAGAGCTGGACGCACGTCCTTTGATGACGATAGCGCTGATGAAGCCATCCATCATACAAAGGACCTAGCTTTGACGCCGGTCTGAAGATAAAGGATGGCATTTCGACGCTCGTCTGATGACGAGGACGGCTTTGGTGAAACCGTTCCTTTGCTTAAGGACAAAGCTTTGGAAGCTCGTCTGAAGATGAAGGATGACGGTTGACGCATGTCTGAAAATGGACAGCGTTGGATGCTCATATGATGATGACGACGATGCTTATGAAGTCGTTCGTTATATAAAGGACCATGCTTTGAAGCTGTCCTGAAGATGAAGGACGGCGTTGGGGACACTCGTCCTTTGATGAAGGGCAGGGCGTTGGCGCCTGTCTGAAGATGAAAGATAGGGGAGAGCAAACCCGGCCCTACCCAATTGACCCGATCAGATATATCCGATTTTTTTATTGGGGTCGGAAAACCCGACCCGAAATACCTAAACCCGATCCGATTCTTGCAACCCGAGACTTAAGCAGGTAGCGGGTAAGGTTACCAATTATGCTACCTGACTTGTCCAAAAACCCGAACTAGCGTAGTATATATACTACTTTATCTCAATTATTATATGCCAATTACCATATTATGCATGTTCAAATATTCCAATTACCGTATTTGTACAACTATAACTTTGAATGTTGTATTGTTATGACTTTGAATGCTATTTTGACCAATTATCATTTTATTTATCAAATATATCAATCACCGTATATTATTAATTGACATGTTCAAATAGGTCGATTACCGTATTTATACAACTATTACTTTGAATGTTATACTAGTATATCAAATATATCAATTATATTTATCAGAATTTCAACAATAATAAATTAAAATCTGAATGGACCTAAAAACTGTATCAACCCGACCGCCACCCGAATTTTTTGATAGGGTAGGGTTTGAAATTATGAATCCGATACCCGAACGGGTTTACCATTTTTGAACCTGACCCGCCTGAACCCGACCCGTTCTCTGCCCTAATGAAGGATGGCATTGGACACCCGTCCCCTGATGACGACGACGCTGATGAAGCCATTCGTCATATAAAGGACTAGGTTTTGACGCTGGTTTGAAGTTGGGCGGAACTGGACGCACGTCCCCTGATGACTACAGCATTGATGAAGCCATTCGTCATATGAAGGACCAGGCTTTTATGATGGCCTGAAGTTGAAGGACGGCTCCGTACGCACGTCCCTTGATGACTATGGCGTTGATAAAGTCGTGCGTTATATGAAGGACCAGGCTTTCACCCTGGTCTGAAGATGAAGAGCGGCATTGGATGTATGTCCCTTGATGACGATGGCGGTGATGAAGTTGTACGTCATGTGAAGGACCAAGCTTTCACCCTGGTTTGAAGATGAAAGACCGGAGTGATTCATCGTGTTGCTGTTTGACGGAGAGGAGATGGGAGAAATATTTCTTCACGCACTTCCTTCCGGCGAGTGGGTGAGGAAGCGTTGGGCAAGATCTTGCCATGAGTCCACGCTTCCTTCAGACAGCGCGTTGAACCACTCGTACACTGGCCCTCAAGAGTGGAGAGGAACTAACGATAGAGGTATTCATTAGACGCATTCACCATCAGCATGTTGTTCTGATAGCGGCCGAAATGCTCCTGGGGGTCGGTGCGGCCGTCATCGGGCTTGATGGCATTCCCCCGGTACTTCTCGATATTGGGGCCGAGAGCACCCTTGTGGTGAAGGGAGTTTTTGTTCATATTTGGATGACGGGGTCACCACGTCCGTCGGCAAGCTCCCGCTCCAGGGCGCTGACCTTGTACAAGAGGTCGCTGAAGTCGGGATCCCTGAACGTGTTGGTTGTAGGGATAGCGGCCAGCTGCTTGGCCTCCATTTGGGCGAGCCTCCTTTCCAGCTAGGCGATGACCTCGTCCCGGGGTCCTTGGTGGCCGTAGTGGCACCCTGCTGAGTTCTGGCGCACGCTGCATGGGCCATGTTGTTGTGGCGACGTGTGTCGTCCTCATGTAGTTTCTCCTTGCCGTTGTCAAGGCGGGCCAATCCATTGTCCGAGATACGGACCCCAAGCTCTCCCTCGGTGAGCCAGGCTCACGTTCAGCCGTCCGTCCCGCTAGTCTCTTTGATGCTGGCTCACGATGTGCATCCCCTAGTCTATTGAAGGCCGAGGCTCTAAGCACTGGGGTCAGTCCAACTCGGGGACGGGAAGCAGGGTTGGAGTGGGATGGAGAAGTGTCATGCGGTTCCACCCCCTCGAAGTTGCCAATCTTCATGACCAACGGCTGAGGTGGGGGTGGTGGTGTAGTGTTCTCCCCCGTCCTTGGCATAAGCGCGATGAGGACACTGGGGTTTTAAGCCAGGCTGGCTATGATGGTCGATAGAGCAGCCTGAAGCTGAGGGTCAACAACGGGAGTGATCTGTTGCCCCGATGCATGGTCACCCTTGTCCATGTGCTTCTTCTCAAGGCCGATGTGTGCATCTTCAGCGTTGATGTTGAGCTGATTGCGAAGGTCAGCCGTGGGGTCGATGGTCTCCTAAAAGATCTACTCGTCCCCTACCTTGTCGGCCGTAGCGTCGCCCGACTTTTCCCGATCGTCCTGGGCCTCAGGTGTAGCTTTGCCGATGAGGTTACAGTTTGACCTTGTTCTTCCCATTTCAGCTAGCTGCACTTGGTAGCGATGAAGGATGCTAACTTGATTGTTCTTGCTCTCAACGAGAGCACCAAATGATAGATTATATGTCTAGAGAGAAGTGAGATCTAGAGAGAAAAATGGTTTGTATTAATGAATTTCGAACCCTTACAACTACTCCCAACGGGAGTATTTATAGGGAAAATATGGGTTGGGCTCCCAAGTCTTGGGTTTGGGAGGCCCATTACACTATAAGGCCTCTATTGGGCTGATTACATTCGAATACATAAGCTAAGTATGGAAGTCTGACTCTGTGAGGTCCCTGTGGCCGATGAACGTCTCGCTAACAGAGGTGTGGCAGACGAAGGTCTGGGCGACGAACGTCTCGTTGATGGAGGTGTGGCAGACAAAGGTCTGGGAGACGAACGTCTGGCTGACGGAGGTGTGGCAGACGAAGGTCTGGGAGGTGAACGTCTGGCTGACGGTGGTGTGGCAGACGAAGGTATGGGGACGAGCGTCAGGCTGACGAAGGTCTGGGCGACGAGCGTCTCGCTGGCGGAGGTAGTGCTGAAGGCCGCACGTCCCCGGGGTCTTTCATGTGCCAAAGGCCGTATGTCCCTGGGGGACCGTTATGTGATGTAGGCCGTACGTTCCCGGGGTCTTCCAAGCGTTGAAGACTGTACGTCCCCGGGGTCTTTCATGTGCCGAAGGCCGTACGTCCCCGAGGGATCGTTATGTGTTGTAGGTCGTACGTCCCTAGGGTCTTCCATGTGCTGAAGGTCGTATGTCCCCGGGGTCTTCATGTCCCGAAGGCCGTACATCCTTGGGGCCTTGTTTCCTGTGTTTGGTCTGTTCGTACATCCCTGTTTGGCATGTTCGTAGTAGTGGAAGTATGTCGGTCATGGGGTCTGAACCCATATACTCTATCAATTACAATAACATAAAATACACGGCACAATATTCAACACAAATTACCCATTTCATGCTAGAAAGTAGAACCCTACCATATAGGATGCCTGGTCGCTTCTAGATGGATGTAATTCTTTATAGAGGTTCTTCTTTGGTACATTGCAAAATAAAGGAGGTATCGGTGCATGGCCAATCACATTACACCAGGAAGCCACTTTAGGAGCCCACTCATATTTGTAAATTGTCTTTTGTTATTTGCCGTTTAGGCTATTGCGGTTGAGGTACCGGTGCCTCAATATTTAATTGATATTATAATGAAATAAATTAGCCATTCTTTGGCTTTTCCTTCTATCACAAAAAATTTTAACCATGATTATTGTTCGAGATTTTGCCTATCTTCAAATCACATTTAGATTTGGTTTGGTGACCCTTTTTTTTTGACTTATCAGGTTTATCATACATCTTTTTCATCAAACACGTAATTTTTTATTTCACGCGTTGGATTGTGTAATAATGAGAAAAAGTAGGGTTGATGTTACTTTTATGGCTGTATTGGCTGAAGTTACTGTAGATGATCATTTTAGATATTTTTCATATAAATTTTTCTGTATATTATTAATAAAATACGAAGTATATTTTAAAAATAATTTTTTCAAAAATAAGCAGAATCAGGCAATACAGTCACTTCAGCTAGAACTTCATAAATTTCAGCAGAATCAACCAATACAGACAATTTTGGAATTACCAAACGGGGTCTTACTTTCCCTACTTTTTTGTGCCTTCGACATTTACAATCCGAGCACACTTTATTTTTCCACATTAACTAATTAAAAAAAAGTAATGGTATAATGTGAAGATAGCAGGTGTCGCAAAACTTCTTATAATTTGACTACAATAGGAATATAGGATTAGGAATTAGGATTGCTTGTGGGCGAAGAGAAGAAAGTATTTCGTATATAACTACCACAGTACCCGTGAATACGCAAGGGAAAAAAATAGTTGATTCATATACACTTTTATTCATGATCTTATTAAATATAAAAATATATTTTTTTGGCAATTTTAAATCATTTTAAAAATGCAGAAAAATAAGTGAATATAAAGAAATATAAATTCATAGAACAAATATTCAAAGTAAAAGAAAATTAAAATATAAAAAATCAACACATCCATTAGAATTTTTCACGTAATAATTATTGTTATTAATGGTAACAGATAATGAAATATTAAACTTAATTGTTAGAGTTTTGAAAAACTACTTTAAAGAAAACTTTTAGAGGTAACGTCTTATGATTTTCTTTTCGTATCAAGTACGTAGTATTAAAATCATCAATCCATGTTTCTAAATCATAGATAACGCCACATACATACTGCTTTACGTGACTAAAATACGTCTAGGTAGGACCGTAGGAATGACTAAAATACGTCTACGTAGGAGTGTTTCCATGATTACAGGAAAAATGTTTTCTCATAAGTTTAAAATGTCATAAGAGAAAATATGATAGATGAAACTCTCCCGATCAATTATTAGTTTGTTTATCCTATACCTAAAAGAGTACATATGAGAGAGAAATTCTTCTTGTTAATTGTTAGTACGCATTATCTTATTTTATCTTACACGTAGTGCTTAAAAGCGTTACATATGAGATAGAAAATTCTCCCGCTCAATTATCAGCACATTTATCTTCTTATATCTAAAAGCATAATGTATGAGAGAAGAAATTCTTCTACTCAATTATTAGTCTACTTATCTTCTAATACTTAAACGCACTGCATATGAGAGAAAATTCTCCTGTTGATTATTAGTCCGCTTATTTTATACGTAAAAGCACTATATGTGTGAGCGAAAATTATTTCGCATAATTGGTCTGCTTATCATATTTTATTTTTTATACCTAAAAGCACTACATATGTGAGAGATTTTTTTTTCACATAATTTGGTTTGCTTATCATATCTTCTTATCTTCTTAAAAAGACTACATATGTGAGATAAAATTCTCCCGCATAATTATTGGTCCGCTTATCATATCTTATACTTATGAGAGAGCAAATTATCCCGATCAATTATTAATATGTTTAATAATTGAGAGAGAAAATTCTCCTACATCTTCCACAAATGTGTAATGATTCTCCCAATAACAATTTTATTTTCTCGTCTTCCGCATCTTCATTATTTAATTACATCGTTCCTTTTTAATTTACTTTTTACCGTTAGATTGTTAGTGTTTTGAGTATTTTTTCATACCGAGTATATATTTTCAACTACAAGAGCTTATGTTATGGAGGTTTATTATTATGAATAGTGTGAGCTTTTGATTCGCAAGTTTATTTTCATTTTCTAAATTTAGTTTAATTTGACTACTTATTCCTGTTGGTATTCTAATATAGTGCTTCTTTCATGGTCAATTATATAGTAAGAGATGTACCTTTTTTTGTTCAAATATTCTTCGAGTTGCTAGATTATGAATCATCTGAAACACTTTCGTAAATATATATGTCTGATTTGTATGTACATAATTGAAAGCCCACAGTAATTCTCGAGTGACATTATAATATGAAGGAATAAGGCTTGTAATGATCTAACGGGGGGGAGTAGAATAAAAAAACGAAAATACCATTAGATTTTTATTAATCGTAGGGTTGATGAATTCAAGTTACTCACCGTCTTCACTTTAGACCAACTCAAAAAAGAAGGAAATAGACCAACTCAAAGTTTTTTTATTAGAACTAATTAGATTTTCATTTGCTAATTTTTTATATATCAAACCAGTGCACTTCAAATCCTAAAACACTTTAAGAATGTTTTCTCAAACTAATTATTATTTTTAGATATTCCTCTTTCGAGGCCTGATTTTGATTTTAGAGACTATTCAGTAGCAGTGGAATTGGTTGAATCTGTTCAAATGGATGAAGTTCTGAGAGAAGTGGCTGAATTAGTTGAATCTATTGATTTATGGATAAATTTAATTTAAAACACATTTTATTAATGAAATAAAGAAAAGAATTATATGAAAAGTTGCTTAAACTGATCATCTATAGTAGCTTCAGCAAATTTAGAGACAACAATTACTTCAATCAAGCTAAACATAAATAGATCACATCAGTTCAAAGCAACCCAAAAATGTTTAATCGAATTTTTCATATTTGTCCCTTTTCTTAAAAAAATCGAATACCGTACTATTAGAAGTTTCATTTATTAGCATTTTAACACCTGATGTGGTTAACATTTTAATTTGCTAATTCTCGAATTTTGAGTGACATTATAATAAGGAAAGAATAAGGTTTATAACACTTTAATAAAGCTAGGGAGTATAACATTATGTTTTTTTAAATGTAACACCATTAGATAGATCACGTATATTAGCATGGGAGTATAACATTATGTTTTTTTATATATTCAATATTGATCTCAAATGAAAGATCACAATTTCTTTTGAGTTTTGATATATTTTTTATAAAAATTGAAGCAAAAACAAAAAATTTATAACATTTTTTTAAAAATTGGGGTTTTTTATAGCTTGGGACGCATCAATTACATCTTCATTCCTTGCCTTTGTTATTGCCAACGTTTAGAGTGAAATGAAAAAAGGCCACATGGCATTCTTATACAAAATGAGTGAATTAAGAAGAGAATGACATACAGACTTCATTAAGGATAAAATTATATTTTTATGAGCTATTTCTTTTCTTATAAAAGTATTACATCATGGTCGGTCTACATACTCAAATAAAAAAAGTGTTATTTTCATAATTTTAAAAAAATCATATTTTTATAAAAATGTCATGTTTAAATGCCAAATAAGCGTATCGGAGTTGGAAAATAGAAATGTTACGTAGTATATCGTCAATTTTTGTTATTTGTTTATATAGGCAATATTGATGTCAAATGAAAGATAATAAAAAATTATAAGTTTTGGTATATATTTTATAAAATTTGAAGTAAAGCTGAAAAAGTTATAACAATTTAAAGTAAAAGGGGATTTTTTTATATCTTGGACCCCAGAGATTCATCTTCTCTCCTTATCTTGCTGTGGGTAGAAGTTGCCACGTGGCATTCATAGAGCAAAGGAGTAAATCACGGATAGAACCACACGTAAAAATTATAGAGGATAGAATTGTCTTGAATATGTTTATAAATATTCAAGACAGGGAATGCAATATATATACGGAGTATATGTTACGCTGGTGACTTTATTTTGAAGTCACGAGTGACCAAGAGATTATATATGCCGTTTTTCCTACGAAAGCTAAAGCCTGTCAACTTTTTGACAAAAGCTCAAAGAAAAATTACAGTACACAAAATTCTGTACACTTTCCCTAATTGTCTGTGTACAGATGTAATACGTTCAAAAAATGCATTAATTATTTGTGTGCACATGTGAGTTTACAAAATGTACAAAAAAGTGTACAACTAATCGTTACTTGTGTGTACATATAGACAATTCGTTTATAAAAAGACAACAATTATCTGTGCATATAGGAAAGTGTGCCAAATGTGTACACTTTTTGCGTACCCAAGAATGACTGAAAGCTTAATCTTCTCAAACTAATTGTATGCTTGATTATATTACTTGAATAGAAAAACATATTATCAATTACCCAAAAAAGTTTTCTTTTTTACCTGATCAATCAATAATGTATGTTAAATTTGATCGCACAATGCAACTAGTAGCTATGCTTCAAGTATCCAACACTATCACTCCGCGCTTGGTGCTGTATAACTAATATAGTAGACTTTTTTGGACACCAACTCTAAGTCTTTATTCCTAAGCTAACGCAACTAGCTGGCACCACTTTGTCTTTAACAATTGCTACACAATTTCTGTGTGAATGTATGAATATATTATATATCCTCAGTGCAGATTGGATATTTTTCCAGCCTTAGTGTACATCTAGACAGGGGCAGCCTCGGTAAATTTGAGGCCCTAGGCAAAAAAGCATTATACAAACAAAAATAATAAATGGAACAGTTACACCGATTTGATGAGTGCTTATTAATATTTCAAAGTTATTATATAATATCTCAATCTAAAAGAACTTGTCCATTTTAAACTTCTTATTTAACGGTGGTCAATTTTGATCCATTATATTTTTTAATACAAAATTATTTAAAATGTGAAAGTTATGTGAAAAAGTTGATTTGTTAAAATTACTTTTATAAAGGTATAAAATTTATGATATTCATCGAAGTTGTCCAAAAATTACTACTCTGTACCATTTACCAAACAAAGTCAATTTGACCAAATATTGTGGGATGAGGATAGTAGTTTTATAGAAAATATTATCAATTTGTCCGTAGTCTAAATGAAATTGCATTTTTAAACAATCAACACATCAATAAGAATAAATAATAAAGTATATATTCTTTGCTTTGAAGTTTAATTTCAAGAAATATTTGATATTCGAAGAAAAAATGAATATGATTGTAATAAATTAAGAACCTTTTATAGTCAATTATAATACTCTATAATTCTATATAGTACATTATGATCACTTTGTTTTTATTTAATGAAAAACATAAAAATAATTTCTCTAAAATTTGAGCATTGCATTGGAATAAAACTAAAAATATGAGAACACAAATCGATCAGTAGGACTTTTTCGCATGTCTCTAAAAAATTAGCATTATAACCCACTTAGAAAGTTCTGTTTTTCTGAACAACTGAATAAAAAATTTAACAAACTCGAATGGTTTAAAGGTAATGCATATTAATATTCATTTATGTCATTATTAATTTCATTACTATTTATTTATTTAACTATTTGTTTATTTACTACTATTACAATAGAAATATAAAAATGGGGCCCTCCATCCCTTAAAACTTTGCCAAGTTTGACCGGCACGGGAATTAATAAAGTTAAAACTGTGTGGTAGAGGTTTGTGCAGAAGAGAGAGAATTGATTGTAGCCACAAATTCTTTACTTAGAATGAAAAGTGACAAAGTTAGTGGGACATCCAAAAAAGAAAAGTTGTCAAAGTTTTAAGGGACAAAAGGAGTATCTATTTTAGCTCGTACGTTTTCTTGTCAGGTTTGATGCCACTATTATCAATAGGATCGGCTAAGCCCTTTAAATTTAAATTTAGCAAATCCTCCATTCAAGATTTGCACATATTATAAAAGTATTTACCATGTAGTACTTTTGAAATAGAATTAGGCCAAACGGAGTTCACAGTTAGATCCAGAATGGAAAAAATGATAAAATTTGGGCTGACCTCTTCAAAAATTAGTTTGAAAGTGGGTGAACCGGCCTAGAGATGAAGTTCGAAGTGATTCTGCCAGGCACAGTCCAAAAGTACTGATGAGCGGGCAATCAAGTTGATGATGTGGCAACATGTGACACACATGTGGCTCTGAAATGTGTCCATGTGGCAGTGACGTGGCTGAGTCGAGGTGGATAAATATCTCGACTGCTGGTGATGTGGTGCTGACAGACCCTGGCGCAGGAGAATGGGTGGCTAGTGATGTGGCGCTAACACAGGCGGAGCCCCGCTTATGTGTTCATGACGCGACGCTGACTTAATGTTGGCGTCATCGATGACGCGTATCATCTTCCTCCCATGTTTGGCATGTGCGGCGCTTGTCTGAGCATGACGCCATTCCCCGACATGTTGCGGTGCGTGCAGTGGCTCGTAGGTCGCTAAATCTTTTCAAAAATGTCCAAGTATAGGATGTTGACACTACTACATGTATCAACCAAGATACACCGTACGATAGCATCGCCAATATCCATATATACTAATGATCAGCTCATCTCGGTGTGGTCCGAGAGTGCTGGGAAAATCGATCGGCCTGAAAGTGATGGGCTGCATTTTGTTTCTTTTGAGAGAGCGGAGACAAACGTAACATAGAAGGCTTGTTCAAATTATTTTCGCTCAGCAGGAGTATCTCCCATTTCACCCTCATCGAAGATTACCTTGATCTCCATTCTCACATTGCCTAGAGGAGCTCCCGACCCCTCGGGCTGCTTGTCTTCCCTTATTTTGTTGGTTCCAGGATGAGTAGGTCAAACCATTCATGTAACGGGCCCCAGAGGGTGCTGAAGAACAATCGACATATGGCATCGTCAATGTTCCCAACAACATGAGGCTCTTTTGGTATGGCATGAGGTGGTCCCTCAGATCCCCTATCCCGTTGTACACAAGGTCGGCTGGTGGCCAGCAATCCCTGGGTATGTCCGCAGCCATGATCCTTTCGGAGAACGGAGATGTAAGGGAAGGCCTTGGTGGCGCCATTGTTCTGACCAATCTGGCAGGCGAGATTGTCCACCTGTCTTTGTAGGACCACCACTACGTCATCCTGGGTGTTATGTCCGAACATAGTGTGGGTGTTCCGCGTGGCCTCCTCTCCCATGCCCGTGTGGCTAGTCCCATGGGGCAGCCTGACGATTCAGCCGTCGTGTCTATCCAAATTCTGGAATTTGCGGCGTTTGTACTGATTGTATGAGTCTTCTCCCTCATCCTTTGGCTATCTCGGGGGTGCACAAGGGTTCTTTCTACCCTAGTATGTCTCTCTTTTCGGGACTGAGGGTTCTCGAGCAATTGTTCCCCTCCCACAGCATGGGAGGGAAATGACCTTGCCCGCCCTGCAAGCCTTTGGTTAATCACCGCCTACCGATCCATCCAAAGGCTGAGGTGCGGTATGCCTCAGATTCGTCAGTGTGTCCATCAAAAGTCTACCTTTGTTGGATGGTAGTTAGGGGCGTAAGATTAAGATTCGTCTCGGCCGTGTGCACTTTGTCCTGCTTCATTCTGTGCAGCCATATTGTGCGGTGTCTCGGGTAATGCCCTCATAACCTTGGGGACCGTGCAAATTTCGTTCGGGATGAGGTGGGTAAGATCTTCTAAGCTCCCACACCCGGAACCGACCATTCACTATCTGAAGGCTCACTGGAAGCCTGGATTCAGGAAACGTTCCCAGCTACCGTGTAACCACTCAAACAAGTCTTCGGTCTGGCAAAAAGATCATCGTGCCATTCTTGATAGTGGTGTTTTGAGTTTGTTAAAGGTGCTACTTTAGCACAAGAGCTTGCTAAGTGTTGAAGTTAAGTCCTCACGCTCTATATATAGGCCCAACACGTTCCTCCGGAGTTTCGTGGGATCTTTTATACGGAGAGTATGTTAGATGTATGAAGTGTGTGATTACTTAGCAATAGATGGAAGAAGACAACACAAGAAATAAGGTAAAGTGTACTGAGTTCTATTAAATGGACTTGAAACTATTAGCACACCCTTACTGAGTCCAAGACCGAGCCCCAATCCTCCAATTCTACGGTGAGAGTTTGTAGAAGAAAGTTGAAAGAGAATCTAAGCTATTGAATGTATGTTTGCCAACCCTTAACAATGGTATAAGTGCAAGTATTTATACTACAAGGTAGTAGGTGATGGGAGTGACGTAACGAGCCCTGAATGGTAAGCCCACCATAAAACCTCTCATATCTAGTGAATTAAATATGCACCCCGTCAACTCCAGGTTCCCGCCAATTCCTTGGCACAACAATCCGAATGTTGTTGATCTACAAGCGGAAAAGTACTCCAACTATTGAGATTTTCCCAGCTCGGTCCATCCCACGTTGATCGTGCCAAGCGGGATTGGCCGTATCTGAAGACAGGCGTTGGGCACTTTGTGTCGATTGGGTCATAGGGGGTATTCGGGCTTGTCCGATTATTGGGCCTAATACCCCAACTTGGCTCTAAATGTTATTCTTTATTTCTTTGAAAAAGGGTTCCTTTATTTAAGTCTCCCAATTTTTCTCTCCTATTTTCATTGTTTGATCCGAGATTATAAATACTTATTCTTGTTATATGTTCTTTAATTATGGAAAGAATGGCACCTCATCCCTGAGTGACCCCCAACACCGGTCGGACAACTAACTGAAATGATGTAAATTACACATTGATGAATGTTGTATGTGATAAAAGCATCAAGTCCGTTATGTCGTACTTAGTTGTCTCTCATGGGATTTGAGAGGTGGGTTTTGTTGTTTCCGTCTAGGCTCCCCGCACGGATGACATTTTGTGAGTAAAATTTATATTTTTACCCTCACTTTTATGGGATTGTTGGCCTTAATGTTATTGCAGTTATTATATCATGGATTCAATGCTCTATGTACACGACATTCCCGTAGAGTAGGAGCTGTGTAAATATAGACAAGTTTTGTTCAACTTCTGGTATAAAAGTGCCCAATGTAACTACTGTTACACTTATATCATTATATGCATGTAGCTCATGCTTTTATTTTAGGTTATCATCGTTATAAAAGATGTAAATTCGTATGAACAACAAGATATTTTAATTAATAATACTACATATTATTTATTGATACAAAAGCTAAATGTTTAGTGTAAATGGTTTTGTACGAAATAAAAATAACATGTGCCAAATATGTAGGTCACATTATATAAAATGTAAACTGCGCGCATGTGTAAATATATAAATCACGTTATATAAAATGTATGTAAATTGCGTGTGTCAACCGTGTAAGGCATTTTACCAAAGAAGAAGAAGTATGTAAGACATGAATTACTCTATACTGTACAAAACATAAATTGTGTGCCACCATTATGTAAGTCACATTTATATATTCCGTAAAGTGTAAAATACATATATCCCCGGATGTATGATACATTTAATGCGGGCACAAGCCCCCAATAAAAGTTATATTTAACAAATAATTAATGGTGTGCCCACAATAAAAATAATCAGATGCCGTTAATGCCCCCATTAGTTTTTTATAATTCTATTATAAATTATAATTTGAGTGCAGACCCATAAAGTCCAATTGAAACTAAGAACGGTCACTAATGATGGAATTAAGATGATCGAAAACACACAAAAACACATGTCAGTTTCTCCAGCTGTTTCATTATGGTTGTCTCATCTCTGGGTGTTGTTTATTCTCACATAATATATTGGATTCCAAATTTCTTATTGGTTTAAATATTTTGTACTCTATATTTCAGTAATTTAATAAAACCAGATATTTCTACTTTTCTAAGTATAGTACGAAGTATAAGTTTACTACGATAGGCTTAGGAATTAGGATTGCTAGAGAGCGATGGGAAGAAAGATCCATTGGACGGGAATGGACAGACGATATGAAATTAAAATATCAATAAGTCTTGGTGTACACCCTGGGTTACACCCTTGGATACACCATATATAAACCCATTTTAAAATTTTACCCCATCTCCCACATCTCATGTGGCATTTGAGCTCCCAAAAAAAGCCGCCCTCCCTACCCTCCCTCTTCCACATTTCTTTCCCGCTTCCCCACTCACGGCTTCCCATCCACCATCTTCCGCTGCACTCCTCAAGCCACCTTCCATCATTCTCCGCTTCTGTTTTTCGGTTCCCACTCATACGATTGCGACGGTCGACGGTCTAAGGTTGACGAGGTCGCGACACTCAAAGCACAGCGAGTTTCAGAAATGGTGCAGACAAAACTTTCTGAGCTTAATGAACGGTAAGCCTTGATTTTTTCCATTTCTAATTTGATTTCTTGAAGAAGATGGTTGAAAGAATGTTATGTTTGTCGTGTTTTATGGTCTAATGATGTTCGTATATTGTTTTAGGGACGAAGACTTAGGCGGGACGGGTGGCGGACCTGTGACACAATGCGTCAATGAAGTTCCGACATTTTATGGCCGGGATGATTTCATCTTTGAAGGGGAAGGAAATAGCAGGGGGAAGACGACCGCATATGTTGGAGGTATATTCTTCGACATACATAGACATCTTACATACTCAGTGTCGGTGTGTACCGACAACTAATGTCGTTGTGTACAGAGTAGTGTCGATATGTATAGACAACTGAAGAAATCCTCACTTTTTACGTGTTACAGATAGATTATGAATTGCACAAACAAAAGCTGTCGGTGTAGTTCAATTTATGCTTGGGTCCATCTGCCACAAAAACATACCTTACCGACACTATTTTACGTTTCACAAACAAAAGGTGTCGGTGTTGTTCATTTAATGTCTGGGACCTTCTGCCACAACATAAGATTGTACCGACACTTTGTACGTGTCACAGACAAAAAGTGACATTGTAGTTCAATTTTACGTAAAAATCATATAAATTTTACAGGTTTGCTCTACAAGACAATTATTGGCTTACAACAATGTACAATGAAAGACACCATTGGGTCCCTTGTTTTCTTAAGCCAACATTTTAGGCTGGAAAATGAAGCTCGGTGGGTATTTGACATTTTAGCTTGAAGCCGAAGACTTGGGTTTAGTTCCGGAAAGAAAAAGGAGGTCATGATGCGAACAAGCTTGTCCCACATGGTCCAACAGTACATTTGAAGTCATCCATTTGATTTTATTTTTGGTTTGAGATTTCAGTTGATCATTTTTGTGGTTATATTTAGATTTTGTTGAATTTATTGTTTAATGATGTTATTTGACACGTTAGTGTGATGTGTATGTGTATGAAAATCGGAAGAATGAATCAATACTTGGTTGTGTTTGTGATCAAATTGCAATGTTTGTGTGGCAAGATGGTTTTACTTAAAGTTGTTTGTGAGTAGTTATGTAGGAGTAGCAAAATGTCTGTGAGATTGTTGTGTGAGTTACAACAAAAACTTGGTCAAGTGTTAAAACATTTTTATAAAACAATGTAAACAAGTGTAGTACTACACAGAAAACTTATAGTGACACACCCACAATTATATTAAACAAAACATATACACATTGCCATGAATTCATTACATTTAATTGGCCAAGTGTTAAAACATTTTATAAGTAAAAAATGAGCAATAGATGTCAATCGGCTTTCTTCTTCAAATGACGGAGCCGACAAAGTTAACTATAAGAAGTGCACATAAAATAATGTCGATGTACACAGACAATTATACATTGCTTCACCGACACTTTGGTACATGCACAAACACAAATGGACAATAGCAATACAAGCAAAACGTATCAACACACAATCTAAACTTATGCACTACTTCTTCCACCATCCTCAATTGTACCTTTTAACTTTCCTCGTCATTATTTTTCTGAGAAGTTGGATCACAACTAACATGAAGCTCACAGACAACCATATGAACTTACAGACATATCATATGAAGCTCACAGACAAATATATGAACGTTACAGACATATCATATGAAGCTCACAGACAACTCCAACTCCAACCATGTTGAAAAATAACACTTACAAACTGAATGGCTTCATTAATCTCTCACTTTTGTATGGACAAAAGGCCAGTTCAGTACATGAAGTTCGACCCGGGGGAGTAAAGAGTACCTCAAAGTGTAAACGTGATTCAAAGGTACATAAAGTGGGATAATTAGGGCTAATTTAGTCCTAACGTCTATTAGACGTTCTAAAACGCTGACATGGCTAAACGATTAGTGAAATTAAAAAAAACGCCACCTCATCATCTTACTCGATGCTATTAGCCCGACAACCCTAACCCTTCTACGCTTGGAGAAACTTTAGACGATGGTTTTACAGGTGAAAGCTTAAGGAGGAGAAATTTGATTCATCTGAAGGACATTGATTAATCCAAGAAAGGAATTTTATGCATCTGTTGTTGTTAATATATATTCTTGTACGTTAAAGCATTGTTGAAGAATGTTATGGTTGTATACTGAAGTAGGCTTACATTACACTTGTTGTAGTTGTTTGAGTTGTTGAAGTAATGTATAAAAATTGATTTTAGACTTGAATATCAGTAGGTGGGCAGCATTTAATTGTGTCTGATTTCTAAAGGTAACACATATATTATCACAGGGCAGGCGAATGGAGGGTACAAATCCCAAGCTCCCGTTTATTGTGGATTTGTGGTTCACGGGTCTTGTTCTTGAGGCTGAAGCAGGCTTATTATTTGAAGATGAGTTCAACTCTAAAAATGAGTATGATGAAGAGTTACTTCATCGTAGGTTGTTGCTTAGAAAGTTGGTCACAAATGCAAAGTCTATTGGCAAAACCAAATTCCCCTATACTGGTGGAAGTGATAACAGAGTTGGAGAAGAGGAAATCTTGGAGGGTGATGGCAATCAGATAGATTACTTCAGCTCAAGCGATGAAGGAAGTTACAAAACAGGTTCTGATGAGAAAGAAGACACTGTCAGAGCAAAATCTAGATTTCCAAGCTTCACAGCAGATGACAAACTGGACTTTTATTTGAGAATGAGCTTTGAGTCCAAAGATGAGGTAAAAGATTCCATGAACAAATACTCTGTAACAAAAAGGTATCTATACTATTGGGCAAAAAACTGTGCCAACATGCTTAGGGTGAAATGCTCTAATTTGAACAAGACTTGCACATGGATGGCCTACTTCTCAATTGACAATAGAAGTACTAGTAGGAAGTGGGTGCTAAAGACACTGAATATGGACCATACGTGCAATCCTGGTTGGCAGATTCCAAGTGCCACAGCTAAGTGGTTAGTCAAAAACTTTTTCAACACTAAGACAGGTGTATCTGACATGAAGGTAGCTGCCATGAAAGAGATGGTTAAGAGAGAACTACAGTGTGATGTATCTTTGGAGCAAATGAAGAAAGCCAAGTCTATGATAAGAAAGTTAGAAAAGGGAGACATTCTGGAAGAGTACGAGAATTTGGAGGATTACAAGGCTGAAATCCTTAGGTCCAATGAAGGGAACACTTGCATTCTACACTTACAGCAGCCCACACCTGTGTTTGAGCGATTTTATGTGTGTTTTGAAGCCTGCAAAAGGGGATTCTTGGAGGGTTGTAGAAGGCTTATTGGCATAGATGGGGCATTTTTAAAGTCAGAAGTGAAGGGTGAAATCCTAACAGTTGTCGCAAGGGATGCAAACAATCAAATGTTCCATATTGCATGGGCTATTGTGGGATCTGAATCCAAAGCGACATGGAAATGGTTTCTTGAGAATCTAATAGATGATTTAGGTATTGGAAGAGGAAATGGGTGAGCTTTCGTTTCAGACCAACAAAAGGTTATTACCCTTTCATTTATTTTTTTTAGTAATAGCTGCCAGTTGTATTTGTGTGTTATTATTATGACATTTGGTAATTAACAAAAATAGTTTTAGTTGCAATTCAGTTCATTAATTTCAGTTCATTTTAAATTGATTATTGTAGGGATTAATGCCTGCTTTGTATGAAACTTTACCTGAAGTTGAGCATAGAAGATGTGCCAGGCACATTTATGCCATATGGAGAAGAACCCATCCAAGTATAGAGTTACAAAGACAATTTTGGGCATGTTGCAAGTCTGCCTCCAAGAGAGAGTTTGAAAAAAATTTGGAGGTCTTAAAGTCTCTTTCTGTAAGTGCTCATGATGACATTTTGAAGATAGATCCAAAATTCTGGTGTAGAGCTTTCTTTAATAGGAGCATCAAATGTGAAACAGTTCATAATAATCTATGTGAGGCCTTTAATGGAGTCATAGTCCCAGCTAGATCTCAGATAGGTTTTTCTCAGTTGGAATATATCAGAAAGTTGGTAATGCAAAGGTTGACCAAGAATAGGGATTTAGGTGATGAGTGGGTTGGTCAGTTAGGCCCTAGAATTAGGAAGAGGATCAATAACATAATAATGGCTAGTAATTTTTGGAGGGTCCAATTTAATGGAGCTGATGGGTATGAGGTTTCTTGTGCTTCTGACACTTATCTCGTAGACCTAGAGAATAGAAGTTGTCTGTGTGAGCAATGAGATGTTTCTGGGATACCTTGCAAACACATTATCTTTGTCATTAGGGATAGGGGACATCCAATAGAAGATTATGTTTCCCAGTGGTACAAGAAGGACATGTACCACCATACATATGCTAAAATGATGACCCCTCTTGTTGGCCCTTTATTCTGGCCAAAAACTAACATTTCAGTGTTACCCCCTCAGTTAAAAAAAAGGAACTGGGGAGGCCAAACAAGAATAGAATCAAAGAATTAGGAGAGTTCCCTAGAACCGGAAAGTTACCTAAGAGGGGTACAAACATAACTTGTCAAATATGCTTCAAAAAAAGGCCACAACAAAAAAGGATGTCCATCAAAAGATCAAATATTGCAAGGGACCACTACCTTTCTTGATGACCAGGAAGATGGAACTGCAAACCCACCTGAGAAGAATACTTTAGATGAGGTATATGGATAACAAACTGAACTATATTCATTTAATGTGTGTCTGGAATTATGGAGTAGTTGTGAATGTGCATATGCTATTTGCAGGAAAACAACATTGGCAATGGAGGTTCAGAGCAATATAATGCAGGTCCAAGTACATTGGAAGCCTACTTTACTGACAAGCAACCTACACAGAACACATCCACTGATGGAGTTTTTCAATGGAGGGGACAGAATTGTACAACTGCAGCTGGTTTGGAGGTAATGGATGAGTACACATACTTTTCAGTGCTGTAATGGTAATATGAATGAGATTCCTTATGCTTTTTTCATTGTTACAGAAAATGAGGGCAAGGAATGAGAAGGAAAGGAATGTGAAAGCTAAAAATCTAAGAAAAAGAACTGCTGAGGTGGAAGTACATGGCAATCCCACATGTGCAAGAGAGAGTTTTCATGCCTTATTTGACTCCATGGAAGAGAATGAGGGGGATTAGTGTGTAGGATCAGTAGCTTTTTTGGAAGATCTTACTGCCTTTTTTTGCATATACCATGGTGGTGTGTAGGATCAGCAGCTTTTTTTGGGATGTGTATGGGCTTAAATGGTTCACTTGCAAGTTGTTTTGTGTAGTTAAGACTTGCAAGTGTTTAGTGTAGTTAACACTTTCATATTAAGTACTCTGTGTAGTTACACCTTTGGTTTTGGTACCATGATTGTGGTGCGTGTGTGTGCTACACAAGTACGCATGATTGTAGCAAAAGCTTACTACTAACTCTATGAAGCTAAGAACAATATTCATGGTTTCATGATGCATGGTTTCATGATATACGTGCGTGGAGAATGGGGAGGGGAGGGTTGTGCGATAGGAGGGTAAAGAAAGCAGTAAAAATTTGGCCCTTATATATGGTGTACCCCAGGGTGTAACCCAGGGTGTACACTAAGACTTATTGTTAAAATATTGCTAGGTTACTTCAACGGTTACTCGCCTATTCTAGCCATCTCCTTCCTACAAAATTCCCACTTTTTTTTTCTGGATATTCAAAAAAGAAAGTTCATATTTATATAAAATGAACTTTTTTAATAGAGAGTGACAACAATCATATCTATCTTCAAAATTATATCTATATAAAATGAGGACAAATTAAATTTTTATATACGTACACAGACCGTAGTGTATATACATGTGTAAGGGAAAGTGAATAACATGGGTGAAAAGTATACGAAATATGTGCTGACTTTATTTTGACGTAATGGATTACGACAATTATATACTCCGTATGTCGTTTGGTTTAGTTTATAAATTGTGGTCCGTTCTTCTAGACTTTATAATATGATTGATTACTTGAAATAAAAAATATCACAATTTACCCATCAAAGTTTTCATCTTGTTTGCCTGTACACGTGAATTATACTTTCATTAAGTTTTTTTTAAACCCGAAAGACAAATCATCAAAATTAGTGGAGTAAATGTCGAGAAACATTTACCAGATTGTATTAATTAAGAAAAGAGCAATACAGAAAGATAAGGGGACTAGACCAATATCTCTCAAGAGAAGACATACCTTCTCGTGAAATACAAGCAGTAAAAATATCTATTAAAAATAAACTCAATCGGGGGCCAGACCTTACCCAATTGAAAACAATCTAAATAAAAATTAAAAAGAAAGTAAGATAGACCAAATTTATCTGGATTTACTGGTAACATTATCAAGCTCACAAATATTATGGAGTATATAAAACACCTTCATTGCGTTGAATTTGGACTGAGACCAAAAATGAGTTGGCTTCCCGATATATATGTCGGAAACTTATCCCAAACTCAACGGACCATTTTTATACTTTTTTGTTCACACTCTTCAACGTCTTCGTTTATATGTATATGAACATTTCATCAAAATAATGTGAATATCCTTGATGCAGAATGTAATTTTAATCAGCCTTAACTACTATACATCTAGATTCTAGTCATCAAAAAGGCAGTGGCGGCTTTTGGAGGATTTACCTAGGCACCATGCCCCCCTATTTATTTTGTAAAAATAGTATATAAATAAATGCTAATGAATTATTGATGACATACATAATGAATATTAATTAATATGTACTCCCTTCGTCTTGCTAAGATTGTCTTATTTTACTTGTCGGTTCATTCCGTTAAGATTGTTTCATACCAAATTTGGTAAAATTTATGTGGTTTCAAATCATTCTTACTTTATCAATTCAATATGAATCACATAAACTACTTTTTATTAGATTGCGTGTCCTCTTATCCCATTGTTAGTGGGACGGAGGGAGAACTATCTCTGAATTTTTTTTAAAGTAAGTGATTTATAACTCTGAATTTTTAAAGACACATGAAAATGTTCTAATGATTAATTCATGTTAAAGAAACATTACTTAACATTGTTTATTAGTTAAAACTATGCAGGTCTAGAAAATACTTTTTTTTTACCCCGGAAGGCAAACCACCAAAATCAGTGGGGCAAATGTCGGGGGGTCATTTGCCGATATTTTATTAAAGATAAGCAGAGTACAAAGGAGAGGGGGACCAAACCAAAACCTCTCCTCAGAGGCATACCTCTGAAAATACATAAATGGAAGTGAAAAATAAGTAAAAGAAATTTTCTGGGGGGGCTAGACCTGACCCAAAAAATAAAAATACACGGAAAATTAACGGACGCTAGGAATACCAAATAAATCAGCATAATAACTGGCTTTAACCGACCTAGGCAATTGATTTACCTGATCAAAACGGATAAAATGGCCTGTAATGATCGGCTGGGCTGCTAAGTAATGGGCTGACCCATTTGCTTCTCTGAGTACATGATCAAACGAAAAGCCCCAATCCACCACTTTTCTTCTAAAGCTCTGAAGGCCAGTGAAGTTTCCAGATTCGTCTTTTTGGATAACGAACGGACATCATCAGTTTCAACCTGAACGTCAACGAAGCCATTTTCCATCGCCATCTGCGAAGCTCGAACAAGAGCCTTCATTTCCGCTTCCTCACAATCGTCTGCCTGGAGATGGAAGACTACAGCACAAATCAGCTCGCCGGAGTTGTTCCTCAGTATAGCTCCTCCTTGAGCCGAACCAGGTAAGAACGCTGCATCAACGTTCAATTTGTAATGTTTTTGCGGGCGTTTCCATTTGATAATCCGTATCCCTGATGATTTGAACTTGAAATTGCTTGAAACCAACTTTTCTTTCCTCAGAAAATCATCCAGGGGTTTGGATTTAATTTTAGTCAAATTACTCGCCCAATTCTGGGTATAGCACTTGATTTGAGTAATTAGGTGATCAGGAGAAGGTATAGATTTCGATCCCCAAACATAGGATGAGTAGGTCTTCCATAAGTGCCAACAAATTATACCCGGCATGTTATGCCTAAAAATGTCAGAAAATTTCTTTGAATCCGCTTCAATCCACCAATAAATAATAATCTGTTTAATAGAGGAAGCTGTAGGACCTGTTATGCCGAAGATATGCATATAGTAATTCCACACTTTCTTAGAGTAAAAACATCCGAGAAAGATATGGTCAGTTGTTTCACCATGCTTTTTGCAAAAGGGGCACCTAGAAGACTGCAATTGAAAATGAAATCTTTGTAGGTTTTCTGGTAGAGGTAGATAAGAATTCAAAAGTTTCCACATGAACAACTTAACTGTTATATGTTGATGCTTGTTCCACATATGTTTTTCAGAAAAAGTAGATGACCTACTATTTCTTATTTCATTGTATGGAGATTTAAGAGAAAATGCTCCATTGATTCCTGGGTCCCACTTAACATCACCATCATCAACATAAGAACACGGGTTATATGCAATGATATTAGTTTCACAAATTCTCTTCCAAATTGTTGAATCAGTAATCTTTGGTCTCATATCTCCTTGTCTAGGGTATCTGGCATTAATAAAATCACACCACAGAGATTTATTAGTCTTCCATTTCCACCATAGCTTTAAAGTAAAGCTTTTTTCCACATCAGTAAGGGATCTGATTCCCAAACCACCTTCCTCTGTAGGAAAACACAATTTAGCCCATCTAGCCCAATGCATTTTTCTCCTATTATCAGAAGCACCCCAAAAGAAACTTGCCATCTTTTTCTCCAAAACTGAAATAACTCTTCTAGGAAGCTTATCTGTGGCTAAAATATAATTAGGAATAGTGCTAAGAACATGCTTGGTCAAAATCAATCTTCCTCCCTGAGATAGAGTCTTTTGTTTCCATGAGGATAATTTAGAATCAAAGTGATTAAGCAAATGAGAACAATACTGAAATTTGTTCACCCCTTTATGCAGTTGAGCTCCCAGGTACTTCAGAGGCAGGTAAGATCTTCTCATTCCCAGAATTCTGTGTATCACTGAACTTCTGTAGTTTGCATTTTTCCCACAAATGAAACTACTTTTGTCTAGGTTAACTGTCTGACCAGAAGCAGCTTGATATTCTTTAACAAAATTATTAAATTTCACTAAAGACCTTGAATCACCATTAGTGAAAATTAATAGGTCATCAGCAAAACCCAAGTGACTGATAGCATAACCCTGATTGCCCAGCCAGTAGGGCTTAATATCACCTTGCTCCATTTTAGCTTTAAGACTTCTGGAAAATCCTTCAGAGGCAAATATAAAAAGAAAAGGAGAAATAGGGTCTCCCTGTTTAACCTCCCTTTTTGGCTGGAAGAATCCCTGAGGACTGCCATTAATAATAATAGATAAGTATGTAGATTGGAGGCTTCCCTTTATAAGAGATATAAACTTATCAGAGAATCCAAACTTCATCAAAACTTCAATCAAATAGGACCAAGACAATGTGTCAAAAGCTTTAGCCATATCCAATTTAATAACCACATTGGATCCTCTAATTTTCTTATCTATAGAATGAATCAACTCTTGAGCAATCAAGATTTGATCAGATATATCCCTATTTTTAACAAACCCTGCTTGTTCACTAGAGATAATCTAGGCAGAATAGTGACCAGTCTAGAGGCCAAGACCTTGATGCAAATTTTACTAGTGAAATTGGACAAGCAAATGGGTCTAAAATCAGAGAAGTTGTCTGGGCTGTCTTTTTTAGGAATGAGGACAATAAGAGAGCTAGAAAAACCTTTTGGAGGGAGCCTTCCAATAAAAATTTCTTGAACAGCCTGCACTACATCAATTCCCACTATGGACCAGCATTTCTTGAAAAATTTACCTGAGAAACCATCAGGACCCGGAGCCCCATTTTGATTTAAATCCCAAACTGCCTCTTTTATCTCTTCCCCTGTTGGTAAAGCAGTGAGAAGTTCATTATCTGATTGGTTGATGATTTCAGGTAAATGCTTCAAAACTTCATCGGAAGAAAACACTGGCTCCTCAGCATAAAGTTTAGAGAAAAAATCAACTGCCTCCTTCCCAATTGCAGGTAATTATGTAAGTGTTCTGCCCTGTAAGTCTTTAATAGAGTGTATCATCTGCTTCCTTCTTCTAATTTTAACCATGGAGTGAAAATAGTGGGTATTTGCATCTCCATCTTTAAGCCATTTGATATGTGACTTTCGCTTCCAAAACTTTCTTTCTAGCTTGTACTTTTGTAGTAGTAGAGCTTTTTTGTATTGCCAGTCTTCCCTATTTTCTTCATTTGCATTTTCAGAATATGCCTGCTCTGCCTTAGAAACCTCTTCTTCCGCAAACTTGATGTAATCAAAAATATTTCCAAAAATATCCTTGTTCCATTGTTTTAGGTCTTTTTTAAGTCTGTGAAGCTTAATGACTAAGCCCTGCATACCACCTCCAGTAAAAGATGCATTCCAGCTTTTAGAGACAACATTAAAAAAGGAATTGTGTGAAAGCCACCTGTTCTGAAACCTGAATGGTTTAGGCCCTGAATGACCTTGAATAGCACACTGTAATATCATAGGACAATGATCTGATGGTGCTTGATTCATATTTGTGAGCTTAATTTGGTCAAACAGATCTAGGAAAGCATCATTAGCTAAGCACCTATCCAACCTTCTCCATAATCTACCTGTAGATCTCACACCTGTCCAGGTATACTTACAACCAGAATATATCAAATCATTAAGATTACACAAAGAAATGCAATCTTTAAAATCCAACATGCTTGCTTGATTAGGAATAGAAGCCCCCTTATGCTCAGAATTTGTCAAAATAGTATTAAAGTCTCCACCCACTAACCAAGGATTATGCATATTCTCTGCTATATTAATAAGATGATCCCATAGATCCCTCCTTTCCAGTTGAGTATGTTTTGCATAGATAGCAATTATCCATCCTGTGTTTAATGCACTTGTGAATTTGAAGTGAGCAAATTGAGAATTCCAGGTGAAATCACTGATATTAATGTAGCTGGCATTCCAAAAAATCCACACTTTATTTATGGGGTTAAACTCCACATTGGTAAAGCCAAAATCCAACTTGAAAAAATCTGCTCTTTTGGAATCAACTAAAGGTTCAATAGCAATTAAAAATTGTATCCTCCATTTTTGAATTAACTGAGAGAGTCTTGGCCCGGAGGCAACCAAACCTCTCACATTCCATATGAGACCATTCATTAGGGATGTGGAGGAATTGTATGTGATTGCCTCCTTGCTGCATTCCTAGTGGTCATGCCACTGGAATAAGAATGTTGTGTAAGTTTCTTCTGCTTTCTCCTTCTTCCAACTTTGATAAACTCTCCTTCCTCCTCAGTCCCCTCCTGATTATGATTATTGGTTTGAGCTAGAGCTGACAGTAACTCAGATTCCTCCCTTCTTTTGCTGGAGTTTATCAGATTTTTGACTTTGTTTGTGAGACTTGTTAAAACTGATACCCATTCATCCTTGTTTTCCTTTCTGTGTGGAGCTTCTGAGTCAGATCTATATTCCTTAGCAGCAAGTTCTGGATCAAACTCTAAAGCTTTGTTCATAATGAAGATTGAAAAGTCATCCTTAATTGTCTCACACTGTTTGGATATGGTAAGCCCAGGTATTTCAGAGTTGGTCAAGTACTTAATATATCCTGCAGATATATTGTTTGAACTGCTATTATTTGCCACAGGTGGTTGCTCATGGAATACTTCCTCAGTGTCAGTATCAGACTCAACACTGACAGGAATGATCTCATGAGCCTTAGAGGTAGATGGCCTATGTGGAGATTGTGTTGGGTGCTGGAAGACAATTATTTCTTTTCCTTTGTTTTCCTTAATTCCCCCTGATGTAATTTGAGCTGTATTCCCCATTGTAATCTGTCCAGAATCATTTTGTTGTTGTATCTCTTTACCTGCTTTCTTAGTAACCCATGTTGTGCCTTTAGAACTGATATTAGGTAACTGAGTTATACCATTCCCTTGAGTCATCTTTTTGGGGCATTTGTTAGACTCATGTCCCAAATGAAGACATGATAAGCAGTACATAGGCCTATTCTCATACACCACTGGCTGTGAGAAACCTGTCTTTCCAGTTTGAATCCAAACTTTGTTTGGCATTTCCTTAGTCAAGTCCAATTCCACACAAATCCTAGCCAGAGATGGTCTGGCCAAGGTAGTAGTAGCAATGTCCAATTTAAGAGGCCTACCAATTAGTCTTGCAAATTCAAACATGGCCCTTTTATCTTGAAGGTGGATAGGAAGTCCCTCTAATGTCAACCAAACCGGAACAATAGGCGATTCAATATTCGGCCTAAAATCCGGTGACCATTTGGTAACCCTCATAACATTACCATGAATGTCCCAAGTTTGTCGATTCCAACAGCGATATAATCTTCTTCAAGATCAAATCTAATTAAAACATGCTTCTTCTCCAATAAACCCAGCTGCAAACCCCCTTTAAAACCTATAATTTCAAATGACTTACGTAGTGTATTCATCGGTGGCCTCCCTTTAAAGAAGTATCCAACTAGAGATCTCTTATGTTTATCCGCCAGTATGTTAACATCTTCCTCCGAGAATGAAACTGCCGGCATTCCTTTGTAACGAGAATGTGTAGCTTCAATAGTAGCATCTTCCTTGTTGAGCAACACAGAGACGAACGATCTCTTACCCCCATTCCAAACGTTTCCTGTCGCTGGCGGTGGCTGTGCCGATGACGGCAGCGCCGCCTTAGGTTTAGTTTTCTCGCTCATGAGCTCTCTCTCTATGATTTAGCGCCGCTAGAATATCGTGTAATAATTCAGGTCTAGAAAATACTTTGACACATATTCTCTAATGTGATTTTAACACTTAAAGAGTTGAAGTTCTAAATCTAAAAAAGATTAGTAACTGAAAATCTTATATGAAATACACATATACACGTAGTATTTATTGTTGTGGGAAATACTTCTAATACTTCCTATAACACATATCTATATATGAAAATAGATCAAATCAATTTATTAGAGAGAGATTCATCTAAAATGCACATTTAGTCGATGATCACTTTTATATTATAATAGTTATGGAGTATATAATACTCTAAAACTTTAATTGGTAAATTATAAAATTATCAATATCTAAATGCTCTAAATAGGAGTAAAATATATGCTTAGTCCATTTTTTTGAACTTTGTTCATGTTTAATCCTATTTTGAACAACAATTTCTTATATAATATAAATTTAGAAGTGTTGCATTAATTGAACTGTGATGAAATTCATTATGATTAACTAAATAAAAAATTTGTTAATTTATGCAATTCCATATAAATGAAATTGTATGTTAGAACATTGTTTATTGTGTTCAAATTAATTGTAATTATCTTTGATTAATTAGTCTTAGTATTAGCATGCTTTTAGTTGAGAGAGAGGTAACCTTTTTAATTAAATAAGCCTACACGCCTACATGTCCTGATTGTACTGGGATGTTCGAATTTCTCCTATAAATAAAGGCAGAGGAGTTCGAGCAGCCTAAGCCTCCACACATTAAATTCCGCACATATCATTCTCGTAGAGCACCTCTCTAGTTTTTCTCTCTCAACCGTTCATACGTATATCATGTATTATTCTCAAATCATTAAGAATATACATACGGTAATGATTGTTGATGAATTTTTCTTCTTCTACACGATTTCTCCATATTATTATTTACCTGTTATTCGACTATTGGTCTGGGATTCACACAATTGGTATCATAGTTTCGAAGTTAATCTGTTTGACATTATTCTGAGAATTTTGAAGGAACTAATTTGATCAAAATCATAAGTTTTGGTTGAATTAGTTCTGGATTTGTTCTTGGTGATTTACGTATTTTTAGGTACGGCTGTTGCAAAAGAGAAAGAAGATCACAGGTCAGAACCCTAGGAGCTTAAGTTACAGATGGTCCTTTGTGAGGTAAAAGTCTAGATGGGTGGTGAATAGACTTTTTAAATCTTTTTGAATTATCAACCCTTTCTCCTCTAACAGAGTGAGTTCCAATATGTTTTGGGAGACATTGAAACATTCAGTGGAAGTTTTGACCTCATATGTGTGACACTTTATAGTAAAAAAGGTTATGATCCTTTAGGTGGATGAGGGATGTTTAAATAAAGTCCAGATGTGTTTGTTAGAATCAACTACCTTAAGGAGCAAGCTGCCGAACTCCAAGGAGCAGGATGCCTTCAGTGTTATAGACACAGTGAAAACTGTGATCTAAAACATTGTTGGATTTTTAGAATATATAAGCTAAACACATAAGCAAGAAGGAGTTACACCTACTTAAACATAGATCTCTTTTTGGAATAGGAATGAGAAACAAGGAAACTTAGATGTCGATGTTTTCTTTCAGCAACCTCATTTTGTTGAGGGGTGTTAGGACAAGATTTTCGAAATAAAATGGTGTTATGAAGGAAAAGATTATACATACTATGATTATCAAACTCACCCCTCCTTCACTTTGAAAATTTTTAATTTTAGAGTTGAGTAAATTTTCCACAATTAATTTAAATTGTTTAAAATGTTTCAGAACTTCACTTTTATTGCGCATGGGGTAGAGCCAAATAAATCGAGAATAGTCATCAATAAATAAAACATAATATTTAAAACCACTCTCAGAAAGAACTCGAGATTGACACACATCTGAATGAATTATAAATAAAGGAGAAGTAGATTTTTGCCAAACTTCTTGAAAAGGTAATCGTTGTGATTTTCCTAAATGACAAGAAATACAATCATGAGAAAATTAATTAGAAGTTCTGAAAATAGACTCAAACTATTTAAGCTTATCTAAAATACGGCTGCCACAATGTCCCAATCTACGGTGCTAGATAGGTCCAGAGGCGACTTGAGAGGTAAAAGCAATAGGCGAGTATGGCTAACAGAAATAGGATATACTCCACCACTACTGGAAGCTTGAAGAAGCACCTCGCCCGAGATTTGGTCCTTAACACAGACATATTTTTTATCAAAAATTACAAAACAGTTATTATCGGCACATAATTTTTGAATGGAGAGTAAATTATATTTGAGGTGAGGAACATGAAAAACAGATTTTAAATGGAGAGATCTAGGCAGAGCAGATAAAGTCACTTTACCAACAGTCATAACGGGTAAGTTTGAGCCATTTGCAATCGTAACAGTTAGTGGTCCAGAATAAATAGATTTATCTTGCAAAACACCTTCAATGGAGGTCATATGAGCAGGGCATCGGAGTTAGGATACCAAACAGTTGGAGAGACTTCACCGGTGGAAACAGCTAAAGCAGGAGCCTGTGGTTGAGCAAAGCGAGATGGACACGAAACAACAAAATGACCTGGGGAATGACATATTTGACAGACGACAGGTGGACGAACAGAACCAAAACTATTCTAAAAATTGAGGATCCTGCATAACCATAGTTAGTACCAAAAGTAGATAAGGCGGAAATGCTTGCAGCTTTTCATGCTAGAGGTGGTGCTATCATGAGGAATCGAAAGGGAGAGATGATTTTTTCTCTTTCATTTCCCATGTTGGCATCTACAGTCCTGTAGGCGGAAATGCTTGCAGCTCTAACGGCGGTCCGATGGGCTCTTGATCATGGCTACTCTGAATTTGAGGTGGTGATGGATTCGGCAGATGGGGTTCGCTTGCTGATTTCTGAGGATTGGGACACAGGTATGTGGAAAGGCATGTTTTTGGAAACAATGTTTCATTGCAAGGAAAAGGGAGTTTCCTTTTCGTACAGTTGGAGAGAATCAAACTGGGCCGCGCATTACTTAGCAAATCAGGTTTCGGCCCAAATGGAATACTTTGACACTATTCTGGCTCTGCCCAACAGAGTGAGAGCAGCCTTTTATCTGGACTACTTTGGCATTCCGGCGCTCCGGCTTAGATGTAATTGATTTTTTTTATCCTGTTTTTTTAGAGGTTTTGGCCTAGTCCCCCTCTTCTCTGTATTGTTTTCCTTTTTATTTTATAAAACCTGGCAAATGTTCCCCGGCGTTTGCCCCACTGATTTTGGTGGTTTGCCTACCGGGTTCAAAAAAAAAGTAGATAAAGCATAAGTATTATACAATGACGCAACAGAATTACAAAATATTGTACTCGATTGTCCCGGTGAAAAATGTGTTGGCTGACCTCGGCCAGAAGAAGCATGCGGATACGGCAGAAGCCCCTGGTCGTACATTGGAGGTTGTTGTCCATAGCACCAGTGTGCGGTTGGAATTGTTGCTGGTAGCGGCCACGTCTTCGGCCGCCTCTGCCGCGCTGGCCACGCCCCCATCCTCCTCGGCCGCGTTGATGTTGCAGCTGCTGTCCACTGGAAGGAGCTCCTGTCGACGCACCCTCTGCGACAGCTAAGGCAGCAAATGCAGGGGCAGTCACCGATGAGTCCAATCGTTGTTGAAAATTTAGTCGGGCCTCTTGATGAACTAACTTGGTGCGTAGGGAATCAAACGTAAGGCCTTCGGGAAAAAGTGTAAGAGGACCGACAAGTGACTCATAGCCCGGTCCCAATCCCAAGAGTGCATGTTGTATTAGATCATGATTGGACGCCGGAGATGTAATTGATTTTTTTTATCTGGACAAGATACGTATTTTCTCAAGAACAAATCCAGAAAATAATTCAACCAAAACTTGTGATTTTGATCAAATTAATTCAAAAATATTTAAATATACGTCGAACAGTATATACGTCTCTGCTCTGATACCAATTGTTTGAATCCCAGATCAACAGTCGAATATAATCTAAACAATAATATGGAGAAATTGAGTAGAATGAAAAGAATAATTCATCAACAATCAATAATGTATATTCATAATGATATAGCAATATAGCATGATACACGTATGAATTGTTGAGAGAGAAATTTAGTGGTGCTCTACGAGAATAATAGACGCAGAATAAATTGTGTAGAGGCTTAGGCTGTTCGAACCATCTCTGCTTCTATTTATCGGGAGATAGTCGAGCATCCTAAAAGCTCTGGAATAAATTGTGTAGAGGCTTAGGCTGTTCGAACCAGGCTTGTCATCTTTGTTTCTATTTTATGGGCCGTGCGTTCGTGTGGGCTTATCTACTTAAAAAGCCTATTTCTCTCTCTCTCTCAACAATTAAAAGCATGTTACTACTAAGACTAATTAATCAAAGATAATTACAATTAATTTGAACACAATAAATAATGTTCTAACATGTTCTCATGCACTCCTTCTGTATTTAAAGACTAAGTTGTTGAAGATCTTCCGTTGGTTGAAGAGATTCAAATTTGACTGTTGCTTTGATCCACTTGATTTATCTACTTGACTGAAAGGGAGCATGGTTGGCTTTTGTCTTCTTGTGACACGAATTGAATCTTTCTCTGAACTTGTGTTCCTCATTTCAAGCATTTGGCAGAGATAAGATATTTAATCTTTGTTTGTAAGATAAATAGAGCAAGCTGATTTCCGAACTCGTTCAATGCTACCTTAGAATATAAAGTACTCACAGGCGTACCTCTGATTGTTATGGCAGAATGTAATGTGCCTGTGATAGTGTGTGCATTAGTTTGTGTCCTAGAAAATGGTAAAACATCTAGGATAGTGAACACAAGACCTAAAGTGCATGGGCTATCGGTGCGGGGTGATACACTGTCAATAAAGGGTTCCCCTTGTATGGTTGAAATAACTATCTATTGGGAGACAGTTGAGTAGTCTTGGCTTGGTTTAATTTGCGCTATTGAAATCGATGTAGCGTCATCTACTCGGGAGCTGATAAGGTCAGAACCTGTACCTATGGGTTGAGTTCGATATATGGTAGTGACTGGGGATGATGAAACAATTAAAGCACCAGAGGAGGAGACATCAGTTTTCTTGGACTGAGTCACACCTGCCCTTTTTGGGTTTTGAAGTTCTCAAACCCTTACTTCCTCTCGGCTTAGAAGTTCCTTGGGTAAACACAGTGGGGTTTGTACCTTGTATGCTGTGATGAATGGCATTGGCTGCATCTCAACATCATTTTCAGACTTCTTCAAGTATAACAGCTTTGGTATCTCTTGTAGTTCAACAGATGGTCTCATTGGGATGTTGGCATCTTCCTTCATGAAATGATTGATAATGATTGAGAACCATGTAACATAAGGAATGTGCTTCGCTTTCTTCTTAGACTCTCGGTTGTTCAGTTGCTCAAGAATTTCAGACCATATCAGTTGGGCCCAATCATAGATTCTTCCAAACATTACTCTGTGGACTAGCTTGAGAATGTGTACATTGCTTCGGTCGTGGCCTGATTGCTTTGATGACAGACAGTTGTTGAGAATGGCGAAAAGTGATCTCCATGGTCGTGGTAATCGGTTGGCAACAAAATGTGAGAATAGGTTAGTGGGGGTAGGTGACCAACATTGAGCATATCAAAAAGTAGATCATTGTCAGTAGGAAAAGGGTCATAATGGTTGGATTTGGGTAAGTAGGGGAGGGTTCTGAAGGTATCGTGGGTGATTTTGATGGTGGTGTCGGCTATGGTGGCTTCAAGGGTAGGAGTGAGGTTTTCTGTAGTGTGCATGGTTCCCCAGAACTGTCTCAGATAGATTTTTGGAACTTCGGTTGACAGGTTGAGTGCTGGCCACATAGAGTGTCCCTTCAGAATTGATATTATGACCATATCGTGGCACTTGAACATTTCTGGGTCCAGTACGTAGTTGTTTTCCTTGATGTCAATCCACTTTTCCTTTGGATACACTTTTTCCTCAGTAATGAAAGTCATTATGCCTGAATTGCAGAGATAAAACACTTATTAGAATAAAATGGTTTTGGGCTTGGGTCAATTGGGCTTAGTGGTTAATGGGCTTGGTTTTGGGAATTGGGCTAAGAGTATGGGTAAGAAAGAATTTGATATTAGACTTAATGTAAGATCTCGGTAGAGTTCAAGAACTCGGATGTATACTTCGGGTAAGATCTCTGGACTTTTAGATTTAGGTTTGGTGGATTTCGGGTGAGAAGAGAAGTCGGGTTAAGGGGTCTTGGGGGTCCGGTTTTTGGGTAAGGCTTTCAGGATTTCGTATAGGTGAATTCGAGTCTTAGGAATTGGGGTAACAGGTGCGATTAAGGATTTCGGGTGAAGCAAATGCCTAAGGGATGTCGGGTGTCCTTATAAGGGAAAGATTTTGAATGCCCTACTTTTTAGATTTCGGGAATACAGAACACAGGCTTCGGTTATGTTAAGAACTTCGGGAGTGAGATCTTTGTGCAGGATTTCAGGTAGGGATATCGGGTAAGAGAATTCGGTAGCCCATCTTTTAATAATTTCGGGAGTCAGGTTAGGGGATTTCCGGTCTGTGGTTTTCGGCTAGGCGGTGGATAGATCTCGAAATTGGTGATTTTGGCTAAGAATCTCGAATGAAGATATCGGCTATGGATTTCGAACGTCTCAAGATTAAAATCTCTTGACTTTCGATTTCTTAGTAATGGAGGCTTCGAAATCTCAAGAGCAAAAACATGGTGATGCTTGGGAATATAGGTGATCAACGATGGAAGGTGACCGCTAGAGAGGGGTGGACGACGTCAAGAGGGGGGTTGCCGGAGGTTATAGCCGGTACTCTCGTCGTCGTTTAGAAGCTAGAAACTTGCATCAGAGATAAAAACGAACATGCAAATAAAAACAAAACAACGGCAACCTTGTGAAAGTTTCGACGGAGGAGAAGATGAACTTTTGAAAACTTTGAGTGAAAGAGAGCTCTTTGAGTGTTAGAGAAGCAAGAACACAAGCGACAACACAAGGAGCTCTCTGGTGCAAATCCGTTACACACAGTTACGATCAGTCAGTTATCTCAATTATCTCTCCAATCCCCTTTTACACGTGTCACCCTAGTATAAGACTAGTTTGTCCATTCCGTTAGACAGGTGTGACATGTGTCTTCACCACAATGGAATAACATTTTTTTTACTTTTTGACTAAGTATTTGTTCCTTAGTATAAATATCACCTTCCAACTTGTGGAAAGGGATCCGAAAATTCTCTGTGCAATCTTGTTGTTACGCTGCTGAAATTCACACTCGATCTTACTTAGCATTTTTCCCGTTTTCTCTCTTACTTCTTGGATTCCGACTACCACTAGGATCGGCGATCCATCAATATTATTGGTCAAAAGTTATACTTCGACAAACGTGAAAAGTGGACAATTACACTTATTTAAAATCAAAGACATTATATTTTATAAAGTCCCTTCTGACTTACTATTAATTTGAGAATTTGTGATATGATGTCAGTATTACTTATCACAAACATTAAGAATTTTCTTTATAAAATAAAAAAAAAAGTTCCGTCAAAAATTACACGAAGTATTTTTGTTAATTGATAATTAGAAATTAGAATACTTTTTTGCCAAAAAAACAATTAGAATATTTACAAAACATATGAGTCGTGGGTTCTATGTAACACGGAGTGTTCCTTAATTCCTACAAACATTTTGCCCCTCAATATCCAAGCATGGTGTATATATGTAGCACAATCAAATGAAAAGGCTTGGTTCAATAAATCAAATGACGGTTCACTCAAATTGGCAAACATCCCATCACACTCATTTTTAAAATCAAAGGACGATCCATCCAAATACTTTGTATGTTTTTAAGCTAAAATGTGTATTTAAGCCTTTGACCCAAATGGTGCAACCGTTGGGTACTACACAACCCACAACCATGTATTAACTTTTGAATTTTGCGGTACAATACACCATTAATTGGGTTGGGTTGGATTGACTTTGACCATTATTTGACATTTTTTAGCGGGAAAATTGTCAAATTTTCCTCTCTACTTTGTATATAGATATATATATGGTTTGACGCTGGGAAACAAATAATTTACAACTTCTATAATTTACAGCTAAATATCAAGAAATATATTACAGACACATATATAGAATGTACGAGGCCATAAACAAAACTAGCTATATGAACAAATTCAACGTTGTCCTGGGAAAATCAGCAGCTTCCTCGTCTGCCAACATCGAATCTCGCTGAGGAATCAAATTCAAATCAAACAAAACCCCAACCCCATCCATGTATTCTTCTTTTTCATCCCTTTTGGATATTTTGGCAACCTGTAAAAGGTCGGTGCGATGTTTTCTCATGTGACCGCCCAACGCCTGACCCAAGCCAAACACCAAACCACAAACAACACACTCATGTCCTTTTCTCTCGCTCTCTTCCCTTTTCGCGGTCTTGATCCTCTTGTGGCTCGCCATGTGGCCGCCCAGAGCCTGGAACGACTGGAACCTCTTTTTGCAGGTCTTGCACCCGAATTCCGATGGAGCCGCCGCGTTAACGGCGGCTCCGGAACGGGAGAGAAGATTGAGACAGTTGGCCATGGCGAGCACCTCCGCGTCCGCGGCAACTTCCTTTCGACTTCTCTTCATCATCATCAGTGTCATATTGGAATAACGTACGTACGTGCGTTGTTTGGAGGATAGATAGATCAGCTAAGACAAGCTAGCTTAGCTAAGATTAAGATTTATGTTGTGGTCGGTTTAAGCAACTAGTGTACGTATATATAGCGAGAAAGGATTAGGATTAGGATGGTTTAATTAGAATTAATTTAATTTGTTGGTAGCTTTATAGCAACCTAGCAGGTAGTACGAAGTTTCGTGGTTTCACCGTACGTAGGATAGTTTGTGAGAGAAGAAACTAAAAAAACGCGCCACCAGAAAATGGTGCGTAACTTCGTACAATCTACAGAGCACACAATAGTAGGGAGTATTTACGGAGTACGGAGTACGAGGCTGCTGAAGTTTATTTTGACGTCATTGATGATGACTATTGCTCCTTATTATGTATTACTTTCATCCGTTCTTAAATAAGTGCAACAGTCAACATTTTACACTTGTCGAGATATAACTTTGACCATTGATATATATAATTCTCTATTAGTAAAAAAATTTAAAAAATTAGTTTTTGAAAATTTACAATGAGACAAATTTAATAATATATTTTTCAAAAAAATATATTAATACATCAATAAATAAAATGTAGTCAAAGTAGAACATGTGAATAGTGTAAAATTTCACATGTTGCACTTATTTAAGAACGGAGGTAGTATTATTATGTATGTTGTGACGTCAAAAACATTATTGGCCCCTTTCGTGACTCAAATTTCTAATTTATCACTCCTATCAACTGCTGAGTACCGCTCAAAATAATGTAATAATCAAAATAAATAAGATTATGGTTATTTTCTAGTCGAAGGTACCACAAACAATAATTTTTGGCTATTTTTCATATTATCATTCGTTCCTTTTTAATCGCAACATGTTGAATTTTACACTATTTATATGCTCTATTTTGACCTCATTTTACGCTATTATTCTATGAAAATTAGTTTTAAAAAAATATTGTTCAATTCATCTCCTTACAAATTTTCAAAATCTGATTTTTAATTTTTTTTACTAATAGAATTAATATTTAATTACAGTCAAATACGTGCGTTGGCAAATGTAAAATGTTGACTATTGTCACTAAAAAAGAACGGAGAGAGTATATTTTTTCTTTATTTGTTTAATAAATACAAGAATTAGTAGTTCATAAATAAGCGGATACAAGCACTTCATGCACAATATCATAAATTTCACATTATTCAACCAATTTAGGAAATATTAGTGTTAAAAAACGAGGTCAATCTTGCGCTTCTTTATTTAGTGTGTACTACTGTACTTAATTGGGATCTTTTCTTTTATAAAAAACTTAATCTTCTCAACTTTTGACCAAACCTTGGGATTTATTACGTGACCTAATAAAAATGGAAAAAGACAAATTATTACTTGTGGCCTTTTAAATTATACTCTCTCCGTCCCGCTAACAATAGGATAAGAGGGAGTGACACGCAAATCAATAAAAAAGTGGTTTATGTGGTTCATATTGAATTGATAAAGTAAAAATAAAGTAAGAATAATTTAGAGACACACAAACCTTTTCCAAATTTGGTATGAAACAATCTTAGTGGGACGGGCCGATAAGGTAAAACGGGACGGAGGTAGTAAAAGATAACTAGTTTTGTTTCTCCAAAAAATATGAATAATCATATTTTCCTCTCCTTGTAATCAGGATGGAGATATGGAGTAGTTGGAGGGGGCCTAGCGAACCTCTCGCCCCCAAAAAGAAAAGTGAGAAGAATTTTATGGGACGGAAGGAGTACTTTATACCGGAATATATAATGTGTGTACATGCAGAGACAGAAAGAAATTACTATACCGGACAAGATTTCCATCAGGTTGTTCTTCATTTTAGGTCAAAATGAAGTGTATGATCCAATTATTTTTAGGTGACAACTCCGGTACCCTTCTAAAAAATGGGGTACCGTACCTACCATTCATTTGATTGGATCACACCACTTTATCATTTTTAATTTAGATTTACATAATTCAACTTCTACATTCTCATTGGTCCATGTGGACAAAGGTATGGTACCTTAACTTATGGGTACCATAGAATCTACCTTATTTTTATTCATTAGAATTAACTATTAGTTTTAACCATAAGATCATTAAAAAACTAAGTTTTTCCGAGATTAAGTAAATGAGAAATTTATATTAAATATATGTTAGAGGTGAAAAGGTGAACTTAAAGAGTCTACCTTCAAATAAAATTAAAATCTTTTAGTTTAAAATTAATACTTCGTAGTTAACTTTGATGATTAAAAAGAATTAGACCATAAACTTAATTTTTGGCCTAATTAAAATGAAGAACTACTTGACGCAAATCCCGTCAGTAGTTCTGGTATGATAATTCCATTCTCTACGTCCAAAAGGTTGAATCCCCAACCCCAAGGGCCCCCCCACCCCGACCCGACAGGATGGTGGGGGAGTAAATCACGGTGACTCAGTCGGCAAAGCGGCGGTAGGCCTTTACCCGTGCGCACCAGAGGGTCAGCCTTATTTCAGGTTCTGAAAACCCCCTTTTGGCCGCTGCGCGATTCGAACCTTGGTCTACGTCCAATTTTTCCCACCACTCGACCAACTGAGCTACCCGTGCGGGTTGATAATTCCATTCTCTCTCTCTCTCTCTCTCTCTCTCTCTCTCTCTCTCTCTCTCTCTCTCTCTCTCTCTCTCTCTCTCTCTCTCTCTCTCTCTCTCTCTATATATATATATATATATATATATATATATATATATATATATATAGGTATATATATATATATTGATGGAGTATATATATATTGATGGAGTATATGGGTCTAAGCCCCAGGACCCACATACTCAGAAGAACAGAAAGCACAAGACACCGAGTGGTGCCTTCGTCGGCCAAGGGACCCCCATCGGCCGGAAAGGTACCAACTCAGAATATGGTCCTGAAGCCAGGGAACCCGGGTGCCCTCGTTGGCCGCGCCCTCGTCGGTCGTGCCCTCGTCGGCCACGTCCTCGTTGGCCACGAAGACCTCACAGAACCGGATTTTACACTTACTCGTTTGTACAGCCCATTAGTAGCTTTGTATTCGGCCCAGTAGCGGTCCAGTTGTAAATGGGCTTCCCAAGCCCAAGGCTTGGGAGCCCAGCCCGTATTTTCCCTATAAATACTTCCTCTGGAGGTAGTTATCAGGGTGACAAAATCATTCTATTGAAGCACATTATTGCACTTCTCTCTCTAGCTCTTACTTCTCTCTAGATATACTCTATCATTTGGTGCTCTCGTTGAGAGCTAGAACAATCAAGTTAGCACCCTTCATCGCTACCAAGCACAGCTAACCACTGATCATGGGAAGAACTAAATCAAACCGCAACCTCGTCAGCAAGGCCATCCCTGAGGACCAGGAGGTCATGGAGCACGAGGAGGATGCTACGGCCGACCAGGTCGGCGGAGGGGACGTCTTCCAGGAGGCCATCAACCTCACGACGGACCTCCGCAACCAGCTCAACGGCGGAGCCCCTGATGCCCGCATCGGCTTGGACAAGAGACGAGCTGAGAAGACAGACCACGCCCCGGCCCAGCCTATGGCCGCGGCCTCTCCGTCTGTGGATCCACAGGTCCAGGCAGCGTTGTCGGTCATCATCGCCAGCCTGGCCCAAAACCCCACCGTCCTCAGCGCGCTCTTGCCAAGGACCGGTGGGAATGTCACTCCACCTCCTCAGCCCCAACCGTTGGCCGTCCAGATAGGCAACAATGAGGGGGTGATGGCCCAGGACACGGCGTCGTCCCATTCCCACCCCGCTTCCCCTCTTGAGCCTGGGCAGACCCCAGCGCGTGGAAAAGCCTCTGCCTTCAATAGGTTGGGTGACACGCGCCGTCGTACGGTTTCGGAGAGGATGGCAGGGCGGATTGGTGAGCGTCGGTCTGGCTCGCCAAGGGAAAGCTTGGGTTCTGTGTCCCGGACAGCGGACCAGCCCTGCCCGGACAAGGGCAAGGGGAAGCTGCACGAGGACGACGTGTGTCACCAGATCAATGCGGCCCACGACGAGCGCATGAGAAACCAGTCGGGCGCCGCTGCGGCCGCCAGGGACCCCCGGGACGAGGTCATTGCCCAGCTGGAAAGGAGGATGGCTCAGATGGAGGCGAGACAATCGGCCAACACCCCCACGGCTGGCGCCTCCAACGACCCCAGCCTCAACGCCCTCATGAACAAGGTCAGTGCCCTGGAGAGGGAGCTGGCCGAAGGGCGAGGTGACCCCATCATCCAGGTCAGGACCAGGACCCCTTTCACCAACAGGGTGCTCTCGGCCCCCATCCCGGAGAAGTATAGGGGGAACGCCATCAGGTCCTACGATGGCCGATCAGACCCCCAGGAACACTTCAGCCGTTATCAGAACAACATGCTGATGGTAAACGCGTCGGACGAATACCTCTGCCGCTGGTTCCTCTCTACTCTTGAGGGGCCAGCGTACGAGTGGTTCAACTCGCTCCCCGAAGGGAGCATTGACTCATGGCAAGACCTTGCCAAACGCTTCCTCACCCACTTTGCCGAGAGGAAGCGCGCGAAGAAGTATTTCACCCACCTCCTCTCCGTCAAGCAGCAACATGATGAGTCCCTCCGGTCGTTCATTGATCGGTGGACGAGGGAAACCGAAGAAGTCGAGGGGGCCGATGAGCGCACCCTCCTCGCCCTATACCAAGGAGCCCTCCACAGCTCCCCGTACGCAGGGAGCCTCATCACCGACCCTCCAAGGTCGTACGCCAAAGCGCTCCAGCGTGGAAGCTTGTACGCCGACGCCGATGAGCTCCACAACCACAAGAAAGAGGGGGGCCATCCCTCCAAGAAGACAAATCCTTCGCCGGCCCCGGTTCCGTCCCCGGCCGGCCAGGGTGCTCAGGGCCGTCACGGCTCTGGTGGACAAAGTAAGATAGATCGCCACTGGCGGCCGAGGTTGGAACAGCCGGGGGTTGCCCTCACTCACCCGGTCGGCACCATCCTCGACTACGCCGAGAAGCATGGTCTCATCGAGCAGGCTCCTCGGCCGGCCAAGGAGGTCCGTGCCATCCAGCAGGGCAGCACATACTGCCGGTTCCACAAGAACTCCTCGCACAACACCGACGACTGCATCACGCTGAAGAAGGCCATCGAGCGTCTTATTCGTCAGGGGGAACTCTCCCAGTTTGTTAAAGGTGGCCCACGCAAAAACACATGGGTAAACACCGGAAAACAAGGGGGTGAACCCTCTGCGAAGAAGCGGGAGATTGGCAGGCTCAGCGACGACAAGGACATCAAAGAGCCCCCGCCAAAGAAGAATCACATTCACCTCATTGTGGGTGGGAACACTGGGGGGGGACTCCGCCACCCAGAGAAAGAAATGGGCCCAATCCCTCTACATTGGGGAGGTGTCCCACGTTCCCCCCCAGCCGAAGAAGCAGCGAACGGAGGCGATCACCTTTACCGACAAGGATTTGCCTCCGGGTACGGAATCACACAGGGACGCCCTCGTCATCCGGTGTGAGATCGGTGACTCCATCATCCACCGCACTTACATCGATACGGGGAGCTCCGTCAACGTGATGTACCTGGATACCTTCAGGCAACTGAAGCTGGACAGAGCTCTGCTGAAGCCGATCAAGACACCGTTATCCGGCTTCACCGGGGACTCTATCGACGCCGAGGGTACGATAGTCCTCCCCGTGGAGGTCGGTGACGGCCCCCACCGCGCCAGGATTGACATGGAATTCATGGTGGTCAACCTCCAGTGCGCCCACAACCTGATCTTGGGGCGGCCAGCGCTAGAGGACTTGGAGGCCATCATCTCCATGAAGCACTTGTGCCTGAAGTTCCCCACCAATGACGGCATCGGCTACGCCAGAGGAAACCAGAGGATAGCCAGAGCATGCTACCTCAAGCTAACAAGGCCGGCCGAAAGGGAAGGACAGAGGATAGACACCATCACGGCAGCTGTTGCCAAGGACGAGGAGAGGCTGCATGTCGAACCGGCCGAGGAGGTCGAGGAAGTCCCTCTGAATACCTCCCGGCCGGAGCGGGTCCTCAGAATCGGGAAGTAGCTCCCTCAGGACCAACGAGACGCCATCCTCCTCGTCCTGCGGTCATACGCCGTTGTCTTCGCGTGGGGCCCGGACGACATGCCAGGCATCACCCGCCAGGTGATTACTCACCGGCTGACCGTCGATCTGGCCTCCACGCCCGTCAAGCAGAAGCGGCGCTACTTATCCGCCGACAGGCGGGACTTCGTCAAAAGGGAGGTCGCCATGCTCCTCTCAATTAGCCACATAAAAGAGGTAAAGTACCCGACGTGGCTAGCCAACGTCGTCCTCGCCCAAAAACCGCCGACATTCAGGATGTGTGTTGATTACACTGACCTGAACAAGGCGTGCCCCATGGACCCGTTCCCTCTCCCCAACATTGATCAGCTGGTGGACGAGACGGCGGGGTGCGAGTTGATGTCGTTCCTTGACGCTTTCAGAGGGTACCACCAAATCTCCATGCATGAAGATGACGCTGAGAAGACGGCATTCATGACCCCAGAGGGAATCTTTTGTTACCTCGTCATGGACTTCGGACTCAAAAACTCCGGCGCCACCTATACTAGGATGGTGGCCAAAATCTTCAGAGCAGTCCTCGGCCGGACGATGGAGGCATACGTCGATGACATGATCGTCAAGAGCAGGCAGGCCTCCACCCATGCTGACGACCTCCGGGAAATCTTTGAAATCATGAAGGAGTTCATGCTCCGCCTCAACCCCAAGAAGTGCGCCTTCGGCGTCCAAGGCGGCAAGTTGCTCGGCTACATGGTCAGCCAGAGAGGCATCGAGATAAACCCGGAGAAGACACAGGCTATCATCAACATGGAGCCGCCCCGCAACGTCAAGGAAGTACAGCGCCTGACGGGGCGCCTGGCGGCCCTGAACCGTTTCCTCTCCAGGTCTGCTGAAAGAGCACTCCCCTTCTTTCAGATCATGCGTAAAGCCAACAGCTTCAAGTGGACGACGGAGTGCCAAGAAGCATTCGAAGAGCTGAAGAGGTACCTATCGTCCCCGCCCGTGCTCTCCAACCCCAAAGCCGGCGAAACCCTCTTCTTGTACTTAGGGGTGAGCACGTCGGCCATTAGCTCTGTGCTCATCCGTGAGGACGAAGGGGTGCAGAAGGCCATCTTCTACATCAGCAAGACACTCAGGGAGGCCGAGCTCAGGTACTCCCCCATTGAGAAGACAGTGCTGGCTATCGTCCATACAGTGAAGAAGCTGGGGCACTACTTCCAGGCCCACGCCGTCCATATGCTGACCCAACAGCCCCTCGGCGCGCTCATGAGGAGCCCCACTAGCTCCTCAAGGATGGTGAAATGGGCGATCTTCCTCAGTCAGTTTCAGATTGAAATCAAACCAAGGCCATCCATCAAAGGGCAAGCTTTGGCCGACTTCGTCACTGAATGCATGGCAAGGGAGACAGCCGCTACCGCCCCCGGGCCAGAGCCCGATGACACATGGATCCTCTTCACTGACGGCTCGTCGGCCGCGAAATCATGCGGTGGCGGCGTCGTCCTCATATCCCCTGAAGGATTCAGAGCTTACTATGCCATCCGCTTCAACTTCAGGGTATCCAACAATGAAGCCGAGTATGAGGCCCTCCTCAGCGGTCTCAGACTCGATGCCGGCCTCAGAGCCCGGCACATCAAAATCAGGTGCGACTCCAAGCTGGTAGTGGGCCAGGTTGAGGGTACGTACGAAGCAAAGGAAGGCCGGATGAAGCAGTACAAGCAAGCAGCAGAGGAGCTGCTGAAGGCATTCGAAACCCACGAGATCACACAGATCCCAAGGGCCGAGAACGCCGAGGCTGACATCCTCTCCAAACTCAGCTCGGACACCCCGGAGCACATCTCCCAGCTAGCCAAGATCGAGGAGTTGAGCATGTCCAGCATCCATGCCAGCCCCGTCTTGTGCATCCAACAGCGACCGGAGGACTGGATCTCCGACATCATCACCTTCATCACGACGGGGGGCTGCCCCCGGACGAGGAGAGGGCAAAACTCGCCAAACTCAGGGCCCCAAGCTACACCATTGAAGATGGCAAACTCTACAAACGATCCTATAATGGCACTCTCCTCCGATGCCTGCACCAGGATGAGGCCGACGTGGCCATGGAAGAAGTTCATTGTGGTGTTTGCTCCTCGCACCAGGGCCCTTTCAGCATGTCCCGGCGTCTCGTCGTCCAGGGCTTCTTCTGGCCCACGATGGCGCGAGACTGTGCGGACCTGGCAAGGAAGTGTACCACGTGCCAGGTACTCCAGAAGGCCCCTGGTCGGCCAGCCGTCAACTACGCCCCCGTCAGCACTGCTATTCCGTTCTCAAGATGGGGGATTGACCTGGTCGGCCCTCTGCCCAGAGCTGCCGGCAACAACCGCTACATCATCGTCGCAGTCGACTACTTCACTAAGTGGGTCGAAGCGGAACCCTTGGCCAGCATCACGGGGGCCAGGTGTCAGAAGTTCGTTCACAAGAACATTCTCACCCGCTTTGGTGTCCCCCAAGAGATCATATCCGACAACGGCACCCAGTTTGAAGCGGCGCCCTTCCAGGAGATCCTTCGAGAATGGGGGATAAAACACCGTTTCTCCTCCGTTGCTTACCCTCAAGGCAACGGGCAGGTTGAGAACGCCAATAGAACCATCATGGAGGGGCTGAAGAAGAAGCTCCAGGACGCAGGAGGTAGTTGGGTCGATAAGCTCCCCAACATCCTGTGGTGTTATCGGACCACGCCGAGGAGGGCGACAGGTGAAACGCCCTTCGCCCTGTGCTACGGCTTTGAAGCTAAGGCACCCACAGAGGTCACCATTCCCAGCCGACGAGTGGAGCGGTATGACCCAGAGGTTAACGAGGAGAACATGAAGATCGACCTCCACCTGGTCGAAGAAAGACGCGAGCAAGCATTCATCCGAGCAGAGAACTACCGGCGTCAAGTAAAATCATACTATGACGCCAAGGTACACTCGAGGGAATTTCAGGTGGGGGACTACGTCCTCCGCCGAAGGAAAGCAATCCAGTCGACGGAGGGTGGCAAGCTAGCATTGAAGTACGAAGGACCCTACATCGTCAGTGTCGTGGTCAAACCCGGCACCTACAAGCTTAAACGCCCGAATGGGTCCAATGTACCACGAACGTGGAATGTACACCATCTGGTGAAGTTTTATCAGTAGTCCGAAGGAGGTGCAGACGGCGAAGCCCTCACCCCTTAACGGGTTACTGATTGAATGCCACCCTCGGCCTCGAGCCACTTATGAATAAAATCATGTTCCTCCTGATTCTTTTCTTTGGAATTTAAAGTAAAATATTAGCAGGTGCCCTCATCGGCCACCTTAGAGCGAAAGGCTCAGGCATGGCCGACGTGGCACCTTGCATTTGCAGCCTACGAGCGACAAGCTCAGGCATACTCCCTTGTATTTTATATCAGCGAAGGGCTCAGGCCTAGATGAGAGAGCACATCGTCCTGGCTCCGTAAGCCTAGAGTGAAACGCTCAGGTATGGCCGACGATGTCCCCAGGACGAGGGGCCCGCAAACGGCCCACGTCTTGAAACGGGAAGCTCACCGCGTCGTCCACGCGCCAGATCGCAGGACGACAGGCCTGAAATCATGGCCGAGGTGACAAAATCCCAAAACTCAGGGATGGGCAACGACAGCCGTTGGAAACCAACCAAAAGTCTAGCCCGCGTCATAAAGAGGCGACGGGACCCCCCTGAGATCACGGACGTTATAAACGAAGTCCGAACCGGCCGAAGGACGAGCACACCCTTCGGCCGAAGCCTGAAAGAAGGATACTCCCCGAAATAAGGGACGGAAACGGAAATAAAAAAAAAAGAGGGAAGCCGAGGACCGCGCACACTTGCCGGCCTCGAGCAATGAAAAAATAAAATCCCCACAACTCATGCCAAACTTGGCTAAGTACATATCAGTTGAACACAAGTGTAGTACCACTAACAGGTGACATGGACGATACGGCCACACGCCCATCACAGACGAGGAAAGCGTCACAGACGAAGCACGTACGTCCAAAATCCTAACCCAATGGGTTGGGTGAAGCAAAAACGGAGAACGTCCGAAAGAAAACTGAAGTACCACTAACAGGTGACATGGACGATACAGCCACACGTCCACACACCACAAGGGAATTGTCAAGGACGAAGCATACGCCTATAAAACCCTAACCAGAGTGGTTGGGTGACACGCAAGTGGTAACCTTCATCGGCCACAGCCCTTTGAAGCACCAACACTTAGTATGAAATAAAGAATTACAATCCAGAAGATGACCACCGGAAGAATTGCCCAGGACGAAGCGGGCAGTATTGCACCCGCGGAAGTTGAGCATTCAAGCAACTATCCCTACCTGCCACAACATTCCTGATGGCCGTTACAGGCACTAATACCCAGACGGTTGGCCAAGCGGAAGATCTTTGGGAATATTTGTCCAAGTGTTCACCAAACACTTAGAGAAAATTCCTGAGGAAAAAGGTTCCTTAAGAAAATTCCGACACTTAGAGGAAAACAAAAGGCACCCTCATCGGCCACAAAGCCAGGCCTTGGCCGATGAAGGTAGGGCCGTCTCTTGGCCGATGACGGTACCACACAGAGGGAACTATGTCTTGCATTTATACTTAGAAAAATCTCTAAGTATTTAAATGGAGAAACTCTAGACGAAGCGGGCACCTGAATACTCGCAGGCCGTTAGCTACCTATGTCTTGCATTTGTACTTGGGAAAATTTCTATGTTCAAAGACCTAAGTTCAAATGACCCAAGGCAAGAAACGAAGACACACAAGGCCGAAGGGGACATCAACCCGTGCACCCTTATCGGCCACAACACCAGGACGATGAGAACATCCACCTACTTGAAGTTGGACACTTAGAAAAATCCTAAGGCCAAACAACGAAAGGAATGAGACAATGCCAAGACGCAGCGGACACCCCAGCATGCCCGCTTTGGTCATGACGGAAAGAAAGCATCTAAGTGGATCTCAAACACTTAGAAATTTTTTGAAGAAATCCCAAGTGTTGCGACAGCGAAGAAACGGCGGACAGGCCGATAAGGCCACCAGACTAAATGGACTACCTTACGGACGTAGCAAACACTCGCGGGTGACCTAAGTTGTTAACTTAACACTTAGACAAATTTCAAAATCGAAAAGGCAAAGGAAACAAGCATAGACATCAACAGCCGAAGAGGCCGGCAGATCATTCATTCATCAAAATGTTAATTACAAAAGGGGGCGCTACGGCCATTACATTCAGTTGGGCAAAAATTGGGATGCTACTAATTACAAATAAAAGATAAGGGGATGGCCGATCACGACTCCTGGGCGCCTTCATCTGCAGCATGCTCAGCATGGGTCTGCTCATCGGCATCCTCGGTTTCCTCCTCGGCCTCAGTGTCCTGGCCGACAGCGACTGCAGAGCTCGTAGTGTCGTCCAGGAAATCAAATTCATCGTAGTCCGGCTCGCCGAGGCCGGAACTATCGATCGGGGCCTCCCTTTCCGAAGGAGGGAGCTTGGCCTGCTCCTCGGGATCCTTCATCAGCCTGGGAAGCCTCAGGTTCCGCCTCGCCCACCCAGAGGTGTAGTTCATCTCCTTAAGAGTACGCGCCAGCCGCCGGCATAGGAGCCTCTGCATCCGTTGTTGGCCCATGTTGTAGTACACGGACATCTCCCTTCCAAAGTACTCCTGGCCGGCAGGAGAGTTCTTTCCCCAATCCTCGAGCTTGGCGGCCACAACTTCGTAGCACTAGGGGAGCCGCTCGTCGGCCTTCCAGCCATCGGCCAGGAATTTTTGGACGGCCTCATCAGCGGCCTTCACAGCGGCAGCCTCGGCCCCAATCTTAGCCTTCACGGCCTCATCAGTCTTGCGCCGCTCCACCTCAAGTGCCCTCTGGCTCTCCGCAAGCTTGGCCAGGGCATCGTCCTTGGCCGCGGCAGCCTCATCGGCTCTCTTCTGCAGAGCTTTGGCATCCTCTCGAAGCCGATCCAAGCAGGCCATCGCCTCATCGGCCGAGGCAGCCTTTTGCTCGAACTCCTTCAGGCGAGCAATCTCCAGTTGCTGCCTTTTGTTGCTCTCCATGAGCATGAAGGCACCCTGCAAAACAAAGGCAAACCAAAACTCAGGCAATAACTTCACACAGACGACAAGGAAAAACAACAAATAAAAGGGAAAGGAACTTACTTGGACGATGAGGTCCATCCCGCCTTCATAGACCTTGACATCCCCGAGCTTCTTGAGGTAGGCCCGATCCTTGGCCGGCATGGCCTGGGCAAGCACATCATGGTCGTCAATGCCATCATCGAAGACACCCCCGCCAACGGGGTACTCTACCACTTTCTGGTAAGTGGCAGTGGCAATCTCCTTGCCAGCCCGTTTCATCCGAGTCTCCTGGACGAGAGGGAGCGGTTGAGCAACGCCGCTGGAAGGAGCAGCGGAAAGATCCACAATGGCGGCAGCAGCGCCAGAACCACCATCGTCCACATTTGGGACGGTCAGAACGCCGACCTCATCGGCATGGGAAGGAGACGGCGCCCTCTTCGTCTTCTTGGCGAGATTAAGACCAGCATCGGTCAGCTTCTTCTGGCCGTCAGTGGGAGGCCGTTTCTTCTTTGACTGGGCAGGTTTCGGGACCACACCAGCAGCAGCCCCGCCTCCCTCGGCCGCGGCACGCCTCGCCGCCTCGGCCGCCTTCGCAGCTAGCTCCTTGGCCGCCTTGACCTTGGCTATGGCCATTATCGAACGGCGATCCATCACAAAGTCTACACAAAGGAAAATAAACAGGTTAGCAAGATAAAGAAACAAAAACAAAGGAAGAAAGCCGGAGGAAGTATTACCATCGGCCTCAGCAGGAATGCCCAAATCCGGGCCGTCGGCCTCCTCAAAGGTAGTGGTCATCCTCGGCCACAGTTGGATATCGTCCTCCTTGTCACCATACACATAATACCTAAAGAAGCCGAGGGCGGTCATCTTATACTCGGTGATGTAATCTTTCACGCTCCTCGGCCCCCCGTCCAGGAACGCCTCCACCTGAGCGTCCAAGATCGAACTCTTCGGTGGGTCGTGCAGATTGAACCTCCCAGTATGGCCGAGAGATGGAAATTCAGTGCCGTTCTCACCAAGGGACACGAAAACAAACTTGCTCTTCCAACCATGGATGGACGAAGGCAAGTGCGTGAAGCTCCTCTTCTTCGGCAATTGTTGGAGGGTAGCGTAGGCCGCACAGTTCTTGTGACTTTCTCGGCCAATCTGGTAGAGGTTCATGAAGAGAGCTGTCGTCGGCTTGTAGCCCAACTCCTCACAGCGGAGCAAGAAGCCCACCATCGACGAGTAGCTGTTCGGGGTCAACAAGGCCGGAGGAAGTCCCACCATGTCTAAGTATTTGGTGATGAAGGGATGAAGGGGAAATCTCAGCCCCTTGGCGAAGCTCATCGGGTACACTCCAAAGTATCCCGGTGGCGGATTAAGTACATGGTCAGTCGGCCTGGGTGCCCTGACTCTCCGGAACGGCCCCACATACATCTGCGCGACAAGGTAATCGGCCGCGTTGCTCTCCGGCTTGATAAGGTAGATATTCGTCAGATCCAGGTAGGAGTACCCTGGCCCACTCCTCGGCCTCCTTATCCTCTTCGGCTTCTCTGCTCCCTTCACGGCGGACACCGGCCTCGAGCACGGAATAACAGTGGAAGTGGACGCCCCGTCCACCACTCGGGACGCACCTGTGTCCTCGCCTTCCGAAGACGAGGCAGACTCCTCGTCCTTACCCTCGTCGTTCTCCGACTCTCCGGACTTATAGGGGCTCAAACGCTCTATTTCCTCCTCAAACTCCTCAAGCACCTCGTAGTCAAGGGACCTAGTGGAGGGCTGGTCATCGTAGGGGTAGTACTCCTCGTCCAAACTCTTCATATTACAACTATTAAACGCCCTAAAGGTCTCTACTTTGGATCTAAGTGCGAATCCCCTATTAATACTAGATCAAAGTCCCAGGAAGCAAAGTATACGAAATATGAAAGGACCAGGTGAAGAACTGGCCTTTGAATATTTGAAGAAACGGAAGAACACTTGAACAAACACCTCAGAGACTCTCTCTCTAGAAATTTCAGCAGCACTTCGTGGGCACAGATTGCAAATGAGGTTACCGCGTCGGAAGGAGAGGGGTATTTATAGACCTCCTCTCCAACGGTCACTACACGTGGCACCATATCAGTGGCCACCTCAGCGGTCACCTTCCCAACAGCCAATGAGGTGCCACCCCTTCGGAAATGGGCCGGGCTCGTGAACTAACCTACCGGCGGAGTAAAACCCTACGGATCACACGGACAACGAACGCCCACAACGGCCTATACGCTTGTCGGCTTCACAAATGCCAGCAAAGCGCCCACAACGGCCATAAGGAGATGACAACGGCTAGGAACGTCATGAACATCCGTAACGGCCACAGAACCAAAGGAACAAAGAACCCGCAGCCATCGGCCTTCGTAACGACCCCTGATGATAACTCTTTACAAGCGATCTGCGCACAAAGGTTCTCCCACAGGGTTACCTTGGCCAGAAAATCGCCATAAGGGTTGGATTCATGGGCACTACGGAGAGGCCGCTTCGGCCAGGGACTCAAGCAACTCCTTCACCCCTCACACTCTTCGGCCAGAAGCAGTGGGGGACTGGGGGATTACATCGGCCTCAACAATACAGAAAGGAAAAATGCAAATAACACAAATGTAACCACAAAGCATGGCCACATCGTCCATGTATCACAACGGCGCCAAGGTTTTCGTGACTCCATCTCCGGCCAGGTACTTTGAACACGGCGCCTTGTCGGCCAAAGGCACATAACACCATCAGCAACAGCCAACAGACCACCTAAGGCAAGGACATTCATCGTCCTCCGCCAACAGTTAATCATAATGGGCTCTTCGGCCAAGAACACGAAAGCCAATCAGCGACGGCCAAAAGGAGTGCGCAAGCACCCTCATCGGCCACCCAAAGGAAAGGACGCCCATCGTCCTCGAAGCAAGGTTCAACCTTGACGGCCTCATCGGCCCAAGTGTAAATCTCAACCATCAACGTCCAAGAAAGGGAAAACGTGCCTTCAACGGCCACCTTCGAAGCAGGACACTCATCGTCCCCAAACGAACACACCAGGGAAACAACGGCCTCCCCGTCCACAACGAGGAGCAGGTAACGGCCAAAGCACAAAACAAGATCACCAAAATGGAAACAGCGTCAACGCCGCAACAGCTAACGGCCTGGGAGTGCCCGCATCGGCCAAAAGCACCAAAACACGGGAATTTACTCTCCTTCACTTTGTCTACGTCTCAGCTTAGAGAGTGGGGGACTCTTGATGGAGTATATGGGTCTAAGCCCCAGGACCCACATACTCAGAAGAACAGAAAGCACAAGACACCGAGTGGTGCCCTCGTCGGCCAAGGGACCCCCGTCGGCCGGAAAGGTACCAACTCAGAATATGGTCCTGAAGCCAGGGAACCCGGGTGCCCTCGTCGGCTGCGCCCTCGTCGGCCGTGCCCTCGTCGGCCACGCCCTCGTCGGCCACGAAGACCTCACAGAACCGGATTTTACACTTACTCGTTTGTACAGCCCATTAGTGGCTTTGTATTCGGCCCAGTAGCGGTCCAGTTGTAAATGGGGCTCCCAAGCCCAAGGCTTGGGAGCCCAGCCCGTCTTTTCCCTATAAATACTTCCTCTGGAGGTAGTTATCAGGGTGACAAAATCATTCTATTGAAGCACATTATTGCACTTCTCTCTCTAGCTCTTACTTCTCTCTAGATATACTCTATCATATATACTATCCTTCGTATCGCATTAATTGCAACATTGGAATATATACACAATTCATGTACTTTACTTTGATTACATTTTATTTATTAATGTATATGAATTATTCTTTTTGAAAAATATTGTTAAATTCATCTCATTACTAATTTTATAATCTCATTTTTATTTTACTTTTACGAATACAGAATTAAATGTAATGGCGGTCAAAGTTGTGCGTTGAAAAACGTGAAATGTTGAATATTGCAACTAAAAAGAGACGGATGAAGTATATATTATGTTGATGTCTTAAGAAATAATGACACTAATATTTACCTATGAGTTATCATTAGACAAATATAAGACCATATTTAAAATTGGACAAAAATGTGACCATTTAATTAGGAATTGACTGAATTACCCTAATATAATCCAAGCTTTTAACTTATAGCAGCGTAGTCTTCAACCCATTGCCTCGACGGACAACACGGGAGCCTTTGTCGCCATCCTACTGTCGCGAACCAACCTCGCCGTTGCCGCCGCCGCTGCCTTGCAGTCGTCCGGTCTGCAGGTCTCTTCCTCCACCGGCTCTCTGCTTCAGCTTAGAATGAATGCCACAAAAGCCCTGTAGAACAACTGCTTCAGAGATGGCTGACCAGATAAGAAGGCCTCAGACCATCCACTTGTCCCTTCAATTCCGCCGCTCTAGTTGCTTGGAATTGCACTTCTCCTTCTTTCGATTGATTTCTGGAATAAATTTCTTAGAAATTAGGTTATACTTAAAACTGAAAACTGGAATTAAGAGGTTGGATTGATGGCGGTGCATGAAAGGTTAGAGACGGAGATTGATGTCGATGTAAGAAGACCTAGAAAAGGAGCGACTAGCAAGGAAATGGCATCTTCCGTGTTATTGTTGGGGAAAATTGTTGGGATTTGTGGGAGCTATTAGGCTGGTTGGGCCTTAATTGAGTGGTGGTAGAGGGATGGGATAGTGGAGGGTGAGTGAAGGGGAAGGGGATACAGGCAGGGTGGGGAGGCGGTGGTCGTGGTGTCTGCGGTGGTGGGGCAACAATGTCACTGGACGGACAAGGTTGCAAATTAGGTCACTGTGAGTGGGTTGTTGTACAATTATCTACTCGTATTGGTAACGGTAAGCGGGGCGGGGCGGTCACTCATCGCCAGCGGTGGTCACTGTTGCGGTGGTCACTGTGGTAGTGGTCACTATGTCGGGTCGGGTCATTGTAGTGGAGGTCAATGGAGTAGTAGTAACTTGATGGTCACTCCAGCGGTAGTAATTGGAATTGTTTTTGGTAGTAACTGGAACGGGTGGTCACTGAGTGGTAGTAACTGGAACGGGTGGTCACTGGAGCGGTAATAACTGCAACGAGGTGGTCACTAGAGCGGTAGTAACTGGGGCGATAGTAACTATAGTAATATTTATGTCCATTAGTTCTACTTAGGTAATATTTATGAAATAATCTCTAGTTTTTTTGACCGGGTAGCGGGGGCGCAATTTTTATCTTCAAGTACTAATCTTAAAATTCGGGGTCGGAAGCGGGGGGGACTTGCCCCCCCCGGACCCCCCCCCCCCCCCCCAGGTCCTCCACTGGGCCGTAGTAACTATGAATCTATGATAGTGGTCACTTGAGCGGTACTAACCGGAACGATGACCATTGGAGCTCCGTAACAATACAATTCTGGTTATGCTAGTGCTTGCAATCTCTATATCCAATCTCTACCCTTACCCAACTTTTGATAAAATACGTTGTTGAAACCACCATCGGGAACCGCTACCGGATTTTTTTTTTGGCTTTTTTCATTTTTTCCATGTTTTATACACAGTAAAATTTGGAGTACTCTATCCACTTGGGAGGTAATCCGTCACATGATTCGATCTAAGATCCTTGTACCAAACTTTCAACTACAAGATTAGATGAGCCAATCACGTCAACACTATATACTTGTATTCTCTGTAACATCCTCAAAATTTACACTTTTTAAAATTTGAAAATAAAAGTAATCATATACTACATCCGTTCCCATTTTAACTTCCAAATGGGTTTGACACAAAGTTTAAGATAATGGATATTGTGTGGTGGAGAGTTGTGCAGAGGAGAGAGAAATGTGTAAGAAATGTTGTGAACCACGGATTCTTTACCAAAAAAGGAAAGTGGAAGTTTTAATTGGAACAGACGAAAAAGGAAAGTTGGAAGTTTATTTAGGAACGGAGAGAGTAACTAGTTAGTAATTACTAATTAGTATTTCTCATTGATGTCTAAGTTATTTAAATCACACAAAAATAACGTACGAGTTTAAGTAAATGGACCCAATTTAACCATTCTATGTCATACTAAGATAACTGTTACTACCTATAATTAAGAGAATAATAGGATAAAAATAGTTTCTTAGTACCTAGCTAATTAAGTCAAAGTAGTAAATCAAGTTAGAGTAGTCTAGAAAATTCGTACGCCATATATATTATATACATAAATAAGGGAATATGTGTGGCTGTATCTTTAATTATAAAATAAAGAACAAAAAAACAATAATAAAATAAAGCAAATAAACTTCCTAAAATTGCTACGTGGTTGCAAAAGAGAGTAAGTGAATAACACTTGTAGCTCTATACCTACACTGCAGCCATTAACCTAAAGATTGAAAAGAACAAAAATTGCCTGCTACGTACAAACATGCATGCATAAGAGTACAAATTGAGTATTCATGATAGCAATAAATTAAATAATCAAGTAATAAAACCTAAATACAAAATTAAAGTTGCACTATCCTGATCAAGAGAGGTGTACGTGTATACATATGCATGCTCTTGGGACACTAGGCTTCTATTTACAAAGCAAACAAAATAAAATGGGGACACTACTATGATGATTAGTAAGATATTTGGGACACTCGTACAAGTGCATTAGAAAAGAACAAAACCATGTGATGTATGTATTCCTATATATATGTACGGTAATAATATTTACAAGGGAAAGAAGAGTGAGGATGTTTTTACTTGGACTGTAATTTGCTGGTCTGGTCTGATCTGGTCTGGTCTGGTCTGGTTTCTTTGTATTTTTATAACTATCTAAGTCTGGTCTGGTCTGGTCTGATCTGGTCTGGTCTGGGAGGAATTACAGTCCAAGTAAAAACATCCTGAGTAGCAAATTAATAATATTATCACTAAAATAGAGGAGAATAGAGAGAAAGAGAGAAAAGAGGAAGGCAGCCGTAAGGGAAAAATGAGAAAAGGAAATGATGGGAAGGGAAGACAAATAGGAGAAAGGGTAAGGAAAAAATAAGGAGAAAATTCTAGTCACAAAAGTTAAGGTTTGTGTTCATTCCTTCTTCAATCCTAAATGGATGTTAAATTATATTGTTATTGTTGTAAATTTTATTGTTATATTTGTTTCTGAATTTTACTATTTAACTAAACTCTATAGTTTTACATGTTGATATATTATTTCCCAAGGGATCAGAACATTATGCTTTCAATTAAACCATAGTTCATAGTTGGGAGTGATGGTATAAATTGATAGAATTAAAATATGATTGTGCTGATTTAATTAAAATAGATGTGACACTATTTAAGGAAACAAGAGGGGGCCCTTTTACTTATACTTTCCGTAAATTAAATATTAGTACCACATTTTATGTACCTACTTTTGTGAATTAATAGTTGAGTTAATTATGTGTACCTTGGACAATTATACCCTTATAGCTATTAAAATGTTTTAATTCTTAATAAAATAATAAAAAATAATAAAAATTCGTAAAAAATACTAAAAAATTAAGAAAAACATTTAGATATTAAAAATTTAATTAATTTTTTTTTTCAAAAAATTAAAAAAATTAAAAAAAAATAAAAACTCAAAAAAAAAAATCGCCGCCGCCTCTGCCGCCTCAGCACCACCACCTCCAGCCACCAGGGGAAAAAAATGTCAAGTTCATTACGAATGCCATATTTATGGCAGAAAAAAATGAAAATGTTGGCATTCGAAAAGAGAAATATGCCACTTTTTTGGCATTTTCAGAAAAAAATGGCATTTTTCTGGGAAAATGACATTTTTTCATCGGCCGGAGGTGGTGGTGCTGGGAGGTATTACAGGCGGTGGGAAAGGTATCCATATTTTTTAAATTTTTTTTACGGAGTTTTACTATTTTTTATTAATTTTTTTAAAAATAAAATTATTTTAAAAAAAAGTTTTTGAATTTTTTATTTTATAAAAATGTTATAAATTTTTTAATTATATTTCTACGAATTTTTGAATTTTTTTCGAATTTATTATGAATTAAACATTTATTTATGGCTTTTGACTATTTTTAATTCATATTTAATGGAAGGGTAAGAATGGAATGCAAAAATAGGTATGTTTCCAATAGGACTCATATGGTCCTGTTTTGGAATAAAAATATAGCAAGTCCTATTTTAGGTTTTTGCCATAGTTTTAATCCTATTTGAACTGATTTCTATTAATAGTTTACGAATCAATGGTTCAAATATTGAAAATATTACACGGGAATGTAGTATTATTGTTATTATTATTTGAAATTAGTTTTGATATATAAAGCTAAGTAAATTTGATGATTATTAACGTATAGTAAATATATTCAAAATCCGTAAACGTAGCTTTGTAAATACAGAGTTTATTATTATGTGTAATAAAGTGGATACGAACCTATTACAGATCTATTAAGTTATATTTTAATATTATTATCTACATAAATTAATTCCAATATTATGAACTATAATAAATGAGTTAAATTATATATATTAGAGCTAAAGCAGTGGTTAATACATAAAATACGATGATGATCTTCAAAAATCAAAATGAATGAAAACACAAGTTAAAGTTGTATCTATAAAAGGGTAATGATTGAAGCGTGATACGTAGTATATAATAAGGTCAATGATTAAAGTATATATGTATATTGATACGATGAATGAGAAAAATGTGAAATTTTAAATAGATAAAGAAAATGGAATTTGAAACCTTGTTACTGGATTTGGATAGGTTGGCATGCCAATAGGGATAATTAAAACGGCCGTAGAATTTGATCAATGATTTCGGGTCCGTAGCCACCGAGTGGACAGTACTCAAATCTTGATATTTGATACACGCGCGCTCCTATACGGGCCCGTAGCCACCGAGTGGACAATACCCAAATATGTTCGTTTATGGGTCCGTAGCCACCGAGTGGACAGTACCCAAACGAACATAACCCGACCAGAGCCACCGAGTGGTCCATGCCAAAATAGTTCTCTGATGGTCCGTAGCCACCGAGTGGACAGTACCAAAGATGAGAACATCCCGTTTATCCAGTCCATTAAATTAAGGGTGGAATTCCAGAAAATTAATAAAAGAATAACGGTGTGAAAAAGAAAATAGAGAGATTGACAATGAGCAGACGATGAAAATTGAGCTATTGGAAGTTAAAGTGAGACAATCAGAATGCCGAATGGAATATTGAATTCAGCTATGATATTGCTCGTGTGAACTTGGATTATGATATGAAGATGTGAAAATGAAGGCAGGGAGCATGAAAAGGGGAAAATGTGGAAAATAGAATTTTGAGAAATGAAAGAACGATATGAATATAAAAATGAAAGACGATAGGAGAATGTCATATTACATTCAATTGAAGAATTAGATCTTACTCATGAATTATTTATTCCGAAATAAGCTAATGTTGAAAATGAGGGACAATGGGATAAATTATTGATTAAATAAAGTTATGATATTACGCTTAATATCCTGATAAGAAAGGTATATTTATATCGCTCCATATGTTATAAATAAAATATAATTATGATATGGTATTACACGTTTCAATTAAAGAGTAGAGTTTTAACCAGGATGTTGTATATTTTGAAATACATTAAAATAACTACTTTGAACAAAGTGAAATAAATTGAACTAGTCACTACGAATGAAATGGTATTACACGTTTCAAAATAATTATGTTGATCCATTTCATATCATTTCCGATAAATAAAGTTTAATACACAAATGTTATAAAAGAGTTGTATTACATATTCAATATGGACTAATAGATATTAAGGATTTTATATTGAATGTTGTTTATAAGCTAATACCGAATTGAGTTAGTTATGCTTATAAACTTTTGAGATATCTCGGAGTGGATTTTGTTTATTATTATTAAACGAATTGAAAAGCTATTTGAAATAAAATGTATTGTTTTGATATTTATTAGTCAAACGGGTAAAATTAAGAGATAATTATCTTAGGTGTGACTAAAACTTATTCACTTTCCCAATCTATGACCTAACTAGTTTTTTTACCAAAATAATATTAAAATTCATAATATTTAATTAAAATTCGTAATAAATAAATAAATACATAATTTAGGTGGACAAATATACCCTTTAGATCATATCTATAAATCCCTAAGCTCCTAATCTTTTCTCCAACCCTAGCCTCCATTCTCACACATCCACATATCAACCCGTTTTCTGCCGCATGCCCTCTGCCGCCACCGCTCCATGGCACGCCATCCGCCGCCGCTCCGTGGCCCGCAGCACAACCACCTGCTGCTGTCTCAGGCCGTTCTCTGTAATCTTCGTCTCTTTCTCAATTACGTTCTCCGTCAGATGGAGATGGTGAGATAGAGTAAGGGTCGTGGCTAAGTGGGTCCCCACCCAGAGTTCCGATGGTGAAGAAGCAGCGGAAGAGGTTAGAGAGAGCTTCGGTGGAAGAATCTTGGTGGTCGTCCATGCGGCTGTCGGCAGATGACTCCGTTCACGCCAATAATTTGCGGATTAGGTTGATTGTCTTTGTGAGATTTGAAAGACGTCTTGGTGAAATACTTTGACTTCTAGTAACATTGTATTATTGTATATCATCCAATGATGGGTGTCTTATAATTACGGAGTTCACTGCATTTATTAATAATTAAGATCATACCTATTTTTGTTCACTCTTTTTGTATTTTTTGAAATTAGGGTTTTCAGACATTGAATACGGGCAGTGAACATTGCAATAGATTGTGTTAAATGGACAGTAAACATGGCAATAAATAGTGTTGTATATGAGCAGTAAATGAATGCATTGATGAAAACTGCAGTAACGTAGAGCAGTAATGCCGCCATGAAATGCAATATACTTAATTAGGCGTAAAATAATACAATTATTAAATCTAAAAAAATAAGAATTACAAATAAATTCCTAAAGTGAATGAGAAGAGAATTAATTTTGACGGATGTGCAGTGATTATTATCGGATGTGCAGTGATTATTATCGGATGCGCAGTAATGTCGTGCAATAACGGCAATATAAAGTGCAGTAATTTTAATTGGACGAAATTAGTACAAAATGCACATATGTTAAATAAGGATATTTTTGTCATTCAACATTTAATTATAAATGAGATTTTCTTTTTTTAATTGGATTTTCGGTCATACAAATATCTAAAAACTAAGTTAGTCATATTTAGGGAAACTCAATGAGTTTTAGTCCTATCTTAGGAATTTTCCCTTATTTTAATAATTCGTTCCTAAAGAAGCCAAGGATGTTTTCTAATTGCGCAGGTTTTAGCTTTAGATTTAATACTTTATTTAAAAAATAGTTATTTTCTATTTCAATAGTTACGTTGTTGTTGAAATTAATTGTGTGATTTGGGGTTTATTATTTAGTTAGCTTCTATTCATTGTGCTTTCGAAATTGTCCAGAATCCTAGACATTAATCTTGTGCCTTTTAATTTTCCTTTATTAGGGTGTGTGTTACTGATTTACCATATTAGGGATGATTTCTCCTTGACATTTTAGTTTTACAAATTTAGTGTTAAGTATGACTAGTAATTATTGTTATTTTGTTTTAGTTAATGAATACTATACTACGTAGTAAAAAAATGTTCTTCACTGAATATTGTTAAGTATAACTTTTAATTAAGTGTAAGATTTTATTTGATTTGGACATATTAAACAATAGTAATGTGACACTTTAAAAGAAAAAGATGTTTTTTTGTGATGAATATTATCAAATCATTGGTGACTTGTTTTTAAATAATTGTCTTATTTGTTACAGAGTATGACAAAAAAAGGCGTACTTGATACCATTACAAACGAAATCGTGATGGATCATTTTCAAAAAATGAAAACTCGTCGTGTGCATGTGTAACAACTATGTAACATTTTTCGTCTTTCTAATATTTGACTATTTCATCTTTTAAAGCAAACCAGACCCAAGCATAATATTATATTATTATATATCCACGGGCATAAAGTTATATATCCACGGGCATAATGTCATCCATATTGAGACTTTCCTCAAATAGTACTCCCATTTTCTACTAATACCAGATCATTAAGGCTTCATTCTGTTACCACCACTACTGTTATAATTCTTATTAGTATTAATTAAATCCCCCAACCAGCATGAACCATTTCAACTGGGGTAGACAATTCCACTGTTCCACATAGGCCTATTCCGAAACATGAACAGGACTAGGATCGGAACAAATTTAATGTTCCGAGTTGACCGGGCCGGTAGGAAAGGGGTCTCGGGCTCTCGGCCCTCGGTCCTTGCTCTTTGAGATTAGGATTTAGGACCAGTCTGCCAAAGTAGTCTTTTTCGCATTATAGCCATTAGGAAGCATTTTAAAAGGGGGTCCAATTAAAGGCTGAAAAGGGGTGGGAGGGAGGTGGGGCAGGGAATGGAAGGTTTGGAAATATGTATAAAAAAAATTAAAAAAGAGGGGACCATACCTGGACAGGTGCGGGCCCGAAACCGAAAATCTAGGAGGCCCCGGTTAATTTTTTTTATGACCAGCCGGTCCAGGACCTAAACCAGGTTGGACCAGGACAGTGTCCTTGTCTGATTTAAACTGGTCAAACCAGCAAATAAAACTTGGAGAGATGTCTAGCTTGTGGAGAGTGGAGACGATGATAAACTTACATTGCGTTCTACATATATAAATTTACAATTGGTTCAGACGACAGTATGATACATAAGTTGATGTACATGATACTAATACAACAATCATGGTACACAACTTATGGTTGCCCTTGCTCTAACTTGCAGGCTGCTGTTGTAGCATTTTTTTAAATTTAAGCAAATATAACACCTATCAGATTTGATGTCGTCATAATTGCCCTAACCTGTCCTGCACAATAGAAAACCACACAATATAAAAAATGTCAGCATATAAATGATTTCAAACATGAAAAAGCATTCCCAAAAAAAAGCGTTTCTCTCTCTACATGCCACTAAGGCAATTTTGTAAAAAAAAAATAATGAATGAATCAGTCGGGCATATGGATGGAAGTAGGGTGTGGGCCGCGAGCACCCACCTAGCGGGGATGCTTGGACAGGTCTAGGGGCAGGTTCTTGAGGTGGCATTTTTTCCCACCTAGATATGGGGTAGGTGATGGGATATTACTCTCCTGCCCAATCCCCGTATAAGTATACACGTGTATAATTAAATAAAAAATTATATCATTTTTGAATAGAAATACGGAGTAATATTTACCACCCACATATACATGTGTCTATATATATATGTATGTATGTATGTAGGGGAGTGTTCTCCTAAGATAGGCCTAAAACTAATAATTTTAGGCCTCTTTCCTTTAAGGTGCTTTCGAGTCGCATTTTTTGATGAAATTTTATGAGCATGTTCTCAATGAAGGGTAGACTATGTCTACCAAATTTCAGTTTAAAATTAAATTGACAAGTTAGTTAAATAAATTATTGAAAATTGTGCAATTTTGTATACATATAAAATGCAGTTTTTTTAAATAATTTATTTAAATGACTTCTCATTTGAATTTTAATCTGAAATTTGGTGGAGATAATCTACACTTCATGGAGAATATGGTCACAATTTCATAAAAATATTCGATCCGGAAGCACCTCAAATGAAAGAGGCCTACCTCTGGAGAACATTCTCCCGTGTATATATATGTAAAGTTAATTGTATTGCATGTAATAATATTTTCTTATGCTTTTGTTTCAGTATCCTGACATTATTAATCATTACTACGCAATAGCTATATTAATGGTCATGACTAATGATAGCTACATTTTAATGATTTAAAAAAATTGGCAAACAATTTAAAAAGTTCAAATGGTCACCCATGGAACACCTGGGGAGGTGATGGGGCAGGGACAAGGTCACAAGTAACGAGGGATGGGGCGGAGGAAACTCCTCACCCCAAACCACACCCCACCAACCCTCTTGATGGCAATCCAATGGGTTATGGAAATGATATAACGGATCATGGAGGAAAGTTCATGTCCCGAATTCCTGACAGGAACCGCCGTCCGGAGGGCGGCGTTTGGCCGCCTTCTCGGTGCAATTTTTTGATGAAATTTTTATGACATGTTCTTCATCAAGTCTAGTTTATCCACAAAAAAATCAGCTAAAAACTCAATCGGGAAGGTCGTCAAATGATTTTTACAAGTTAACTGCGCAGTTATCTTGTAAAAATCATTTGACGACCTTCCCGATTGAGTTTTTAGGTGAATTTTTTTATGGAAAAACTAGACTTGATGAAGAACATGCCATAAAAATTTCATCAAAAAACTCCACCGGGAAGTTCCCCAAAAGCCGTCGTCCGGACGGCCGTTCCGGTCAGGAATTCCTGACGGGAACACTACTCACGGATCGTGTGGCCACTTTGACTTATGAATTTGATGAACATATGAATTAAATGATAGTATGATACCCATTTGTTTTTTAGTAGCTTAAATGGTACCCATTTCTTTAAGGATGATTATCAATACTTGCTCCATTCCATCTTCGGCAAATGCCACCAAACTTTTTCATTTCTCTTACTTTTTCTACATAGTCATTTACTTATGGGGTATTTTGAGTTTGCACCCTATTTTATTGTCGAAATTAGACTTTGCACCCCGTTTTTGAAATCTTTAGTGTTTGCACCCCGACCCCGTATGAAAAGACTAAAATGCCCCTCAATTAACAATTTTGTTGGCCTTCAACATAATCCTTATTGAGGGGCATTTTAGTCTTTTCAAACGAGGTTGGGGTGCAAATACTAATGATTTCAAAAACAGGTACAAAGTCTAATTTGGATAATAAAATGGGGTGCAAACTCAAATTATCCCTTTACTTATCTATTTTTCATCTACTCTCATAATGGTTTTATTTTTGGGGAAATTTGACTTTGCACCCCACATTTTGGATGATATTGGACTTTGCACCCCATTATAAAAAAACTTTGATTTTGCACCTCATTTCACTTCAAAATCCTTTTACTTTGCACCCCATTTTGAAATTTTCCTTGACAAATGTTATATAATAGAGTGCAAAGTCAAAGTTTTTTTAAAATGGGGTGCAAAGTACAATATCACCCAAAAAGTGGGATGCAAAGTCAAATTCTCCCTTTATTTTTCTACAATATCCATTATCCCTACCGGTTGCACACTTAAGCTTACTGCTGCAACTATTAAGGAATGGAGTGTGCAGTAGAATGAGATAATGGGTTATATTGTCTAGGTTTCAAAAAAAGTCGTGTTTGGTCAATTTACAACTTTTAAACTTCTCCAAGGTAAAAGATTAGGAATCATAATTCTATTCTTAATTTTATGGAAATCATACACGTAGTATGAAAAATCTATCACCGGTCTTCCCTTGATAAATTCAAATAAAAACAACTCTATTATAATTTCAACTAGACTTTTCTTCCCCAAATGATCTCAGATGACCAACTTGATATTTCATAACCTAGTAAAACATGTAACACCATCATCTACATGTGATCACGCTTGAAAATGGACTTTAGAGAGGGCAAAGTGGAAGGCGCACATTCGTGTGAACGATTGATCCCTTTTCTTTTTTTTCCTGTCTTTTTCTTTTATCGTTTATCTTCTCTTTTTATGTTCTTGCGTTATTTTTATCTTCTAGCTTTTTTATGCTCTTTTATCTTTTATTCTTTTATCTTTCTTATATTCTTATGTTATTGTTATCTTATATTTATTTATCTTTATCTTATTCGTTTTATCCTTTTCTTCTTCTTGTCTGTCTTCTCTTTGGCATCGATATCATGGATCGTTTCATGTTAGCCAACCCCAAAATCTTCTGGGATAAAGGCTTGGATGTTGTTGTATCTACATGTGATCGTGCTTGAACCCACTCTGTCCACCACCATCCGCCATGGTGCAGCCCACAGTTCTCATCACACACATGATATCACCACAATCCAAGATATATTTTCACCTTCAATCGCATATTAAGTGTAAACTTGTATTAAGTTGGATTGGTATTGAAAGAAGCCTCTTTCGCAAACTTGGTAAAACCTCAGGCATGGTTTTATAGAGCATGGTTTTTGATACCCTGGTACAAAGTTATGAGCTCCTATTTCGAGTGAGCAGTATAGTCAAAAGCGCGCCCCTAGGCGTTTAAGTGCACCAGGCGAGGCACTATATAGGTGCAACGCCTAATAACCTTCCAGGCAAGGCTGTTTGGGTCAAGCAAGTGCAAGAAGCAAAGAGGCGCATAAGTGCATGCCTGATTGCCTGGACTGGGAAAGGCTTCTTAGCATATTTTCCTTTTTGAAAATAAGATTTGGGCCTATTTTAAAATTTAAATATACTCGTAATACAAATAAAATATAGCCCATCCAACTAATAGGGCAAAACAACTTAAACCCTGCTAAACCCTTCTCAGTCAGTGTATTAAGAAATCTACACCATGTTTGTTTCTTTGCTTCATCTTGTTGTTCTTTTAATTTCTTTGTTTACTTTCTCTATATTTTCTTTCCTTATTGAAAAGTCTATATCTATATTTTTTATTCTCTTTTTTCTGTCATTTCCTTGTGTTTTATATATTTATCTTTGTTTCTTTTTCTAACTTGTTTTATATTTTAAATTTATGACTATGGTATACACTTCATGGTACAAGGCCGGTGAAACTTCAAGTGTTGCTATGAATGTTGGAACAATGTGCTAATAGGATATGAACTCCACTTTTAATGATGAGAATCCTTGAGAGCTATGACTTGGGAATTGGGCTAGACAAACAACAATAACATCCAAGTCTTATTCCCAAAAGATTTTGGGATCGGCTAACATGAATTGGTCCATGATATCATGTATTCATATTTCGATTCATGTCACGTGATGTGACTAAGTGATACTACTGGCCGTCACGCCTCTACCACAGCACTCTCTCCTTTATCCTAGCTTGGGACAAGCATGATACCAATGATCTCATGGTGGAGTTGGTATTGGGCTAGAATCTAAATAAATTCCAATTTTAGTTTTAATATTTAAAAATTAAGTTGTGGCTTCTGGTTTGGTGTTTTACTTTTGTGAATAATGATTGTTATTGCATTTATTTCAATATGATATTGAGCATAGCATGCTTGATAATAGTAATATAGTATACATGGAAGCCTGTATTTTCACAAATATGAACTCGCTCTAGAAAAAGGGAGAAAGAGCAGACAGAATCCGACAAACGGCCAAGGCAGATGACAATAACCTTTTGCAGAACCTCCCCCCTCCCCGAATTTCCGAAGTAAATCTGAATACATCCACCCGCATGCAGAAAATGTTAAAATCCATTCCCAGACACCCCATCACCTTGCTGCAACAATGGGGCTTCCATGGCACGACGAGGTTTGACGAAGCTAGTAGACATTTCCAGAGATAGAAACGATACCAAACGGAAAGAAAAAAAAGAAAACTGAAAAAGAATAAGAATAAGGCCAATCACAACGCGCCACAGACATTGTTTGCAATTGCGCAATGCCATAGCGCCATATGGCGCGCCTCAGCTATTTCTATGGTCATTGCGTAAAATTGCATTGCATATTGCGTATAGGCTTGAAGCGTACGTTTTTAACGTTAAGGCGTACGCAATAAAACGTAAGCCATGAGGCGTACGTATGGCGTACGATTAACTGTGTGAAGTTTAATTTTTTTTTGGCCCGCTGGGCCCACTTTTTAGTAAAACAGATGCGATTATATGGTTCAGTATATACGCAATAAATAACCTGCTGCTTCTTCCCAGCGTACATTTAACCTTCTCTTTCCAGCACCTTCTTCCTGCTTGGGCGATTATTCAGCCTTCATATGTCGGCCAATCTTCTTGTACAGTTGTACGCTACTGCGTAGTTTTCTATTGTCGGCCAATCTGCTTGATGCTTAGTTTTTGTTTTTATTGAATTAAATACAAAATACAAAGTATTAATGTTAATTTTATGCCTATTAATATTTTATTATTATCCTTTGATTAAGTTGCAACATATCTACTCTATTTGAATGCTTAATTTTTGTTTCTATTCAATTAAATACTAAATATTAAAGTTAATTTTCTGCCTATTAATATTTTATTATTATCCTTCCATTAAGTTTCAACTATCAATATGTTTTTTCAGTTATAATATTGAACGATAACTTCAACTTCGATTTAATATTAATACTAAATTTTCTGTTTATTATTATATTTGCTGATTTATGTTGAATAATGATGTTTGTTTTTATTATATATATATATTTATTTATATTTACGTCTCAGTTATACGCCTCATTGCGCAATGAGGCTTACGCAATATGCAATTCTAAAAATTCGCCACGATTACGCAATACGCAATTTCGAACCTTGGCCACAGATTTAGATTAAATTGGAGTTGCACGTAATTGAATTAAAATGAGAAGAAAAACCACAGGTGGGGATTATTTCTATCATTCTTTCCAATATTTACTTGTTAGTTCAAATAAAATTATCTAATATAACTTTTTGTAATTTTTTACCTTGAATATGTTCATTTGGTTCATGTCATGTAGATTCATGTTAGCCGACCCCAAATTCTTGTGGGATTAAGGCTTGGATGTTGTTGTTGTTGTTGTTTTGAATATGTTCATTTGAGGAAGTATGTCTGTTTTTTCTGGTGATAAAAACCCTTTTGAAACATGACTCTTTTTATGGGAGGGAGTAAAATGTGACTGATAATATGTAAAGTGCTACTGATAGCTGATAATAGGATTGTCTTATAGCTGGGTTGGATGACAACAAAAAAGGAAAAAATCAAGAGTATACAAAGATGAGAGAGTTTGGATGTTGGTCAAACCTGAAGCATCTGCATCAATTTTGGATGTTGCACGAGCAGTTGGCACAGTTTACCCCGGTCACTTAATAAAGACTACAACAATTAATCAAAGAAACATCACAATAAATTCTGCATCTAAAACGTAAACCCCAATAATTGCATGTAACTAAACATGTCATTACCTGAATAGCTTCTGGAGATTTAAAGAAATCTTGTAAAGACATCTCACTATCTTGTTGCTGGGATCCACCATCGCCATGCTGACGAGAACCTTGTGGCAGGAGATGATCAAGCTGTTGTTGCTGTTGTTGTGGTAATGAATGTGAAGTACTCTGCTGTTGTTGTTGAGTATAATTATTGTAATAAATAGGAGGGGGAGGGGGAGGAGCTTGAGAGTGTTGGGGTTGCTGCTGCAACATCATCTGCAACGGCTGCTGCATTTGCATCTGAACGAACGGTCTGAGATGCTGCGATGGAGGGTGACGTGGCATCTGAGGGACCTGTAATGGATGCAACTGACTAATAGAGTGAGAGTTGTCTGCATGCTGATGTGGAGAGGCCGAGTTATTACTACCGTAAGGTCTACTGAACATCAAATGAGGCACTAAAGGAGGGGGTGAGAATGGTGTTTGCGAGGGTCCTGGAGTTGAAAGGTCAGCCTGCTGAGCCTCACTTGTACCTAAGACATTCTGATTATATATGGTACATTGTGAAGTGGAAGGTTTTAACGATGAAAAGGTAGCGCTATTAACTGCAAAAGGAGGCGGTGTTGGTGGAAGTGGTGGGAATGGTCGGGTAGATGAAGAAAGTGATATCCTAGAATAATTGGGATCAGGCAAAAGATTGGAAGTCAGAGAAGCAGAAGTGACAGTCCGCATAGACTTATAGTCTGGTTGAACCTGCAAAAAGTAAAACACATAGCAAAAAGTACTGAGCTGTTTGTGAACAAAGAACAAAAGAGAATGCTTAATTTACATGAAAGCCTGGTGGCATTGAGGTTATACGCCTATACATCTGTGATAGAATTATAAAACCAGTAAAGGGAGAAGAGAGCATATTTTTTTAAGTACAGAACAAAATAAAATCATTTAAGATTCAGTGTAGTATTGGACTATTAGTCAATAATAACTTTACTTTATTGTGCAACATATCCCAAACCCCACTATAAGCAATTGAACTATGTTCGTTGGCCCTATTGAACCCCAGCCCCTAAACTTCTAAGGTCTAACTGCACCTATTGAGCACGATGACAGGCTTAAGCTACAATGAGTTCTTTTTTATCTTATCAGCCTAACCTCTTATTCACACATGGGATCAGGAACCATTTGACTGTCATATATGTATTTATTTATGTAATAAACACCAGACATGAATCGTGTTTTCGTATCAGACTCCCTAGTAAACCTCACAATAAAATGAAGCCTGATTGGGTCTCGGCATGAGTTTTCTGGGGTTTCCAGTATGGAATTCACATGTGGCACCCAAATATCTAACAAAAGATGAGAATGCACTAACAAAAGATCTTGCCACGTTACAAGTAATGCACTAACAAAAGAAATAGATGAGAATTAAAAAAACGGCTCAATGTGGCTTAAATAGGTCTCAAACGTGCTCAAAAGAGCCTGCCACGTTACAAGTAGAGGGGCCCAACATGGCCTACAGGCATAGTTCAAGGGCTTAAAATGTCAATTTTGCCTGATAAGATTGACTTACAATTATAGGTGAGGCAGTTGCCAGAGGCAGCATAGAAGGTAAAGTTGCCTGAAGCAGTAGTGATTTATGACCATTATATTCATGGGGAACCACCGCAGAATTTGGTTTTAGCTCAGTTGCCGAAAATATTTTGGTTGGCGAGGGAGAATCAACAGAAACCTTGCTGGAAGTCTTAACTAAGGAACTCTTAGGTTTCTCAGACTGGTCAGTAAACTTCCTCTCTGAAGAAACACTCTGTTCCCGGCTCAATCCCATCTCAGGACGAGAAACTGAAATCCGTGAAGAGGACTCGCCCTGTGTGTTTTCCACTGTGTTGGACACCACACGAGACGACTGTCTAGTGTCCTCACTCGCTGTCTCTTCAACAATTGAGCGAGGAGTAGAATTATGTTGAAGATGATCATCAGGGTGAGGAAAGGGCAGCTTATCATCATCATCGGGTTCTTGAGACTCCTCTGCATCAAAAACAATATCAATCCCCTGAAGATCATCATCTAGGTCAGGTTTCATCTGGCAAGACATCGGCGATTTCTCCATATCCGGTTTATTATGAACCGGCCTCACTTTCTCTTCAGTGATAGGTGGTGGGACCGTCATGCTATAATGGCGTCCCTTTTCACGGGCAATGAATTCATCTACGTGAATAGATGGCGGTCGTCCGGAAGATCCTGTCCTTGGTAACGTAATAACATTTGAATTTGAGGACCCATCAGCATTTCTTTCCCTCGCAACATAGTCATCGACATGCATGGAGGGAGGTCTGCTGGTGTTAGGCTTTCGCTGCCGAAAGGTGTCACGTCGGGAGGGACCGGAAATGACGGCAGGTGGTACAGACACCCGTGGCAGTGGTGGTGCAATCTCAGCAACTGAGAAAGAAGGGTCACCCCTGCCACGCCTATTTGATCCCAGCTCCATTGAAGAGCCTCTCCTTTTACTCGCAAGACCAATTTGTGTCAACCTTTCGCGTAAATTTTCAGGACACTCCCACAAGAAATTGTCTCCAAGTTCATCCATGAAGCTATCACCCTTAATCCTTTCAGCACTTCTATCTACTAGTCTATGAATCTTAGAAGAAATTGTAGGAGGTTCAATTGGGGAAATGGAGAGGAAGCTGGCAATTTCATCTGGCTTAACTGCGCTAGAAGAAGGCTCATGCAACAAAAGCATTAGTAACTTTGCTGATTCCTTGACCTGCAGTTACATTATAAAATCATCCCATCAAACATTTTTACCAGGAAAAGAAAAAAATGTTCAATAATTTTGTCCCAAAAAAAAGTTTTATATCTTATGGTGCATGACATAATTTCTATCCACTTATGTTCAACAAAAGTATTCTATATATGGCTTAAAAATGTTCAACAAAAAGTTCTATATCTTATGGTGCATCATCATCAACCGAAAAAACCGCACGAGTCTCGAGAACTCACAATCTTGAGGATTCTAGGGTTCAAATCTAAACAAGAAGGTTGTTCATGGGTGTACCACAATAAGATACTTAATGTTCGTAACAATTTTCATTTAGTGTTCGCAGGATAAGTGGCAAGAAAGTGAGAAACATGCACCAAGAGTGAAAAATAAGAAAGTCGGAGAACAAAAGTGAGGGTGGAGTATTAGTCAAACAGACACATTAAAACAAAGAAAGAAATAAAGAAAAATGAAGTAAAGATGCAAGGAGAGAAGCGAAGCATACATGGTCCAGATAGGCCAAGTCCCAACCCACCGATTTCATATAATCATCGCCGATTGATCCAAATAAACTGGTAAAGTTGTCTAAAGATTTCATGCTCTCTTCAAAAACATCAGGAGGACCACTGTCTTCATCCTTAAAACCAAAAAGATACCTGATTGCAATACCCCTCTCCAAGCTCGCACTGAAGAAGCAATACTTAAACCAGGTCAATGCAAGCAAACTATCAAACTAATCATGTCGCAATTTATGGAGTAAAATCAGTAAACTATAACAAAAGAAGAAAGAGCTCACAAAGAAAATAACAGAAAATGCAAAGATGAAGACATACCTGTCTGCATCCATGAAAAAGTGCAGAGAAGCCAAAGATAATGTCCCAATAGCTTCAACAGCATATACCAGAGGAATATTCTGTGAAGCAATTGAATTTAACAAAAAACGCCAGCAATATGCCAAAGGAGGATAATCCTTCCAGTCAAATTTCTTCATGATGTAATGGACATCTCCGGACCATCTCTCAGTTTCATAATCTTCATCAATGGACTGAATATGCAGAAAAATAGAATGCAAAGAATTTTTTCCCTGCGCTGAACAACCCATTTCCTTAAAGGCTGAAAGGCAGGTGAGCAATTCTGTTTCCACTGGCAGGATCTAGACACAGTAGCAACACAAAAGAACAATTTTCCGTTTAGGTAAAATGCAAAAGAGCACATACTCACATGTTCCAATATGGCAATATGTCATAGGATCAGTACGCACAGTAAAATTTAAATATATGAAAAAAACGTACTTTGAAGAATGTGAAAAGTTGTGCAAGGATCAAGGTACATTCCTCATCTGTGAAAGCTTCAGGGATGTGTCTGAAAACCAACAATTTACAAAATCAAATCATAGGCTGAGAAAAATCATTGTTGATAATCCATAAACAGCTGCTAACCTCTCAGGCAGTGACTTGTTGTGTCTATTTTTTCCAGGATCAGATATTAGTGAGATTGACTTAAAAGCTGGTGTGCACCAACTCAATATTGACGCCAACTTTCCGGTAACATTTCTGTTCTGTAGGAACACTTGGTGGTCTATGTTGGCAACATCTAAACACTTCTGAAGCACTTTACTTAGCATATCAGCAGCACCAGCCTTCAAAATAATTTTCTGATGAATGAAGAAAGCAAGAAATAAAAACAATTTGTCATTTTTAATAGATGAGGTGACACAAGGACAATACGAAATTAGGCACAATGTGCACCTTAGCATGTGGATGCTCTAACAGAAGAGAGATGAAAAGCAGCATGTGGTGCACCTGGAAAAAACAAACAATGCAAGGATAGAGGAAAAAGAATATGACAAAGAGTAAAGAGGGCAAATAATCAAGAAGAAAATGTTTTACAAAACGGAAACCATTATAAAGAAACAGACGTGTATTAGGTGGAAAGAAAAGGAACATGAAATGCCCGAATGTATCCCCCAGCAAGGCAGCCTAGTACTGCCTGATGCACACTAATTAGTAGTGCATAATTACATGTTTTTATGTTTGATTTATGTTAATTGTTTGACGTTTTATTTAGTTTGTAAACATTTATGTGATTTCAAGTTGTAATTGTATTTTAGTCTATTTTTGTCAGTTGTAAAGTTTAGTTAGGATTTCTGGTTTGGAAAGGAAGACTTTGAAGTGAAGAAAAAGAAGATTTGGCTGCCCAGGAGCAAATACCCGACCGGGTATAATACTTGACCCGGTCGGGTAAGAAGTGAAAAACGAAAATGCAAAGAAAGTGCATGGCCCGGTCAGGCCCACTACCTCACCCGGTCGGGTGAGAAGTGACCGGGGACAACCCGGTGTGCAAAGATCACCCGAACGTGAAGAAAATCCAATTTTTGCACTCACCCGGTCGGGTCCCCTACCCCACCCGGTCGGGTCTGACTTGACCCGGACACTTTAACATGCTGAAGATCGCCAGAACGTGGAGGATATTTGATTTTGACATGCACCCGGTCGGGTGAGTACTTGACCCGGTCGGGTACCCGGCCAAAGGTGTTGAAAAACACCTATAAATAGCACTCTTTTTCTCCTCTAAAAACAATCCCTTCTTCCATACTCTTTAGCTCAGTTTAGAATAGCATTTCTTTATATTTTTCTAGCTATGTTTAGTCTCCAAATGAGGAGCTAAACTTCCATTCTTGGTGTTGCTCTTGAAGTTTGTTGATTATTAAAGTTGTGAGTTATTTTCTTAACTTCTTTCCTTGAATATTAATTAATAGTTCTTTCCTTAATATCATCTCTATATTAATGTTGGGGAGTGTTGCTAAGATGACAATTAGTTAACATCTCGACATTAGTTAGAATGGTATTTTCTTCCTCTATATTAATATTGAGGAGTGTTGCTAAGATGACAATTAGTTAACATCTTGATATTAATTATAGTAAGATTCATCTTCTTTAATAATATTCTTCCTTGAATATTAATTAATTCCTACTCTTATTTCATATTAATATTTTGAACATTACTTAAAGGATCAACTAGTTTTGTTTCATATGTTAATTATTACTAGAAACGATCAACGAACCGATGGTTAATCGTTGATGGTTTCACAAGTAAGTAACTTCGGTTTATTAATGCACGGTCGTGGTTAATAAACTTAAGAGGGATTAATTTTGTTGGTTAAACTGAAACCGCTTGTGTTGAGGTTATCAATCTCAATTGATTTCATCAAGGAGTTAGAAAGATTAAATGCTACTATTAAATCGGTATAAGGCGTTGTTCTATATTTGATTAATAGTAAGGGTTATTAATGAACGGTCGTTGTTAATGACTACCCTCGATGAAGTGGATATACTCCCCGATTGAGTATTCGAGAGGGAATAAGTTATAGATATGACAATGATCGACTAAAATATATCAACAAGTGGAAAGTAGCAATGCCAAGTCCTTTTTATCTTTGAATTAAACACATATAGGTTGTTCATCTTAGTTCTTAATTGAATTAAATCACTCAATCTAAATCCCCCCTTTTTATTTACTAAGTATCATAGAAAGAGAAATATTCCTTTCCCTGTGGATACGAACTCTACTACGCTATACTACGTATAAGTGTTTAGTATTGAATTTATTTTGACGCACCGTGACAAAGTGCTCGTCACTGCCCAAATCTAAAAGAGTCCTCAACTATACTAATCTCTCAATACTCTTTGCTAAATGAAGCCTTATTCATAATCTGAATAAGCCTTATTAAATAAGCCTTATTCAATTTCAATCTCAGTCTTCAACTGTAATTATGAATTCCTTCTTAATAGCAGTCATGAAAGAAAAATTCATGCAATAAAGAAGTTCAGTGTTGTTACCAAATTTAAGAATCTTGACAATGTTTTTGGCCCTATTTCAGATTACCGGTTGAGTAGAATCAGTGTGGATCCGGACCCTACTATTCAGATTGCTGGAATTGATATCTCCAAGAGGGAACAACTCATGAATTTATCTTTAAAGCCCAAAAGGGTTAAAGGAAGGGAAGCTGAAGTAAATGTTCAACCTTGTACAGTTAAAGAGAAAGCTGAAGCTAACAAAAAGAAGGAAGGGAAATCTAGCATACTTGATGCTTTTTTCAGGCTTGTGGAACTGGAAAGAGGGAGGATCAGTATTGATGATGGTGATGTTTCAAGGTTAGGATTGAGGGACTTCCATAAGGTTGTTGGTATTATACCACAGTTGCTTATTATGTTCTCAAGCAGTGTTGGATTCATCCTTGATCCATTCAATGAACACAAGGCTGCTGATCTGTGGGTGGTTTTAGAGAGGGCACATATCAAAGAAATGATCAGGATGAGCTCTTTGGGTCTGGATACTGAGGATTTTCTTCAAGATAAAGTTCTGTATGATCTTTTAAGTGAGAAGCCTAATTTAAGGGAGGGGTTGAAGGCGGAAGGGCATGCAACACTAAGGGCGGCCAAGGGCCTTCAACCTATGGGACTGACAGTGAAACTGGCTCCAGGAGTTTGGATTGTCATGCTCAACTGTTTGGATGGACAGTCAGATTTTCAAATCTTTGGGATGGATATCGTTTCAGCATTGGTTGATCATTCCAACAATAAACAGTACTTTGAGACCATAATTCAGGATTTCATACAAAACTGTTATCATCAAGGTGTTCTATTCATTGGAGATGCAGATTGTTATGGTCGGAGTACTAAACGAGATTCTGTGCATGCAGCAGCTATTGGTCACATGGTGGATGATGGTGGTTTGTTATTACTAAAGATTCTTACTGATGAGGTTGGTGAAGAAGGATTATGCATATGGAGTTGGCCTGGTGGCAATGTGCCAAGTTCTTTGTTACCTTCCTTGGTTGCTGCTGTGAAGACTGAGACTTACAGTCCCGAAGCTGACTTTGTATTCTCAATTGGAGATTCTGTAAGAGATCAGATATGGGGCAGTGAAGGAGATAACGAAATTGGCCAAAAGGATCACTATGTTGACAAAGAGATTGAGTGGATACCAAAACGAAGAAAACTATCCGAGCTGAAGTACTGGGAAGGCAGAGGAGCAAGGATAAAACGTACTGGCATGGCTATTTCTTACTCAGATACTTCCCACCTTGAGGACAAGGTGGTTGTCAAAGGGGGGAGTAATGATAGAGACCTAGACAGTACTAGTAACAAGAATAATATTAGTCTTTTTATATTGTAGAACAAAAGGGGTTTAGGCCCTGAATTTAATAGTTTTGGGCTAGCCCAAATGGAAAAGAATAAATAGGTGTTGGGGGAGTAGAATAGGGGCAGGCAGAACTTGGATCTGAACTGGGACTTGGGAGAGACCGAGGGCACTCTCGAATTTGCCTTCAACTGTATCGTTTCTTTTCACTTCTTCAATTTCAGTGTTCAATTTCAACAATTCATCGCCATATTTTCCTGTACTTATCATAATCTTTCACAATATTTAATAAGATAAGAATACATTTGTAATAAATCAATAATTCTGATAGCAATCCCTAAACTTGTGCTGATTGAAATCTTGATTATTGCTTATTTATTTCTCTTATTGATATCCGATTCTCCTCTGATTTTGCAGGTCAAGATATGTATCATTGCCGCCCACTAGAAAACGGACTTGTCCTCGAGGCTGGAGATTTGCCTCTCTTTCTTGTTCTTTTTTGAGTTTTTTCCCATAAAAGATCAAATAAAGGATGGATTCTGGTCGAACCCACAACACCCAAGCCTTAGCCCCAAAAGAATTTGGGGTGAGCAATTTTGACAGATCCTGCTGCAAGAAAAATGTTGAAGGGTACTCGTCTACCATTGGAGTGTATTTTGGGGAAAGATATGCATAAAATAATGTATGTTTTGTGTTAATCTTTCTCTGTTTTAAATATTTCTCCTTTTTTACTCTTTTCCTTTGCTAGGATCACCCACATGTCTTTTTCTTCATTTTCTTGGTGTGCTCTCATTCTTTTTCAGCCAAACTTTATTCGTCATGCCCTTCCCTATGTGCTTCATCATTGGTTTTGAATATGTTTTTCCTTGTTTACTGCCCACTTTCCTTTGCAAGATTGGTGGCATTGTCTTTATCCAATACATGATATTCTGGACCAAGCATCTCTGTGCTGATTAGGCTTCCTTCTACAAATGGAACGTTGATGTCTTGACAATCAACATATTGGGATTTGTTGGTTTTCTTTATTGAACACCGCTATGAGCTTTGTCAAAGATTCTCACATTTCCCATTTCGCGTTCTAATTAGCTGCCCAACTCTAAAAGAGTCCTCAATCATGCTAATCTCTCAATATCCAACTCTATGTTATCTAATCTGTGAGTACTAGCCGAGTACTCCCAACTCGGGGTAGGGACTTGCCGATTAGTACTCCGAGTCGCACTGTCTCATTTTTTCGAGTAACTCGCCGAGTACTCGGCGATTTTCACTACTCCGTGACAAGGTTGACTCGCCGAATTACTCGGTAGCCAATAAAATTGATTTTGGGGGGTTAAATCTGACCGTTTTAAACTAAATCTGACCATCTTAATCTAATTAGTAGGTATTTCAAAATAGAAAAATTAATATTACAAATTCAGTCTAGGTTTGTGGGCATGGAGGATGGAGAAGAAGATGGTGACCCTTTACCCAATGAAGATTAGCTTTGATCTTTAGGACAAAAATTCAGAATAAAGTAGTATTATTAGGTCAATGATCTTCTTGGAAGTTAGAATGTTTATGATTGTTGGGATTTGTTGCTCCTTCATTATTAGGATTATTATAATTGTATTCATATTGTAAAATTATAAGACTAATTTATTACTAGAAGTTTGGGGCATTTATGTTTTTAAGTTTAACTAAAACAGAGCCGAGTAATCAGTCCTAATCGTGACTCGGCCGTTGACCGAGTTACTACGTGATAGCGATTTAACTACTTAATTCCCACTTGCTAAAGGAATCCTTAATTATAATCTTTCAAAATATTTAAATACGGTAAGAAATATTATTCTAAAAAATCAAGGGAAAAGCACAGAAAAAATACTTGTGGTTGGGCCCATTTTCAGATAGGGTCATGACCTCCAAAGATTGTCTAGTGGTTGTCTATTTGAGGCGCACCTTCCGGTATTTTTCTTTTAATTTTTCGGGCACTTTTGAAAATCGGAGTTATTATTAACCATCTTTCTTAGGCGTTTTTAACGGCGTGACCCTCTTGTGATAACGAAATTCAAACACATGAACCACTTTGATAAAAAATGAAACACATGACCCTATGAAGCGCCTTATTTTGTTGTTTCTTTAAAAAAGTTAAAAATAGTGACGCACTAATCTTTTTTTTTTTTGCTTTAAAAGAAGTTAAAAGTAGTGTTTTTAAGTTGTGGTTCTGCTTAACTTTAACCACTCTAGAACTACATGTGGCGAGCAGGTGAGGGTGCTTAAAGCTGTTTTTCACTTTTTCTGTAACAGTTTACCCTATGAATACACCTAAAACTACTTCCTTACTAAGCACTCCAACTATTACTTTTTAAAAATCACTTTCATTTTCAAACACTACCAATATTTACTATTAATCGCTTTTTAAATATTCTTTAAAAAATTACTTTTCGAAAGCACAAGTAAATACAAACGATTCTACTATGATTGGATTCTTGATTGCTCATTTATTTCCCGTATTGATACCCAATTCTACTATGATTTATCAGGTCAAGATCCATATCATTTATAAATGTACTACCTCCATCCCGAAAAGGTTCAACCTATTGACTTTTCTTGATCAATGATGGTGAACTTTGGACTGATTTTAATTATTATATTTGTCTAGAATTTATAAATTTGATGCTTTTTATGAATATATTTTGAATAATGAACATTTTGATATAATTTTTATACTCTAAATAATTTCGTATTAAAAAATATCATTAGTCAAAGTTGATTGTAATTGACCAAGAAAAGGCAATTTGGCGAACCTTTTCGGGACGGATGGAGTATAAAACAATGAAAAACTCTTCAACAAGGGTAAAACTAAGCAAATCGCAGTATGAAATCAGGAAAAAACATATATGTTACCTTGTAGGCATCTACTTCTGACAGTGATGAAGTTTCAGAAAGATGATCATGAACCTTCAATACTATAGGTCGTACTAGCACTGCCCCATAATCAGCATTTAAGTTTGTGATGCGAGTGATGAAGACTCGCAACAAGTCTTGAACTACGATCAATGTCTGAATCCATGATTAAACCATCAGACTAAATGAAGGCATTATATGATGAATGTAAAGATCCAAAGAATCCATGTACTTCCCAATGCTTAGAATCCTATATACTGAGGCTTGAAACAAAACATGAATGTGATCAACCACATGCTCTATTGGTGGGATTTGACTTTGCACCCTGTTTTACGGGCTAAATTGGGCTTTTCACCCGTCTAAAAGGCAATTAATGAGTCCCCCATCAGTTCAAAAGCCTATTAAGGAATGGGTGATAGAGAGCAGGGAGATCAAGGGGCCGGAACAGGCTTGGACCCACCTCCATGGGCTGGTTGTGGGCTGGGATTATAGTTTTATTTATTACTATAAAGTTTATGTTATGTTTTCTAGTTTGGGAATTTGGGCCTATTAGTAGTAGTGTATTTAGTAGAGTAATTTAGGCTTAATTAAGGTTTAATTAATTTGGGCTCGAGTAGGGTTTCTGTTGAGTCTCTTACTAAAAGGCTATTTATACCCCCATTGTTAAGCTTCATTCTTGCTTATCTATGAATAAAATTGGAGTTTAGCCTTTTGGCTTGGGCACCGATTTCTATCGTTGATTATCTGGGCAACGGATTTATTCCGTTGATTTTTATTTTTCTGTTTTCATCAATGGGGTACAAGGTCCAATTCCCCTATTTCATACTACGTATTAATTTATTCACTTTTAAACTTGCCTTTGATAGTCTTCTTTAAAGCAACCAACATGTGCCTAATTGTTTAAAAAGCACTCCATACAATTACATATCAATTTATCATGCCATTAAAAGAATCTAGACAAAACAATGAAGCAATTTTAGCTAGAGAAAGTGTGTGTGCGTGTGAAAGACAAAGGGAAATATATAATCAAACAACCTATTACAAAAACACCAAGGCTAAATTAACCATAATGACCAAGAATCACGTACACTGATACTGGAATGCAGAATGATCTGAGAGACTTTGCCAAGTTGTGGTGTCAATTGGGCAAGCAGTTTCTCACTGTGTCCAGGCTGTAAATACCAATTAACTTTCTCTTCCTTCTTAGGCCCTAACAGTGTCCTTACAGCCACTGTTCTATGAGTAGCCAACATAGGCATCCCATCTTTCCAAAGCCAGGAACATTCATCTGGAAACAAATCATTCTTGAAACAAGATAGCAGAACAAACTGTAAGATTACATACACGGTCTGCTAAAAAATTTAGATCACTCCAAGTTTTACTGATTCTAGAAGAACACACGACGCAAGAAATTCACATACCAGAAGGAACAGAAGGCTACAGGTTTCCTTTGGACCAAGTGCTACAACTGAAGTTGCATTAAGATTGTCAAGGAGGTAATGAAAAAGCCCAGGAGTCCATCCATAAATGGACCAGCAGGCTAATGCTGACACTAGAAGATGAGAAACAGTTCCAAGACTAAGGGCCATTTTAGGACATGAGTAAGATAGATCTGATCCGCAGGCAGCTAGCTTTGGACTGCAGATAATAAATTCAATGAACCAATATTTTCTCACCTGAATATGCATAAACAGATGTATCTAAAAGAAAGAGGAAATGGAAGATTGCTGATTATGGGAGGAAATCCTAAGATGCCTTCATTACCTCACTTCTCTATGCAACTGTACAAGAGAACTTATCAGTTTTGTGTTTCTGTGCTGCTCTTTTGCTTCCTATAAGTGGAAAAATAAGAAGAGGACCAGCTTAGAAAACTGCTAGAAGGCTGAACAAAGAATAAAGTGAAACATATTGTATAATTATCTTCTTTCGTTCTTTGAAGGGCACTTTCTTAGATGTTCATATGAGTGCAGCATCCTGATAATATTTTGAAGTAATAGATAATCAAGGCCTAAATCCTTTTAAATAAAACTGTAAATACTGAGGCATAAGGTTGAAAAAGTGATCGCTCTAGTGGAAAAACATGTTATAATTGCATTGAATTTCTACTTTGAGGGTATAGGCAGATAGGAATAGGTGAGATGTCAACTATGTGTAGGCTAAGTACAAGCAAAAAAATCATTTCTGCAACGGAAAGGTCAATGCAAACCTGTAACTTCTGTAAAAGATTGATCAGCAGCACCATAGAAGGAATGAGAAGATCTAATAGGCTCTGTTCACGATTACGCTCAAGCAATATGTCCGAAGTCGAATTGCATTCTGTACCCTCATCAACTAGGTAATCTGCTCATCATAGAAACCATACTACGGCATAAGCAAAAATGTTTCATAAGAGAAATATATATATGCATCAAAAAATATAATTGTATTTCAGGTCCAAGAAGGCCTATAAGAGATTTTAAAAATGACGTGGTTTTAGAAGCCCAAATAGATGAGTAGAGTAAAGAAAAATTACTTGGACTAAGAAAAGAAAAACATGATTGCTCAAATTTGTTATCATTGAGAAGTCGGCTTATGGGAATGGAACTACATGAAAGCAAATATTACTCATATATTGCATTTTCAGCATACAGCTAGCACAATTTGTAAGTTGCATTTAGTAAACAAAGATACCTACCATAGACATTAGATGATCTCTCAAGCAAGAGTCTACAGTTTATCAAAACTGCATGTACAACCATCACAGCTCCCTCATCATAAAGTGCAGCAGCAACGGTCTTTAACAAAGAATTCAAGGCTAGTATAAGTTTACTCAAAGTATCAGATGTGTGTGTGAACAAAACATGTATCAAAACCTATACCGGATTATCTGAAAGGAATGCCAAAATTCGGAATGCAGTTGTCAACTGAACAATGGAAGAGTCACGAAGAATAACCCCAGGAAAATCTTTTTCAATGATGTGTTTCCCAAGAATACTGTCAATCACATTACTCTCAAAAGTACTAGAAGAATCGCCAATGAAATTATCAATGTCCATCAAATCAGATGCTAGAACACTTGTTGAGGCCATATGAGCATCTCCTCCAGAAGCCAACACAGCAGTGTACCGTAGAAGACCAATAGCACCACTTCTGTGATAAACTACGCCAGCATCAATCCAGTCCAGCAGTCGGGCTGGAGCATCTTTTTTGTTAGAGCCAGCGGAGGAAGAAAGTAGGAGTCTATGCAGCTCCTTCACATGTTCAATCCAAGATGACAGAGAGGATGGAGTCGAATCAGAAACAATAATTTCAAAAATTTCAGCCACAGAGTGAAAGATTGCATGATTTAACGGTGAGGCAGCTGCAAGTTGAAAATTTTGGCAGCATAGTTATCATAGGAAAATTGAAATAGAACTCCATAACTGATTTCAAGCACTGGTAGGAAATGTGTACTGAAAGCATATCATATACATCTCATAGCAAAAAGAAATATAGATCTCAGTACCAGCATTTAAGGAGCTCGGATCCAAATCCTTTGCACAGTGCAATGTTGCTATTAATGCTGCAACAGCCTATAGAAGTTTAACATAGTCAATAAGAAAGATCTTTTAATTGTCCATAGGAACTGAGGTACAGGGAGACACGGGGGGGGGGGGGGGGGGGGGGGGGCTGACTGCATATGACAGGGAGGGGAGTTTGAAATTATCTTTATTTCTTATGAAAGAGAAGGCCCCAAATGATAAATGATAAAAAATTCCCCATGGCACAATGAAAAGTGCAGCCTCATTCACTTCCTAACAAATTTAAAAAGGGAAAAGGGGTTGAATTACCTCAGGAAAATGCACCACGGTCAGCAAAGCCTCAATCCCGCCATCAGAGCTGTAAGGGATATTAAAAATAAGTTTTCAAGCAACCAAAACTATCTTTATACGGAGTCTGTTTGCATAGCTAAGAGTGTTCCTAATTGCTTAAATGCACTTGCAATCCAAGTATACAAAGTTTGCTCAGTTATTTTACTTCTCTAGTTGTTTAGAATCTACACTAACAAGGAAGCCATGTATATATGTGGTAGCGGAAAACATGAGTGGTGTACTGCCATACTCTGAATATGAACATTACAAACATACAATGCAAGATAGATGATTTTCCTAGAGTTTCACATTCTACATTTCTGAACTATACATGTTTTTGCACGTTCTATTTTATTTAATTTGATACAAGGCAATAAAAATCACAAACTCAACAGCTCAACTATTCTTACCGGGAAAGACCACAAAGCTTCCATAGGATCCATAAGAAATCCTCGGAGTGTAGATTCGATGTAACTAAAAGGTCAACAGCATTAACCTGCATAGCTTTCAAGGGAAGATGCAGCTAGTTAAATTGTTAAAAGGGAAATACAAGTACAAAATAACAATATAAAAAATGTTGTAGAAGGGTCCGTGCAAGGGAAATATGATTTCTTCTCTGATGCATGTTACAGCCAAAGTATGAAAGAAAAAAGAAAAAATGATAATAAATGAAATAAAAGAATCAACAAGAATATGGCTGACCGCCTTCAAGTGCATCTCCATTATCATTGCAATTTTGTGTGGGTGGAAAAAGAAACCCTTGGAAATCAAGGCAGAGGCATAGCGAAGAGAAACAGGCTCTTCCTTCTTCCATTTATCGGTACCCCTCAAGGCGTGAATAAATGTGGTAGACTGCTCAGGATTACAAGCAAGGAAAACTAGCCCTGTAAACAGAGGGAGACATTACATTTTTAAACAGAATACTGTAACTCAGTTTTGGGCCAAGAGGGAGAGAGAGAAAAACCTGAACGACAGGAGAGAAGTGTGAGAACTATGGCCTCTAAATATGACACAATATCCACAAAATAATCCAGCATGCCACCTTTAACACATCGTAGAGCAGAATATGATAACAATGCAGCAGACAAAGGAAGGAAACCTTTCTCCTGCTTAAACAAAAAAATGGAACACGGTATAATCAAGGAATGAGAATGGCGACCCAATACTAACATGAAGCTGATAAAAAACAGCACAACCAGATATCAAAAAGTACAACACTCCTAATACAGACAAGCACTGATGCCAGAATTTAATTCTATAGAACAATGCATTTCAACATTCGCCATTTCACTGCAAATAATAAGAGTTTAATAATCAACGTGAAATTTGGTAGAAGAATAGCCCATAAGATGAAAACTTGTTCAAAAATAGACAGAGAACGCTGGTGCATGAAAGCTATCAACCTAGAAGAACATCGGAAGCCCACTCTTCCCATCCTCATTTTTTCTCCATTTATCTATTTCTTTTATATAATTATTAAACAGTTTACCATGTAAAACTGCTGAAATGCATCCTGACATTCCAGTTAGCAAACAAGTGCAACTGACTGCCATATTTAAGCTTTTTCCCTCAAGACCTTGAAGTTTGAAAAATGCATGGCTAGCCATAGATGTATTATGTATCCCTTACAGTCCCGTAACACTAACCAACATTATCCCTATCTTTCCACCTTTGAGAGAGTCAAAATATGGATAGTCCAATGCAAAACCGCAAACAAATAGATGAAGATAAATGGAGTAAACTAGATTAATGGTGCTCTATTTGGTAAAGCTTAAATCAAATTTATAGTATAATTAGCTTATAGGTCCTGTTTCATAAAATAAGTAGGAGCTAATGAAACCTTATTTCAAATACTATCCGTTCTTTAATTCTTGCAACACTTTGACTTTCACGTTTGCCAATGCACAACTTTGACTGTAATTATATTTAATTATGTATTAGTAAACATTACAAAAAGTTGATATTTTGGAAATTCACATTGATAGGAATTCAATAACATTTTATACGAAATAATTTGATTATGTATATTAGTAGAAAATCGTGGTCAAAGTAAGGTCTGTGAATAGTGCAAAAGTCACAATGTTGCAAGAATTAAAGAACGGAGGAAATATTAATTTGTATTTCAAAACAAAAAAACGGTGTGCTAATTATTTGTTTCAATTAATAATCCTATTATTTTACATAAATAATACTTATATCTATCTCATTAAATAGTAATCAGTTTTTGTCTATACTCCCTTATTTGTCTATACTCAATATGTAATTTCAACAAACACTTGGCGTATATTGATAGCTTTTGGCTTCCAGCTCAGCATTTATCACCTTTCATCTTCTTTCAGCTTTTTTGGATTGTCTGTCAAACATAGCCTAAAGATTAACCATTAATGTACCTTCAAAAGAGAAAGCAAATGCATGTCAACATCCTTGCTAGGGTGACAACAATTGGACAGCAAAATCAAGCCACTTGTAGATTCATACGAGAACTGTCCAGCATCACCAAGAAGCAAAGATTTACTTGCACAGGCAACGGGAGAAGGATCTTCAATGGGGCCACAGGAATTTAATAATTTCTGCAATAGTACTTGTGTTAGCAAATTGAAAATGTGATGTAATTAGTTCATAAAAATTCACTTGGGTAAATAGTTGAAGAACCAAAAGATGATATGTGACCGACTGTTGTGAGCGTCGTTGGGCTCTCATTTTAACTCTAGGGAAGGGGAAGGGAGAGGAGGAAGAACAAATTATGCCCAAGGAATGATTAGTCAGGGTCCGACCTTGTAAAGATACAAGAGCTAATTCCACAAAGATAGTTTATTAATCGATATGGAAGACCCTTATATAGTTATATTATAGAAAGATTAGAAACCCTAATTATTAATCTAAAAAGCTAATAAGAAGCTAACTAAAACCAAACAAGGGATAACAATAATAAAATGAAAGGGAAACTAATACTAATGCTAGTTTTGATTATAATTAGGGTGTCTCTAGTACTAATACTAACTTTATTCACTGCACCTCCAACAGGGAAATTCGGCATTTGCAAGTGCAGTGAAGGACATTAATAATAATATAAATTCCCATTAATAATACTCATGATGATGATGGTTCCTTTTATAATACTTTCCAACGCTGTTTTGTGCAGCCCTCACATGAGGCAAGCTCACATCAGTGGCTCAGATCAGGAAACTTTTCCAATATGTTCACAAAAGTCAATAGAAACTTCTAACAAAAGAGCTTCAATAAGTACTTCAAGGGCCAAAAGATCATTATTACGGAGCACTTGGATATGAAAGATCCTCAGCTATAAAAATCATAAATGTCAATAGAAACATCTAACCAGGATCCTTTTTAGTTGGAGTTTAGCATTGGCAAGCATGGACACTGTGTTACCCTGAGCCGAACTTTCCACAGAAAAGTGACCTTCCAGTATAGATAAAACTGCATGCTGTTGTTTTAGGGAGAGTGGTAAAGAGGGATAACCAAAGAGGGTGAGACTTACAATAGCAATTCAGACTAAACATAATTTGAAATTTTTAGAAGCATGAACCTCATATCGGGAAGCTACTTCATAGAAGCGCATACGATGAAGTATATAAGTCGACAGCAAAGCAACATCATGCCGCTGACACTTCATTAATAACTTCAATATGTTATTATATCCATCACTGATACCAGAAGGGATACTCTCATCTTTACGGGGCCACCAGCTGAGGAAACCTTCACAGCCAACTGAATGTTGAGTAGCTCTCTCAATGACTCCAAGAAGCATTAGCTTTAGAGCAGTTGAATTATGCACGTAAGCATATCCAAGTTGCTCCATTCCACCATAGTAAACAAAGTGAAAGCAGCTCTCTCTAGCCGAACACAAGATAAGCGCTACTGCAAGCCGAATAATAGTACTCTCCTTCTGTAATTCAGAAACCAAAAACCAATTATGAACAACAAATTCTTGTCATAACATTAGAAATTATAATGAAAAAAAGTGCAATGCTTTTCTCACATTTCATATAAGAATATGTTAAAGAACATCCACTCACCTTTAAAAACCCAGAATTTCCCTCACTGCAAATGCCATGATGAGATTTGAAGTACTGGCACAAAGCATCAACAAGCTGTTTGGTACTACCACTATCTGCTTCTAGTGCTGTAAGCACACTTTCAGTTGAAAATTCAGATAGTTCATTCCTTTCTTGATAATTAAGTTCTTTATACATCTCAAAGAGTTCCTTTCTGGCTTCACCAAGGACATTATGAACCTTGTCATCACATATCAGCTTATCTAGTCCAAGTTGCTTGTGAATGGTAGTCATAGGATGCAGGCAAGAAGTTGTGTAAACTGATGCAACAGATAAAATAGGCCTAACAAGTCTATTAGTTACATTTCCAGCATTTTGAAAGCCCAAAATTTTAAGCGTAAGTTGCAAGACCTGCTTGATCTCTATAGGAATATCAAGATGAGGAGCTCTTAGAGACAATGACTTTAAAGGTGATAAGTTTTCCTGAAAAATCACATTAGTAGGAGGCAGAGCAGGAGGAAGGTCTTCAAGGTTTCCTTCCACCGAACTAACAGTATTCGCTAAAGAGTTATCCAGGTCAACTTCTATATTGAATTGGCCAAGATCTTCTGCAGTATTACCATATATGACCAAGCTTAGGCTGCGATAGCTGCCTCTAATGACCAAATGGTTGGTGACTACAGCCTATATATGATAAATAACACAATCAGATATTTTCAAGAACAACAGTATGCAGTTATCAGCTATGCAATGTTCATGACAATAGCAAATAATACCAGTTATGTAAAAGTCTTTGAGGCATTATGTAATGGACATATGAACAGTATAATATCAAGTCATTGATGTCTTTTGATGTTTGTCATGCATGAGAAAATATCCAAAAACGATGACTGTTTTAGACTTTTCATATCATTATTAATTCTTGTGAAGGTTAAAAGTTTACAACCAGAAGGGCAACTGGTGTAATACATCGTAACTATGTTTTTCGCATAAATTTAGTGTTGATTAACTTTATACAATTAATTGACACTATAAATTTAATGGCTCCATCCCCAAACAGCTATACAAATCGTTGGCTCCTTAATATCGTTTACTTTATACAAAAAAATGACGATGAGAATGAAATTGATAGGGATGCTGGGAGCCAGTCCTATTTTGATAATAATATTAAGTATTTTGATCATGTATACTCAAGGAGGAATAAGGGTCATAATAAGTAGCTATATGTTACTAGTTATCGGATGGGGGGATATTACTATAAATAGCTAGGTCCTTGTAATAATTGGCAGGCTGGTATTGGCTTGTATTGGGCTGGGACTTGGAGAGAGGCATCTCTTAAAACTGCCAGACACTATTTCTCTCTCTTGTTTGTTATACGATCTTCCTCCATTACTGTGCATTGTCCCTTTTTCTCCAATTCTGCTGCTAGATTATTGTTCGCAGGTCTGATTTCCTATCATTGGTATCAGAGCTGACGATCAGAGGACCTGTTTATGGTGGCGGCGAGAAGAAAAATGAATGACCGAGTGGAAAACTTGGAGCGAGAATTGGCGCGACAATCTGCAGAGATTGAGCGCGAGCTGGCAAGGCACCGCGAAGAGGCCAGGCTAAGGGATGAGGAGGCTCGCGAGGAAGCCAGGAGGAGGAGCGAGGAAGTCAAAAGTGACCTCGATGACATTCGCGAGCTGCTGAGACATAAACATCGCCATCATTCCCGCGAACGATCATCGCACTCTAAGGCGAGTACTAGACATGGAAGCAGTGACTCACGTTCAATCTCAGGTAGTCATCGATCCCCTTCCTCCAAACCGATTGATAACCGACGTAGTTGGATGGAGAAATCTGGAAGAAAAGTTGATTTACCTTTATTTAATGGCACTGATGCATATGGTTGGACTATTAAGGTGGAGCGTTTTTTTAAATTGAATCAAATTGATGAGGAGGAGAAGGTTGATCTAGTAACTCTGGCCATGGAGGGAAGGGCTTTAAACTGGTATCACTGGTGGGAGGAGCACTCGAATGTCAGAACCTGGGAATTGTTTAAAGGGGCTCTGTTGGAGAGATTTGAACCAGGATTGGATCAGGATCCATATGGTCCATTATTAAATCTCAGGCAGACTGGAAGTGTGATGGAGTACAGAGATGAGTTTGAATTGGTGTCAGCACCTTTGAAAAACACTGACGTGCAAATGCTTAAGGGGATTTTTATGAAAGGATTGAAGCCTGAGGTTAAAGCTGAATTGAAGAAGAATCCTGTTAGAACACTGACAGAAGTCATGAATAAGGCTTCGAGGGTAGAAGAGAGTAATGCTATCCTCTGTTCCAGCAGGCACAGGGAAGACGATAGGAGAGGAAACAAGGGGACTGTTACCAATCCACCTCAAAGGTGGTTGAGTGAGAGCAAATGGAAGAGTACAGTGACCAGTCAACCAGGGTCTGAAATATCATGCAGAAAAGAAAAATGAGACTGGAAACAGTGGAGTGGGAGTAAGAGGCACTCACAGGCTATCTCAAGCTGAGCTTCAGGAATTAAGCAGAAAAGGCCTTTGTTTCAAGTGTGGGGAGACTTGGGGCAAGGGACACATCTGTAAGATGAAGTATTTCCAAATTGTGATGATAGATGATTCTGAGGGGGAAGAGGAGGCAGGAGACAATTATTTGGCACCCATACCTGAAGAGGAAGGACCTGAACCTTCAACCATGCAGCTATCATTGATGAGCAAAGAGGGGATGACCACTCCCGGGACTTTCAAGGTCAAGGGAGAAGTGCAGGGACTCAGAGGAAGTAAGGAGATAGTAATCCTTATAGATTGTGGGGCCACTCACAATTTCCTATCTCCCAGAGTGGTAAAGGAAGTGGGAATCCCTATTATTCAAATTCCTGAGTTTAAAGTGGAAATAGGGAATGGGGACCTCATTAGAAACAATGGAAGGTGTGAAGCCATCACTGTGAAGTTGCAGCAGCTAGTTATAACTCAAGATTTCTACATTTTGGAGTTGGGAGACACTGAGATGGTTTTGGGAATGGATTGGCTAGCAGGGTTGGGAAATGTGGAATTCAATTTCCATAACCTGTCTTTGAAATGGGTCCAAGATGGTCAGTTGAGATGTCTGATGGGAGATCCAAAAGTGAGCAAGACTGAAGTATCTTGGAAAAGCTTGACCAAGAAGGCATTCAAGGATGAACAAGAGTACTGCCTTCATCAAACTGAGGTTAAAATAAATGAAGATAACCAAGTCAGTTTGGGGTGGATTCAGAGGATCAAAGCAGAAGATCCTGAAGTTTTCAAAGCCTTGGAGGGTCTACCTCCTAGAAGAGATTGTGACCATACTATTGTGATTAAGGAAGGAGCCAATATACCCAACATTAGACCCTACAGATATCCTCAATACCTGAAGAATGAGATGGAGAAAGTAATACAGGAATTGTTGAATGGTGGTATCATCAGAACCAGCACCAGCCCCTACAGTAGTCCAGTTTTGATGGTAAAGAAGAAAGATGGAGGATGGAGATTCTGTGGAGATTACAGGGCCCTGAACCAGATTACAGTCCCTAATAAGTTCCCTATTCCCATTATAGAGGAGTTATTGGATGAGTTGAACAATGCACAGATCTTTTCTAAATTGGACCTCAAGTCTGGTTACCATCAAATTAGAATGAAAGAGGAGGACATCCATAAGACAGCTATAAGGACTCATGAAGGTCACTATGAGTACTTGGTCATGCCTTTTGGGCTTACCAATGCCCCCTCTACCTTCCAGAGTTTAATGAACCAAGTACTGAAGCCTTACCTGAGGAAATTCACATTGGTGTTCTTTGATGACATACTCATATACAGCCACACAGAGGAAGAGCATTGGGAACATATACAGAAGGTGTTACAGCTGATACACTCCAATCAGTTAGTGCTTAATGAGAAAAAGTGTTCTTTTGGGCAAAGGCAGTTGGGGTATTTGGGGCACATTATATCAAAGGAGGGAGTTGCAGCAGATCCTAGCAAGATTGAAGATATGATCAGCTGGCAGTACCCAACAGATGCTAAAAGTTTAAGGGGATTTCTGGGTCTCACTGGTTATTACAGAAAATTTGTAAAAGGGTATGGGAAGATTGTAGCTCCTTTGAATGATTTGCTTAAGAAGGATGGGTTCAAGTGGAACCCTGAGGCTCAGCAGGCTTTTGAAGATCTGAAAAGGAGAATGACTCAACTACCAGTGCTGAAAATTCCAGATTTTAATCAGACTTTTGTAATAGAGTCTGATGCTTCAGGAAAAGGAGTAGGTGCTGTCTTAATGCAGGAGGGCAGACCTGTGGCTTATATGAGTAAAACTCTATCTCTCAGAAATCAAAGTAAGTCTGTTTATGAGAGGGAGTTGATGGCTATAGTTTTGGCTATTCAAAAATGGAGGCCATATCTATTGGGAAGGACTTTTGAGGTGCACACTGATCAGAAGAGTCTAAGGTTCTTGACTGAGCAAAGAATTCTGGGGGTGGACCAGCAGAAATGGGTGACCAAACTGTTAGGGTATAACTTTGTCATCAAGTACAAGCCTGGGGTGCAAAACAAGGCTGCGGATGCATTATCTAGAAAGGGTAATCTGTATTCCCTGTCTGTGGTAACCTGCCAAGAATGGGAAGGTTTGGAGTGTGAGCTGATGGAGGATAGCAAATATAAGTATATGATTCAGAAATTAGGGGTTGAGCCAGACTCCATTCCTAATTTCATCCTCAAACAAGGACTTCTCTATTTCAAGGGCAGATTGGTAATTCCTAAACACTCAGCAAGGATTCACAGCATCTTCAAGGAATTTCATGAGTCTGCCATAGGGGGACATGCTGGAAATTTCAAGACTATGAAGAGGATATCATCGTTGTTTTATTGGGAGGGGATGAGAGCTGATATCCAACAGTTTGTGCAGCAGTGTGAAATATGCCAGAGAAATAAATACCAAGCTCTGAGTCCAGCCGGATTGTTACAGCCATTGCCCATTCCAACTCAGATTTGGACTGATCTGAGTATGGATTTCATTGGAGGACTGCCAAAAGCCCAAGGGAAAGACACCATTCTTGTTGTGGTGGACAGGTTGACTAAATTTGCACACTTTATAGCATTATCACACCCATATAGTGCTAAGAGTGTGGCAGAAATCTTCATTCAAGAGGTGGTTAGACTGCATGGGTTCCCTAAAACTATAGTCTCAGATAGGGACAATGTTTTCTTGAGTGTTTTTTGGACTGAATTATTTAAGCTGGCTGGAACCAAGTTGAAGTTCAGCACTGCCTATCATCCCCAGACTGATGGGCAGACTGAGGTGGTCAGCAGGTGTGTTGAGACCTATCTGAGGTGTATGACTGGGAGGAAGCCTAAGCAATGGCCTCAATGGTTACCCTGGGCAGAGTTTTGGTATAACACCAATTACCATGTGTCCACTAAAAACACCCCATATAAAGCTTTATATGGCCAAGATCCACCAGTTTTGGTCAGGGGTGATGTCACTTCATCAGCTGTGGAGGAAGTGAACAGGTTGACAGCAGCAAGGAATGAAATAATAGCTGAATTAAAGAATAACTTGGCTCTGGCCCAAAATCAAATGAAACAGCAGGCTGACTTGAAGAGGAGGGAGGTTCAGTTCAAGGCAGGTGAATGGGTATATTTGAAGATACAACCATACAAGCTCAAGACACTGGCTAGGAGAGTGAATCAGAAGTTAAGCCCTAGATTCTATGGCCCATTTGAAATCAGTGAGCAAATCAGCCCTGTGGCCTACAGATTGAACCTGCCAGATGGCTGTAGAGTTCATCCGGTGTTTCATGTGTCCCTGTTGAAGAAGGCAGTTCCTACCACTTCTACCATACAGCCCTTACCTAAATGTATAACTGAAGACTGGGAGTTGAAGGTGAAGCCAGAAGAAGTGAAGGAAAGCAGGGTAAATGATGCAGGAGAAATTGAGGTGCTGGTACACTGGGAACACTTGCCAGACTTTGAAGACTCTTGGGAGAATCTCAAGCAGCTACTGAAGCAGTACCCTGATCTCCACCTTGGGGACAAGGTGGTTGTTCCAGGGGGGAGTGATGATAGGGATGCTGGGAGCCAGTCCTATTTTGATAATAATATTAAGTATTTTGATCATGTATACTCAAGGAGGAATAAGGGTCATAATAAGTAGCTATATGTTACTAGTTATCGGATGGGGGGATATTACTATAAATAGCTAGGTCCTTGTAATAATTGGCAGGCTGGTATTGGCTTGTATTGGGCTGGGACTTGGAGAGAGGCATCTCTTAAAACTGCCAGACACTATTTCTCTCTCTTGTTTGTTATACGATCTTCCTCCATTACTGTGCATTGTCCCTTTTTCTCCAATTCTGCTGCTAGATTATTGTTCGCGGGTCTGATTTCCTATCAGAAATAGCATGCAGACTTTGAACAATTACGAAATCTATTTCAAAATGAATAAAAAAGAGGTGCCTCAAGAACGTTTTTCCTAACCCACCTAAAATATTTGGTTACACTGGTTTTGTTAGAGATGGTAATCCTCATCTTAAAAAGTTAGATCCCAAAGCATAAAAATGCATTTTCTTAGGTTATTCTCACGATCAAAAGGGGTATAGATGTTTTTGTCCAAATATAGGTTGGTATCTTGTTTTTATTGATGCCTCATTTCATGAAAATACACCTTTTTCATCATCCAAGACAGACAATCATGGGGATGATGATGATATACTCATATACACGATTACTATACCCGAGTCCACACCTTCGGCAATTATACCATGTGTTAGTGTTCCAGACCCTAGACCTCCAATACACTTGATTTACACTCACCAACACAAAGCCTCATATCCCACTTCATCTATGCTTACTTATCCTGATCCTCATCCGACCTCGATCTCATGTCCTGACCTAATACCTGCATCTTCAGATCATGTCTCTACAACAAATCTTGACCTCTTGTAGCACTACGTAAAGGTACACAGTCTTGTACTCATTTTGTTTCTTCCTTTGAGTCATATAGCCATTTATCTCTTCCCTCATGTTTTTTATTGCTTCCATTAACTCTATTTCTGTTATAAAATCTTTTAAAGAAACAATGCCTCATCCTGGATGGCATCATGCCACAATAGGGGAAATGAATGTTTTGGATGTTAATGGTACATGGGATTTGGTTCTATTACTCTGTTGAAAGCTCGATTAGTTGCGAAGAGTTATGCTCAAACCTATGGTGTTGATGATTCTAACATTTTTTTCTAACTGTGAGGTTACTTATTTCACTTGTAGCAACTCATTGTTGGCACTTACATTAATTGGACATTAAAAATTCATTCTTGCATGGTGACCTTCAGGAGGAAATTAATATCGAGCAACCTCTAGGATTTGTTGCTCAGGGGCAGTATGGGAAAGTTTGTCAACCCCGTGAGTCTCTTTATGGTCTGAATCAAATCCCTCGTGGTTTGGGAAACTCAGTCATTCAATTGAATAGCTTGGAATAATAAAAGGTCAATCAGATCGCTCTATCTTTTATAAACGAATGAAGCAGGTATTACATTGATTGTTGTGTATGTTAATAATATTCTGATTACAAGGAGTGATAATGCAAGTATTTTGGCCCATTAGAATTTTCTTCACATCCAATACCAAACGAAAGACCTACCTCATTGAACTACTTTCTGGGTAACTCTATCTCAACGTAATATGTACTTGATTCTCTAGCTGAAATAGGGAAATTGGGGGCAGAGTCGAGCCATACTACTGTGGTTCCCCTCATTCTCGAGAAGGCATGTTATTTGAAGACCCAGAGAGATATAGAAGATTGGTTGGAAAGTTTAATTATCTCGCATTCACTCGTCTAAATATTGCTTACTCCGTGAGGGTAGTCAATCAATGTATGTCACCTCCGACCATTGATCATTGGGGTATTGTATAACATGTAATATGTTACTTGAAAGGAGCACTAGGATGAGGTATTGTTTATTAGCACGGTAGCACCATGATCACATGAGAATAGAATGCTTTGCAGCTGATCGGGCTGAATCTAAAGATGATTGAAGATCTGCGTCTGGCTATTGCGTCTTTGTTGGTGGTTTCCTAGTATCTTAGAAGAGCAAGAAACAATATGTGGTTTCTCATTCTAGTGCTGAATCAGAATATTGAGCAATGGCACAATATGCATGTGAGATCATATGGGTAAGTCATTTATCGAGTGAAATTGGACGGAAGACGCCAATGTTTGCTTAATTGTGGTGCGATAACCAATGTGCTATACACAATGAAAATAATTCAATATTTAATGAGAGAACAAAGCATATTGAGGTTGATTTCCATTTCATTCGAGAGAAGATAGGGAAGGGGTTGATCTCTACCAGATATGTGAAGATTAGAGAACAACTAAGAGATTTATTTACTAAAGCACTAGATGGGATTCGGGTTGATTTTATTTATGTAAGAAGTTGGGCATGACCGCATGATTAATATCTACGCTCCAACTTGAGAAAGAGTATGTAATATTTTAGAATAAATGTAGGAATATGTTTTGGAATATTTTAGGAATATATACTCTAAGATATTATTATGGATTCTGTATATTATAAAGATAGATTCTATACCATAATTTATGGTATAGAATCTATGTTTATAATGTATATTTATAGGGAGTTAAACCCTTCAATAAACATACAAAAAAAATTCCCTTCTACTGCTTTACAACATTACTTCATTTTATATTCTCTCTTTCAACAATGGTCAACATAAATTACCTTAATAACTAGCACTCTAAAAACAAGAAATTTTATAGCTCATTAAATTACCAAGAAAAAAACACCACAGTTCAAATGAGCAGCTTTGAAAAAGAGTCATCAATCAAGATTGCTACTAATTAGGTAGGAAGAAAACAATGGGTTTCATACCTCAATTTCAAGAGCATTTGAGGAAGAATGGGAATACAAAAATGGCTGACATAATCGTCTAAATTTCGTCTCCTTTTCACATTGAACAAAAACCTCCATGGCAAATGAAGGAGGTAAAGTTGCTCTGAAAATTAGGTACAACATAAAAAAACATGTCAGCAAAGGTGGGCACATAAAATACAAAACTAGAGAGGAAACTGGAATGGAAATCATACGAAGTGTCGGTGAAATAGAATACAAAGTCATAACTCATAAGAAAAGGTACATTGTCAAATCTCAGTAGTCAATTATCATATTTTCCCGTATTCTAAATATTATGCTATGTATTAACCTCTGAATGTAATGATGATAGAAATTAAGATTGACTTGGAGTCATTCAATTGGGTTGTAACTTGTAAGGCATTTGGGCTAAACCTCACCAAAAGGTTGAAATCAATTTATTAGCTAGTTAAACCCAAGGTTTTATCCCTCATTCTCTATTCTTTTCACCCCCCCCCCCCCCCTCCACTAAGTTAAACCCAAGGTTTTACAGGGCTGGATTCGGTTCAGGAACCGAACCGGGAAATATCCGAACCGAACCGATCTTTCGGTTTCTTAGATTTCATAAACCAAAACCGAACCGAACTTTGTTGGGACCCAATTTTTCGGAAACCAAATTTTCGGTCCGGTTTTTCGGTTTTTGTGAAAAAACCGAATGGATATTCAATATTTGTATATACAATAGCTAATATTCACCCTCAAGCTTTACTAGCAACTTAATCCTTTGAAGTTACGAAGGGGAGATTATATAGGCTCATACGAGGAGTAAATCCTCTATTCCATTCAGTGTGGGAAGAGTCATATACTGAAGAAAAAATAAATGGAAGAGTTGAGGCGGAAGGAAAGCAAAAATTAAGGGATCAAGTCGCTAGGGGGATTCGATCCTGGGTGAAACGGATGGGGAGCGTCAATGCTTACCGCTGAACTACTTCGGATAGTTGCTACATGCGGACGCTCAATTTATAAAATACATAAAAGTGATACTCCCTCCGTCCCGAATTGAATTGCAAACTTTGACCGACACAAGGATTAAGAAATGACAATAAATGATGCTTGCTTTTTACACTTTTGTCCATCTTTCTAAAAGTAGATGCCTTTAAGTTAATGAGGAAAAAGTAAAAGTAAGGGTAAATTTGTCACTTTATTCTTATTTACATACCTAAAATAGAAAGTGGAAAACTATTTTGGGACAACTAAAAAAGGAAATTTTACAAATCAAATTGGGACAGAGGGAGTGCAAATTAAATAAAATAATTAAAAACTATTATTTAATAAAAAAATCGGTTCGGTTCGGTTTGAACCGATTTTCAATCTCAGAGAACCGGTTCGGAACCGATTTTTATTCGGGTCCCAACTTTCGGGTCCCATTAAAGTTGGTTCGGTTTCGAATCAGTTTTTTTATCGCTCGGTTCGGTTTTTTTCGGTTCGATTTTCGGTTTTTCGGTTGAAGATGCCAGCCCTAAGGTTTTATCCCTCATTCTCTATTTCTCCAACCCCCCCCCCCTCAAGTGTGCAACCAGACAATTTTAAACCTACAAGGCTGGTCACTTGTGAATTGGACTTCTTCTCCCAGAAACTGAAGCTCAAAAGTAGTGGTAACACTTGAAGGAACACGGGCTGCTCAGGCTGGACTTCAGCAGACAACTAGGTTAAAGTCATGTACCTTTGGGGCTGGAATCCAAGACGAAAAAAGGGCTCAAGATGTATCATGTATGAGTGAAGGTTAACCTCCACTTATCTCAACAAGATTACTGTTTTCTTACTGGATTAATTGGTGCATATATTAAATTATTTCATAGGCTTACGTATTAATCGGGTTTTTTCTCTGAAAAACTTGAAAGTCTTGATTTCAGAATTGCATCAAAAGGAGAGCTATATAATGCCATTTGTCTATTTGTTTAGAAGTTTAGTTGAGATGTTTTTAGTTCATTTTTTCCTTAATTTCTTACTACACCTTCTATTCACTAGCATGCTGATTGTGATTGAATAAGATAATACAACAACATCCAAGCCTTAATCTTAAGAGTTTGAGGTCGTGAGAGAATAAGATAATTATAAAATAAAAGAGAATATTTGTAGGGCATTATATAGGAACCGTTAACATGGCTAGAGATTTGTCCAGGCAATAATTATGATGGTTTCATGGTTCATAGTTGGTTCCAAATTCACTTGTGTAGGGTCTTGTGCTATTGTGAAGAAGATGAAGTTCTTTATCTAGGTTTACTTTCGCTCATAGTTTTTATGCTTGTCATGCTGCTACTCAATGATATAGAGGAGTTCTAGGAATGGCATATATGTTGGTGACACGAGACTCTTCTTGTCTTACAATGCCCATATAATATATTGAACTTGAGTGGTATTTTCCTTCAATTTGATACGTTCTGCGTGATTAAGAGTTTCTGGCGATTGTTAAGTTTTGTTTGTGGCTTTGTTACCTCCTGTCCAAGAGTTCCAGCTTGGTTGGGCAAAACCATAGTTTTTAAAACATAGGATATTATTATAAGTACATATCCCCAGTGAACAATGTTGTACTCTTGAGACTCATTTTCTTTTATATTTGAAATCAATATTTTAGCTCTTTATAATGTTTCCTTTCAAAGCTCTTTTGAAGAACATTAGTTTGCAATTGGATGACACTATGACAGTGCATTACTACTTGGGAGAGTTGTACGGAAGTGGATTCTACCTAGCAATAAAACTCTACTGGTAGTTGAGCAGGGATTTCAATAATGCAGCATAGCCGTATAGCAGCAGAGTGGAGCAGCAAGCAAGACATTACTCTGATTGCGGATCGATTGACTCTAGCGGAAATAGTTGCGGTTATAGCGGTAGTTGGGGGGCTATAGCAGCACTATTGAATATTTGAATTATGTGAGCTAGGATTAGGAACTTTGGGGTAATTTTGATTTTTAGAGGTTTACAAAGAGTAGAGTAGGCTTTTTAGAACAAAAAGTAATCCAACTAAAGCCCTTATAAGTACATAAAAACCATCCTATACTTCTAGGGTATCTTTCATCAATAGTTTCTTCTCTGCTTCTTCGATAGTCAGTGCTACTGCTCAAAAGACGATGCACCAAAGAAGGATATATTTGCCGACAAGAGAATTTGCTTTGTCTGTTACTTTCGAATCAAACAGCTCGTGTCGAACTACACTGAAATATTAAATTCAATACGCAAGCAAGTTCAGCACAAGGTTTCATTAACTCAACCTTCTCTTTATATTTTCTGGAGAGAGCAAAGTGGAGGGCGCACATCCATGTGGACGATTGATGTCTTGTCTACTTTTCCTCTCTTGTTTCTTTTATCGTTTATCTTCCTTATCTTTTTATATTCTTATGTTATTTTTATCTTCTAGCTTTTTTATGCTCTTTAATTTATTTTTCTTTTATCTTGGTTATATTCTTGTGTTATTGTTATCTTATATTTATGTATCTTTATTTTATTCATTTTATCTTACTTTTTTTCCTTTTCTTGTCCGCCTTCTCTTTTTGGCATCGATATCATAGATCGATTCATGTTAGCCGACCCCAAATTCTTTTGGGATTAAGGCTTGGATGTTGTTGTTGTTGTTGTTGGACTCTAACACTCCCCTTTAAGTGGACAATTGGACAACTTTGAATTCACTCAGTTGGTCACTTGCAAATTGGACTCCTCTAGTAAAATCGAAAGTCGAAATGCAACAGTAACGCTTAAAGGACAACAGGCCGTTATTTCTTTAATATGGGAGTAACAAATACAGATGATAGACATTAATAAATGTCAACTAAAACAGCAATAAGGCTTCAGATAGGTCTTTCAAATCACAATCACTAGGCATGCTAAGATTTGATACTTTGCAGATCACACCGTAGTTCCACCTTACTCCTTATGATCAAATTACAGCAAGAAGAAAAATGCATCTACCATCAAGTACCATTAGTTGTGATCAGAGAAATTCTGCAAAGGATACCATATCCCATGACATATAATTGCATTCCAATATCATCTTCCTCAAGGTAAAGAAACTAATACCTCACTTCTATGTGTCATTAATGATTTGCTATGAACTACTATGATATGAAGAATAGTCACCCGGGCAAATAAAGAAACTAATTAACATACCCGACAATTTGCACGTCTGAACACACAGATGAAGCAGTCTGTTCAAGAAACTCACAGGAAGATATGACAACTGGCTCTGAAAACAATACCTGGACCAAATACAAATAGCTAAGTATAAAATACAGAGTACTGAATGTAGTATCCTGATAAATTATACTGAAACTAAAATACTTCAATTGTGTGTTGCTTTGATTTCATAACTCATAATTCCTTTTACGTAGTATTATTAATGGAAAGGGTGATCTCATATGGTATTGTGACAAAAATTAGTGGTTTTTAGTATTTTCAAATTACACAACCTGTTAAGATTTGGAACCGTATCATTTCCCAAAAACATAAATAATGTCAAAACAAGCATGCCCAATGGATCTTGGAATTTATGAGCAGCAACCATTACAGTACAATCCGTATATATCTATTGCAAATTAAACAAATATACATATAAATGTCGTTAAATCAGCAAACAAGTGAAAGTCATACATAATTAAGTAAGCCAGGGTCAAAATGCAACCCAAAATTAAGACTGCAACTAAAAAATAAGTGAAGCAGATATCAGGGCAGAACCTCGTCAACGTATTCATCAAGTTGAGGGTGGGCAAAGGTCTGAGCGAATAGCACACAAGGTTCGGGTCGACCCATATTTTCGTCTACTTCTACGACGAATTTGGAGGCCGGGTCGTATTACAGTGTTGGCACCTGGGCTGCTTCGGGCCGACGGGAAGGGCGGTAATTTAGTGGGGTGATACGGCAGTGAGTCCCACCATAGGGCAGCGCGACGGTGAGACGAAGACGGTGGAGGCAGCGGGCTGCGGCTCTCGTCAGCGGTGCGGCGGGTGGCGGCGGTGTTCGGAGATGCGGCGCTGTACTGTACGAGAAGAGGGCGAGCGCGCGAGAGTTGTCGTGGGTTTTTTATTGTTTGGTCTATTCAGATTTAAGAGGTCCTTTTTGTCCAATCCACAAAAGAGTTGTATTGTTGTCAAATACGGAGTATACAGATGTAAATAATTAGAATCGGAATTGTAGCATAAATATATAAAATTTTCAACTCACTTCTTGAGACATAATTGCTCATGTGAGAATACATTTTTTCCAAATATAGTCTGCCCAATATGTGTTACTGTTTGTTCCTAACTATTATTGATAGTCATTGCAAAGCATACTCAATCCTTTATTTTCAAATAGTTATCAGATAGAACTATTAAATATAATATTTATTCAACTATTTCAATTTCATCCACATAAAATTTCTTTAAAGCATATTTGGAATTTCACGTTCTACAACTAAGCAATATCGTACTAATAAAAAGTTAACTAATTCAATATAAAAAATAGATATAATCAGGGACGGAACCAGTACATTGGACAGGACTGGGCCAATAAAAAGAATAGTATTAGAAAAAAAATTATACAAAATTTTTTACCTTGAGAATTAAGGCATTTTTTAAATTTGAATTGGGTCAGAGCTTAGACTGCCCCCCTCTTGCTCCGCCCCTGGTTAGAATATAAAGTTTCAGTCTTATATTTTTTTTCCATAGCTCCCCCTGGTTGGATGGAGGTGGAGACCCTAAAGTAACACCACAGATTCGCTAAAAATATTTATAAATAAGTTAATTTAGAAAATAATTCTAATATCAAATTAAACTCTAGAGATAAGTTTTTAATAGGAAATTTTTCACAAATAGACCCAAAAACAAAAATAATATCACTTTTTTCAGTTTTCAAGTTTCCTTTCAAAAATAGACATGTGTTCATTCTGTGTTCATCCTTACGTTTAATCTTCGTTGTTAGATCGGTATTCATTGCTGTTACAGAAACAGGGACTAACAATTGGTATCAGAGTCGATCGAGAACCGATCAGAAGAACTCCTGCAGAATACTCTGTTTTTGTTTACGTTGTTCTTACTGTCGATATTTTGCTCTGTAATTTTGTTTCTTGTTCAAAAATTGTAAAAATTACACCTTTAGAATCGCCTTTTCAAAGCGATCAAGGGGTATACTTCAGATTGTGTTTTTCGCATATTCAGATTTCGAGATATCTCGAGTAGGGGTTGTCGACATCTTGCTTTTTCACAGGTTCTGCTACGTTTTTCGAGCTGAAAACTTTACCTGAGGATCTCGACATTCTACTCTACAGGAAACTACCTTCAGATTTTGTTTATCTGATTTTTACAGTTTGCAGGATTTCGACATTGAGGATTTCGACATTTAGGATTTCGAGATCTTGATTTCGAGTTAAGGTTTCGACATCTGGTCTTGACATTTGACTTCTCAGAGTTAAGATTTCGAGTTTTAACTTCTCGACATTTCAAATCTCGAGATAAGCTTCTCGAAATTTGAAATCTCGAGATCCCTAATCTCGAGATCTCTAATCTCGAGCTCAAATCTCGATACCGGGCCTCCTTTATCGAAATCTGAGATTTCGATATTCAGATCTCGACATCTGATTTTTCGACTTTCTGCCTCTGAAAATCTTTTGATCAATTTTCTCGAACGGTCAGTTTAGTACAGCAATGGCTTCAGAATACAATGCACAAGGGAACAGCAGTACCCCTTCTAGTCTCAGGAAGGGAGAATATCAAATGTGGAGGAACAGATTCCTTAATTTCCTCGAGCACAAAGAGAACTCCGCTGCGATGCTTGAATCATTGCTTGAAGGACCAACTGAACTCTTGATTTCAGTTGGTGGAGATCCAGAAAATAATCCTCCTATTTTTTCAGAAATAAGGAGGAAAGTGCCATCTGAATACACAGAAGCTGACAAGCTCAGACTTCGTGGTGACCTCATGGCCAAAACATACCTTCTTCAAACAATCCCCAATGAAGTATATGTTCTCATTGACAACATGCAAACAGCTAAGGAAATGTGGGATGAGATAGAGAAGCTGCTACAAGGCACAAGCATCAGCCTCAAAACCAAGAAGACTACGATTCTTATCGCTTATGACTCCTTCAAAGCAGGTCTAGGAGAACCATTTAATGAGACTTACAACAGATTTGTTCAACTGGTAAATGAACTCAGAAAAATCAAAGTATTCAGGTCCAATCTGGAACTGAATATTAGATTTTTATCTAGCCTGCATGGGAAAAGACAGTGAAGGATGTCAGATCTCGGATAGATTTGGACGAAATTGACCTCTGCACACTCTATGAACATCTGAAGCAATTTGTCAACGAGGTTGCCTGTGCTGAGGATCATCACACCACAAACCCCTTAGCTCTTGTAATGGAGGCTCAGCCAAGAAGGACAACCACTTCACTAAAGAAGAAAAAGAAGAAGGTGGTGGTTGAATCAGATGATGATGATAGTGATGATGACAAATCTGATCTAGAGGCTGAGCTAGCAGACTTACAGAAGAAGATGGCACTGCTTGCCAAAAGATTTGCTAAGAAGAACAGCTCCTCCAACAAGCTGAGAACTTCCTCCTCAAACTACAAGCAGAAGAACCATGATCAAGGACATGTAATCTTTAGAAGCATCATCAGTAGAAGAAGCTCCCAAATGCTACAATTGCGGTAAGCCTGGACATGTAATCAAAGACTGCCGCCTCCCAAAGAAGAAAGATGCTAACTTCTACAAGCAGAAGATGCTGTGGAATAAGCAGAAAATGCTGATGGTGCAGAAAGAAGAAGAAACTTCTGCTATGATTGCTGAGAATGAGAACTGGGCAGAAGATTCTTCTGGGGAGGAGGAGGAGGAAGAAGACAACTATGCCCTTATGGCACGCTTGGAGGAAGATGAAAGAAAGGGTGATGCTGCGATCCCCGAAAGCGAGTGCTCAACAAGCTCTGTAAGTATCTCACATACTCTTTTAAATAATCAAATGCAGTCCTTACTTGAGAAGGACAATCTAATCAAAGAACTAAAGGAGAGACTAGACAATAATCATAGAGTACTGAAACAGAATCTAGACCAAAAGTTTTCCTTAAGTGTTCAACTTGAAATTGCAAAAGATCAGGTCAAAAAGGTGTCCTCAGATTTTGAAAGCTTTGAACTTAAGATAGCTGAATTAACTAGGAAATTTGAGGATAGTGAACGGGAAAAAAGCACAGCAAAGGCTGAATGCGATTTTTTGCAAAACAAGAGAAGAACACTTTTAAATAAAGTAAAAGAACTAGAGGATCTAGCTGCTAGAAGAGGTCAATCTGAACAAACAGTTTTTCTGCTTAACAGCAAACACAAGGATGACCGATTTTACAATGCTAAAACAGGACTGGGCATAACCAACCCACGTAATCTAAAGAAAGTTAACTGTCTTCAAATCTATAACAAAGATTACATGGGACTAGGGTTTGGTGAGAAAATGTATTTTCGAAGTGATGAAGACAATGCTAAAGCAGAAGAAGAAAAGAGAAAGAATCCAAAATCTGCGATTTCTTGTGATTATCCCTCTGTAAATGAAAAACAACTTTCACAAGAAAAACCTACTTCCTGCTTTAGTGAATGCCTTGACCCTTATGCTAAAGATATTCCTCACATAGGACACCCTCTAGACCCTTCCCCAAGAGTAGGTATTGCTAAAACTGGTGAGGAACCGTGTATATTTCTCATGGCTCAAAAGCTCAAAAACCTACAGAAAACTCTTGATAACGAGAGAGAGAGAGAGAGATTTGAAACTGAAAAGAAAGGTTTTGAGCGCAACTGGCAGGAACTTCTTCAAAAATTTAATGATTTGAGTGAGCAGTATCATGCTAAAACAGACCCTTCTACGACTAAGCCTGACAGCTCACACACCTCGTCGGCGGTGCGGGGGGTGGCGGCGGTGTTCGGAGATGCGGCGCTGTACTGTACGAGAAGAGGGCGAGCGCGCGAGAGTTGTCGTGGGTTTTTTATTGTTTGGTCTATTCAGATTTAAGAGGTCCTTTTTGTCCAATCCACAAAGGAGTTGTATTTTTCTCAAATACGGAGTATACAGATGTAAATAATTAGAATCGGAATTGTAGCATAAATATATAAAATTTTCAACTCACTTCTCTGCGATTCTGCTCTTCACTCTTGAAACATATGATCACATATAATTGCTCATGTGAGAATACATTTTTTCCAAATATAGTCAGCCCAATATGTGTTAGTGTTTGCTCCTAACTATTATTGATAGTCATAGCAAAGCATACTCAATCCTTTATTTTCAAATAGTTATCATAAAGAATTATTAAATATAGTATTTATTCAATTATTTCAATTTCATCCACATAAAATTTCTTTAAAGCATATTTGGAATTTCACGTTCTACAACTAAGCAATATCGTACTAATATAAAGTTAACTAATTCAATATAAAAAATAGATATAATCAGAGGCGGAACCAGTACATTGGGCAGGACTGGGCCAATAAAAAGAATAGTTTTAGAAAAAAAATTATACAAAATTTTTTACCTTAAGAATTAAGGCATTTTTTAAATTTGAATTGGGTCAGAGCCTAGACTGCCCCCCTCTTGCTTCGCCCCTGGTTAGAATATAAAGTTTCAGTCTTATATTTTTTTTCCATAGCTCCCCCTAGTTGGATGGAGGTGGAGACCCTAAAGTAACACCACAGATTCGCTAAAATTATTTATAAATAAGTTAATTTAGAAAATAATTCTAATATCAAATTAAACTCTAGAGATAAGTTTTTGATATTATCTCGGTCCACTGCTGTTGAGAAGCCCAACGTAGTACCACCACGTGAAGCCTAAATTGCAAGGCCCATTTCAGCCCTTTTGGCCCCATTCGGCCCACTTGGTCCATTTTATAGGCCCTTTTGGCCCATATGGTTGATTTGCACCTCCTCCCCCTTTTCCTATAAATAGGGAGCCTTTCCTCCATTTGAGGATCCCCTTTTTTCTTCGTTTTCACCCTTCTTCACCTTCTCTCTAGGTAGCTTTATCCTCCATTAATGGGAGTTCAAGACTTGTATTATGTATTTGGTGAGGAGAGCCTAATGAGAATGAGAGCGGCTTGGACATTAGCCCAAAAAGACCTGTGATCTTTGTTAGGAATATTTTATGGTGTCCAATCTAATTAAATATCTTTGTATTTGTGTAGTTATTAATTAAATGTGTAATACGGGCCACAAATGTGTATCAACCCGTTAGCTTCTTTGTAATCCATAAGTTAGCCAACTTCTCATGTAAAAGGAGGCTAACTTATGGAAACCCTAACGATTGAGACTTTAGAGAATAGAGGCGCAGATATATAGAGATTATGGTTTGTCGCTGCTCTCCTTGTCGAGGGAGAGCAGCGGCCATTATCACGGTCTACCAGATTCGTTGAATATCGCATATCTTTTTATCTGCTTCTTCTTCTTTATCTTCTATGATTGTGTGATTGTTAGCATACTAGGGACTCTCAATTGGTATCAGAGCCAAGGCGTGAAACATGTTGAATCTATCTGTGATTTTTTGGATGTAACGAAGAACTGCTGTGCTTTTATTCTCTTTTTCTTCAATACAGAGTTTTGCTCATGTAATTTTGTTTGTGAACGAAAATCTGTAAGAATTATACTGTTGGAATTGCCTCTTCAAAACGATTCTACAGCATATCTTTGTTTTCATTTTCTGCAAATTTTCAATTTCGAAAAACTCTACATGAAATCTTGAGTTTATACTTTTACATGGCTGCAGAAACGATTTTGACTTGAAACAGATACAGGAGGAATCTCAATCTTCATGGCTATTCAGAACAGTTTTCAAATTTTAAAAATTCAAAGTTTTCATTTTGCAGGAACTCGACATTTAGGGTCTCGAATTCCTAAACTCGACATTTTGAAATTTCGAGTTTTGAAATTTTGAGTTTTGAAATTTCGAGTTTTGAAATTTCGAGTATTGAAATTTCGAGTTATGAAACTTCGAGTTTTGAAATTTCGAGTTTTGAAATTTCGAGTTTTGAAATTTCGAGTTTTGGAATTTCGAGTTTTGAAATTTCGAGTTTTGGAATTTTGAGTTTTGGGAACTCGATGTTTAGGATTTCGACATTCTGAAACATTTCGAGATTTTTGGAATTTCTCGATGTTTTGAATATGAATTAATTCCACTTTAGGTCCTCCGAGTTTTGTGTCGTTTCCATATTTAGTCCTCGTCTTTCACTTTATCCACTTTTGGTACCTGACTATTGTTTTCTTGACCATTTGTGGTCCATTTCTGAGCATTTTTACTATCGGAAAAGGACTATATATGGTCAAGAAAACAATAGTCAGGTACCAAAAATGGATAAAATGAAAGACGAGGACGAATTGTGGAATTGGTGCAAAACTCGAAGGACCATAAGTGGAATTTCTTCTTTTGAATATTTCAAAGTTTGCAGTTTCTTGAAACTCAAAATTGTTCGAAACTTGACATTTTTCACAGTTCACCGAAGCTTTACATTATAGGATATCTAAATGAATCTCTGCTTATCGAAGGTTTTAGAAGTTTTCGATGTTCTGATGTTTTTCAAATAGCAAGTTTCCGATATTATGAGGTTTTCGAAACTCCAAAGTTTTCGATGTTCCAAACAACTTGAAATTCTGAAGATTTCGAAGTCTCGGGGTCTGTTTTGCAGGTGGATTTCGCCATTATTCTTCGAGGCAAACTCGAGATTACAATCTCGAGGTTTTAACATGACGATGACAATTTTACTCTTTGAAAATGCCAAATTTTCTCAAAATCTGCCATTTTGATGGCATTTCGGGAAAATGTTGGCATTTTTTTCGGTGGTCGGAGTTGGTGGTGCTGGGAGGTTGTTGAGGCGGCGGCAAATGCCTACATTTTTTTTTATATTTTTTTCATTTTTTTTTAATTTTTTTTAGTTTTTTATTTTTTACTTTTTTATTTTAATAATTTTTTATTTTATTTAATACGGAGTATATTTTATTTGATATTTTTGTGTTTTTTTAGAATTTTATTATAAATTAATTAATCTTACGGAGTATTTCTTTTATGTTTTAACTATTAATGAAATTTGTTGGAGTTTGGGGTTTGGATAGGGGTATACTTGTCCAAACACTAAAGTTACTCCTATTTAAAACATGGTTCTCCTATTTTTGCATTTTGCCTATGTTTTACTCCTATTTGGGGAATTCACTCACATTCCTTGAATATGAACAAATTTCTGCCAAATTTGGTATTATTAGGTTTTAAACGTGGCCTTTTTTTCAAACTTGGCAGATTACTCATATTCAGTGAATAAAAAACATGATACACCTCTTTTGGAATTTCAAAATGTTTTGCTCCTATTTATAGCAATTTCTATAAAGATAACTTTTTGCTATTTCTAAGACTTATTTCATTGGCTCATTGCCACATGTGTGTTAGTTTTATCTACTTTTATATCATTGAAGACACTGATGATGTTGATTTAGACACAATTAAAATGAAAACATTAAAAGAAGTATGACATATATCGAATCAGAAGCAAAATTATTTAATAAACTTTCTCATCATTACAAAACTATTTGGATATAATTATATACGAAGTATTTAAATAAAAGGCAAGTATTACATAACTCTTGATATATACGTAGTAGTACTGTTGAGTGTAGCTAGATTTTTTTTATTAAGGTAGTGTTAAAACTTAAATGAAGATTTAACTTACAACATTTATTTAATTTTGACATCAATACAATAATATATTGTGAAAAGTAAAATTCTTATTAGAAATAAAACCTTACATATGTTAGACTTAAGTGCATTTCCTGAAACTCATGTTTCAATTAGAAGAGCCGTAAAATACATACTGTAAATCTTCATAACACTTGATTATACCTTGGAAATCACTCTTTTAATATTTGAAATCATATTTATTTAAAATATAATCAAATAAAACTTCCCATTTTTGAGTGAATTCCTTTGGTGTAACGATTTGCAATAAAATCATGTGTTACACTAGAAAAGTATTTGGTTTATGATTGATCATACAAAAGTATTAAAAATGTATCATTGATCACAAAAAACAGAAAATTGTTTAATTTATGTAAAAAATGAGAATGTCTCACTTTCCATCCCTCAAATAGTGCTCATATTGAATTTTAGTCCCCGTATTTTTAAGTGTGTAAATGTCATCATTCATTTGTCTAAATCGTTGTAAATTAGAGCCTTGACAACATTGTACATGTCACCCCTCAAAGGATCACAATTACAATAATTTGAATTGTTATGTGGGAAATTATAAACTACATAATATATGTATATGTGTTATTTAAAGACTTACTTTTTCCCTCGCATCGCACGGCTATGATACCAGTTCATTTAACAACTCATCTATCTGATCTTCAGCCGCACCTCATCATTGTGCCTCGCCTCACTTCGCTACATCACATCGCCGCACTTCACCGCATCGCCGCACTTCGCCACACCGCATCGCCGCACCGCATCGCCGCACCTTGCCCACGATTTAACCTCCCTTGATGCACCAGTTCACCTCCCCATCCTTGGTCGAATATCACCTCCAGCACGAGTTCACTAGTTCCATATGGAGGGTAGATTTGCTATTCAAATTGCTCTTCTTATAAATTAGGTATTTTCTCTCCTGATTAAAGCTTCTGCTTGGATTACAAGCAGAAACAACACCTTTTAGAACCTTGTATGGTAAAACCAGTCTATATTAATGTAATATTTCTATTATTGGTGTATAATAAATTCTGAATAATACAAATAAATATCATAACCCCTTTTACACTTGGAGTTGTGTTTTATGTTTTCTATATGACATCTTTGACACTCTAAATTAGATTAGAATTTTATCTTCTTCATAATACAGCTCTGGATATTTTTGAAGTTTAATTGCTAGCTGCGAAGGATACATTTTACTTGAATTTTGACTAATGTGTTGATATTGCTAACAGTACTATTGAGGTTCATTCAGACGATACAGTTGATTATGACATTTTATATGGGTTAGAGCTATGGAAGAAGAGAATCTGGTTATTATGTATATTTTTTTACAAGTTCAGGTATGGAATGACTCGATGACTCGTATCTTGATTGTTGTTGAGAGTATAATCACAAAAGGCAATTTAAGTTTACTAATGAGAAATAATCCAGTTAGGTTTTTATGTTTGTTCTCCTAAGTTGATGTTTGTGCTTTAATGATTGGCCTATGGTATTGGATTTATGAATCCTGTTCTGATTTCTTTAACTTACATGAAAGAAGAAATGTTTTTAATGACCTGGGAAATTGATCTTATCATTTGTTTCACGTTTCTTTCTTTCTTTGTCCTTTTTGTTTAATCTTCCAGTTTTGTGTGTACACATTATATGAACATACTATATTCTCATTTCTCAAACTAAAGAAATTAAAAGAATAAGACTGGCTAATTAGTGTTCCTATTTAAGCTGTTACAAAAAGCTGCTTTTTTAAAATAGAGTTATGCAAGAACTGTTTTCACAATATTGGATCTAACTAAAAATGCACATATAAAAATTGACAAAGAACCTACATCTTTTATGCCTCACTACTTATTATTATAAACTTAATGAGCCATATACTCCAAAGAAATTTTAAATGATTAGTCCCTATTTCATGTATTCTTTCTCTGTGTTCAATTATTTTGGATAGGGTAATCTTCCTTTACCTTAATCTTCATCTTCATCTTGGCTTTCATCTTCATCTATGCTCTGTTACGTTTAATCAGCTTCATCCCTCCAGCCTTCATCCCCATCGATACTCTTCTCTCCATCTAGGCCGACTTCAGACCTTCCCCTTCGTCCCTATGGACTGTCTTCTCTCCGACCCACCGCCTTCATCCCCATCATCACTCTTCTCTCCGTCAATGTCAGAACTATATCTTTTAACTTGATTCTTTTAACTTTCTAAAAAGCTTATTTTAAAATTTCACATGTTATGATTTGTCATCATACTGGCTTAGTTACCTGGAAATGGCGAGGTCAACATATATTAAGCCTTATGGTTATTTCTGATAACCTAACCGAAAATTTCATAATGGATCTGAAGCTTCTTGAATCTAAATCTCTTTCCTCTTATATCAACACATATATGTCAATCTCCATCACTTAAAAGCTTAATGCTACCTCTTCTTATCATCATAGGACTTCACTTTTTTCATTTAACGTTGCCAAACATCATGGAAATAAAAAATAGGTATTTATAGCACATACAAAACCTATTAAGACAAGGTCATAAGTAATGCTAATGATAACTAGGTATTTATGCATCGTGCATAATTATAGATAAGGAATTGAGCATCTCTAATCTATCTAATACATAAAAGTAAAACAATTTTTTACTGTTCATTGAACAATATTCCCTCCCAATAACACCAAAAACATCCCAGTCGTTCAATTGAAAACATATCATTTCCTGATCTCTAGAAATTATTCCTCACGACCATACCTTGTGTGTATTGGTTCGTTAGTTAGTTCATAAATTCTTTTCTTGAAGGCTAGCATCGATCCCAACAATAGTAAAAAACAAAATGAGCAGAGGGAGCATTGATTACTTATATGCATGCGTTAAAAGGGATGAGTAGCTCTTTTCCTTGTGATTATGATTCTTTCAAGCAATAAGTTAAATCACATTTTCAATTAGTGACTTCATATTTATTTAGTTTTCTGCCCACTGATTTGTCCCTGAGTTTTCTCCTCAATAATTTCCTGAATCTCTCATAGGGTATATTTGCAAAATGGTTTTGGTGTAGCTACTTTAGTAGGTTTTAATATCAATATGAAGTCAAATTAAAACAAGTTGGATGTCTAGCAAAAATATGTATCTCATATTTGCAAAATTGTTTCTTTACGGCCTAGGGTTCCTTAAATTCTTAGAGTATAGTTGAGCTATCAGCTATACAATATATATGCCTTGATTATAACTAAAATCCCTGTCACAAAAAACGAAACCACATGAACATTATTAAAAATTTGGATCAATTTTTGGCAATTTTGTACTTCCCAGGTGGATCAACTCCCTTCAAAGTGGTATCCTAAATTCATCTACTTTGATATTAAACTTGTTGTATTTGTCATTTATTTTTATGCCAATTAGTATGGACTCTTACTAATATTAGCCTCCAATCTTTATGCTATTTCAAGTTTATATGGTTTAACAAAAGCTAAATTGTTCATTTCTTAAACAAAAGTTCTATAAACCACACAAAAATAAAGAAGGCCACCCATTGAGTAATTCTTAAATTGCCCTCAAGAATTTTCAATTATAGAATTTATCAAAATCAAGGGTTAAAGCTCTTAACTTACTCTCAAGAAATTCCATATGCATGTATAAAGAAGCCTGCTTAGTGAGTAATTCTTAAATGTTTCCTTAGCTAATCATTCTGGAATTCTTATCAGCAAATTTTGTATGTATTTATACGGGTGGATTTTCTCAGGCATAATCATTTCAATCAAGAATATCAATCTTGAATGTGATGTTGTTACATACACAATCATTCTATTTTTTTTGTTAGCATTGGGGTGTCAATCAGGACCTTCTAAAGTTAAAACATGTTTACATTTCAACTTTTGCTTACAAAAATTTTATAATGAATGACAGACAATATCATGTTTTCCCCATATGTGCATGTCAAAAGAGTGAAAAGGAGAATGAAGGCATTGATGAAGTGATAAATTATATTGTGCACTTTATGTTGCAGTAGTTAATCAATTCGTTAATGTTATTATTTATCAATCTAATACAGGGGCTTTGTTAAACGGTCAATCAAGGTAGAAGGATCTACAACTTGACCCATTATTAAAAAGGAGTGATCGGGATTGAAGGTTTTTGATTATCATTGAATTAGGAAGACCTCTTTCTCTCTTTGCAAAAAGTTAAATTTAAATATATTTTTTGGTTCTTGGCAAGGAAATTTTTGTTGAAGAAGGAACCATGCCAAGGTTTTTATGGACTTTGTGATTTTGATATGATAGTAGTCGATTTACATTCCTCGTGTGCTATGTTTGTCCTATATTATTAGTTATTTCTTTCACAAATATGTATAATAATAGTGCTCACTTTCCAGGTGTTCTCTATTATACTCATTACTAAGAATGTTTTTTCTTGGACTGTAATTTCTCCCAATCCAGACCAGTTCAGACCATACCAGACTTCGATAGTTATAAAAATACAAACCAGACCAGTTCAGACCAGACCAGCAAATTACAGTCCAAGTAAAACATCCTAATATGTCAACAATTAGGGGACTTTTTCAAACGGTAACTTGATGTATCATGAGTCATGACTGATAGTATAGTAATGTCGAAGTCATACTAACATGAACATTTTAATGAAGCATTACAAACTTCATGTACAAAGTTAACAACCAATCGAAATAATTTAAAGTAATGCTTAGTTACACTTTGAAGGGAAGGAGTTGAGGTAGGACTCTATGGGTGATAGTCGGGGGGGTCTCATTTTAGACATAAAGAGTGTTATCAGAAATATACATAAAAGTATAAAACTACTAAAATTAAGTACATTTGATAAAAATGATTTAAGTCCATTTGAATAGAAATTTTCTTATATTCAATTTATCTTGATATTATTAAGCTTTTTCCTATCAGAGTGTTTCTTATTTTATTTTATTTTTCGAAAAGGTTTAGTAATTGATAGTCTTTGTTCCGAATCTCAATTTGAAAGGTTTAGATTGCTATAGTCCTATTTACTAAAAATCAAAGATAAAAAAGGATGAGGTATATAACACTAAAAAATAGTATATTAACAAATATATTGTTGATGATGAAAAGTGAAAATAATGTAATTTTTTCTTTCTTTTTGTTTTATGCCTTTTCTACTCTATTTATTAACTCCTACTACTTTTAATATTCGTGAAAAATCCACATATAATGTTATAAATATAAATGAACGGTGCAATATCCAAAATACAACACTTTTTCAAAATATGAAAACGAAAGAAAAAAATCAGAAAAGTAGGGTTAAAATTAAAAAGAACCAAAAAACACCTATATTAATGATTGTAAACTAATTAGAGGGATTGTACGTGTTCACTGCACAAGTGGAAATGCTTCATCACGAAAAAATGTTAGAGAAATGGTGCTAAATAGGAGCTTAAGTTTCCCTATGTAATTAAATAAGACCTTGACTTTTTTAACTCCTAAACGGGACTTGTTTTCCCGTCTTTTCCGTATTTGCCCTTGTCTTTTTTTAAAGCTCTATGTCGGCATTTTTTTTGCTACCGCAGAGCACGGCAGTGGAAGCGAATGCGGAAACCAGCAGCGCTGACAAACTCTCACGCTCCAACCAACTGTTCAAGCAATTACATCCCATAGATCCAGAAGAAGGTGAGCATATGGTGCAAATCGATGGGCGTCGACATCGTCCGTGGATGGCGACATACCGCCAGCATCGACGGCGGCACGGCGTCAATGTCGGTGGACGGAGGTAGAAATCTTTCTCCTCCTACTCCTTTTCTCCTTCTCCTCTTCTGGAAGGGCACACAGACAGGAGACCAGAAGAAAGCCTACCAGAAAACAAAATGGAAGCAATAAACTGGCGGAATCCAATTTTCAAACATTTGGTTTCGGGAACACTATCATTTATGCTTCTTTGTGGGAGAAAAAGCTTTTGATCTTTCACGTGCAAAGATAGAAAGGACTGCCATCATCAGGAATTGGCTTTGTCTTGCAAACGTTGCACCTGCTGAAAATAAAAATGTCATTAGTTTTAACAATGTCATTCTTAGCACATCCATAAACAAACATAATGTAAAACATTCATTTAAACAGCGGAAGCATTTAATACAAGTGTCTATGCCACACTTTGGCAAACATGGGCATACAAGCCCCCAAATAATTATTAAAAAATAATATCCATGAGCATTATATAAGTGTTCTTAAAACAGAACGCAAGAAGCACGAACCACGTCTTCTCTCCTTGACCTTCACGAAGCGACGAGTGATGGTAGCAACCTTCAAGTTCTACCTGAAACTGTGAGGTGGCCTCCCCCGTGAAGGGGAGGTCATTACTTGGAAGCATTTGACAAGTACAATGACAACTATACCGAGTATAATCAACATTTTAATTTCTAAGATCCTCAAAATAGGGTGATATCATAATATAAATATTAATTTATATTTCACACTTATTATCTCTATAATAAGTAAATTCATTTATTTGTCGGCACACGGCCCTTCTTATAGATTTCCTTGCATTTATCATTTGCACAACCCAACCCGTGGGTCTTATTATTTCTACGGGATTTGCTACCGCTGTCGGAGACCTCATGAGGCTCTCGGTTCGGATTTCAACATCCCGCCCCTGGACTCATACCCATCATCCCGTAGGAAGGTAAGGCCCTTCGGGGTCCTATCTTATGTGTTACCGCTACCGGAGCCTAGTTAGGACTCCAATTCGGATTCCACCCTAACCCGTGATCACGATGCAAGTCCATGCTATCCAACCCCGCTCTCTAGAGTCAGGAAGGGCCATGGTCCTTACTTATTCCCATAATCCAACCGGTTATCCTCAAGGACTACCGAACACACCCGTAGGCCAATCCTATAGCTAGGATCAATTTATTATTCAATTTATCTTGGGTATCCCTTAAGGCCTACCCCTAGTATAACTTAAAGTTCATACTTATCCACCTTAAAGTATCTCTCAAGACTACTTAAGGTTTAACAATTCACAATCCAACCTTAGGATCAATCCTAGCATAATTATTTATCCAATTCCCCGACTAGTATCTTAATATTAGTCGGATAAATCTATCAATCCAAGTCCTCAACTCATAGTCATATAGGCACATCCAAAGTGATTTTCCATTGAAAATATCATTTCTATCAATATACAAAATATCACTTTTAATCACTCATATATTCTTATATGAAATAAAAAGCATATTTCAACATAAGTTCATAGTTAATTCCATTTTCATATTAATAAACATGATCATACATAATTTACTCTTAAATTTGTATATCATGTTCTTTTTCCTTATAGACCATAGTCTTCTCATTCTTAGGCATTATTAATCATTAATAATCCATAAAAACACATTTAATTACCTTAGGTAATCTCATGAAATTATCTCACTAATTATAAGCAATATAGTCAGCCATCCTCACCTTATGATGTGCTCAACTAGCTGCCTTAGCGAAACCCCTCTATCCGTCCTCGTTCTAGGCCAATTGGAAATGGAAAATCTGGACAGTGGGTGAAAGCTGGACGGCTTTCGTGAAAGCTGGGCGACTTTCGGGTTCTGCAGTTTCGAGCAGCTCCCTTTGAGTGGCGGTTTCCGGCGGTTTCGACTCCTGTCGATTCACCAACTCTTCTAAGTTAAATACCACCACTTTATATCAATATTCTACACTTTTAAATGTGTAGAACATCATGTTTAATCCACCATATGATTTCTTACAAATCATACATGATAAAACTAGTTAAAGAACAATAGTTATGTTCTTACCTTTCTTCCTAGCTATTTCTCTTTGAGCTTCCTTGCCCCTTGCTTCCTCCAAGCTAGAGTTTTTGTTTGAGCACCTCCCAGACCTTATCTCTCTATTTCTTACGTGTGGTGTCATTGAGTAGAAAGGAGAAGCATCCCCCTTAATCAAAGCTCCAAAAATATGAGGAGTAGGGTCTTAGGAGCCTTCATATGTCCTCTCCCAACTCCCTCACATGTATGTCCGCACACACACATCTTTCCTTGTCTCTTCCAGCTCTCATTTTGTCAATTAGAGAACATAAAAACGTGGGGTGGCCCCCACTCATGTGGGAGGTCATCCCATTGTATCCCAGTGTGTATAATCGGCCCCGAAAGTTGTATTTCTCGGACTATTTTAATTATATTTTATTTTATCGGGCCAAAAAATACATCACGCATTCCTAATAATTATGGGCCTTTAGAATAGATTTACATCCCCCAACATTAACTTAGGAGTCTCCGAAATTCATTTCGGGCTGTTATCCGCTAAATTACCAATACCGGTAATTGGGCTTCGTTTGACTGACAAGTCAACTCCATGCCCTTTCCATGGCCCAACTAAAATCTCCACCACCATATACATATTATCTTGATCAAGATGAATATATTATGTGGTTCTGTAATTATAGGGCGGGCCCCCGTTCCTGGCGTGGGCCCCACATACAATTTACTATTCACGTAAAAGAATTAATAAAAGTTTAGAATTACGCAAATTCATAAATCATCCTTCAAGGTTTATTACATAATTTACTAAAAGTAAATATTCTTGGGGACGGTGTTACAAGTTCACCCCCCCCTTAACGGGAATTTCATCCCCGAAATTCACAACGCTTATTCGAACAGAAAAGCATACTATTCCTTCATTAAAGCTTCCGTTTCCCAAGTTTCCTCCTCAACTCGGTCACTTTTCCAAAGGATTTTAACCATTGGAACTTTCTTGCTTCTCAACTTCTTGACCTGTCTATCAAGTATCTTCACCGGTTGCACGTCATAGTTCAAGTCTTCCCGTATTTCCACGGGTGGTTTCTCTAGTACATGAGATGGATCCGGCATATACTTCTTAAGCATAGACACGTGAAACACGTTATGTATCTTCTCCAATTCTGGAGTCAATTGCAATCTGTATGCTACGGCCCCAAATCTCTCAAGAATTACAAATGGCCCAATGTAGCGTGGGTTAAGTTTCCCTCGACTCTGAAATCGGATGATTCCTTTCCAAGGTGAAACTTTCAAGAATACCTCATCTCCCGCCTTAAATTCCAAGGCTCTCCGGCGCTTATCGGCATAGCTCTTCTGTCTATCCTGGGCCGTCTTAAACCTCTCCAGAATCATCTTCACCTTTGATTTAGTGATTTCCACCAATTCTGTGCTCTCAAGTTTGGCCATGCCAACCTCATCCCAACACAAAGGTGTACGACAACTCCTCCCATACAATGCCTCGTATGGAGGCATGCCAATACTCGCCTGATAACTGTTGTTATAGGCAAACTCCACAAGTGCTAAATGGTTGTCCCAACTTCCTTGGAACTCCAATGCACAAGCTTTCAGCATATCCTCTAATATTTGTATAACCCGCTCAGATTGCCCATCTGTTTGCGGATGAAAAGCTGTACTGAATTTCAACTTTGTCCCCATAGATTCTTGGAACTTCGGCCAAAATCGTGATGTGAATCGCGGATCTCTATCGGATACAATGGTTATTGGAACCCCATGTAGCCTCACGATCTCATCCACATACAACTTGGCTAACCTCTCCAGTGCATATGTGGTGTTGATAGGTAGAAAATGTGCACTCTTCGTGAGCCTATCAACCATAGCCCATACGACATCGTAGTTCTTAACCATCCGTGGTAACCCTACCACGAAGTCCATAGTCACGTGCTCCCATTTCCATTCAGGAATGGAGAGTGGCTGTAATAACCCAGCTGGAAGCTGATGTTCTGCCTTAACTTGCTGACAAGTAAGACATCTACTAATATATTCGGCTATTTCCCTCTTCATACCAGACCACGAGTAACTTTCTTTCAAATCACGGTCATCTTCGTACCTCCCGGGTGCATGGCGTACACTGATGAATGAGCCTCCTCTAAGATGGACTTTCGGAGCTCATCATCCGATGGTACACACACTCGGTCATGAAATAATAGGAGACCATCGTCTCTCACCCTAAAATCTTCAACCAGTCCCGCAAGCATGCGTTCACGGACCTTCATAAGCTCCTTGTCGGTTTCCTGACCTTTCTTGATCTCATCAAGTAATGTAGGTCTCACCTCGAATCTAGCTAACAAGGCACCATCCCTAGATATCTCCAATTGGGCTCTCAATGCCCTTAAACTAGTCAACAGTGCTCCTGACGAACTCTTTCGGCTCAAGGCATCCGCTACCACGTTGGCTTTACCGGGGTGGTACTCAATAACTAGATGGTAGTCTTTTATCAACTCCATCCACCATCTCAGCCTCATGTTTAACTCTTTCTGAGTAAACACGTACTTCAAGCTCTTATGGCCAGTGTATATATGACATGTTTCCCTGTAGAGATAATGTCTTCAAATCTTCAGTGCAAATACCACTGCCCCCAGCTCTAAGTCATGAGTGGGATAATTTACCTCATGCTTCTTCAACTGTCGTGAAGCATAGGCAATCACCCTCCCATTCTGCATCAATACACATCCAAGCCCTTGGATGCTCGCATCGCTATACACATCGTACCCCATTCCCTGTTTGGGTAATGCAAGTACTGGTGCCTCGGTCAATCTCTTCTTTAACTCTAGGAATCCTTCCTCACATTGGTCATCCCATACAAACTTAGCCCCTTTTCGAGTGAGCTTTGTCAATGGCGATGCCAAAACTGAGAACTTCTCCACGAATTTTCGGTAGTAACCTGCCAATCCAAGGAAACTACAAATTTCCTTGACGTTCTTTGGCCTCTCCCATTCAGTAATGGCCTCAATCTTCTTGTTATCTACGGCAATCCTTGATCCCGAAATCACATGCCCGAGAAAGCCAATCTCCCTTAGCCAAAATTCACATTTGGAAAACTTGGCATAGAGTTGCTTCTCCCGTTGTGTCTCAAGAACAAGTATCAAGTGCTCCTCATGCTCTTCTTCACTCTTTGAGTAAATCAAGATGTCATCTATGAACACAATCACAAACCGGTCCAAGTATTTATGAAATACTCGGTTCATCAAGTCCATAAACGCCGTTGGGGCGTTTGTTAGCCCAAACGACATAACTAGGAACTCGAAATGACCATACCTTGTGCGAAAAGCACTCTTCAGTATGTCATCCTCCTTTATCTTTAGTTGATGGTACCCCGACCTCAAGTCGTTCTTCGAAAACACCGTTGCTCCTCGGAGCTGATCAAACAAGTCGTCAATCCTAGGTAAAGGATACCTATTCTTGATTGTGACCTTGTTCAGTTGACGGTAGTCAATGCACATTCGAAGTGTCCCATCCTTCTTTTTCACGAAAAGGACCGGTGCTCCCCGCGGAGAGTAACTCGGCCTTATGAAACCGTTATCGAATAGCTCTTGCAGTTGAGTTTCAACTCGTTAAGTGCCGCGGGTGCCATTCTGTATGGCGGTATGGAGATTGGTTTGGTGCCGGGTTACACCTCGATCACGAACTCAATCTCCCTATCGGGTGGAAGTCCCGGCAAGTCCTTTGGGAAGACATCTGGATACTTGCACACTACTCTCACATCGTTGATGTCTATCTCTTCTTTGGTTTTGTCCACCACATATGCTAGATATGCGTGGCATCCCTTTCTCATCATATTCCTCTCTCTCACGACGGATATGATACAACTGTTTGATTTGCCTCTATCTCCCTCAAAGCGTAAGGTCAACCCTTCACCGCTTTCGAGTTCAAGAACCTTCGTGTAGCAATCTACCCTAGCATGATGTTTCTCAAGCCAATCCATTTCGAGGATTGCATCAAACTCGATCATACTCAGCTGTACAAAATCACACGTCAAGGTTTGGCCCTCCACTTCTACCTCACACGATGGACAATGGCTATCTCTTTCGATATCATCCCCTAAAGGTGTGGACACCAATAGGGTTTGAGTCATTGGTACAAGCGGTTCATTGAATCCCCCGACGAATGTCTCACTCACAAATGATCGTTGCACCCCGGTATGAATAAGGATTCTTGCATCTTTCCCGTTTATCTTTAGTGTTCCTACATTCATAAGCAATGTAAGACACACTTTCTAAGTATAGACTCGTTTCTTTGGTTAAAGAGTGCACCAACTACGGTTTCGATGATAGTCGTTCAACGCCCCATCACAACCGCTCGGTTCTCACCCTCAAGAACCGACCTAGTGTACCAACAGAGGAAAGCCGACCGCTTTTCACAAAAGCCGGCCGATTTTCGTTCAACCCCGAACTTGTAGTTACGTAAGCCGGCCGGTTTCTACGAAAGCCGGCCGGGGTCTGGCTGCGAGAAATATTGACGTTAATTAATTATGAAAGCCGGCCGGTTTCCACGAACGCCGACCGGTTTTCATCTCCGTAGTTTTATTCGCAAAAATTAATTCAAAAGCCGGCCGGTTTCTACGAAACCCGGCCGGGTTTCAGCAGCGCAGGATTTCCCAGGCCCAACGAACGCCGGCCGGTTTCCACAAAGGTCGGCCGGGTCTTGGCGCCATAGTTTAATTCAATTAATTATTTTCAAAAGCCGGACGGGCTTTTCCAGAATCCGGTCGGTTTTCCTCGGCGAGAAAATTCCCAGATTATTTACTCACAAAAGCCGGCCGATCTTCGATGGAAGCCTGCCGACGTTCAGCACCGTAGTATTTTCCATTTGAATCAGACCAAAGCCGGGCGGCATTCGCCCAAAGCGAGGATTCTCCTCCCCTTTTTGCATCCAAACCCGACCAAACTCGTTCCCCATCATATGGGGTCTCAACCGGCTCAGTTCTCGGTTGGTAAGTTGAATCCTCCTCGGACTCATAATGCTCATCAATTGTTTCCACATGACCGTCACTCACGGTCAGCGAGCGGCCTGCACGGCCCTGTCCCCTAGACACCCTCGATCCTCCCCGACTGCAACGTTGGGATCCTCCCGGTGCTTGGCCAGTCGGGTTCCGTCGAGTAACTTTCCCGGTACGTTCCATTTCTAAAAGAAATTGAGAATGAGTCATTAGACTCGTATCAAATGTCAATTGACGGATAGGCACTTAAAGACATCTTTTGGCTCAAATCACCGCCATTGTTAAGGGTACCATCTTAACAATTAGAGACATTGCAACTCAAGTACCAAAAGTTCTATAAGTACAAAACTTCTTATGTTCATGGTTTTCAAATTCATTTTTTCAAAAAGAATTTTGAAGCTTCATTATGATGTTTACGGACTAAGTCTCTGATACCAATTAAATTGTCATGCCCCGGACCTACCCGGACGCGTCAACAACCCGCCGTACAGTACAAATAGTCAACCGAAGTCCAAATCATCCATACTATACAAGGCGTCTTTGAATATCATTCACACTTAGCACATCCATAAACAAACATAATGTAAAACATTCATTTAAACAACGGAAGCATTTAATACAAGTGTCTATGCCACACTTTGGCAAACATGGGCATACAAGCCCCCAAATAATTATTCAAAAATAATATCCATGATCATTATATAAGTGTTTTTAAAACAGAACGGAAGAAGCACGAACCACGTCTTCTCTCCTTGACCTTTCCGAAGCGATGGGCGATGGTAGCAACCTTCAAGTTCTACCTGAAACTGTGAGGTGGCCTCCCCCGTGAAGGGGAGGTCAGTACTTGGAAGCATTTGACAAGTACAATGACAACTACACCGAGTATAATCAACATTTTAATTTCTAAGACACTCAAAATAGGGTGATATCACAATATAAATATTAATTTATATTTCACACTTATTATCTCTATAATAAGTAAATTCATTTATTTATCGGCACACGGCCCTTCTTATATATTTCCTTGCATTTATCATTTGCAGAACCCAACCCGTGGGTCTTATTATTTCTACAGGATTTGCCACCGTTGTCGGAGACCTCATGAGGCTCTCGGTTCGGATTTCAACATCCCTCCCCTGGACTCATACCCATCATCCCGTAGGAAGGTAAGGCCCTTCGGGGTCCTATCTTATGTGTTACCAATACTGGAGCCTAGTTAGGACTCCGATTCGGATTCCACCCTAACCCGTGATCACGATGCAAATCCATGCTATCCAACCCCGCACTCTAGAGTCGGGAAGGGACATGGTCCTTACTTATTCCCATAATTCAACCGGCTATCCTCAAGGACTACCGAACACACCCGTAGACCAATCCTATACCTAGGATCAATTTATTATTCAATTTATCTTGGGTGTCCCTTAAGGCCTACCCCTAGTATAACTTAAAGTTCATACTTATCCACCTTAAAGTATCTCTCAAGACTACTTAAGGTTTAAGAATTCACAATCCAACCTTAGGATCAATCCTAGCATAATTGTTTATCCAATTCCCCAACTAGTATCTTAATACTAGTCGGATAAATTCTATCAATCCAAGTCCTCAACTCATAGTCATATAGACACATCCAAACTGATTTTCCATTGAAAATATCATTTCTATCAATATACAAAATATCACTTTTAATCACTCATATATTCTTATATGAAGTAAAAAGCATATTTCAACATAAGTTCATAGTTAATTCCATTTTCATATTCATAAAACATGATCATACTTAATTTACTCTTAAATTTGTATATCATGCTCCTTTTCCTTATAGACCATAGTCTTCTCATTGTCAGGCATTATTAATCATTAATTATCCATAAAAACACATTTAATTACCATAGGTAATCTCATGAAATTATCTCACTAATTATAAGCAATATAGTTAGTCATCCTCACCTTATGATGTGCTCAACTAGCTGCCTTAGCGAAATTCCTCGATCCGTCCTCGTTCTAGGTCGATCGGAAATCGAAAATCTGGACAGTGGGTGAAAGCCGGACGGCTTTCGTGAAAGCTGGGCGGCTTTCGGGTTCTGCAGTTTCGAGCAGCTCCCTTTGAGTGGCGGTTTCCGGCGGTTTCGACTCCTGTCGATTCACCAACTCTTCTAAGTTAAATACCACCACTTTATATCAATATTCTACACTTTTAAATGTGTAGAACATCATGTTTAATCCACCATATGATTTCCTACAAATCATACATGACAAAACTAGTTAAAGAACAATAGTTATGTTCTTACCTTTCTTCCTAGCTATTTCTCTTTGAGCTTCCTTGCCATTTGCTTCCTCCAAGCTAGAGTTTTTGTTTGAGCTCCTCCCAGACCTTATCTCTCTATTTCTTACGTGTGGTGTCAATGAGAAGAAAGGAGAAGCCCCCCTTAATCAAAGCTCCAAAAATATGAGGAGTAGGGTCTTAGGAGCCTTCATACGTCCTCTCCCAACTCCCTCACATGTATGTCCGCACACACACATCCTTCCTTGCCTCTTCCATCTCTCATTTTGTCAATTAGAGAACATAAAAACGTGGGGTGGCCCCCACTCATGTGGGAGGTCATCCCATTGTGTCCCGGTGTGTATAATCAGCCCCGAAAGTTGTATTTCTCAGACTATTTTAATTATATTTTATTTTATCGGGCCAAATAAAATATATCACGTGTTTCTAATAATTATGGTCCTTTAGAATAGATTTACATCCCCCAACATTAACTTAGGAGTCTCCGAAATTCATTTCGGGCTGTTATCCGCTAAATTACCAATACCGGTAATTGGGCCTCGTTTGACCAACAAGTCAACTCCATGCCCTTTCCATGGCCTAACTAAAATATCCACCACCATATACATATTATCTTGATCAAGATGAATATAATATATGGTTCTGTAATTATCGGGCGGGCCCCCATTCCCGACGTGGACCCCACATACAATTTACTATTCACGTAAAAGAATTAATATAAGTTTACAATTACGCAAATTCATAAATCATCCTTCAAGGTTTATTACATAATTTACTAAAAGTAAATATGCTTGGGGACGGTGTTACAACTATTATATTGGATAACGGTTTCATAAGGCCGAGCTTGCGCAGTACATGATTGCTGAAAACACGTGTTTGACACACGTGTGGCATCGAGAATATCCCTTATTCTCAACTGCTAGAGTGACGTGGCATTCACATAGCATTGGTGACATGGTCGTAGCTTGCGCAGTACTTGATTCCTGAAATGTCTAAGTCCATACTTGACTAGGGAGACCTCGAGCTCCGTGAGGTCAGAGCTCGAGTATAGTGAACTTGTACTGGGGAACTCATATCTAGCCTTCCGTTTGTCCGATAGCGGTTACTCTTTCGTTCTTGTTGACATCCTTTGACTTAGTGTTCGTGAATAAGGTTGGATCGGGTACCAACCTAGGTGTGCTCAAGGACGAACTTAGATTTAGCCTTACCTTGAGGATCTGGGAGCTTGATGTTGCACTGACCTCGGGGGCCGGGGTCAGCCTCGGCCGTGGTTCCATACTTTTTCGACATGTGGTCTTTCGTCGTGACTCGACTTCGTGCGTTGAGGTCAACCTCGGCTGGAACTTCGTACTGGATGTTGGTATAACTCGAAGTCTCTGTCTGTTGATTATGATACCCCTGTGGTATATGTTGGGTTCCCTCCTTAATTGAAGATGTCTAGAATTCTCTAGATGTGTGAAGAAACGTATTGAATGTTCTAGAGTGTTCTGGAGCTTTCTAGAGAGACGTGGAATTATCTAGAAGCATTTGGAAGAGTGTAGAACATTCTAGAACATTGTGGAGTTTTCTAGAGAAGTGTGGAATTCTCTAGAATCGTGCGTAAGTGTGTGGAAGCCTCTAGAACATTCTGAAGTCGTGTGGAGTTCTCTAGATCCTTCTAGAAGATTAGAGAAGCTTGTGGTCATTTCTTGGAAGAATCTAGAAGTGTAGTGATGTGTAGAAAGTTCTAGAGAAGCTTTGAGGAGAGTAGTATAAATAGGGGTGAGACTCCTCATTCTTGTGAGGAGGCCTTGTGTGAGAGCCTAGAGAGAGCCTCCTTGAGTGATGAGTGAGAAAGACTCAAGGAGAGCTCTAGAGTGAGTTAGAGTCTCATTGAAAGAGGAGAGTGAGAGTGAAGTAGTCCCATATACAAAGAGTGAAGTGAGCTACCCGTTTACTTGTAAATCTCTCTTGTACATTCCGATTGTGTAAAACAAAGTGTTATTGTCAGATGGAGCCTTTGTATTAAGAGTGAGTGAGTGACTGTACAAGAGTCCTTTGAACTTGTGATCCTGGAAGAGGTCGGGCGATCGTGGTTTTGCCCAGCAGTGGTATCAGAGCTGAGGTTGTTGGAGGTAGAGTAACAGGTAGAGTTCGTCGTGGGGATCTCGTCTTACCGTGATGGTAGCAGTGCTGTTAGAGGCATTTGAGATCATACTCTTTGATGGGATGATGGACTTCACTATGAAGCTTGAGTCATACATATATGGAGCAGAGTGATGAGTTGCATTGTGTGGGGTGGTTCTCAGTCTGGTCTCATGTCTTGGTTTGCTAGTGGTGCGTTGTATCGAAAGTCTTCTTGATATTGTGGTGGTCAGGCGGCGCGTCCCGTTGGTAAACAACGGCGATACAAGATGAATTGCACATCAAGTGTCGGTGGAGAGGAGATCTTCATGAGAACACCGTGTCTAGGATTTGATCTTGCATTTGATCTACTGTTGGTGCATTGTATCGAAAGTCTTCCTGATATTGAGGTGATCAGGCGGCGTGTCCCCTTAGTAGATAACGACGGTACAAGATAGTTTAGTGGATCATTTCTTGCTGCGGAGGAGATCATGATCATTCCTTGATGCCTGCTCGTATGGTGTGATGCAAGCTTTGTTTGAAGGGGAGCAACTCACATGTGAGGTGGAGACTGCTAAGTCTAAATGTGAGGCTGCTATTGGTCGTTGACAGGTACTTCTCAATTAAATCGGTAGGGGAGATTTGTTGGGTTCCCTCCTTAATTGAGAAGTTCATGAGAATTCTAGAATTTTGTGAAGATGTCTAGAATTCTCTAGATGTGTGAAGAAACGTATTGAATGTTCTAGAGTGTTCTAGAGCTTTCTAGAGAGGCGTGGAATTATCTAGAAGCATGTGGAAGAGTGTAGAACATTCTAGAACATTGTGGAGTTTTCTAGAGAAGTGTGGAATTCTCTAGAATCGTGCGGAAGTGTGTGGAAGCCTCTAGAACATTCTGAAGCCGTGTGGAGTTCTCTAGATCCTTCTAAAAGATTAGAGAAGCTTGTGGTCACTTCTTGGAAGAATCTAGAAGTGTAGTGATGTGTAGAAAGTTCTAGAGAAGCTTTGAGGAGAGTAGTATAAATAGGGATTTGACTCATCATTCTTGTGAGGAGACCTTGTGTGAGAGCCTAGAGAGAGCCTCCTTGAGTGATGAGTGAGAAAGCCTCAAGGAGAGCTCTTGAGTGAGTTAGAGTCTCATTGAAAGAGGAGAGTAAGAGTGAAGTAGTCTCATATACAAAGAGTGAAGTGAGCTACCCGTTTACTTGTAAATCTCTCTTGTACAATCCAATTGTATAATACAAAGTGTTATTGTCAGATGAAGCCTTTGTATTAAGAGTAAATGAGTGACTGTACAAGAGTCCTTTGAACTTGTGATCCTGGAAAAGGTCGGGGGATCGTTGTTTTCCCCAATAGTATATAGGAATATACTCCATCAGATAGGGTAAGATCGTGATGCCAGAAAAAAGGACAAGTGGGGGACATCACCAACAGTGAGATAAGATGAAGACGTATGCTTATTGAAATTACAAAAGATATCAGGGTTACATGTCATGAGATTTGAAGAACCTAAATTTATGACCCATTTGGTGGAAGCATTTACTAGATCGATCAAGTACATGTTTTAGCAAATCCAACCGTCAAAACACTGGAACATTTTGTCTTTCAAAAAAAGAGAATGTAACACCCCCTACCCGGCCCGGAAGGCTAGGGAAGGGAGAGCTACCCGCAATGCCGGAGCACCAAAGCGTTGATTGACTTTTCCATTCGTTTTCATTATTCCAAAAATATTTTTAATTTTAAACACGAGCAAGTGATAATAACTTTATGAAAAATCATAATTGCGGAAGCATTCAAATTTTACACATGACACTAAAAGGTTTAGTGTTGTTGTTACATTATACTAGCATGTCGATTACATATTAATTATGCAAACTAAAACTAGATATTACTAAATGCAAGTGTGACTCTGTGCTGATTGGCAGGTTGCTCCCAAATGCTTTCCTCCTTGATTTTTTTTGCCTTGTACCGACTACGTACCTACGCGAAAGACAAAAATCCAACGCGCTAAGCAAATCTTGCTTAGTGGTGTTCATTCTTTCTCGATACAATTTCAGTATCAAGTATCACATAGTAAATCAACAATTAAAAATGACAACAAATATACTAAATTGAAAAATATAAACTTAACCAGATTTAATTTTAGGGAAATTTTCTAAGATACGACTAAAACTCATTGAGTTTCCCTAAATATGACTAACTTAGTTTTTAGATATTTGTATGACCGAAAATCCAATTAAAAAAAGAAAATCTCATTTATAATTAAATTTTGAATGACAAAAATATCCTTATTTAAAATATGTGCATTTTGTAATAATTTCGTCCAATTAAAATTACTGCACTTTATATTGCCGTTATTGCACGACATTACTGCACATCCGATAATAATCACTGCACATCCGATAATAATCACTGCACATCCGTCAAAATTAATTCTCTTCTCATTCACTTTATGAATTTATTTGTAATTCTTATTTTTTTAGATTTAATAATTGTATTATTATACGGCTAATTAAGTATATTGCATTTCATGGCGGCATTACTGCTCTACGTTACTGCAGTTTTCGTCAATGCATTCATTTACTGCTCATATACAACACTATTTATTGTCATGTTTACTGTCCATTTAACACAATCTATTGCAATGTTCACTGCCCGTATTCAATGTCCGAAAACCCTAATTTCAAAAAATACAAAAAGAGTGAACAAAAATAGGTATGATCTTAATTATTAATAAATGCAGTGAACTCCGTAATTATAAGACACCCATCATTGGATGATATACAATAATACAATGTTACTAGAAGTCAAAGTATTTCACCAAGACGTCTTTCAAATCTCACAAAGACAATCAACCTAATCCGCAAATTATTGGCGTGAACGGAGTCATCTGTCGACAGCCGCATGGACGACCACCAAGATTCTTCCACCGAAGCTCTCTCTAACCTCTTTCGCTGCTTCTTCGCCATCGGAACTCTGGGTGGGGACCCACTTAGCCACGACCCTTACTCCATCTCACCATCTCCATCTGACGGAGAACGTAATTGAGAAAGAGACGAAGATTACAGAGAACGGCCTGAGACGGCAGCAGGTGGCTGTGCTGCGGGCCACGGAGCGGCGGCGGACGGCGTGCCATGGAGCGGCGGCGGCAGGGGGTATGCGGCAGAAAACGGGTTGATCTGTGGAGGTGTGAGAATGGAGGCTAGGGTTGGAGAAAAGATTAGGAGCTTAGGTATTTATAGATATGATCTAAAGGGTATATTTGTCCACCTAAATTATGTATTTATTTATTACGAATTTTAATTAAATATTATGAATTTTAATATTATTTTGGTAAAAAAACTAGTTAGGTCATAGATCGGGAAAGTGAATAAGTTTTAGTCACAGATAATTATCTCTTAAAATAATAGGTTACATAATTAAAATAATTGAGAAATAGAACCGACTGGCCATGAAAAAATCTTTGCATTAATGATATCAAATTCTTAATGAATCGATTAGCATATTTAGTTAAATAAATTCCATCATTTATTTGCTTTATTTGAAACCCAAGGAAAAAATGAGCTCACCCATCATAGAAAAAAGATGTATAGGAAAAAATGAGTTCATCCATCATAGAAAAAATGAGCTTACAATATACTTAGTGAATGATTTATTGTGTACCAGAAGTGTATAGGAAAAAAGTGCTAAGAAAAGCAAACATTACTTGGAAAAATTGGAAGTCATCGCTTATGATAAGCATAAAAAAGACGTTGCTCGAAAAAAGAACAGGCCAACACACAAGGATCAGCGTGAAAAGGGAAGAAAATCAAGGAGATGCATTAAGAGACTACATTCATCGGGTAGGACTGGGTGGGCAAGAATAGCTCACATAATGGTAACTAATATACTTCTCAAAAATTCAATTTTGTCATGACTTGATTATATTGTATTATGGAACTAAGCTCACCTTTTTTTAACAATGGTGATATCGATGTTTCATTAAACAAAAAACTTCAACATAGAGTTTTAAATTAATAAACATGTTCTACTAATTACCAAGAATATAAAAAGTTGAAATTGATGTCACACTTAATCAATTTGATTGATTGATCGAGTCGGGGTGAAAAAATTCAAATCTATCTAACGAACTCATTGATCAGTTTCTGAGTAAGTGCTTTTGGTAGTCCCATACTCCCATAACACTATCAGTTGTTCCAACCACTTCTTTTACACAAGGCGATACCAAGGGATGCTTCATTATGAGGCTACAAGCACTCTTCCTTCATTAATCAGTTTATCAATGGCTTCTTCTGGTATTTCATGAAAATAAATCTCTAATCTGTCCCATTATCCTCTTCTAACTTCAGTTTTCAAGTTTGAGACAAAAACAGAGGTCACGGTTGAAGCATGCCCGTTTGAGTAATCTTTCATGAACTGCCTTGCTTCTTCTTTGAAAAATGGTTTCTCCCTCACCCTTTTCTATTATTGTATGTTTGTAAAAAAAGGAAAGTCCTACTGGGGACATCAATAGAACTGAATTGTATTTGGTCATACATGCTAGAAAGGATGGTTCTAACTCCATGAGTGCGAGTGAAGGCTTGGTAAGTGCCGTACTTGTATAAAAATGATAATGAAAGTTCATTTGGATAGGCTTATATGTGTGAGTAAATCTTGTTAATGTCTTAGAGGACCAAACTAGAAGGATTGGAGCCGATGATCCATATTTGGGACAGAAAGATTTGGATCATCATGCTGTTGCGATGGTTTCTGATGTTATAGTTATTGTATATAGTATTGCAAACCTGCATTTCTCGAATGATGACGTATATCAAGGGAACATACATTTCTGTTTTAGGTATGTGGTCGCGATGGAAAGGGTTATGTACGTGGTATGGGTGGAGGTGTTACAAAGACTGAGATAAATGCTTCAGCTCCTTCCAGAGAAATTGCTCGCAAAGAAAAGGAAAAACATGAAACGGTTAACAATGAAATAATAATACCTAGAGAATAAGTAGCTATAGTAAAGCAACTGGTCCAAAATAATGTGTCAAAATCTTAGCAATTACAAAAGTTTCGTGATACTTCTCAGGTAAATTTCTTGATTTGTTCTTGGCTCCTCGTGCTCTTTCACCTGTTTTTTTTGTTATTGTGTACACTTGTAATCTTCCTTTTTTTATTTGAAGAGAAAGAATAGAAGACAACTTAAGTCTCAGGGTTACAACCCAGCACACCTTTAAACTAATAATGGTTTATAACTCCGCTGAGAAAAAACAAGAAATACAACAAATGGCACTCATATATCCGAATGTCGGTAACCCAACACAATATCAAGGAAAACACATAAAGAAACAATGATCATTGCCCCCTTTTTTATCAACACTTGCCTCATGCATCAACTCTTGATATCCATTTCTGTAATGCTTAAGTGAGAAGCAAAGTTGCCTTATCACCCCCCTCTTATCTTCTTCCCTCTCTGATATCACATCGATCTACCTATCTATTTCTCCCTCCAACTCCTTGACTCTCAATTTCAGTTCATCTATAACAACATTTAGATCTGAACATATGGATTGCAGTTCTTGAATTTGTCCATTTCTTTATGAAGTGTTATGTTAATCTCACATCTTTCAGTCATTCGTGTGTCTAAATTTAGTTTGAGGGAATCAAGTTCATTTTCCAAGCATTTACGGTCTGCTTGCAAACACACATCTTTTACTTTGTAAAGAATGAGCTCCTCTTCTAATGCTTTGTTTACCATCTCTAGTTCTTCCTTCTTAACCTGTACTAAGGTTAGCTTTTCGAACAAACTAGATATGTCAGATTGGAGCTTTTCCTTCTCAGAATATACTTTCCTTATATTGGAACTGTACTTTTCCTCTAGTTCCAAATCATGGCTTTTGACATAATCAAGTTTAGCTTTTAACTTGTAATATTCTTCGTCTGATCTCACAAGTTCCAAAGCATGGCTTTTGACAGAATCAAGTTGAGCTTTTAACTTGTAATTCTCCTCTTTTGATCTCTCAAGTTCCTGTTTAGTTATATCTAGATCCTTCTCTAAAAAGATGATAGTAGAAGATGAATTTGACAGTTCAAGTCTCTGCTCAAAAGCTTGGGTCTGTAAATGCCTTAACTGATGAGCGTTTTCAGATATCACTTCAGATAGGTTAGCCTTTAACTGTGTGACCTCTTGCTCTGAAGCCATTAGCTTTGCTCTGGTCATTTCCAGTTCTTTTTGTACTGCAAAATTCATTCCATCATCATAGTTCAACCCATGTGGAACCAGAACAGCTAGATTCTCTTTCTCCATTTCAAACTCAGACTTTGGCATCTTAGTTGTACACTAGGAAAAAACTCGAGATTCAGAGAGTGAGTGGAGTTATAATTCTGATGATTCTAAATGTTATCTTGATTATCTTTCTTTCACTTTTGCTCCTCTTGGTGAGTGAATATGCTTTCTTTAATTGCTGAATGTGTATGAATGCGCACACACACATGTTTCAGATTATTGCTTTAATAGGTTTTATAAATTTATTAGTGGATGTTACATTGTTTGAAAGCTGTACATGCCATCATGTATTATTTTGAGGAAAAAAGCTCATGTATCATGCTGCTTTAACTTATAATATTACTTGATTAGCATGTGTGTTTGGACTAATGTTTTGATTAATTTCTTAAATCTATTGTATTACTAATTTTTGATTACATGTCAGGGAGGTGAATCCAGCCTAACTACAAGGGTGTGTTTTTAAAAAAAATTAATGAAAAAGGTTATTGCTTATGGACGCTTAAATATGGAAGCTCCACCAGATGAAGAAGCTTATAGTATCATTATTGATGAGATCTTTGATGACAGTGAGTACCTATATGACAGGGATGAGAAGTTTGAAGACACATTGGTTGGTGAACTCATCAATTGGCCAAAAGAAAATGTTCACTGCACTAGGATCAATTAATGTTCAGTGCTACTTTTGTTCTTTGATCTTTAGTTTGCTAGTTTTTACACGTTAGACTCCTTGAATATTAGTTAAAGGGCCAATTTGGGCCATGTATGTCAATCACACTTGATGTTCAAAAGAGGGTAGACATTACTCAATTCTAATTGAGTTTTTTGTTGATGAATGAAAATTATTTACTTTATTTTGTTTTCTTAAATATTATTGTAATTACCTCTATAATTGGTGTGCATGATAAATAAAATTAATTTATATAATAGTGCAATAAAAATCTATAATATTATGCATTATATTCTTGACTGATATTTTATGTCGTTAAACATTGACAGTCTAAAGGAGTCGATATTAAAAATCTGATATCAACTAATGAAATGAGTTGAATAAATTTTTGACTCTGTTTTTTTCGACGCCCACTTTGACGGACCAAATTAGTTGAAAATATCTTTTTTCGATTGTTATTGTTGTTGAAAAAGACCATTTTGGCGTATTGGAGTTTTGTTCATAGAGAATCTTTTCAAAACTTTCTCGGTGTAATTGGATTGATGGGTGAAAATTTCATTCTTCAAATGCTCAATTTGAAGTCTGAGATAAAATTTGGTTCTCCCGAGACCTGTCATTTCAAATTCTTTCATAAGATAATTTGCAGTATTTTCAATTTCATCGGGAGTTCCAATAATTTTTAATTCATCAACATATACTGCATGGCGAATCCCGAATTGAATCACCGAATGAAAACACATGGACTAATTGAATCATTCTTTTATCCTTCTTTGAGAAGGTATTCACTGAGGTAATTATACCACATTCGTCCCGATTGTTTTAGTCCATACAATGACTTCTGTAATTTAATGGAAAACATGTCTCGAGATTTCAAGCTGTAAGCTTTAAGCAATTTAAATCCTCAAAGAACTTTCATATAAATGTTTGCATCAAGTGAATCGCATAAATATGCAGTCACTACATCTATCAGGCGCATTTGTAGCTTTTCAAAGACAGACATGCCAATGAGAAACCTTAATGTAGTTGCCTCAACTACAGGAGAATAAGTTTCTTCATAATCGACTCCCGACATTTGAGAAAAACCTTGGGCAACAAGTCGGGTTTTATATCTTACACTTTCATTTTTTCATTGCGTTTACGCACAAATACCCATTTAAAATCCATTGGTTTTACGCCTTTTGGCGTAGGGACTATCGGTCAAAAAACATCATGTTTTTCAACTGATTTTAATTCAACCTGAATAGCTTCATTCCATTTTGGCCAATCGTGTCATTTCTGAAATTCTTCTATTGATGTTGGCTCATTGTCATTGTTTTCATTCATAACATTTGTGGCAATGACATAGACAGATATCTCATTAATATCAATATCTTTTCCATTCCATTCCATTCCAGTAGAAATGTAGTTTATTAAAATTTCATAATTATCAACATTTCTATCATTATCTGGAATATCTTCCTCGTTTAAAGAAATTGGATCTTCATTTGAGATATTTATTTTATCAATATCATTTTCTATGCCAGTGTTTTCAAATTGTTCATTTTCTTGTTCAGAAGGATGAACATCTTTGACATCACAAATCAATTCTTGCCTTTTAGTTTTTCTTGGTTTTATGTCTTTTGATCCTAGTGGTCTGCCACGCCTTTTGCGTATAGAAGAATATTTGCAAGAAAATTTCAGAATTCTCTGTTGGGATTTCGATTCTAGCAAGGGAATTCTCATGATGAACATGCGACTTTGTAACTTTCTTTGTATCTGTGAATGCATTAAGCAACTGATTTGCACAATTTTGTAAATGGATTATCTTTTGGACCTTTTGCTCACATATATTTTTTCTCGAGTCAAGATGTGATAATCATGTAGCATTCATGTTATCTCTTTCGTACTTGAGTCTAATTTACTATTTTCTCCCCCTAAGGTCGGGAACATTGTTTCATTGAAATGACAGTCTGCAAATCGTGCGGTGAATAAGTCACCCGTCATCGGTTCAAGATATTTTACTATTGAGGGAGATTCCAATCCAACATAAATTCTCAACCTTCTTTGAGGACTCATTTTTGTACTATGTGGTGGAGCAATTGGAATAGAGACAACACAATCAAATATCTTTATGTGTGCTAAGTTTGGCTCTTCTCCAGTAATTAATTGCATTGAGGAATATTCATAATATGCAGTTGGTCTAAGCTGAATTAAATTTATTGCATGTAAAATAGCATATCCCAAAGCAGATGAAGGTAAATTACACTTTCACCAAATTACACATTTATTTATGAAAACAACATAAAAGTAAATAAAGAAAAAGTACATAATACATGATAAGATAACTACTATTTTACAACATGTAAACGTCTTTATTTTGGGTTATATAGATCACTGGCAAAAGCATCGTCCATTATGCTATCATCCATGAAGAAGTTGGACACATCAAATTTTGGCACAGGTGGAGTTGTATCATTGACATAATTAGCTTCCACATTTTTGTTTTTGTTGAGATTCAAGGAAGCTTGAAATAACTCCACCAAATGTTTAGTCGTACGACATTTATAGCCCAGTGCCCCGTCATGTCACATTTATAACAAGTCGACTTTCCCGAGGATTTTGGAGGACGATTGATGGAGTATATGGACTCCGACTCCCCGGTATGCCGACTACTGGGCCTGGACAACCCCGTTTAGCGGATTCATATTATTGTACATTATTATTATTAAGATGTTCTAGATTAGCTTTTTATACTATCAGTCCATTTATGTAACCGGGTCTGTCAGGCCCATATTACAAGCCCAACCCCGGATTTTCCCTATATATACTCCTTATAGGAGGCTTGTAAACCATAACAAATATTCATTCATTCTATACACTTTCATTATTTCTTCTCCATTCTTGTTCAATTTCTCCTGTTTATACAATATGGGTATCAATTATCCAACAATGGTGCTCTCGTTGAGAGGTTTGAACACATCAAGTGAGAAAACCTCCCAAAAACAACTAAAAAAAATCTCCCTAATCACAAGAAATCCAGCAAGGAAGTTGCTGTGAAAATTCAAGAAAAAATGGAAAAGAAGAAAAATCTGGATTCTCCCAGATCCGAACCGCCGTCTTCTACCACCGCCGTACTCTTGAAGCTCGCTGCACCAATTCGAGTTCACCGCGATGTTTTGAGTGTGTCGCTCCAGACCTCACACATCCACCCCATCGCCGGATCTGTTCGAAGGATGGCCAGGGGATGCACTTCCCGATCTCAAATAGGAGCATTTACCATTTTTCCCGTCGTCACCGTAGGTCGCCGCTACCCAGGCCGTCGAGTCAGTTGAAGCCGGTCTGCCGTTGCTGCTACACGCGCCTCACCGCCCATTCCCAGATCTCGCCGCCGCGAAGTTGCTGCCAGGCTGCTATCCAGATCTCACAGCCACGGCTCCAGATCTCGTTGCCGCAGCTCCAGGTCCCTAGTTGCAGATCGACGGTCGGAGACGCGCAGCTTTCTCGCGGAGCTCAAAACTCTTTTTGTCCTGCTGCCATTAACGGTCGTTGAGAAGCTCTGTTCTCGCGCCGAAGCCAACCTGAAGAGAGCGTGGGCAGATCGCAACTTGAGGAGCCTACCTGCACCAGACAAAGCTCACTGCAGTGCCCAGCTCTGCAACTCGGTCGCTCGTCGCTGGCAGCTGGTTCTACCGCCGAGTCTCCACCCCACCACTCGTCGTCAGCGGTCCACCGTAGGACGCTCCTCCACGAGGTCAGTTTCTGTTCGAGCCCTCACCGGCCACACTGCCAACGCAGCCTGAGGGATTTTCCGACTGGGGTTTCTTGATTTCGCCATTGATGGCGGTTGGGAGGTCAGGGAAGACGTGTTTCACCCGATCTTGTGCCGGAGACTAGCCGTTCTGACCGTCCTTGCCCTGCTGCGACCACCATCTCCACTAACAGGAAGTGGCCGGCATGTAGGGACTGCGTTGGGTTGGTAGAAAGATGCTCCACCTGCCTGTTCTATAAAATGCACTCCGCATAAATGCTTTGGTCTAAAGCAGACCACGTCCGCATTTTTTAGGCCAAGGGAAGGCCAATCCCTTTTGAAGATTAGGTGGAGAGGCGGACAAGGCTTTGAGAGCTTTGACCAGGTCAAAATTGAGGAAGGAATAAAATCAAAGTGCACCAAATTCTCAGCCGAGCCTACGCTTTAAAAGATAAGTTTCTTTAATTTTAATATTATTTATGTTTATTTTAATCAATATTTTTTGTCGGTTAAATATCACACTATCACACACTTATGATCAAATGCCTAGTAGAGTGTGGCTTGAGAACCATCACTAGGATTTAAAGACCTGACCACGATCAGGCACAAAGCCCCGACCAAGTCGGGCACGAAGACAAAGCCCCGACCAAGTCGGGCACGAAGACCGGTCTTAGTCATTCCTCGAGTGGCGACCGTTGCTTACGAATGGCTCACACATCCATTCTACTAAGTATTTTATCATCACATTAACAATTCACATCTCCACTTGTTTCAAGTGACGAACTCCCGATCGGGAATATAAATCCCAAGGAAAAAATTTATATGTATGTTAAATGTGTAGGTACAAAGATGACTTTACTCATTTTCACCTCATCTCCACTCGCCTCAAAGAGTGGGGACTGGGGGACTGAGGGGCCAGAGTTTCTAGATGAGGAGAAAATATCACGCATGAGCAGGAACGAGAGATGAGTCAGATGAAGACGGGTTGAGATAGACAAAAGTGATTATGCCAGAGGGGGCCTGCCTTCCTTATTTCATGTTGGGGGCGCTAGGTGTACTCTTTTTCCCTTTATTAGGATTTTTTCCCACTGAGTTTTTTCCTAGTAAAGGTTTTTAACGAGGCACCTTCCCATCATGGACAAGGGTGGTAGTCCCCCGACCGAAAAAGAAGAAACCAAAGACAGAAGAACGTTGCAGATACAGTTTGGATTACTCCCTTTCACCTCGAGTACTCTCGACTCAGGGAGTGGGGGACTCCTGATGGAGTTTATGGACTCCGACTCCCCGGTATGCCGACTACTGGGCTTGGACAGCGGCCTACACACGTTTAGCGGATTCATATTATTGTACATTATTATTATTAAGATGTTATAGATTAGCTTTTTATACTATCAGTCCATTTATGTAACCGGGTCTGTCAGGCCCATATTACAGGCCCAGACCCAGATTTTCCCTATATATACTCCTTATAGGAGGCTTGTAAACCATAACAAATATTCATTCATTCTATACACCTTCATTATTTCTTCTCCATTCATGTTCAACTTCTCCGGGAGGAGGATGGCATCCAACATGCCATCTTCTATGTTAGCAAGACCCTTAGGGAGGCGGAACTCTGGTACTCCCATGTGGAAAAAACGGTATTGGCTATCGTGTGGACAGTCAAGAAGTTAGGCCATTACTTCCAAGCTCACCCGGTCCAGGCCCTCACTCACCAACCCCTCGGCGCCTTGATGAGGAGCCCCACTAGCTCCCCCCGAATGGTAAAATGGGCTGTCTTCTTAAGCCAATACAACATCGACATCCGTCCTAGGCCCGCCATCAAGGGCCAAGCCCTAGCGGACTTCGTGACGGAGTGTACGGCGAGAGCAGCCACGAACGAGGAGCCCTCGGCCCCTTCGGATGATTGGTGGACCCTCTACACCGACGGCTCCTCCGCCGTCAAGGCATGTGGAGGAGGGGTGGTTCTCATCTCACCCGAAGGCTTCCGGGCCTATTATGCAGTCCGCTTCTCCTTCAAAGTCTCTAACAATGAAGCCGAATACGAGGCCCTCCTCTGTGGCCTTCGGCTGGCAGCTAACATGAAGGCCCGACAAATTCACGTCAAGTGCGACTCCAAGTTAGTCGTGGGCCAAATATCCGGGGAATACGAAGCTAAGGAAGGGAGAATGAAGCAATACAAGGAGGCGGCCAAGGAGTTGCTTAAGGTATTTGAGGCACACTCTCTTACTCAAATACCGAGGGCTCAAAACTCCGAGGCCGACATTTTATCCAAGCTCTCGGCCGAATCCCCTGAGCACATCTCAAAGATCGCCAAAGTGGAAGAACTAAGCCTGTCTAGCATACACGCTAGCCCCATCATGCACATACAACAAAGGAAAGGTGATTGGATCTCACACATTGTCACCTTCATCACCACAGGGCAACTGCCCGAGGATGAAGCCCGCACCAAGCTCGCAAAGCTGAGGGCTCCCAGCTACGCTATCGAGGACGAAAGGCTCTACAAAAGGTCCTACAACGGGACATTACTTCGTTGCCTTCATCAAGATGAAGCCGAAGTAGCGATGGAGGAGGTGCACAGTGGCACTTGCTCAGCTCACCAGGGGCCCTTCTCCATGTCCCGAAGGCTAATAATCCAGGGCTACTTCTGGCCTACGATGGCCCGGGATTGTGCAGATCTTGCCCGGAGGTGTCCCGCATGCCAACACTTCCAGAAAGCCCCCGGCAGGCCAGCGGTCAACTATGCCCCCATCAGCACATCCATACCCTTCGCCCGATGGGGCATAGACCTTGTGGGCCCTCTTCCGAGGGGTACCTCCAACAACAGATACATCATCTTCGCCATCAATTACTTCACCAAATGGGTGGAAGCTGAGCCCCTCGCCAGCATTACTGAGGCCAGGTGCCGTCATTTGTTCTTAAAAACATCCTCACAAGATTTGGCGTCCCCAGCAAATCATCTCCGACAACGGGACTCAGTTCGAGGCAGCCCCCTTCTGTGCCCTCCTAGAGGCATGGGGCATCAAACACACCTTCTCATCCGTTGCCTACCCTCAGGGCAACGGTCAAGTGGAGAACGCCAACAGGACCTTGTTCGAGGGCCTAAAGAAGAAGCTGGAGGCCGAAGGGGGTGGTTGGGTAGAAGAGCTCCACAACATCTTATGGGCCTACCGTACCACCCCTTGGCGGGCAACTGGCAAGACACCCTTCTCCCTTTGCTACGGATTTGAAGCCAAGGCCCCCACTGAGGTAACTCTTCCAACCCGAAGGGTCACACAGTATGACCTAGAGGCCAACGACGCCAATAATGCCCTCGACCTCCACCTTATTTCGGAACGCCGAGAGCAAGCCTTCATACGTGCAGAAAACTACCGAAGGCAAGTGAAGAGTTACATTGACGCCAAGGTCCGCTCCCGGGAATTCCAAGTGGGGGACTATGTCCTTCGAAGAAGGGAAGCTAGCCAACCAACCGAGGGCGGAAAGATGGCACCAAAGTTCGAAGGCCCCTACATCGTGGCAGCCATCATCAAACCGGGAACTTACAAGCTAAAATGCCCTAATGGGACTGAAGTCCCTAGGCACTGGAATGTACATCACTTGGTTAAATTTTATCAATAACATCAGAGCGGCCAAGCCCTCATAACTAATGAATGTATTATTTTATGGCCCAATGCCTAAAAATTCTGAAGAACGAAGGCATTTTGAAGACACCAAAAACATGGAATAGAGTCCTTACGAAGGGCCAAGCCCTCATATCACCCCCGGGCCCAAGGCCTTACCACAAGGAAAAACCCTCGAGACCAAGTGCCGAAGGTAGACAATACTATCACCTACAACAGCAAAAAAAGGTACCAACTGTCCTCAAATGGAGACCCCTCGGCACCCGGTGCTGGGGGGACACACCACTGACAACTTTCAACAGATGGAAAAAAACACCAAGTGTTTTCGCAGAAGACCCCTCGGTACCAAGTACCGAGGGTGGACCACACAATCAACTGCGATAAGTAAAGGAGAAACACCAAGTGTTCCCACAGAAGACCCCTCGGTACCAAGTACCGAGGGTAGACAACACAATCACTTGCGACAAATGAAGAAAAAACACCAAGTGTTTTCACAGAGGACCCCTCGGTACCAAGTACCGGGGGCCGTAAATCGGAACAAACACCAAGTGTTGTTTCTAAAGCCGTACCCCTCGAGGACGCCTATACCGAAGGCGCCACCTCTTGGTGCCGGTAGCACGTAGTGCCCTCGGCCATTTGCAACCAGTGTGCAAATGAAAACCCTTCCCTGAAACGCTTTCCGCGTCATCACCCCAAGGGTATGACAGGCACGAGAAATGCCCATGATTCAACTTTCAAAAACGGAACGCTTTCCGCGTCATCATCCCAAGGGTATGACAGACACGAGAAATGCCCAGGATTCGACTTCCAAACCGAAACGCTCCCCGCGCCACCACCCCAAGGGTGTGGCTGGCCACGGACTGTGTCTAGCGCCGAAGGGACGACTTTCAAAACTGAGGCGCTTTCCGCGCCATCCCCCAAGGGGAGGCAGGCTACAGACCACCATATCTTGTACCCAGGAAACGACCCTCGATCCCCTCGGAACTCGTAAGGTTAACCCGAGGGGGGAGCTAATGGTGTATTCTGTAACCTCCCGATAGGCCAAGCCTTACAACAAAAAAAAAATGGGGTGGTGAAGGGGAGTAGACTCGGCGAGAATTCAATGAGTACATCACTCCTACAATTCACGGAAACATACCGAGGGCTCCCCAAAGGAACGCCTTCGGTACCTGGACGCTCATGAGTACTAAGGATACCATTCAACACAGACATCATCAAAAAATGGCTAAGTCCACTCAAGGATTGCCTCCGGCTATACCTAAAACCGAAGGCTCAAATACTACAAAACACGACAAGCTCAGCCAACGACAGCTCAAAACGTCCCCAAAGGCTACTATATAACAAAGCTATCAGATGGTGGCCAAACCAAATCAAGAATCACCTCCGGCACCTCACTACATGCCGAGGAGATACATCCAGACAGTTCCCGAGGGAGTCTGCCTTTTTATGCTAGATTTGGATTACAAACTCTCCTATATCGACATTGTGGGGACATAACTAACAACCGAAGGCTTTTTGTTGCCACGAGCCAACATTACAAGGCAAAGGAAACTATCCTAAACCTACAACGTATACAGCCGAAGGGTCCCCGCCCGAAGGCCAGCAGCAGGAAATACTTAGAGAAAATAATCTAAGTCCTAAATACTTTGCCCCCTGTGGGGGCCACCAGCCAGCCGAGGGCGCATCTGAGACAAGGTCCTCACATTCACCACATTCACCCGAAGGCTCCGCCTTCATGCAAACCACACTTAGAAATATTTTCTAAGTCCTACATATTTTGACCTCAGTCAAATCTCTATGCAGCCCGAGGGGTCACACGGTTGAAGACTTGGTAAAACTACACTTAGAAATATTTTCTAAGTCCTAACTATTTCTGGGCCCTCGGTCATACATCCAGTCAGCGAAGGGTACCCAATCACCGAAGGCTAGACTGTATTCAAACACTTAGAAAAATTCTTCTAAGTCCTAAACATCTCGCCTCCGGTTATCTCATGAAGGCTGCACAGAACCAGAGGGAAAGAGTTAGCCGGGGGCCAACAGATGAACAAACACTTGGAAATATTTCTAAGTCCTGAACGTTGGGCCCTCGAACAAAGGTTCCATTGACTAGATAGGCCTAGTAGCCGAGGGCTACGAGAGGTACTATACTTGGAAGAATATATTCTAAGTCCTAAACATACATTCAGAAAAACGAAGGCATACATTCAGAAAGGGCGAGGGCATACATTCAAAGAACAACAGTCAAAGGAAACGAATTGTATACAAAAATCCCGAAGGCAAGCATTCATTCATCGAGGAAAGGAAAATTCAAAGTGTGCATTACAAAGGGGCCGAAGGCCAAGGGCATACAAGCATTCACTACAACAGAATTGTTCAGAATTTGTTAAATACAAATCAGATATTAACATCCTCGAGGGCAGCCTCTTCCAAAGGCTTTGAAGTGACCTCTGTGCCGACCTCAGTTTCGTCTCCCTCAGCCTCCTTCATCAGCTCCGTATCTTCCAGGTCGGGCCTCTCGACATCCGTGGGGAGAGGAACACGGACATCTGGCTGCAGGGGGGAAGTCCGTATGCCGCCGGGTCAAAGTCCTTTTGCTCGATCTTCAAGTGGCGGGCCATCCTCCGGTAGATGAGGGCTTGAGTAAAAAACTCACCCCCATCATAGTATTGTTTGCCCTTCTGGGAAACCCATTCCACGCCGGGCCCGTCACACCACTCGTCGACCGAGGACTCCACGACCGAGGACAGCCACTGTTTGTGCTCCTCTGCTCGCCACCCCCTGCCAAAAATCCGGAGACGGCGTCCTCTCGGGCTTTCTCGACGGCATCCGCCTTGGCGGCCTCGGCCTCCTTAGAGGCTCTCTCAAGGGCTTCAGCTGCGAACCTCTCAGCCTCGGCCTTGCCCCTGTCTGCGGCCTCCGCCCGCATCGTCATCTGCCGAAGGCTCTCCTCCAGCATAGCCATCTGCCGGACGACATCAGAGTTCTGGCAGATGAGCTCCCGCATCTTTGCATCCTGCTCAGCCTTGCGCAGACGCCCCTCCTCCAGCCTCTGGGCCTGTACATTATTTCCTAGCACAAAGAAAAACAGTAACCAGTCAAAAACTTACTGCCGTTGGGGTCTTTGCTGTAGAGAATTGCTAAATGATGCCTTAAGTCTCGTAGAATTCACTGAGTTTCTGGTTCTTGAACTCGGTGCCGTTGTCAGATCGTATGAAGAGTATGATTGCCCGGAGTAGATTCTGTGTGGTACGGATGAAGGTAATGATGATGTCTGCTGTCTCGTCTTTGGAGCGTAAGAACCGGATCCCTGTATATCTTGAGTAGTAATCTACTATCACCATGATATATTTCTTCCCATTGATACTTTATGTACGCATGGGCCCACAAAGATCCATGTGAAGCAATTCAAGAGGACGTGTAGTAGATGCAGTCACTTTCACCTTGTGAGAAGCTCTTTTCATTTTTCCAAGTGCGCAAGAATCGCTTAGATGATCACATTTGCTTTGCAGCGCTGGCAGACCAGTAACAAGCTTCTTTGATGATAAAGTATGCAGATCACGGTAGTTCAGATGAGACATCCTCTTATGCCACAGTTGATTTAGTTCAGAGGACGCCCTTGACAGCAAGTAGACATCGGTATTGGGAAGCACTGTTTTCAACAAAATGGTGTAAAGACTGGATTTGCATCTACACCTCAGAATGGTGTTTCCTTGATCGTCCTTCACACAACACTTCTTAGCTCGGAATATGACTTGCATGCCCCTGTCGCAGAATTGTCCGATGCTAAACAAGTTGTGCATTAACCCAGCAACATAAGAAACATCTTTAATTGTGACCCTGCTATTACAGATATCTCCAAATCCAAGGATAGGAGCAGAGTCAGTGTTTCCAAATCTCACTTTTCCACCAAACTTGTCCACGTAGTTGCTCAACAGGTCTTTCTTCCCAGTCATGTGTGTGGAGAAACCTGAATCTAAGTACCACACATGACTGGCCTGCAAAATTAAGCAGCCTTAGGTACCCATTTAAGGACAGGTCCATCCTTTTGATGTGAGGAAAGAATATGATGAGACTTGGTCAGTTTATGTTTAGGAACCCAGATTTGTTTTATCTTTTGAAATTTTTCACTTGAGTTCTGGAACTGTGATTGAGATTGTTTATGACTTGTGAAAACTTTCTCTCTTGTCAATCTTTTGAGGTGTTTAACAGAATGAACCTTTAAAGGATACTTTAAATAATCACCTCCACAAGAAGAGAAAGTAACACACCCATTTGAACCATTCATATCACACACATCTCGTTTGGAGAAAGGAGATTTTAAATAATCATGCTTAAAAACATCACTTGAATTAGAATCACAACTAGAATGAGAAGAAGAAGCAAACTTATGAGATTTGGTCTCAAACATAACTAGAGGAACTATCAGAAGAACTAGAACGGAAACAATTTCTAACTTTATTACAAGACTTTTCAACAAAATTAAAGAGTTTGGAAATCTTCTTTGAATGATCATGTCTTGTTTCATTCTTCACTGCTGTCTTGGGGATCCGAGTCATTCTTCCTGCACCTGATTTAGAAAAAACTTTCCATCATTTTCAGTAGATGTAGCAGCATCGTCTTCTTCTTCTTCAGAGTCATCACTTTCAGAGTCCATCACTTTTTCCATCAGTGCCAAGTTCTCTGGCTCACTTTCGTTAGTGTCCTCTAACCAGCTATCGTGTTCAGCCATTAGGACCACTTCATGCTCCCTCTGCTTGGCCATTTGACCCTTTTGCATGTAGTAGTTGAAGTCCTTTTTCTTGGCAGAACGACACTCCTTGGCAAAGTGACCAGGCTTCCCACATTTGAAGCATTTCATTGAATCGCCACTCACAGCTTTATCTGAAGGCATGTTAGTTTTGTCAGAATAGTTTGACGAAGAAGTTCTTTGTTTGTTGTTGGTTCCGGGGTTTCTGAATCTTGTGAACTTCTTGTTTATCTTTCTTGTCATGGTTGTTAACAAAGCTAGCTCCTTCTTCAGCTCATTGATCTCAGGATCAGAATCAGACAAGTTCTTCTCTTCATCGGATGAATCAACGTCAAAGGAAATTTTGGGAATTTTTTCTTTCTTTTTCTTTTCAGTTGATAGGAGGGAAAGTGTATCAACAATGTTCTTTCCTTTTGAAGAATTGACTTTTTCGCGTATATTCTCAGAGAATTCTCCTAGACAGTCGTAGAGATTGTAGATGGTCAGCGCATCCAGATCTTTATTTTGTTTGATTCGCTTGGCTGTTTTCTTCCATTCGGGTTTGAGAGATCTCAGGAAGCGAAGGTTAACTTCCATGTTGGTTTTTCGAATGTTGATCTTCTTCATCTCGTTCAGAACCGTCAGAAAACGTTGATATGTATCTTCCAGCTCCTCATCAGATCTAGCGGCAAAGGAGTCATATGCAGCCAAAGTGTGAGCTCTTTTGGATTTGATTCCAATATCGGTGCCTTGCATGATCTGATGGATTTCATCCCATAAGTCTTTAGCAGTGGTAAGACTATCAATTTGCATAAACAGATCATTGGCGATGGCTTGGAGCAGATAAGCGGCAACTAAAAGGTCAGCTTTGGCTCTGAGTTTTTCGGCTTCAGTGTAATCTTCTTCCTTTTTTAGATTTCTTTGAGCAGGTGTGGGAGGGTTATGTGTAGTGTTTTCAGGAACTAAAACCCAGACCTCGATGGGTCCTTCTTCCAGAGATTTGAGAATATTCTTCCCGTTTTCCCTGCTTCTGATGAAGTTCAAGAATCTGACTTTCCATACTGCGAATTCTTCTCTTCTGAGCAGAGGAGGTCTGGAGTCACTTCCAAGAGTATAGGCTTCCATGATTGTTGTTGATCTTAAGGCGAGAACTGTTCAGTTGAAGTAAGATTTCGGTACTGCTTAAAAAAAAATTGGATCCTTATTTCGGAAAGAAAGGTTTTCGGGTGTCCGAAATTAGGAACTCGGATGATCAGATATTGGATGTCCGAAATTAGAAATTCGGAAGATGATCTCGGGTCAGCTGACAATTTCGGATGAGGGTCGAATTTAAGATTTCGGGATTAAAACTCGGATGGTCTTCGAATTAAGATTTTGGATGAACGAAAACTTAAGATGATCCGAGATCTTCACCTGCTAAAAATAGATTTCGGACGTGCGAATAATTAATTGACCAAATCTTACCTGGATACTCCTTCCTGATTGTAGAAACCTTCCAAAACAGTATGTTTCCAAGAACAGAACTAGAGATTAATTCAACCAATAATTGTGTTTTTGATCAAATTAATTCCAGAAAAATTCAAGGAATCACACGAAGAGAATTGCACCGAGGCTCTGATACCAATTGTGTGAGATATGCTCAGATTTCAACAGCCGGATAGTCTAAGATTAATAGGAAGAATTTAAACAGTAAAAGAGAAATCTCACCAATAACGTATACCGTGTATATATAATGATGAATCCATGAAGAACAATTACACAGTGCTCGAACGAATAAGCTTGAGAGAGAATTTCTATTCTACTGACTCTACAGAGAATAATATGCGGAAACAGAATGTGTAGAAACTTAGCAGTTTTCAGCCATCTCAACCTTTTTTTTTCCCGGAAATAACCACACATGGTGGCGGGAGCGCCGGGGAACACTACCCAAATTTATTAAAATTAAGTAGATTACAAGAAAGTTTAAGGAGCGGTACAGATAATAACAAGCATAAAGTCAAAAGCTGATAAGAAACAAGGGTTTAACAGTTGAAGTTTTTTGAAGGTATCCTGACCGTAGACGAAATGGATCTGTTATATCTGTTATGGAACTGAATAGCCTTTCGGAGATATTGTTGATAGGTCTTTGCTTCCGGTTTAGAGGACCTATATCGTGCCAGTGCTGTAGCAAGTTTATGTGGAGAGTCCAGTCTCGCATCAACAGGGTAAATGTAATAGTCGTCTTCATTTTGCGGGCGTCTGGATTGACTTCTTGTGATCATCGGGTGTGATGTGTATCCCACCTCGTAGAATAGTTGTTTGGGTTCCGGAGTTGCATTCCGGGTTGTTCCGAAGCAGCCAAAGTCATGTCATTGCCATCAACAACGGTAACCATTTGATGAGTTTCCTCGGTTACCTCCTCGTTACGGTTGGCCATCGGGGTTTTATCTCAACCTATATTTATAGGAGAGATGTTTGAAATGCCTAATACAATTAGGAAGCAGCTTAGGCGTGTGTGTGGGATTATTAGAGTTAGTTTAAATGAGCCTAATTCTCTCTCAACTAAAGTAATTAAATACAAAGACTCATTAAATAAATTACAGATAAATTTGAACACAATAAAATAATATTCTAACACATACTCATATTGTTCCTATTCCCAAGAAGGATCAACCGGAAGTTTTTGATGACTGGAGGCCCATATCCTTATGTAATGTGGTGTATAAATTTTTTCCCAAAGTGCTGGCCAATCGAATGAAGAGTCTTATGCATTTCTGTGTCTCGGAGCAACAAAGTGGCTTCATCTCGGGAAGGTCGATAGTTAATAACATCATGTTGGCGTTCGAGTCTCATCACTATTTAAAGAGGAAGCGGCGGGGGAAGTTGGGATATATGGCTTTGCTACTCGATATGAGCAAGGTGTACGATCAGATAGAATGGTCTTTGGAAGGGATGATGCACAAATTGGGTTCTCTTGTAGGTGGGTTTGGATAGTGATGGAATGTGTTAGTACGATTCCTATTGACGATGTTGATGTTGGTCCGATTATGCTTACTAGAGGATTAAGGCAAGGTTATCCCCTATCATCTTACTGGGATACTTATATTTTACACAATCTATTCAATAGTAGAGATTCTAAGCTGATTCAAAGTATCCCAGTGAGCAGAAGAGTGGTACCGGACAGTCTGATTTGGAGGTGGGAATTGGGAGGCAGATTTACGATTCGGAGTTGCTACCGAAAAATCATAGTCGAATTTCAGGCACCGGACTGGAAGGGATGGACGGTGATGTGGAATTGGCTTCTACCCCCAAAATTAAATCTTTCTTCTGTCAAGCTTGTAACAATATTCTTCCAACAACATTCAATTTAAGAAGGCGGAAGGTGGACTGCCCGGTGAAGTGTGGAGTATGTGGTAGTGGCGATGAATCCTTGCTACACCTGTTTGTTCAGTGTTTGGTGGCCAGAGCATGTTGGAGCTCGGCGGTTGGTCTTGAATGGGTGTGTTGGAGTATTTCGTGTGAAAGGAATCAAAGGATTTGGAATGGGAATGGGAAGAAGATGGAAGCTCTAAGCTGGTTAAAGGACCAGATTTGGAATCGTGGGTGTGGAGTCCGATTCATTAATGGCCATATCCAAAATCTGCAAAGGTTCAAGCATCTCTTCTTCATTTGGACTTTGGGCAAAGGATATTAGAGAGTTCAGTTTTATGGTCATTAGTCATTACTTTTTATCGTATTAGGGGATATATGCTGACAATAATTTTGGATACCCATTGTACCTCATATAAAAGCTCTCTCCAATTTTCTTCTCTCTTCCTTCCCTCTCTCCTGCATCTTTTTCTTTTCATGCAGCCCCCCATCCCCTCATCCCCTCCCCTTTCTTTCTCTTTTCTCTCCAAATCTTAATTTCTTCTCCATTTCAAAATCTCTCCCCTTGTATAAGGCTTCTCATTTTTACCATCTTCCCCCCTCCAACCTTCTTCTTCTGCTTCTCTCCTCTTCTACTTTTTTTTCGTTTCAAATGCAGGAGCTACAGTAATCGGACGAACGGGGGGAGCTCGGTGACGTTGGATAACTTGACATGGGTAGAGCTCGGTGACGTTGCCGACGGCGGGCCTACGCCGGTTGCCGTTCTGGATGCAAACTCAAGGGAAGACAACGACGAAGGTGCAGATAAAGAAGCTTTGAATGACTTGAGCGGATATTTTTTTGTTGATTTTTTTTCTTGATTTTTTGGTGTGTTTTCGAAATAAAAAGGGTTGTCTGTCTAACAGGCAACTTGTAAGTGCAGTGTCTGTATTTGTTAGGAAGATTCGTGAAGTTGTCTGTCATTTGAAAAATAAATGTCTATAATTGATATTTAATTGTTTGTCATTTGCTTGTTAGTTGTTTGTATTTTTTGAGTTGCATGTATTTGTTTTGAGTTGTTTGTAATGACTTTTTGGTCATGTTGTTGTGAGGAGTCTGTAAGAGTCGTGAAGTTGTCTGTCATTTTAAAAATACATCTTTGTAACTCATATTTAATTGTTTGTCATTTGATTGTCAGTTGTATGTAATTTGTGGTGTTTATTTTTTTAGATGTACAAACAACTTGTAAGTGCAATGTCTGTATACTCAAACATGGTTTCATAGTTGGTGAAACCTTGAACTAAAATGTCTGTCGCACAGACAACTCATTTGTTTGTCTACATAGAAACATTGTCTGTATACACATGCAAGTATTGGTACAACTGTATTTTATAATGCATTTTGACGAGTTCAATAATTATTAATTTAGTCATATAAAAGTGTTGGGACATATTGTTGTATTTGTTAATGTATAGATGAATTTGGTGAATACAAAAACATGTATACGATTGTCTGTGTGGACAGACAATACATATATGATATCTCTAGACAGACAATAGAGATAATCAGACATACATTATTTTTACGCAGAGAGACAATAACTTTACACAAACAGACAATACGCCAGATACCTAGACAGAGAAAAGATCAGCATACATATTGTACATGTAATGTTTGCAAAAACTTACACATGTTCAAAAAAACCAATCCAATTGTTAAACATTGTACAATATTCGACACATTTCCCCAACTGTAATATGTAATGTTTGAAAAAAAGTACATATTCAAAAAATCACAAGTTCAAAATCAACACATTTCTCCAACACTCTATGCTTCAACCTTCTTCAAGTGATTAATGTTTTGTGATTTATAACAGTTTATATTAAATTTGTTAAGTATGTAATATGAAAATTTATAAATTGTGTGGATTTTTGGAGAATGACTAAACTTTAATTTCTCATTAAACAATTGGAAAAAGTGATGATAAAAAAGAAATGGAAAAAGTGGCATTGTTTGATATTAGTATGACATTGTATTGTCCCATTGTAAAAGGGAATCATACAAAACGGGTTTAGATCTAAGACCGAACCAAACCGAACTATTTGAATAGTTACAATACAGATACGAGATCGACAAAATATTGGACTGTCCCGAACCGTGTCCACCCCTAGAAATTTTTGAAAAATTCCGGCGATCGGAGGCCGGCAGTGGAGGTAGTGGTGGGCAGCAAGCGGTAGGGGGCTAGGGGCACTACACAGTTATAATTATTTAAACACACATAATTACTCTTATTTAGATAATTTAAATATTACCTTCATCCCATAATGTAAGATGCACTTGGCTTTAGTGTAGATTTTAAGAAAAGAGAAATGGGTCAAATAAGTCTTTCTACTATTTCAAATCCATCGCTTAAGTCTTATACTTCGTACTAAAAAAAGTACTATGTATCATATAATTACACTTACGTTAAAAAAGTAATCAATTTGGCCATTTATTTAATTTTTGAACCATAGTAGCAAGTTTTTTTAATCTTATAAGTACCATATGAGTACACTTACTTTAAAAAATTGATCAATTTGGCCATTTATTTAGTTTTTGAACCGTAATAGCAAGTTGTTTATCTTAAAAAACTCCAAAGATTTGTTAAAATTTGAAAAAATATAGATAAAAATTGTGAAAATTTTCGAAATGTAAAAGTCCATATTTTTGAATTTTTAAAATTATATATCATACATCTATTTAAGAGGTTTTTAAAATTTAAATTTTATATTTTTTACATTTTAATATTATTTTTTTAGTTTTCCAATTTTTTTTACTTTTTTACTTTAACCTTTTTAAATTTTTTCTTCTATTTTTACATTTACGCTACTACCTCCGTCTAAAAAAACTTTATCATTTCAAAAAAATTGAACCCCTATTTTGATTAATATAATATAATGAAAGTTATAAATATTATACTTTTATGAAAGTAGTTTTAACAAAGAACATTTTCATATAATATTTATATTATAAATAATTTCCAAAAAAAAATATATAGTTGGTCAAAGTTTTGAAAATGGCAAAAAATTTTGGGATGAAAGTAGTATATTTATATTATTATTATATTATTTTTCAAATTTATAAGAATTCTAATAAGATTTATCAATACTCCTAATTTATTGTTTAAAAAATAACCTGCTACAACAATTTAAAATGACTTGATTGATTATATTTAAAATGTAGACCTTATGTAATTGATTGGAAATAGTAGAGGTCTTATTTAATTTCACTTTAGCTTAATAAAATAAAGGATAACATGATTGTTTTCTAATTCCAATCTTCAAAAAGTAAGAAAGAGTAAAATGAATCCACAAAAAGTAGAGTGAAATGATAGACAAGAAGATGACATTGAAAAGTAAAAATTGATCATTTTTTTATACAACCAAAAAAGAAAAGTATATCTTACAAAATGGAACGAGTGGAGTAGTAATTACCCTAAATAAAACTAAATGTAAATATAATTGCCCAAATATGACTAAAACCTAAATCTTTTACAAATAAGACTAAATATTAAGGGTCTGTTTACTAACAGAGATATTTTCAAATTTTTCAGAAAACTGAAAAACTAGAAAACAAAAAATAGGAAACGTGTTTACCAAAGAAAATTGCTGAAAAACTGGAGAAAGGAAAACAGAAAAACGCGTTTACCCAACTGTTTTTCAAAACCAAAAAATGAGACATGTCTCTCTTTTTCTTAATGATTTGGATAAGTGACTTTTACTAGTTTTCCAAATTTGGAAAACGCATGTGCTACAAGCTGCTGCAATGAATTTGCATACTTACACCTAGTGGTGGGTCCGGTGCCGCTCCGATGTCGATTCCATTCTAGTACCTCCATCTTCGTACCTTACCCCTTACCCCTACCCTACCCTACCCACCCAACGCCCACCCCATATACACCTTTTCCCCACAATGAGTCAATGACCCTACCCCCACCCCCTACCACATGCCCCTACCTCGGTCCCACCCCGATCCACCCTACCCTACCGCCACCCCCTACCACCTCAACCCCACCCCGACCCACCCTACCCTACCCCCACCTCGTATATTACCCTTAACCCTACCTTACCCCTTCCCACATGCCCCCTACCTCGACCCCACCCTACATCCATCCTACCCCCACCCTCGTACCGCCATCCTACCCCCACCATACTGCCATCTTACCCCCATCACTATCTTACCCCCACCCTACCCCTTCCCCTACTTCAGCCCCACCCTGATCCCGACCCCACCCTACCGCCATCATATCCTAACTCCCTACCCCTACCTTACCCCAACCCAAACCCTACTCACTACCCCCACCCTTACCCCTAACCACCGCCCTAACCCACCCACTACCCCACCCAACTCCGTACCCCTAGACCTTACCACCCCACCCCCGACCATACCCCTTATCCCACGCACTACTTCAAACGTTGTTTTAAACCTTTTGAAGTAAACATGATCTTATACCATTGCTTATTTTATGCGTCGCTTATTAACGCGAGTCTTAATAAGCACCATTTAGTAACCCGTGAAGTAAATGTGTCAGTCTTCTGGATGATCATAGAACTGGGTGAAAATTTTGATGAACATGTTTTCAGATTTGAAAATGGAAAACTAGAAAATAGAAACTGAAAACTGGAGATAGAAAAACTGAAAAATATAAACAGAAAATTGGAGAACAAAAAACAGAAGAAGAAAACAGGAAAATATCTCTGTTAGTAAACAGGCCCTAATTTTCTACCCTTAATATCCAAAATCTAATTAATTAGTTTCCTTGGTAGTTCAGAACCCTTGGCAGATTCCAACGGCCGACGCTGGCATAGGTATAATTGACCAGACACATATAATAAGTTTTATTTAGGAAATTTAAAACATTATAGTCCTATTTGTGAATTTAGGACATGTTCTAGTCTTATTTAATCTTATTTGGTCTATTCAAACTAGTCAATGTTGAATGCACCCGTGCGTATGTATGAATTTATTCAAAATAATTTTGGCAAAATTGACACCAATAATACATACTTTTACACATTTTACAAACATAATTCATACCAGAAAAATTGTCAATAATAATCCCAACTAGTTACCTATTTCACAAAAAATAAAATGGGAGTTAAAGGTGTCAACTTTTCCATTTACTTTGTTGACAAAATTAACGTCAATAATCCTTACTATTACGTATTTTACAAAATAATCCCTACTAAAAAAGTTAACAATAATAATCTCAACCAGTTAACTATTTCACAAAAATAAATGGGGAGCTAACGTTGGAATAATTGTTGTGTGCTTTTCCAATAAAAATATTATTTTTGTAAAATGAGTAAAAGCGGAAACAATTTATTTGATTGTTAATATGTACTCCCTCCGGTCCTAAATAAAGTTCAATGTTTGACTTCACACAAATTAAAGAAATAAATTTGACTTTATTGTAGAGTACACTCTTTGGCACTTTTGACACCTTTTGCATTGTTTTGATGTAAATAATTTGTCAAATAAGGAAGGGAGAAGAAGTGTGAACTTTATTTTAGACCGGCCCAAAAAGGAAAGTGTGAACTTTATTTAGGACCGGAGGAAGTATATAATTTTTAATTGAACCCTAGGCAGAATTGTCATTTCTAATTCGAAATTTGTTCCATTTCATGTAAGGGATAACAATGCTGGATATAATGGGTAAACATTCAAGTATTTAACACTGCTTTTGACTATGAAGTTCCTACTAATATCATTTTACCTATGTATTGACTATAACTCATTACCTATGTTAGGAAGTTCATAACCAATCTCAATTAACAAACCAGGGAATATGCGGTCATACTGCAAAATTTCACTTTAGGCAGCAAAAGGTGTGCAACGGTAATTGTGCAACGGTAATTGTGCATAACCTGGAGGAGTTGGCGGACTGTGTCATTACTCTTCTGCAGTTAACAGAACAGCAGATCCACACAGGGTTGAAGAGTGCCAAAGCTTGGAGTTTTCATAATCACAAGTTCCTTCAACTCTTCAAAGACATGGACACACTCATTGCTGGGGATGATGATTTGTTTCTGGAAAGACGGGTTGCAGCAATATCAAAGCAGTTAACTGCTACAGACGGAAAAGCACAACACAAGGAAACATTTGTAGCTATTGAAGGCTTGAAAGCGAGTGAAGAGAATGAAACTTCACCAGATATAACTTATGCGGCAGAAACATCTCTAATTTTGGAGGTTCAAGCATTGAAGCACATGGTCCAGTCGTCAGGGAGATACTGGGAAGGAAGAGGCGCAAGGACGAAGAAGAAGATGTTGGTTAGGGCTGTTTGCTATCACCCACCTTGAGGACAAGGTGGTTGTCTAAGGGGGGATATATGATAGGGAACCGGGCTAATTAGAGTTAATAATAGTAATAGAATAATATCAAATAATTTGTTAGTGTACAAGTGAGGGTTTGGGCCATGTAATTCAGGAGCTTGGGCCGGCTCTTAAGGATAGAAATCTTATAAGAGTGGGAAGGAAGGAAGGGAAGGGGTAGGCAGAAATTGGGATAGGCTTTGGCTTGGGAGAGGGGACTGCTCGAAGTGTCTCACTGTATCTTTCTTTTTCAGTCTATCAATTTCATCTAATATACTTCCCTTTACCGTCAAATTTCTGCGTATCTATCATTGGTATCAGAGCGCCGATTCTGGAGAGAGAAAAAAAATGGAGAGTGGAATCGCAAAATGGGATAGAGACATGCGAGAAATGATTAACGATCTGCGGACGATCATCAAACAGCGGAGTCACAGGCGACGAGGCAGAGCCAGGAGCCCTCCTAGACATCGTAGGCCAACTGAAAAGCAATGCTCGACGTTAGCCGCTGTTTCCAATTCGCAGGTGCGCAATTCGTCTCACAGTTCGCACTCGCGAACTTCGTCTCCCAGTTCGCAGTCGCAAACTCTTTATCTCAGGTCGCGGACGACAACTGCTATTAGTTTGCGTCAGATTGAGACCCGATCGAGAGCTTCCTCAATCGCCTACTCTCATAATCCATCTTCACCGCGAGCAGAGTTCACCAGTTCGCAAGCTTCTTCGTTCACAGCTCTACCCACGTCGCCGCGAACAGAGGTTTCAATGCATATTTCCGCTTCGCACAGTGCGCAAGTTGATTCAGCTTCTAGCCGTCAGCCATACATGAGTCAGCGACAACTTCCCTCCAAAGGTGCGTGCATCTATGGTGATGAGGGAGGGGAGGAGAAATTTTCTGTGGTGACTCAAGCCTCGAGTGCCATGGAATATAAATCGGTTGATAATAAAAGTGCTGGTTCGAATACTACTGAACTAGAGCACAAAGTGGTTCCTGAAATCTCTATAGGCTTAGCTCAGCAGGAAGTCACTACTGTCACAGGACAAGTAGACGAGCCTCAAGCTACCTCGAATATTGCTACTATTAATGGAATTAATAGCGAAGAGAGAGATGCAGTATTCCATAATGTCATAGAGAATGGAATATCATCTGACATTATACATGATGCCACCTCAATGCATTAGTCGGTAAATGATATTGCCATGTCTCAGAAAGAGGAACCCTTAGAGAACATTGTGAGAACCATTTCTCTGAATTTTGGTGCCTGGACTGCCTGTATAGAGGAAACTGAGAAAATAGCTGAGGGGAACATTATGAAGAAGTATGCAGATCACGAGACACGTATTGGTTCTAGGGATAAAGCTGTTGAGGTTTTGGAAATTCCAAATCAACAGTTAGGTCGCTACTTGGAAGATTCTAAGGACTTGATTGCCAGTATGCCACTATTAGAATTGCATATTGATGAAGAAAAGAAAGCAGTAGTTGCTGCTGGTTATGAAACCATTGCATCTATCCTGGCTTTTGACTCTATTCAACAGCTCTTAGCTATTGAGACCACAGATGGTAGGCTGAAAGTCGTTGGAGGGAACAATATTGAAAGCCTTATGGTCTGGGAACGGGAGAACAAACCCTCGTCTTCCATATTAAAAGGGGAGTCAAACATACCCACATTCGCTGCTATCTATGGCATTCATTTCTCATCTATGGAGACGAACGATGACGATATTCAACCCACGGGACGTCCACCAGATAATCCGGAAGGAGCCGAAAATGTTGAGGCTGATGCCAGCTCATTTTCAAGGCCTGCTATGCTCGAAGAGACAGTTGTTGAAGCTGCAGAGGACATATGTTAAGTACCTGACTAATTCACAGTGATTTCAAGAAGTAAAAGATGAAGAAGGAAGATGTGCGTACCAATGGAAGCCGTCGTTTAACGGAAAATGTAGAGAAAGAATTACAAAGGCAGTTAAAGAGTGCCTACTCTCCAAAGTCCCAGATCCAATTAACAATTCCAAAAACCCCCTTTCTATTCTCCCCTCACCCTCTATTTATACTAACTATTCTAATACTCTTCTTATTTCTTATTATTCTATGTAGATCCCTAACATTACTCCCCCTTTGACAACCACCTTGTCCTCAAGGTGGGTCATAGGAGATAGTCCTGATGAACCGCTTCTTCCTCATCTTTGCGCCTCGTCCTTCCCAATATCTTCCAAATTTCAGGACCCTGAACTTCATGAACAGAACCATTTCCATCACTTTTACCATAGTGAGAAGCTGAGGCAAGGGCATATTTTCATGATGCTTCACTACAACCTTGCCATCACCAAGTGCTACAACCCCTACAGAACCATTCTCATCGGGCAGTTCCCCAATAATAGCATAAAAAATTGGCTGCCACTCCTCCTGGAATTGGATACCTACAGATCTAGGTACTTCATAGAGGTTTTCTACACCACACTTTTGAGAAGTCATCATGACTCGGACATTCCCTTTTCCTTCAGTATCAAGAATGATGAAATCATATCCAGTAGCTTCATCCTTTGCCATCAAACTGCAGTCAACATTGTTACCAGTTCCTAATTCTTCAAGCTGTGGTCGTGGTTTAGTCAACATTGGCCTAACATAAGGTAACATGTGAACGACCAAATGTTGTATGTTACCAGGGGCCCTAATAGCTAAAGTTTGTTGGTAACTCTTTGGGACCATCCTCTGTAAAAGCCTTGTGAATGATTCATAAACCTTAGGCAGTAACGGGTTATGAGCTGTCATTTCAGAGATGTCTCTCAACATTATATAACTTTCAAGTGCTTTAAATGGATTTTGTAAATCAAGCTTGGGGTAGTCTAACATACTCTCAACCCAGGGCGGCAGTTCTGCTTCTTGTATTTCAAGGTGTAGGGCATGGCTAGACTTATCAGTACCATGAATCTGTTGATGTTTCCCCCAGATATTAGCAGATTCTCCTGGAACAGTCTCCACCTCCTCCTCTTGAGCCTCTGTACTAATTTCAGAAGTCATTAGGACTCTGTTTCCAAAGGAACATGGTTGAATAACCTGTCTTTTCTCCTTAATTACGTCCTTGATTTCCTCTTTCGTATTCATTTGCGTGATTACAGGTTCAGTTAATTCCATGTGTGTCTTCTTTATTGACTGGGCAATATCTCGTTCAGGGTGAGAAACTTGCAAACTACAAGAAATTCTTGGTGACCTTGATGATACCTGTTTTTCTGTCCTCCCTGTCTTCTGCCGGTGTTTAGGGGGAAAATCCCTAATCAAGTCTTCCTTGAGAGCATTCCAACTATCTTCTCTCTTATGAAAATCCCACCAATGAAACCAGCCATCTGCGGCTTCCCCCATTGCCTTTGCTGCAATGTCTACTTTAAATCTTTCTGCAGTAGCTTGGACTCGGAAATATCTTTCCATCCTCCCTATCCACGCGTACGCATCAACCTTGTGGAATAGAGGTAATTCCTCTGTCTTTGACCTAGCTCCGACTTCATCGCGATTCTTCCCCACCTTCTTTCTGTTTCGTTCCAATCTGCGCAAACCAGATGCGGACAGTTCTGACCATCGATGTTCTTCGCGTAAACCATAGCGCTTCTCCATGGTTCCAGGCGTCGATTGCTCTGAAGAAGACGAAGAAGATTCACTACTGTCCAGTCTCTTGCTTCGCTTTGTTGTTTTGGACCTTCCGCTTGAGTGGCTTTCATTCCTCTGCAGAATTAATTCGTGTAACTCTTCGTTAGTGCGTCTGGCCCCTTCGCAATTCTTCTCCCGCTCCATGTTCTCTCTGGAGTATGATTGCGTTGGACTGTCACGTCGTTTGTCGCGAGTTGAGGTTCTTGACCTTCCTCGCTCATGTCCGTCGTTCTGCTATATCAACAGTGCGCGCAACTCAGCCATCTCATGCCGCAACTCTTCGCGATGATGTTCCAGCTCACGTTCGAAACTGTCCAATTTTCCTTCCATCGTTCTATGTTAGATCACAGATAATTTCAAGCAGAAAAGTAAGAATTCAATAACAAAGTAGAAGATCAGATCGAATGGTTTATTCTCCAACTGAACAGTTCACGGGGATACAGTGTTCAGGGACTATTCGAGATGTCCAATCTCCAAAAGCCAAGTTCACAACCAAATAACAGCCTACTGACAACAACTTCTATTATTCTATTTATAGTAAAATTATCCACGCAGGGATAAAGTAACATTTAATAGTTACTTAGCTAATTAACTAACTATCTTCCGGCTCCTCCTTTTATACACTTTATTAAAATACTGAGTGGGCTGCTGAGCTGTATGTCTATCATTACTCCCCCCCTGAAAATTCACCTTGTCCTCAAGGTGAAACTCTGGGAATTGCTCTCTCATCACTGGTACCAATTCCCAAGAATCTTCAAAACTTGGTAGCCCCTTCCAGTGTATCAGCACCTCAATGTTGCCCTCTTTATTCACTCTGGAATCCATTATCTTCTCTGGTGTTACCTGCAATTCAAGGTCTTCACCCAAACACTTAGGTAAAGGCTGGTAGGACGTGTTTGGTGATAGCACCTTCTTCAGTAGGGAAACATGAAAAACCGGGTGTACTTTACTGTCTTCTGGCAGCTTTAACTTGAATGCTACTGGGCCTATCTTGTCAATAATCTCAAAAGGTCCATAGAACCTAGGGCTCAACTTCTGGTTTATTCTTTTGGCCAAACTTCTGAGTTTATAAGGCTGAATTTTCAAATAGACCTGATCCCGAATGTTCAATTTTACCTCTCTTCTATGTTTGTCAGCTTGTTGTTTCATCTGGTTCTGAGCAATCTCTAGGTTCTTCTTCAATTCCTCCAACATAATATTCCTTTGGGCTGTTAATCTGGACACTTCCTCTACAACAGTAAGTGTTGCATCTCCTCTGATGATGGCAGGAGGGTCTTGCCCAAATAAAGCCCTGTAAGGAGTTAGTTTCAGAGATAAATGGTAGTTTGTATTGTACCAGAACTCTGCCCAATGCAACCATCGACTCCACTCTTTTGGTTTTCTACCAGTGATGCACCTTAAATAGGTCTCTAGGCACCTGTTAACCACCTCAGTCTGCCCATCAGTCTGAGGGTGGTATGTTGTACTGTATTTCAACTGAGTTCCTGCCAACTTGAATAATTCTGACCAAAAAGAGCTCATGAACAGACTGTCTCTGTCACTTACAATAGTTTTAGGGAAACCATGTAATTTGACCACCTCCTTTGTGAACAATTCAGCTACTTCTTTTGCATTATAGGGGTGAGAGAGGGCCAAAAAATGGGCAAATTTAGTTAATCTGTCAACAATAACCAAGATCGTATCCTTCCCATGAGATTTAGGCAATCCCCCTATGAAATCCATGCTGATATCTGTCCATATGTTGCTGGGAATTGGTAGGGACTGTAGCAACCCTGCTGGCTTAAGGGCCTGGTATTTGTTGGTTTGGCAGGTAGCACATCCTTCCACATACTTCTTGATGTCAGTCCTCATACCATGCCAATAGAACAAATTGGAGATTCTTTTCATAGTCCTAAAATACCCTGAGTGACCTCCCACTGCAGATTCATGATAGTCCATAATCTTTAATACCCTTGGGGACTCCCTTGGCAACACCAACTTCTTTCTGTAATACAATAACCCTTTTATAATCTGGAAATCAGGGTACTCATCTGGTTGTGATATGACCTTCTGAATCAGGTCCTTGCATTTGCAATCTGAATTCAATTCCTCTTCTAACCCTTCCCACTCTTCGCAGGTGACAATGGATAAGGATTGTAGTGTCAACTTTCTGGATAAGGCATCTGCAGCCCTATTCTCCTTCCCAGGTTTGTATTTGATGATAAAGTTGTATCCCAGCAATTTTGAAGTCCATTTCTGTTGTTCTTCCCCCATCACTCTTTGTTCAGTCAAGAACTTTAAGCTCCTTTGATCAGTATGGATTTCAAAAACTCTGCCAAGTAAGTAAGGTCTCCATTTCTGTACTGCCAAAACAATAGCCATGAGCTCTCTTTCATAAACTGATCTATTCTGATTCCTTTTTGATAATTCCTTGCTCATGTATGAAATTGGTTTTCCTTCTTGCATTAGGACTGCCCCCAGACCTGTCCCAGATGCATCTGTTTCTAAAATGAACATTTTATTAAAGTCAGGTGTAGCTAACACAGGTACTGAAGTCATAGCTCTCTTTAATTGTTCAAATGCCTGAGTAGCCTTGTCACCCCAACAAAAACTGTCTTTTTTCAGAAGTTGTGTAAGAGGTAAGGCAATTTGACTGTACCCTTTTACAAACCTTCTGTAGTAGCCTGTTAACCCTAATAAGCCTCTCAGTCCCTTCAAATCTCTAGGTTCAGGCCAGCTAACCATGGCTTCAATTTTGGAAGGATCTGCTGACACTCCTTTTCCAGAAATGATATGCCCCAAATATACCAACTGTGACTGTCCAAAAGAGCATTTTTTAAGATTGACCACCAACTCATTCTCTTTTAATGCTCTGAAAACCTTTCTCAGATGCTCCTGATGTTCTTCTTCAGTCTTACTATATACCAGGATGTCATCGAAAAATACCAAGGCAAACTGCCTTAAGAATGGCCTTAACACCTGATTCATGAGGGCCTGGAAGGTGGAGGGGGCATTGGTAAGCCCAAAAGGCATAACTAGGTATTCGTAGTGCCCCTCATGTGTTCGGAAAGCTGTCTTCTGAATATCAGATTCCTTCATCCGGATCTGATGGTAACCAGACTTGAGGTCTAACTTGGAAAATATAGTAGCTCCTCCTAGCTCATCCAATAACTCCTCAATTATAGGTATAGGGAATTTGTCTGGTATAGTTATCTTATTCAACGCCCTGTAATCACCGCAAAACCTCCAGCCCCCATCCTTTTTCTTAGCTAACAAAATAGGACTACTGTAAGGGCTTTTACTGTGCTGTATAATTCCAGAACTCAGCATCTCTTTAATGATCTTTTCAATCTCTGTCTTCTGATACTGTGGGTACCTGTAGGGTCTAATGTTGGGGATCTCAGCTCCTTCTTTAATGTTGATGGCATGGTTGCAAGCTCGGTTTGGAGGTAAACCCTGTATGGGTCTGGAAACTTCTGGAAACTCAGCAACAATATCCTTCCAGATCTGATCCATCACCTTTTCTCCTTCCACTAGCACTGAACCCCCTTCAGGATATACAATAAATCCATCCCCAGTATCCTGTATTATCTGTGACATTGTTTTCAAGGAAACCTCTATAGAATTTAGTTGGGGGTCTCCTTGTATGCTTTGATCCAACCCCTCTATTTTCCATTTAATGCTTTGTTTCTGGAAATTTATCTCCACATCTCCCAAGCTGGTTAACCACTCCATTCCCAGTACTAAATCAGTCCCTCCCAAATTCAGAATATAAAATTTCTGCTTTACATCAGTCCCTTGCATAGATAAAATCAGATCTTCACATCTGCCATTGTTGGTAATCTTCTCCCCATTCCCAATTTGGACTTTGTATCCTGAAACAATGGTATGAGGCAGTTTCAAGAGCTCTACCAGATCTTGTGATATGAAATTATGAGTGGCCCCACTATCAATCAAAACTTCCACTTCCTTTTCACCCTTGCTCCATCTTAGACATCCTTGAACCTTAAAAGCTCTCATAGAAGGAATACCTTCCTTACTCATGAGAGACAATTGCATAGATTTAGATTCCATAACCTGCTCTTCTTCTTCTGAAATTTCAGCCCCAATTCCTTCTTCTTCCTCCTCTTTATCTGAGTCTTCTACCAGTATTAATTTGTAGTTTTTTAGTTTACAAGTGTGTTCTTTGTTCCACTTCTCTCCACACTTGAAACACAGGCCTTTTCTGCTCCTTTCCTGATACTCATCCTGAGACAACTGAGGACCCACTCTTCTGATACCTGAGGGATGAATCTTTGTAACTATGGTCCCCCTTGAATTGAACCAAGGCTGGTTAGTCTTACTGTCTGGCCCATTCTTCTCAGTACTATGAGGTCCAGTACTGCTAAATTTGGACTTGTAACCCTCAGTCCAGACTTGCGATTTCACTGCTGCAGTCCCCTTCTCTTTCCCAAGTACCCGGTCTTCCTCCTTTCTCTTCTGATATATAGCTTCATTCCTACTCTCAATTAGTAGGGCTCTGTCCATAATTTCACTCAAGGCTGTGGAGTTATGTAATTTAAGTTCAGCTTTTATCTCCTCCTTCAAACCATTAAGGAAAATTCCTTTAAGGATCTCCATATCCACATTGATTTGAGGAGCTATCACCATTTCAAACTCATCTCTAAACTCCTTAACAGTTCCAGTTTGCTTCAAGCTAAGCATGGGTCCATAAGGATTCTGAATCAAATCTGACTGAAACCTCTGAATCATAGAAGCCTTCAGATTCTCCCAATTTTTTCTTTCCGTCTGATGTTCCCACCAAATGAACCAGTTCACAGCCCTACCTTCCATCGCAACTAATGCAGCTTCCACCTGTTCTTCTTCATTAATATGATTCAATCGAAAGTATCTCTCCATCCTCACAATCCAGTTGTACGCACCTTCCCCATTAAAAACCGGTAAATCAATTTTTCTGCCTGTGTATACTGGAAATCTATGAATATCCTCGGTCCTTCTGTGATTTTGAATGTAAGAGTGGTCTGGATTACCTCCTGAAGTCGCAGGGCTGTAAGATCGTCGCGTGTGAACTCGGACTTGCGATCGCGATCTCTCTCTGGATCGCAGCTGTTCAGTCAACGCGGCTATGGATGCCGCCATGTTTGCCGCCAAATTATCCAATGCCACACGTTGATCAGCAACCACTGATCGTACTCCTTCCTGTACCTCCAACAGTGTTCCCTGTATCTCAGCGATGTTCCGTTCCACAGTTTCTACGCGAAACTCCATTTTGGCTCTCGTCCGTACCATCCACCACCGTACGTAATATTTGCTGAGGATCGCGGAACACTTCCGATCACCAGGAACGAGTGCTCTGATACCAGTGTTAGATCACAGATAATTTCAAGCAGAAAAGTAAGAATTCAATAACAAAGTAGAAGATCAGATCGAATGGTTTATTCTCCAACTGAACAGTTTACGGGGATACAGTGTTCAGGGACTATTCGAGATGTCCAATCTCCAAAAGCCAAGTTCACAACCAAATAACAGCCTACTGACAACAGCTTCTATTATTCTATTTATAGTAAAATTATCCACGCAGGGATAAAGTAACATTTAATAGTTACTTAGCTAATTAACTAACTATCTTCCGGCTCCTCCTTTTATACACTTTATTAAAATACTGAGTGGGTTGCTGAGCTGTATGTCTATCATTCTACGCGTCGCAACCATGGACATGTGTCAGAAGCGGTGCTCTGATACCAATGTTAAGAACCCTAGCAATTACAGAAGTTCATTAACAAACAGAAGAATGGTAACTAAGAAAACTGAAAGTTTCATTAATGGAGAATCCGAGTACACAGTCCCAAAGAAGGAGATAAACTCCAACTTCCCAGTCCCAGACCAAATGAGTCTAAACAGCCTCATTTCACAAGCGATGAAGCGCGAAAGACTAGCGATGATGGGTGGAAGACTCGCGATGAAGTCGGAGCTAGGTCAAAGACAGAAGAATTACCTCTATTCCACAAGGTTGATGCGTACGCATGGATAGGGAGGATGGAAAGATATTTCCGAGTCCAAGCTATTGCAGAAAGATTTAAAGTGGACCTTGCAGCAAAGGCAATGGGGGAAGCTGCAGATGGCTGGTTTCAATGGTGGGACTTACACAAGAGAGAAGATAGTTGGGAGGCTTTAAAGGAAGATTTGATTAGGGATTTTCCACCTAGACACCGGCAGAAGACAGGGAAGACAACAAAACCAGAGTCATCGAGGTCTTCGCCAGATTTTTCACTATTTGAATTGCTGAGTTCCCAAGTTGCTCAACATGCTAAAGATTTCCCGCAGTCAATAAATAAGACTAGGTTGGAGCCAACCGAATCTGTAATCAAGAAAATAAATAAGAAGGACGAAATCGAGAAGAAAGGACAAATTATCCAATGGCAAGATTATGTTTCTCCGAATCTTGCAGACGATATGGATTTAATTTCCAGCCCAGTTGTTACGATTCAGGATGCTGATAGGTCTAGCCATGCCCAACACCTTGAAATACAAGAAGCAGAATTGCAACCCTGGGTTGAGAGCATGTTAGATTACTCCAAGCTTGACTTACATACTCAATTTAAAGCAACTGAAAGTCATCTCATGTGGGGAGACATATCGGCAAAGACAGCGGGAACAATGACCCATTCCCTCACTCGTAACAACCCTTTCAGTGGATATGTTTCGAAGGGTATACATATCATTCCATCTGCCACTATAGTGGTAGTAGATGCAGAATCTTATGGCGATCTGATGCAACATGTTGGGAATTTTGTTGATGATGATCAACCCAAAAAGTTTATATTGGAGCAGTCCCATGATTTTTCAAATAGTTTAAATAGATATCCTATTGTGCAGACTGGTTTAATTAATGAAGAAGGAAGATGTGCGTAACAATGGAAGCCGTCGTTTAACGGAAAATGTAGAGAAAGAATTACAAAGGCAGTTAAAGAGTGCCTACTCTCCAAAGTCCCAGATCCAATTAACAATTCCAAAAACCCCCTTTCTATTCTCCCCTCACCCTCTATTTATACTAACTATTCTAATACTCTTCTTATTTCTTATTATTCTATGTAGATCCCTAACAACATATGGGATCACTATGGATATAAATTAGGGACCGATAATTCAGGAATCTTCAAATCGCTTTCGAACATCAATTTTAACGTTAGAGTTGCTGCTGCTGAAGCAATTGCTGCAACTTTAGATGATAACCCTGATACAATTCAGGAGTCGCTATCAACATTATTTTCATTGTATATTCGTGAGGGTGGACTTGATGAGGACATCATTGATGCTGGCTGGATAGGCAGCCAAGGGATTGCACTGGCTTTACACTCCCTTTCTGATGTGCTTAGAACCAAAGAACTTCCGGTTGTCATGACCTTCATAACATCAAGGGCACTGGCTGATCCTAATATGGATGTTTGGGGAAGAATGATTAATGCTGGTATAATGAATATTGACAAGCATGGAAATAAAAATGTCTCCCTGCTATTCCCAATTTTTGAAAATCACTTGAACAAAAAGGCATCAGATGAAGAGAGATATGATTTGGTGCTTGAAGGTGTTGTGATATTCATGTGTGCCTTGGCAAAGCATTTGGCGAAGGATGATCCAAAGTTTCTTGCTGTTGTTGAAAAGTTGCTGGGTGTACTGAACACTCCTTCTGAAGCTATTCAACGAGCAGTTTCCTCCTGTCTTTCTCCTCTAATGCAATCAAAACAGGAGGATGGGCCTATTCTTATTTCGAGGCTTCTAGATAAATTAATGAAGAGTGACCAGTATGGGGAGCGCCGAGGAGCAGCGTTTGGACTTGCAGGGGCTGTTAAAGGATAAAAATTTCCTGCCTAAAGAATTATGGTATTGTAAAAGCCTTGAATGAAGGATTTCTTGACAGCAAAAGGTGTGCAACAGTAATTGTGCATAACCTGGAGGAGTTGGCGGACTGTGTCATTACTCTTCTGCAGTTAACAGAACAGCAGATCCACACAGGGTTGAAGAGTGCCAAAGCTTGGAGTTTTCATAATCACAAGTTCCTTCAACTCTTCAAAGACATGGACACACTCATTGCTGGGGATGATGATTTGTTTCTGGAAATACGGGTTGCAGCAATATCAAAGCAGTTAACTGCTACAGACGGAAAATCACAGCACAAGGAAACATTTGTAGCTATTGAAGGCTTGAAAGCGAGTGAAGAGAATGAAACTTCACCAGATATAACTTATGCGGCAGAAACATCTCTAATTTTGGAGGTTCAAGCATTGAAGCACATGGTCCAGTCGTCAGGGAGATACTGGGAAGGAAGAGGCGCAAGGATGAAGAAGAAGATGTTGGTTAGGGCTGTTTCCTATCACCCACCTTGAGGACAAGGTGGTTGTCTAAGGGGGGAGATATGATAGGGAACCGGGCTAATTAGAGTTAATAATAGTAATAGAATAATATCAAATAATTTGTTAGTGTACAAGTGAGGGTTTGGGCCATGTAATTCAGGAGCTTGGGCCGGCTCTTAAGGATAGAAATCTTATAAGAGTGGGAAGGAAGGAAGGGAAGGAGTAGGCAGAAATTGGGATAGGCTTTGGCTTGGGAGAGGGGACTGCTCGAAGTGTCTCACTGTATCTTTCTTTTTCAGTCTATCAATTTCATCTAATATACTTCCCTTTATCGTCAAATTTCTGCGTATCTATCATTCGATCTCAATTCCTAGTTCCAGTAGGTTTGGACATTTTTTATGCAAATGAATGACAAGAACAATGTGCTTATGGCAGAGAAAAGCAAAATAATGTAGCTTAATCACTTGCAGATTCATTGCCGTTGGGAACCACTCTTGGATATTTCTTGCAGGTTTAAGCTTCACAAGGTAAAAACAAATGTTAACCTTGAATAAAACAAAGACAATAACAACAGTGGAAACTATAGATTTCGCAACATTATTCACAAATGAAAGGCAAGGTTCTTACCAAAACTGAGTCTATCGTCAAACAAAGAGTCCTGATCCCTAAAAGATGAAGTTCAAACCATTTCAATTCAATACGGGAATGAGCATAAATGATAGTGAGGCTTTTAAGTTTCGGAGCACTGAACACAAAATTTTCAATCCGACAACAGGAACATAGTATAAGCTCCTCAAGATTAGGAATGTTAACACGGACAATTCCTCTAGCCGTGGCCTTAAACTCAACAGCGGTGAAAATAATAGAGGTCACACCAGATAATATACTACCATGTGGAGCACAAACTGGGCCACAAAAATCAACAGCCTCAACATACAGTCTCTTTATTGTCGGGCAGGAAATTATGCAAGACGGTATTGTGAGCTTCTCACTGTCTGGATGAGGAAGAATACCTAGGTAAAGTTGCTCAATACCATTTCTTGATAGAAACAGACACCAAACATCAAGATCAGATTGTTCAGGAGTATCGAACTCGCTGTAAATTGAGAAGGAGAATCGCTTAACTGGCCCAGTACGGAGCAGGCGAACGTTAGTTATCGTTTTCACTAAAAACTTGAAATCATCCTCGTCACGGCCTCCATTTGGGCAATTTTCCGAAACAAAGGCAAGCTGACCATGCCGCAACCAAACATCCTTCCATTTCCTGGAGACAAGAGCAGTTTTCGCTGCGCTTCGAGTGTCCAAATGCTCCAATATTTTGTGCTTCAAATCTTCCGGTAGTTGACTTATTAGATCCGACCCAGGTTTGCTTCGACGACTACGACGAGCCATTAGTTTGAAACAGCTCGGCAGTATGTAAATAAAGCCTTCAACACTCAACAGAGTATCCGATCTACAATTAAACCAGTCGACCAGTAAGTCTCGATTTCCGGATTTAGCAGCATAGCGCAGTCATTTCTTGCATAGAGAAGAAACCAGAGGAACCCTTAATGAGGTGAAAAGGGAATGGGCTTCTGATCTTAAACCTCATGTAATTTGGACCTTAGTTTTGAAGAAAATAGAGATGCAGTCAAACATTAACTTCCCAGCGATCGGAATTAGAAGTTAATTCTCGGTAGCATGCTCGCCGGAAGCTTAATACTTTTGGTGTTAGGGTTGGATGAATTGTTTGGACTTTGGAAGGACGAAAGTCCAAAACAAATTTTAGATCCCTTTTGGCATTGAACTTAAATGACAGCTTTCCTGTAATTTTACCGATAAAATAAGGTAGACAAAAATGTGATTTAGTAATTATTAGTTAATACAATTGTATTCAAAGTTTAATTATAATACATAGTACTTTCTTTGTTGTTCAATAGTTGTCTCTATAGGGTTTGACACTTTGACACAAGTTTTAAGAAAAAAATAATAGAAGTAATGTAAAAAGTGTAATGCGTTGTGTTTAAATGAAAAACTAAGAAAGAAAATGAAAAAGAAAGAAAGAGAGTGAGGGTAAATTGGTATATTGATTGAAAACATTTTCTAAAAATGGAAAAAGAGACAACCATTAGAGAACAACACAAAATGAAAAGAGGGACATGAATTAGAAAACGGAGAGTAACTATCATGTAGTCACTATGAACACTAGTCACTAATAGTTACTCCACTAGGTAACTTTTTTGTTCATCACTTTTTCAAAAGTAATATTAGTGAAATATTTTCAAAAATTATATGAAAAAAGAACAAGTAATTTCAATGTTACTTATTTTTATTATAGAATTATTGAGCTGCGGAAAGAGTATGTGTTCGATAAAAAAATGAGATTGATGAGCAAGAAAAATAATTTTCCCTCCGTCCCACTAAGATTGTCTCATTTTACCTTTTCGAGAAATCCCACTAAGATTGTCCTATACTAAATTTGGTAAAATTTGTTTGACTCTAAATCATTTTTACTTTATTTTTACTTTGTTAATTTAATATCAACCACACAAGTTCACATTTCTTAATAATCGTGGCACCTTATCTTGTCTCAATCTTAGTGGGACGGAGGTAGTAGTTATCAAATGAGCTCTTGATTTTATAGACCTAAGGTCTACTTCTCAAGATTTCTTTAGTTTAGCGGTTAAATTAATTCAACTTTTTAAAAGAATCAAATAGTATGAAATAAAATTTACTCATAAAAGCATGATTATAAATTACTTCAGTATAATATCATACTATAATTAATAATATTTTAAAGAGAAATGTCCCTAATATTGCTTATAAGTTTGCAATGGACGAATATATGACCAAACTGAGGCTATATATCTTTGGGAGTTTTGATGCCCCACATGACAAATAAAAACCAAATACTGCCTTCGTCCCTCTTTTATTAGTTATCTTTGACATTTTCAATCAATGAAGCTAAATTTTGACTAATAATATATTAATATACAAAAGTTTTTACAATGTGAATATATTCATCGTTAAAACCACTATTATTAAAGTGTAAAATTTATATATCGAAATGGGTTTCCCCCTAGCGGCTCTACGTGGCGTAGGATTTTTCTTCCGCCAATTGTTTGTGCGGCTCTTCTTCTCTAGGCTTTTAGAGTGCTTTTTTATTTTTTATTGTTGATTCTCGAAGCAGTGACAAAATTTCATCTTTGTTTTCTGATATCTTTTCTCAGTTTGTGCGAGTCAATCTTAAAGGAGGCGTGAGTGCGGTTGCAGCTTTTGGAAATGAATCCAAGCTTCAAGAAAGGATAATCGTGAGTTCTATAGATGATCTAGAGCAGTGTTGTCTCATTCTTGCAATTGAGGAGAAGGTTGAAGGGTTAGTTTTTGGTGAATCAACATGGGTATAAGACGGTGATGGTAGTCGAGACGGCACGGGCTACGAGAAGACTTATAGCTTTCTTTTTATGTGGAATTGTTTAAAGATGTGGATATATTGTGCTCTCTCAAAATGGAAAAAGTGGATGACTATAAAAAATCAGAGTAGTTACATGTTTTTTATGTTTTTGTTATGTTAAAACAGGAAACATGTAGGGTGACTTTAACATGAAAATCAAATTGTATATGTAAATATTTATATTTGTGCATATACTATCCTTTCTCAGGAAAAAGATGGAGGGATAGTCGTAAAAATAAGAGAGGTGAGATGTTTTCTTAATTTTAGTTGCATGCTGTAATCATATTTCTAAATATCTGGTTAATATATATCTGGTTAATATATAAAGCCTGGAAGGACGTTAACTTGGGCATTTTGTCGTTGCTACAGTCTATCGTAATGGACCCCGTCTGTTGCCTCCGTTCCATAACCTTAACTGCTTCCCACCGCTCAATCTTTCTACCAGGTATATATCTAAAATTCAAAATGTCTCCTCTCTCCTGATTCATAAGCTAGGGATGTTATCCCCGCTTCATTTCTCAGAATCGCTCTTCCGTTGCTTCGTCTTTCATGGTCAGACGCTCTACCTTCTCTCTTAATTCATCTGACACCTGCTTGCAGATGGGTTTCTTCTTTGTCAGATGCTTACCTCGGATGAATTTGTCCCAAAGAGTACAGTAGCTATATCTGATATTCCCCTTGCTGCCGATGATGCTTCTGAGGCATAGAAAGAATATGAGGTCCAATAGGTTAACCTAAGGTCCTTAAGGTTAACAATGTCAGGGCTGGCGACATGAGTGTTGTTTATAAAGGGGTTGTGATGATAATTCATTTTCTTGAGCCAGTTGATGGGCATTAGGGATACCCGACTCGTATCTTGGCGTGGTAACACACTAACCAGACCTGAATATCTCACGTGTTTGGTGTGTTTGCAGCCATGGCGGTGTCAGATGTTTCATTTTGTCCGTTAGTGAGCTTTGTCTGAGCCTCCGTTGTTTATTTATGGAAGAGATTTGTTTAATGCTACCACTTTAAAGTTTAAAACATTTATATTCAAGAAATTCTGTTACACTGTCCATGTTTTTCGGGGAGGGAAATATCTGGTTCGTACGGCGTATTTCTACGGCGGAGTCAACAGGCATCCGGTGGCCCCAGTGTTTGACCAGATTGTGGATGGTACTCTGTGGAGTGTTGTGAATATTACAAAGGAGGATGAAGAGGGGGGTTCCATTAATAATCAAAATGGACTGTTGATAAGGCCAAAGTACTATGAAGGGATGTTTTTAGCTGCGGATAAGACTATGAAGGTGTGTTTGGGAGACAATAACTATACTGAATCCGACCCTTTTATATCAGCCCTGGAAATGCTGTTGGTGTGGGACTCTTTATACAATTCTACTGATTTCAACAAGTATGCTCTTAATCTCCATGCAAGGCAAACCTTTGGATACAATGGGTCAACCATTAGGTACTTTAATCATTTCCCACTAGCTCAATCTATTTAATCTAACTCAACTTTAATTCTATTAAGTCATCCCACACCGGTTGCATATAAAAAATACAATTTTTAACATATAAAGTCTCACACCGACAATGTATAAAACTATAATCTAACATATAAAGCCGGGTTAGTGTACTGTATTGACGCATACAAATACGTAGTACAATCTATAATATATGAAGTGTCGAGCTATTCTTTTGGAACCTCAAATCTTAATAAATTGTATGTAACGTTGGAAATTGTTGACATATCCAAGGTTTTGAGCTTCTTTTCTAGCAGTAGTTTCAACTGGTTATAAACTCAGAATCATTGCCCACTTTATTTGACTATATGGCAGTTTGGTTTCATTTTGCCAGATACCCTGATGATGAATTTGATCGTTACTGGGAGCCGTTTGGAGAACACTCTCCTTCACAAAACATAAGCAGTGTTTCTATATCCGGTTTCTGGAATCGTCCCCCTCTGAGAGTATTTGGGAGGCGTTATGAAAACAGAAAACCCGAACCGATGCAATTGTTGTGGCCTCCAATACTGCTGCTGAATGCTACATATCACATTGCTCTTTACTTTGCGAATGATTGAGGATCTATTTCAGACAGAGTTTTCAACATAAGCTTGAATGGCTTAGTTTATTACCCTAACCTTAATGTCACTCCTTCTGGTGTAGTGGTCTTCGCAAACCAGTGGCTTCTCTCTGGCATTACAAATATAACTCTGAACCCTGCCCCTGGTTCAAATGTTGGCCCTGTCATCAATGCAGGAGAGATTTTTTAAGTGCTACATGTTGGTGGAAAAACACACACTGGAGATGGTAAGTAGATAGTAATTTTACCTGCAAAGGTTGTTGCTCATAAATCATCACATTAGGTTTAGCCCTGTATATCTTCACTTTCAACAAACAACACAGGTCAAGATAGTCTTCGAACTACTCCTGGTAGATTAGAAACTAATTTTATAGAGATTGTAAGATGTTTTAAGAGTTCATATTGAGAACTTGTAAGAGTGTCTTTTTATTCTTGAAAGTAAAAGAAATGTCTCTCTCAAATAAGTTCATTTATGATTTATGATCACTGATTACCTACATAAACTTTTTTTAAACATGTTGGGTATTTCTTGCTTGGTCTTCTCATCATCTCATGAGTTTTGATCCCGTTCTTGTGAATGAGTCTATAATCATCACCACGATAAATTCCTTAAAATACGTTGTCGGGTGTAATAGAAATCTAAAATTGGAAAAAAATAAGAGGGGTTCAATATGAGTTTTTTTGGGAGGTGTCCAAAAATGTATCCGTATATGATCTGTAATATGGAGTTAAGTTAACGTTTACGATCCTAGCATGTGTTGAAACACGTGACATGAAATTAAAGTGTAAATTATATTTTATAACATTACTTAATTCCATAATAAATTAATGCCAAAAACTACTGCCCAAATTAATGCCAAAAACTACTGCCCAAATTGATAAATTAAACCTAGCATGTGTTTTATTTTTTTGCATGCATGATGCATTTGTGTCATTCCTGGTGTTTTTAATTATAGGGTCGGTTTGCTGGATAACATGGATAGTATTGATCATTTGACCCTTTTTCATTTAGTGGCTGCTTTGGAACGTGTAAAGAGAAGTTTCAAAAATCCTCCACTGGATTGGAATGATGATCCATGTCTCCCTCCTCACTACCCATGGACTGGAGTTGTGTGCTCTGGAGGATCCCGGATTCGTGTCATAGCTTTGTAAGTAAGTTTTGATGATTCTAAGGCTCTTGAACCCTTCTGAAACCCTAAAAAATCAAGAAAAGTAAAACAATTCAGGAATTGCTGGTTTCTTTTGTATGCATCATATGTGTCAGAGTTCCATATTTGACAATTAAATAGAAACTGATGAGTTATAAAGATTTTGTGTTGAAGTTGCTAGCTAATGGATTAAGTGATCCCAATCCAATTCTAATAACCAAAAGATATCAATGTACTTTGCATGCTTCTTTCCAGAAACTTGACAAGGATGGACCTGTCTGGAACAATTGCGCCAAACATTGCCAACTTGTCTGCACTGAGTGGCATGTAGATGAAAAACATACTTCTCATATTTTAACACATTAATGCTATAACTACTGAAATTGTGTCACTTTTATCAGCTGGCTTGGAAACAATAATTTGTATAGAGTCATCCCAGATTTATCTTCTTTGAAGAGATTGGAAACGTTGTAAGTTGAGAGCAGTTTTTTCTTTTATTATGTGTCTTCTGGACATCTGTCTGGAGTCATCCCAGATATGTCTTATAGGACCATCCATTTTCTGTCAATGAGTTTTTAAAGCGATGTTTGCTATCTTCGTCCATTTTTTTCATTTTCTAAGATGGACGAAGATAGCGATGTGACAATAGCCCATTTTAAAGCGATGTTTGCTATCCGGATAAAGCCTCATCGTCTTTGCAAAATTTTCCTTTTTCCAGATATCTACAGCTTTTTTCACAATAATTTCCTTTCGATGATTAATTTTGTGCTACTTTTGCGACTCATTTCCCCCCATTGGGCATTGACCCTCACGCAAAGCGCGTGCCAATGCTAGTAAATATTTATATACATCGGACTTGTGGGTGTATAAGTGTATTCTAATATTGGATAGTACACTTTGCTTTTATGCTTTTTGGTGTCTTCTAAATTGAATGATAAATTTACTTTATTAATACACAAATTTTCATATTATAAAGTACTCCATACTATATAAATATTCAACCATATGTATTCATTTAATGAAATTTTATTATAAATGGTCATTTTCTTAATGTAGGTATGTACAATTCATATCTCAGTTCGCGAGGCTCTCCTATGCTATTTTTTGAATATTTTTTCAGAAACATCAGTTTATTCTATCGGTGCCTTTAGCCTTACTTCGAACATCGGAGATTCTAGGTCTGCTCCACACAAGTACAAAATAAATTTTCAAACTCAGACGAAGATAGTAAAAAACTAAAGGTTGATGATGAAAATAAAAACAATTTTTCATTTCTTCTGATTAGCTCAATTTAGCCAAGGAAATTGATATAGCAAGAAATTTTGATCGGTATGCTTTATAACCATAGTATGACTATCAGTCTATAAAAGTTCAACTCAAATTGCTTTGGATTAGATATTTAGATCCAATAATCATTCCTATTATTTTGAAAGATGTGAATATGTGATCGGATTCACAATGGGTTATGACAAAGAATAAAAGATGGATAATAGTGGGGAGAAGTCTAAAAGAAATTATAGTATTGGAAGTTGACGAGTATCCATTTGACAAAATAATATTCTTAACATATGTTTTATTGGGCTATTACCTGAACTTGTTTTACCTGAACAATGCTTTTGATGCTTAATTAAATATCAAATATTTTTTATACATGGACTTCATTTCAATGTTACAAGAGGTGTTAGGATGTTTTTATTTGGACTGTTTTCAATCCCAGACCAGACCAAACTTAAACAGACCAAACTAGACCAGATCAGACCAGATTTAAAAAGATCAAACCATACTTAAACAAACCAACCAAAACTTGATTTCTGTAGTTATAAATTACACAGAGATCAAACCACACCACTACACCAGACCAGACTTAAATATACCAGACCAGACCAGCAAATTACCGTCCAAGTAAAAGCATCATTAATTAAAAGTTTGCATATCTAAATGTTTTTCTATATATTTTTATAGAATAAAGTGTGGCTTCACGATTGAGTAAATTGAAAAATCAACTCCCTTTTAACTCACCCAAATTTGAATCTTCAACGGACTAATGGCCTCACAATGCAAAGAACTAGAAACAAGCAAACCATTATTTACAAGGACTTGATTGTTTAGCATATTAAGCGTAAGAATGCGAGGTTACAATTAAAAAAGTAAATTTCATAAACCATTATGTCATAAACCGTTAACCAAACTAGCTAACACTTAATTTTCAAATGAGGCCTTTATAGTGGAGCAGTTTTTTTTTTTTTTTGGAGACCTTATATATGAAAAACTTGTAAAATTCAAAGATCAAATAATAATTTATTACTTGATCACAGAATTACGGCGTTTTAGAGCAAAATGGAGTGTGCTTAGTAAAGTTGATACAAACCACTAAAATACTTTCTTAACTTCTAGCAGAAGAAGAGAAGCATTGGAGAATATGCAACACATGCATGGAAGAACCTATGCAGCAGGCTGTCTTGTGGACTCGGACTTTTCCTCCTTGAAGACAACTTGGGCTTCTGGGAATGTACGAGAGAAACTCATAATTTCCTCTAGGGTTTCCAAAGCCTTGAAGTGGGAAGCTTTCGTAATAACAAGTTCTTCAAGGGCAGGTGAGTTTAAAAGGATTGTTTTAACAAATAACACTTCCAGTCTGTATCCATGAAATACTTTCATCTTCACTGTCTTAAGCATTTTCAGTCCATTTCTAAGAACAGAACTGTAGGGATACTCCAAAATTCTGGAAGCATCTTCTTCCTCATCTCTTTGCCCATACTACAAGGAAAAGAGAAATGGAAACAGCATTTGCTGACTGGTCAGAAATTTGGAGAAAACAATAAACACAAAATCATAATCCCCAAATGACCAGGTATTTAATAGGTCTTACATAATGCCATGTCTTAATTCCAAGTTCATGTAGCTTTGGACATTTTTTAATCAATTCGGTAATAAAGGTGAAGTGCTTCGCACGAACAAAATTGACACTATGAATCACAACCACTTGCAGATTTGTTGCACTTGGGAACGTCCTTACAGATACAGCATCAGGTGTATCCTTGAAAAAAATAACACAAGTTAACCTTGGAATATCTTTAAAAAGCCAGAGTGAAGAAACATAAGAAAACAAAACAAAATATTTCACTATCACATCTGCATTACAAAGTGTATATAAGTAGAAGATTTATTCTTACCGACAACAGATCTGCATGCAAGTAAAGAGTATTGATTACAGCAAAATGGAGCACAAACCATCTTGAATCAGTCAGACTTCTAAAATTACGGTCAATAGTCAAGCTCTTTAGTTTTGGTGCACAAATCACAAAATTATCAATCCCAGGACAGTTATCAAAAGAGAGCTTCTCAAGATTAGGAACACTATAGACAGTTCTAGTGGGATCAGGCTCGAATACAACATACTCAAAAACCAATGAAGTGACGGCAGGAAACACACAATGTGAATTAACAGGGAAGTGAAAACTGAATCCACCAAGTAGGACTTGCTTAATTGTAGGGCAAGTGACTATACACTCTTGAAGATTATATGTTTCATTAAAATTATGAATAGAGGTGAAGTTTCTCAATGCCGTTTCTCGACAGAAAAAGACACCAACGATCTATATCCGGTGGTAGTGGCATACGAATTCTTCCAGATATGTAATACTCCTCATACTCTGAATGCGCCAGTGTAAATTTCTTAACCGATCCCGTCCGGAGCATGACACACCGGTTCATTATTTCAACGCAATCCACCACGGGTTCATCGTCATCATCGAATTGAAGAAAATGTGAGAAGTTCAAGTCAAAGTCCAGCTGGCCGTGAGCGAACCAAACATCCTTCCAGTGAGTTGAAAGAAGAGCCATTCTGGCAGCTTCACGCATGTTCAACAATTCTAGAATTGATTCCTTCAGCTCTGCTGGTAGTTGACTTATGAAGTCATTTCTTGCACCTGATGTGGTTTTTCTTCGACAAACACTGGCCATTACACTGATAATCTTCATCAATTAGTTGGTATTTAGTATATATACATGCACAGCCGGTCAGGCTATAAATTACCTTACATACTTGCATAAACTTATCCTCATGAATCATGATTAATACTTCTGTTAACAAATTGGACTACTTGTTTTAGCAAATAAGACTGCTTATATTTTTAATTAGAATTAGCAAATTGGAATACAAATAAGGAATACTGATATAGCAAGGACTGTTAGGTGATTTTGCTGAAATGGTTTGTGATGATAAAAGTTTTTTGAACAATTAGGCGGTATAGAATGGAAAATTCTACATTTTAAACTGAACATCACAAGTCAATACGCAGAAACTTGAAGAAATTCTGAATTACATGCGAACAAAGGACCGCCGAAACTAGAAAATAAGAAAGATAAACGAAACAAACCTGTTTAGATATAGCCGGAAATAGGGGGACGTAGTCTCCGGTTGAAGGCGTCGTGCAAAGCGGAAACCTTTGAAACAGTTTTTGTTTTAAACCGATGGAATTGTAGCCAATTTTGCACTCCCTCCTTCCCGAAAAATTGTTTCCGCACTGACTTTCCCATGATCTGAAATGCTTTACACTTTCATGATATGAAATGCTACAAATTCCCCCATTTCCCTCTCTTTTTTGGGAAAGTATCTAAACAACCCACCTATTAATACACATTCTGAAAACAACAAACCAGAACACACTAACACACACTACACGTTGCATTCATGGCTGCACACAGCAGTGGCGGGCAGAGCTATTCCTCCCCCACAGCATGTTCTTCTCCACCTGCATTTATTGATGTGGAGGCTTCCTCCCCCACTGCATCTTCTCCAGCTGCATTTATTGATGTAGAGGCATCAACTGGAGTAAATGAGCTCCTGCACACACCAACAAATGACCAAAGCTCAAATATCAAAGCAAAAAGACTTCAAAACATTGATAGACAAAGTATAGTTGATGAAATTCTAATCACTGCAACAAGAAAAGATTCTAGGGAGGTCACAACTCAGAAAGGTGTTCTAACTCAGCTAGCCACTAAATATTCAGTGACAAGAAAAAGTATTTCCAAGATCTGGAGCAAAGCTAAAGAGCAGATTGAGAAGGGGGAAACTATAGATGTAAAAACCAAGTGGTTGAGGAATTCAGGCAGAAAAAGGGTGTTGTTTGATGTAATCAACATATCAGAAATCCCTTTGCACAAAAGGACTAACATAAGGGCACTTGCTGGAGCCAGTTCAATTTCAAAGTCAGCTATTCACAGATTGGTTCAGAGAGGCGCGGTTAGAAGTCATACAAATGCTATTAAGCCTTTGCTAAATGATGAAAATAAAATGCATAGACTCAGTTTCTGTTCAAGCCAAATAGACAAATCCATAGCCTCTAAACCAGTGTTTAAGACTTTCCATAATGTCATACACATGATGAGAAATGGTTTTTCTTGTCTAAAACTTCACAAAGGTACTACATGGGCCCAAATGAATTGGATCCACACAGGGTATGCAAGTCAAAGAGATTCATTACCAAGGTCATGTCACTAGGAGTTGTGGGGAGGCCCCTTTTTTCAGACAATGGTGAAGTAATTTGGGATGGGAAAATTGGCATTTTCCCATTCATTAAGAAACTGCCAGCAAAAAAGAAAAGCAATAATAGGGATGCAGGGGTAATGGAAACCAAACCTATACTTAGCATTACAAAACCTGTGTTTAAAGACATGCTTATCAAGACTGTGTTGCCTAGCATAAAGGAAAAATGGCCTGATCAGTTAAGCAAGGACATTATAATCCAACAGGACAATGCAAAGCCACACAATATAGATTCAGACCCAGAGTTTATCGCAACTTCAAAAGCAGATGGGTTTAATATTACACTAACTTATCAGCCCAGTAATTCTCCTTATCTTAACATACTTGACCTTGGGTTCTTTAGGGCTATTCAGTCTTTGAAAGACCAACAAGCACCTAAGAATGTGGATGAACTGTTAAAGGCAGTACATGAAGCATTCTACCAGCTTTCACCCACCACTCTCAACAAGGTGTGGTTAAGTTATCAATATGTCATGATAGAGATAATGAAAGTGCAAGGGGGGAACAACTACAAGCTTCCACATAATGCAAAGGACAGAATGACCACAGAAGGTAGGTTGCCCACACAAAAAATAGGCTAATACAACAATAGTTCATCACAACAACCAACCAATGCTCAGACCAATAGGTCATCACAGTAACCAAGCAATGGGTGGACTAATAGGTCATCATAGCAGGGCTGTAATCACACTGACATCATAACAATGTGATCACATCCCTTAGTCAGACAATTTAGGCACACAAACATGAGTACCAATGAAGTTCAGTACATAAGAACACCCTAAAATCATCACCCATATTACCCATACTAGCCTCACATAACCTTTACTCATTCAAGCCACATAACAACAATGGTCAGACCATATATGCATCACTAGAAGGACATTTCAGTACATAAGAACACCCTAAAATCATCATTGCTGCCCCAGAATCAAACACAACTACATAACCCAGACAAACATTACCACAACATTTATTGCCCACACATTGAACAAATGCAATTGAATGACAGATTGGGAAAGAGAAATAGAAACAAACTCCCCTGCAAGAGGTATCAACGTCCCACATCCTTGTTTCCCAGCCAGGTAGGATCAGTTTTAAGAACTCCTCTAGCACAGGATGGCGAATGTACTACTCCCGCACCTCCTTCCATATTTTTGCCAGCTTTTCCTCCATCTCATTGGTCATCATCTCCCACCCCTCTTCACTGTCCGGAACCATCAGATCGTCCATGCATGCAGTCGTTGCAGGTAGATCTGAAATGGTTGTCGGATTTATGGATTTTGAATTAGGACAGACGGTTAGAAAGTGGAAGAGCTAGGGTTAGACAGGATTTGAAACCAGGGAAGGAATTACAGTTCAACAAATTCAAGAGTGGAACTGTGGAAGGAGAGGAGAGTAAATGGCCGGAAAAGTGTAAGGTGTGACATGCGGTGGAGGGGAAGATGTAACGAGGAAGATGAGAGAGAGATAGGTCGTAGGATAGGAAGGAAGTAGTATACCGAGGTTGGGGGTAAATGTTTTAAAGGGTATAATGGGTTTTTAGGGTGTAAAATCTTTCCAAATATAGAAAGGGGAACAATTTTCTGGGCAGCCCAAAAAGGAAACAGGGAACAATTTTCAGGGACAGAGGGAGTACTTCGTAATTGTGATTTTTAGTGTGGGAGGTTTTTGTCTGAGTAACTCATACGGAGTAACTTCATTCTTGAGTTTATTTGAAGATCAATTTGGGCTATGTTTGGCACAACCAGCTGGAATTGAAACCTAATTTCTGAATAGGGGGCTATTGTCTAAATGAACACTATTGTCTGAAGTTGAACTTTGAAGTGTTGAATATGAATTGATAGATGAATGAAGTAGACTCGTTTGGTAAAAAGAGCTGAAAATGTGACTGGAAAATGCAAAATTACATTTAAAGGCATAAATTTATTATTCAAAAATATTTATTATAATGGGGCAGGCATACTGTAAAAATTCTATACTTATGTTACAACAATATGTCAATCATGAAAAATTAAGTATTTTTTGTTACTCGAATTGTTTTCATCTATATTGGGGCAGGCAGTGTAAAGGTCACCAATATGGCCTGTGAAAGTATGCACTATATCGTCTTCATCTACTGCTCTGCTCTTTCACCAATATGGCCGGTGCAGTCGTTGCTCGTTGGCTCGTCCTGGTTTGGGCGTTCGGCCACCACACGCAGTACATCCACCAGTGAGGCTGCAGACTCCCATCTTCAATCGACTTCAGCGGGAGTTGCATCCACAGCCCAATCACTCCCAGCAGGAGCGTCAACAGGGTATGGATTCTTCTATTGATCCTCTCTAATCTGGCTAGAACTCATGTTTTACGAAATTGGAAGAAATATGGAGAAATCGAAGTGATGAATTTTGAATAGTAAGGATGAATCGGGATGAGGACAATTTAGACATTCGGGACAATTGAGCTATCGACTAAATAGAAACGTTAGGTTTGGAAACGTTTCTTTTCAGCCCAATATTTCCAGCTCTAGCTTGGTTCAGTCTTTCCCCCAAACAGAGCTACGTTTACAATTTAGACATTACAAATGGGGAAAAGGGGTTCTATTTATAATAACAATAAATGCTAGATAGAGACACGTGTCATCATTCTGGCGGTCGAGGGGTCACCTCAACGGGGTGGCACTGGCACTCGTATGTGGCTGCATTAAATGCGGTGGTTGGATGTGACGTTTGTACTCAGTACGTTGATCCAGCGCATGTGGGTGGGAGATTCTGTCGAGGAGAAGCCTTCGGCCGTAGATGATTAGCCGAAGGCTCTTCATCCCGGGGGCCTCTAGGCGCCGAGGGCTCTAGGTGCCGAGGGATACTGTTTTCGCCGCTTTCTCCCAGACACTTTGAGTGCTTTAAAGAAGCTGTACTGTAAGTTTATGAGACTTCGGCCAGGGGGCCGAAGGCACCCCAGTGTTCGTCGTGGGCTGTTTGGTACTTGGGGCGCTGTGATTTGGGCCTACTGTGCTTCCTGGGCCTATTAGGCCTCTGCTATAGTAGTGGGAGTCTATGGGTCGGGGGTTCCTGGGCCATATACTCCATCAGGAGTCCTTCACTCCTTTTGCCGAAAGGTACTTGAGGGAAAAGGAGTAATTTCGGTTGTCCTCTGATGTTGCTTTGCTTGTAGCTTGTAAATCTGTGAGAGATTTGCGTTTGCGCACGATTCTGCCAGGGGCAGTCCTTCAGTCCCCCACATTTTGGGATTTGAAGGATTATGTTGCTGTTTTGGGGAGATTTTTGACATTTGCATTTTTGTGATTTTTCCCGAAGGGGTCCTCCAGTCCCCCACTCCTTGAGGCACATGTAATGTGGTGAAGAGGAGTAGAGTAGTGCCCGCTGTTATCACGTTGCCGAAGGCCGACGCTTTTCGTTTCATATTGGGGGTATGCCTCGTAAAAAACCCATTAGAAAAAACCCCGTGGGAAAAAATTCTAATGAGGGAAAAAGAGTGCACCGAATTCCCCCAACGATGAATCGAAAAGGTGAAACCTTGGTCCGAAATGGATGACAGTATTGACGCTGAGGGCTATCTTTGTCTGAGGGCGTGTATGTTGATTTTGCGAAGGCGCTTTGTTAGTATTTCGGGGATGCTGAAGGGGAGTCTCTCAATCCATGGGATTGAGGGCGTGATGAATGTAAGTGGTAGTTGTTGTGTTGTCGGGGGGATTCTCTTGCTGTTGACAAGCTAGGGATGAGGGCACCCGAGGGGTCCCGTTGTTGTATGCTGAAGGCTAACACGTTGAGGGTTGAGGGGTCCCGAGGGGTTCTCCCGTTGTTAAGACGTGGGCTCCTGTAGGAGAAGGCCCGAAGGCACCTGTGATGTTGTATGAGGGGTACCGGCCGGGAGCACCCCTGTGTTTTCAAAATATAGCCGTTGCAATAAGACCGTTGGAATATGGAACATTTAAAATGTAGCCGTTGGAGAGGACTTCCACGTGGCGCGTGGTTGTTGGCTAGCTTCGGGCGGGTATCACCGGTTGGCGGAAGGGGGCGGCGTGTAATGATGACTTTCCATCGGGGGCCCGGTTTCTTGGCCCAAGCCCGGAGTGGGAGGTCTATAAATACCCCAAGGCCAAGGCCATTCTTCTTGCGCGATCATACTGTAGCGAAGCTCTACCAGATTTTTTCTAGAGAGAGAAACAACCCTTCGATCAAATCCTCACTTCCCAAGGTTAGTTGCTCCTCCTGTTCTCGAGTTCCTTAGCGTATTTTCTCCCTTAGGCCAAGTGCTAGAGTTGTTTAGGGAGCCTTCGGTTTCTAGAACCCCTCATCCCCTAGTTCTTGAGGATGTCTTCGCAAAGCGATTCTCAAAACATATTGAGGGAGCCATCGGTGGACGTTGAGGTCGAGTCTGAGGTGGAGTCTTCGAGCGAACACCTTTCAACAAATAACGACCGGGCAGTAGCCGAGAAGATACAAGACAACCTTTGGCTCGAACTAGAGGTCGAAGACTTCGAACAAGTGATTGAGGACGAGGAGTTGGCCCTTGCCTACCAAGTGGCAGAGGAGGAAGCGCATAAGGATATGATGAAGGTTACAGTTGCTATCCTCCCCCCTCGCAATGCAGGTGAGGCAAGCAGCTCCAGGCCGCTGAACCCGACGCCTCTAAGAGTGGCCCCCGGGAAGAAGAAGACGAAAGCCGGAGCGCCCAAGAAGAAGGGGAGCGTCGCCGACCTAGGGAAACCGGTTGACATGCCCGAAGGCTACTCCTTTCTGAATACTGCCGCCCTCGAAATAAAGTCGAAGGCTGACCAGGCGGAATGCTACGTTACCCAACTGCATGTTGGGCCCTCGGCTACTGTGGTGCCACCGGGACCTGATTACGTTCTCTCCCATGCCCCCGAGGGATGTATTTCTGTTCACATTCTGTCGGTGTCCGTGTGTGTGGGCGCCGTGCGTGCCCCCTGGAGTCCTAATTTCGCCGGAATTGCTCCGTTTTTACTATTTAAACAACCTGTAAACCCCTGTTCTGGGGGGAGCTTAGAGAGAGGCCTAGGGACAAAATTTCTTCTACTTTTCCATCTTGTTCTTCAATTCCCTTAGATTATTTGTAAGTTCTATCTTTTTAATTAATGACAATTAATTCTATTCTTCCCAATTCTATTGATTCTTCAATTATGAGTTGTGAGTAGTTTTAATTAGGGATTTGGGATTGATGAAGGGGTTAATCATGATGTATGGCTAGTTTCTTGATGGATTAATTGCATGAATACCGTTTAATTTGTGTTTGAACAATTTAATTGCTATCTTTTGTAACCTGGAACCGCGGCTAGATTTACAATTGCTTGTAGAATAAATTAAGAGAGATCTAATTTATTCTGAGACACATTCACACACACTTAATCGCTCGCTAAGAGATTAGTAGCGATTAAGGGGCCGTAAGCTCGCTCGTTTTGACAATAATTTAGGATCCTGTCACATGAGAGATCAGCCTGGTCCCCTAAATTATTGAACTCTACTCCGCGAGAGCGGTAAGAACTTAGTATTGATTAGCTAGGCTCAATTAAATTAATTTCATGTAATAAGTCTGATCTGCCAAAAATCTGATTACCCCGGAATCAATCCATGTTCCCTACTGTCATTAATTAGAAAGAACCCATTAGTTTAATTTCTTTTATTTTAATCGTTCATTCGCATTAGTTAATTTTCCCAATCAATCAAATCTCGCACGACGCATTTTTTTAATCGCTGAATTTATTTAATTCTTAATTCCTTTTTGTGCGTCCCTGTGGAGACGATACTCGTACTTACACCACTATTCTACAATCTATTTTAAGTGCGAGAAAACTAACATCACTACCCTCGGCACTTGGTGCCGAAGGGTCTTGCTTGTGACAAGGCCTTGGGCCAGGAGTCTGCATGAGGGCTTGGCCGCTCACATGTGTCTTTGTTTCTGGTTCTTGGTGTCTTCAATATGTCTTCAAATTTGAAGGATTTGGGCCGTAGAATAATACATTCATTAGTTATGAGGGCTTGGCCGCTCTAACATTACTGATAAAATTTAACTAGGTGATGTACATTCCACTGCCTAGGGACCTCTGTCCCATTGGGGCGTTTGAGTTTGTAAGTCCCAGGCTTGATGATAGCTGCCACAATGTAAGGGCCTTCAAACTTAGGAGTAATTTTGCCGCCCTCGGTTGGTTGGCTAGCTTCCCTCCTTCGGAGGACATAGTCCCCCACTTGAAATTCTTGAGAGCGGACCTCGGCGTCGATGTAACCCCTCACTTGCCTCCGATAGTTTTCTGCCCGCATGGAGGCATGCTCTCGGCGTTCTGAAATGAGGTGGAGGTCGAGGGCCATATTGGCTTCATTGACCTCGGGGTCGTACCGGGCCACCCTTCGGGCAGGAAGGGTCACCTCCGTGGGAGCTTTGGCTTCGAATCCATAGCAAAGGGAGAAAGGTGTTTCTCCCGTTGCCCGCCGAGGGGTTGTGCGGTAGTTCCATAGGATGCTGTGGAGTTCTTCTACCTAGCCTCCCCCTTCGGCCTCCAGCTTCTTTTTGAGGCCCTCAAGTAAAGTCCGATTGGCATTCTCCACTTGGCCGTTGCCTTGAGGGTAGGCCACGGAGAAGAAGACGTGTTTGATGCCCCATGCCTCTGGGAGGGCACAGAAGGGGGCCGCCTCAAATTGAGTCCCATTGTCGGAGATGATTTGTGGGGGACGCCAAACCTTGTGATGATGTTCTTGAGGACAAAATGATGGCATCTGGCCTCGGTGATGCTAGCGAGGGGCTCGGCCTCCACCCACTTGGTGAAGTAGTCAATGGCAACGATGATGTACCTGTTGTTGGAGGTAACCCTCGGCAGAGGGACCCACAAGGTCTATGCTCCATCTAGCGAAGGGTATAGATGTGCTGATGGGGGCATAGTTGACCGCTGGCCTGCCGAGGGCTTTCTGGAAGTGTTGACATGCGGTACATTTTCATGCGAGATCCGCACAATCTCGGGCCATCGTAGGCCAGAAGTAGCCCTGGATTATGAGCCTTCGGGACATGGAGAAGGGTCCCTGATGAGCTGAACAAGTGCCACTGTGCACTTCCTCCATTGCAACTTCAGCTTCATCTTGATGAAGGCACCGGAGCAGCGTTCCATTGTAAGATCGTTTGTAAAGCCTCCCGTCCTCGATGGTGTAGCTGGGGGCCCTCAACTTTGCCAGCTTGGTGCGGGCCTCATCCTCGGGCAGTTGCCCTGTGGTGATGAAGGCGATTATGTCTGAGATCCATTCTTCCTGTCTTTGTTGTATATTCATGATGGGGCTGGCGTGTATGCTGGAGAGGCTGAGCTCCTCGATTTTGGCGATTGTAGATATGTGCTCGGGGGATTCGGCCGAGAGCTTTGATAGAATGTCGGCCTCAGAATTTTGAGCCCTCGGTATTTGAGTGAGAGTGTGCCTCAAATACCTTAAGTAATTCCTTGGCGGCTTCCTAGTATTATTTCATCCTCCCTTCTTTGGCCTCATACTCTCCTGAAATTTGGTCGACGACTAACTTGGAATCGCATTTGACGTGGATCTGTCGGGCCTTCATGTTAGCTGCCAGCCGAAGGCCACAGAGGAGAGCCTCATATTCGGCTTCATTGTTGGAGACTTTGAAAGAGAAGCGGATGGCATAATAGGCCCGGAAGCCTTCGGGAGAAATGAGAACTACCCCTCCCCCACAAGCTTTGATAGCGGAGGAGCTGTCGGTGTAAAGAGTCCACCAGTCATCCGAGGGAGCCGAAGGCTCCACGTCCGTGGCTGATCTTGCCGTGCATTCCGTCACGAAGTCCGCCAGGGCTTGGCCCTTGATGGCAGGCCTCGGACGGATGTCGATGTTGTATTGGCTGAGGAAGATAACCCACTTTACCATCCGGGAGGAGCTGGTGGGGCTCCTCATCAAAGCGCCGAGGGGTTGGTGTGTGAGGACCTGGACCAGATGAGCTTGGAAGTAATGGCCCAACGTCTTGACAGTCCAGACAATAGCTAGCATCATTTTTTCCACAAGGGAATACCGGAGTTCCGCTTCCCTGAGGGTCTTGCTAACATAGAAGATGACATGTTGGACGTCATCTTCTTCCTGGATGAGTACTGAGCTGATGGCCGTCGGGCTAACACCAAGGTAAAGGTACAGGGTTTCCCCTACCATGGGTTTGGAGAGAACAAGGGGTGAAGATAAATATCGTTTCAGCTCGTCGAAGGCCTCCTGGCACTCTGAAGTCCATTGGAAGCCGGCGGTCTTCCTCATGATCCGAAAGAAAGGTAAGGACTTCTCCGCCGATTTGGATAGAAAGCGGTTGAGGGCTGCAAGGCGGCCCGTCAACCGTTGTACTTCCTTCACGTTGCGTGGGGGCTCCATGTTGGTGATGGCCTGGACTTTCTCGGGGTTGGCCTCAATCCCCCTTCGGCTCACCATGTAGCCTAAAAACTTGCCTCCTTGCACGCCGAAGGTGCATTTCTTCGGGTTTAGCCGAAGGTTGAACTTTTGCATGATGGCGAAGATCTCCCGAAGGTTGAACTCCGCAGCAGCCCCTACGCACGGAGCCTCATCACCGACCCCCCAAGATCATACCTCAGAGCACTCCAGCGGGGGAGCCTATACGCCGACGCCGACGACCTCCACTCCTTCAAGAAGAACAAGGGCCAGCCCTCGAAGAAGACAAACAACACGCCACCCCCAAATGCGCCCTGGGTCGGAGGCCGAGACCATGGAAGCCACACCCAGCAGGGCCATAACGAACGCCAATGGCGCCCTCGACTGGACATGCCGAGGACTCCCCTCACGCACCCGGTGAGCACTATCCTCAACTATGCGGAAGAGCAGGACCTTTTCCCCAAGGACCCTCGGTCGGCGAGGGAGATCTATGCCATCCACCAAGGCGACACTTATTTCCGTTACCACAAAAGCACCTCCCACAATACAGACGATTGTGTCTCGTTAAAGAAGGCTATTGAACTCTTAATTCAACGGGGTGAGCTCCACCAATTCATCAAAAATTCCCCAAGGAAAAACACCGGGGAGAACACCGATAAAGAAGAAGGGGACATCGCAATGAAGAAACATGAAATCGGGAGGCTCAGCGACGGCGAGGTGTTCGAGGACCCCCAGCCGAAGAAGCACCACCTCCGCTAATCATGTTCCTCGCCTTCAGCGTTAGTCTCAGCCTTGGGCCCTCGACCTCGAGGCACATTATCATCCCCTCGGCCTAGAGCCCTCGGCCTTGAGCGGTGAATCTTAACAAAGCCGTTGTCAAACAACACACCCCTTGTATTCCGCTTATTTCTATGAATTTAAGTAAACTACAACACAATCCAGACATCTTATCGGCCCCTTCGAGGCCAAATGCCCAGGTATGGCCGATGGTGTCTAAAGATGAGGGGCCTGCAAAAGGCCTGCGTTTTTAGAGCGGGACGCTCGTCACGTCGCCGGCGCGCAACGCACGACGATAGGCCTGAAAGAATGGCTGAGGTGACGAAATCCCCAAACTTGGGGGTGAAACGGCAGTCGTCGGAAACCGATCAAGCCTAGCCCGTGCCGTAAATAGACGACGGGACCCCCCAAGGTCAAGGGACGGTTCAGCGCCGGGGGACTAACAGACGAACCCCCGGATGGATCACTTGGACCCCCTTCCGGCCGAGGTGGGGAAGCAACCCCCTCGGCCGAAGCCTGGAAGAAGGAACACACATCAGGAGGACTAACATACGACCTCCTGGCACAATCAAGGGACGGCCCAGCGCCGGGGGACTAACAGACGAACCCCCGGACGGATCACTTGGACCCCCTTTCGGCCGAGGCGGGGAATCAACCCCTCGGTCGATGCCTGAAAGAAGGAACATACACCCAGAGGACTCCTGGAACTATCAAGGAAAGGCCCTCGGACTCAATTCAATTCTACATCACCAATGGTCCTCGGCCTTGGCATGATTCCACGTGACCAACGGCCCTCGGCCTCAACATCAGAATGGCCCTCGGCCTTAGCGTGACTCTACGCCACAATGGTTTTGGTCTTAGCGTGATCTCACATCACCAACGGCCCTCGGCCTCAGCGTGATTCCACATCATAACGGCCCTCGGCCTCAACATCAGAATGGCCCTCGGCCTCAACATCAGACGGCCCTCGGCCTCAACATGACTCTATGTCATAACGGTTTTTGCCTTACATGATTTCACATCACCAAAGGCCCTCGGCCTCAACGTGATTCTACATCAACAACGGCTCTCGGCTTCAGCGTGATTCCACATCACAACGGCCCTTGGCCTCAACATCAGAACGGCCCTCGGCCTCAACATCACAACGGCCCTCGGCCTCAGCGTGATTCCACATCACAGCAACCCTCGGCCTTCATCCCTCCGGCATTTTATTTGATGTCGGGGGCTATCATACATGCCCATCGGCCTTCATCCCTCCGGCATCTTTATTTGATGTCGGGGGCCATCACACAGGCCATCGGCCTTCAGCCCTCCGGCATCTTTAATTGATGCCGGGAGCTATCATACAGGCCCCTCGGCCTTCATCCCTCCGACATCTTTATTTGATGCCATGGGCTATCATATAGGCCCATCGGCCTTCAGCCCTCCGGCATCTTTATTTGATGTCGAGGGCCATCACACAGGCCCCTCGGCCTTCATCCCTCCGACATCTTTATTTGATGCCGGGGGCTATCATACAGGCCCATCGACTTTCATCCCTCTGGCATCTTTATTTGATGTCGGGGGCAATCACACAGGTCCCTCGACCTTCATCCCTCCGGCATCTTTATTTGATGCCAGAGGCTATCATACAGGCCCATCGACCTTCATCCCTCCGACATCTTTATTTGATGTCGAGGGCCATCACACAGGCCATCGGCCTTCAGCCCTCCGACATCTTTATTTGATGCCAGGAGCTATCATACAGGCCCCTCGGCCTTCATCCCTCCGACATCTTTATTTGATGTCGGGGGCCATCACGAAGACCCCTCGGTCTCCATCCCTCCGACATCTGTATTTGATGCCAGGGGCTCTAACACAAGCCCACCTGGCCTTGCATCCCTCCGGTGTACTCTTTCTCCCTCATTAGGATTTTTTCCCATAGGGTTTTTTCCTATTGAGGTTTTTAACGAGGCATCTCCCCATTGTGGAACAAAAGGCGTCACCCCTCGACGGCTCCTGCTGAAGGCATGCATCACTCTACTCCTGTTTCCCTCGAGAAACTCTCGGCAAAAGGAGTGGGGGACTGGGGGACTCGCCTCGGCAAAACACGCAAATGTTAAAAAATTTCTATTTCTCAGCTACAGCAAGCTGAGGCAAGATCACAACGGCAATCTACTCCCCTCGACATGATGCTTTCGGCTTACAGAATGCCTCCGGCCACACAATGCCTTCGGCCACATGATGCCTCCGGCCGTTGTGATGTTGAGGCCGAGGGCCGTTCTGATGTTGAGGCCAAGGGCCGTTGTGATGTGGAATCACGCTGAAGCTGAGAGCCGTTGTTGATGTAGAATCACGTTGAGGCCGAGGGCCTTTGGTGATGTGCAATCATGTAAGGCAAAAACCGCTATGACATAGAGGCATGTTGAGGCCGAGGGCCGTCTGATGTTGAGGCCGAGGGCCATTCTGATGTTAGGTCGAGGTCCGTTATGATGTGGAATCACGCTGAGGCCGAGGGCCGTTGGTGATGTGAGATCACGCTAAGACCAAAACCATTGTGGCGTAGAGTCACGCTAAGGCCGAGGGCCATTCTAATGTTGAGGCCGAGGGCCGTTGGTGACGTGGAATCATGCCAAGGCCGAGGTCCATTGGTGATGTAGAATCGAATTGAGGCCGAGGGCCTTTCCTTGATAGTTCCAGGAGTCCTCTGGGTGTATGTTCCTTCTTTCAGGCATCGACCGAGGGGTTGATTCCCCGCCTCGGCCGAAAGGGGGTCCAAGTGATCCGTCCGGGGGTTCGTCTGTTAGTCCCCCGGTGCTGGGCCGTCCCTTGATTGTGCCAGGAGGTCGTATGTTAGTCCTCCTGATGTGTGTTCCTTCTTCCAGGCTTCGGCCGATGGGGTTGCTTCCCCGCCTCGGCCGGAAGGGGGTCCAAGTGATCCATCCGGGGGTTCGTCTGTTAGTCCCCCGGCGCTGAACCGTCCCTTGACCTTGGGGGGTCCCGTCGTCTATTTACGGCACGGTCTAGGCTTGGTCGGTTTCCGACGACTGCCGTTTCACCCCCAAGTTTGGGGATTTCATCACCTCATCCATTCTTTCAGGCCTATCGCCGTGCGTTGCGCGTCGGCGACGCGACGAGCATCCCGCTCTAAAAACGCGGGCCTTTTGCAGGCCCCTCATCTTTAGACACCATCGGCCATACCTGGGCATTTGGCCTCGAAGGGGCCGATAAGATGTCTGGATTGTGTTGTAGTTTACTTAAATTCATAGAAATAAGCGGAATACAAGGGGTGTGTTGTTTGACAACGGCTTTGTTAAGATTCACCGCTCAAGGCCGAGGGCTCTAGGCCGAGGGGATGATAATGTGCCTCGAGGTCGAGGGCCCAAGGCTGAGACTAACGCTGAAGGCGAGGAACATGATTAGCGGAGGTGGCGCTTCTTCGGCTGGGGGTCCTCGAACACCTCGCCGTCGCTGAGCCTCCCGATTTCATGTTTCTTCATTGCGATGTCCCCTTCTTCTTTATCGGTGTTCTCCCTGGTGTTTTTCCTTGGGGAATTTTTGATGAATTGGTGGAGCTCACCCCGTTGAATTAAGAGTTCAATAGCCTTCTTTAACGAGACACAATCGTCTGTATTGTGGGAGGTGCTTTTGTGGTAACGGAAATAAGTGTCGCCTTGGTGGATGGCATAGATCTCCCTCGCCGACCGAGGGTCCTTGGGGAAAAGGTCCTGCTCTTCCGCATAGTTGAGGATAGTGCTCACCGGGTGCGTGAGGGGAGTCCTCAGCATGTCCAGTCGAGGGCGCCATTGGCGTTCGTTACGGCCCTGCTGGGTGTGGCTTCCATGGTCTCGGCCTCCGACCGAGGGCGCATTTGGGGCCGGCGTGTTGTTTGTCTTCTTCGAGGGCTGGCCCTTGTTCTTCTTGAAGGAGTGGAGGTCGTCGGCGTCGGCGTATAGGCTCCCCCGCTGGAGTGCTCTGATGTATGATCTTGGGGGATCGGTGATGAGGCTCCGTGCGTAGGGGCTGCTGCGGAGAACCCCCTGGAAGAGGACGAGGAGGGTACGCTCGTCGGTGCCCTCGACCTCGTCTGTCTCCTTCATCCACCGGTCAATGAAGGATCGAAGTGTTTCGTCAGGCTGTTGCTTGACGGAGAGGAGGTGGGAGAAGTGCTTTCTCTCACGCTTCCTTCCGACAAAATGGGTGAGGAAGCGTTGGGCAAGATCTTGCCAAGAGTCAATGCTGCCCTCGGGCAATCGGTTGAACCATTCATATGTTGGTCCCTCTAAGGTGGAAAGGAACCAACGACATAAGTATTCATCTGATGCTGCCATCATCATCATGTTGTTTTGATACCTGTTGTAGTGCTCTTGGGGGTCAGTTTTCCTTCATAGGGCTTGATGAGTTGCCCTCGGTACTTTTTCGGGTTTTGGGCCGCCAATACCCTTGGAGTAAATGGCGTCCTAGTTCGGAGTTGGATGACGGGTTCCCCGGAGCCTTCGGCAAATTTCCTTTGCATCTCCTCCATTTTGGCCAGCATGGCCTCATATTTAGAATCTGCATGAGGGGCGGCAACGGCGGTATGTGCTTGACGGGCTTCCATTTCATCAAGTTGGTGCTGGAGGGCCGTAATAATTTCGTCCCCGGTGTCCTTTGGGAGGGCCTCCGCCCCCTGCGAATGGCCATGGGCCGAGCGGGCCTGGTTGATTTGATGTCAGGTGGCGTCGGCATGGAGGGGGTGCTTTACCTTTATCCCGAGGGGGAAGCTTCTTATCTGCCCTAGAGACGGATCCGCCACTTTCCTGAGGTCTTTGGAGCACCTTTCCACCGAGGCGGTCTTGGACCCCTCGGCGGTCTAGCGCCCCTCCGAGTCTCTCGAGGGCGGAGGTCCGGGGCCTTTCTTTGTTTGCGCCGTGGTGGTCCCGGGATTGGACTTTCTGAGAGGCGGTGTCCTGGCCACAACCCTCTCGTTGTTCCCTAACCGAAGAATAGGGTTCACGAAGGGGAGCGAAGGAGGGGGGAGAGCGGCGTTCTCCCCGACCTGCGGCTGAAGGGGTACCAGCGTGCCGAAGGCACCTGGATTTTGAGTGAGAGTTTGGATGAAGGCGGAGAACGCTGATTGTACGTCAATGGTGAGAACCGGAGGGCTCATTTGGTTTTCGCTCCGGTCCTTCTTTTTGGCCTCGATGCCAAGGCGGGCATCGGGGGCATTATGTTGGAGCTGAAGGCGCAGGTCGACAGCCGTCTGTTCCAACCCAGAGAGGGCGCCGCCCTCGGGAGCCATGATAGAGGCTTCGAGGGCGTCGACGTCGCCGAGGGCCATGTTCCTGTCCTCATGAGTCTTGAATTGGGCACGGGTGTTTCTTCCCATTTTGATAGGTGTTTTTAGCTGAAGGGGAGGGTTTCTTACTTGATTGTTCGAACTCTCAACGAGAGCACCAAATGATGGGTTTTGTACCCGGGGGTAGCTTATCCGAGGGGTTATTGCGGAGAATAACTAGAGAGAAGTCAGAGCAAATAAGTAAGAGAGAGAATGTATATTCAATATGTATTAAGTGTGGTTTACAATGGGGGAAATGAGTGCTATTTATAGTAGTAATAAATGCTAGATAAGGACACATGTCAGTTTTCTGGTGGTCGAGGGGTCACCTCGACCGGGGTGGCACTGGCACTCGCATGTGGCTGCATTAAATGCGGTGGTTGGATGTGACATTTATACTTGGTACGGTGATCCAGGCGCATGTGAAGAGGATATTCTGTCGAGGTGGATGCCTTCGGCTGAAGGGTGCTGGGCCGAAGGCTCTTCTAACCGAGGGCTCCTACCTGCCGAGGGCTGCAGGTGCCGAAGGCTTGGTTTTCAAGCCTTGTTCTCCTGTGATGCCTCTTCTAACCGAGGGCTCCTACCTGCCGAGGGCTGCAGGTGCCGAAGGCTTGGTTTTCAAGCCTTGTTCTCCTGTGATGCCTCTTCTAACCGAGGGCTCCTACCTGCCGAGGGTTGCAGTTGCCGAAGGCTTGGTTTTCAAGCCTTGTTCTCCTGTGATGTTTCTGAGCTCGATTCCGTCACTGGTAGCCTTCGGCCATGGGGCCGAAGGCACCCCTTTGCGTATTGTGGGCTGCTTAGAGCTCCATTTTTCTGGGCTTGGCCCGTTTGGGCCTGTTGGGCCTGATTGTAGTAGAGGAAGTATGTAGGTCGGTGGTCCCTGGGCCATATACTCCATCATTAAGTTCATAACAATGTTTTTAAAATATATTTTTTGCCAAAACACACATTTTTTTTTGGAAAACATTTTTTTTTGCATAACAATGATTCTTTTGTTTCAATAGTAGGCTTCATGTTGTGATGTAATTCGTATTACAGAAAATGTAACCCGTGTTGATTGAAAATCTAACTTGTTGATGCAAACTCGAATGTAACTCGCGTATAGAAAGATGTAACTCACGCACAAGAAGATGTAAATCGTGCATAAGAAGATGTAACTTCATATAATATCAAATGTAATTATAGAAATTGTCTATAAGCATAACTCACACATACGAAAAATACATTATTCTCATGTTTTTTTCAAATTTAAATTGAAATAAACAACCTTAATGACTATAAAACACAAAAAAACCACTACAAAAAAACTCGCCCTTTGTCACGGATTTTGTCACGGACTGTAGTTCAAAAAATCCGTGACAATTAATTTTTGTCACGGATTTGTCACGGAAAAAATCCGTGACACCAGGGGCGTGATAACGTTTTTGTCACGGAAATGAATCCGTGAAACCGTTTGTCACGGATTTGTCACGGCCACCGTCCGTGACAAAACACTTCACCGGAACTCCATTGCCTTTTATTTGTCACGGCCGCATCCGTGAATAAATTTTTTTATTTTTCAAAAAATAATAATTATTTGTCACGGAAATTTCCGTGACAAATTTAAAAAAAGGTTTTCGAAATAGAGTGGGCGGGTATTTGAAACGATCTGAAAATTTCAAATTTTAAATTTTGTCAAGGAAATATCCGTGACAAAACATTTTGAAAAAATTTTGAAAAAATTCGAACAGGTGGGCGGGTACTTTAAAATTTTCAAAAAAAAATTCAAAATTTTGAACTTGTCACGGATCCCATCCGTGACAAAACATTTTTTTTTTAAAAAAATACGTTATTTTCAGCGTTTTGGGTATTTAAAATAAACTGAATTTATATTTTGTCACGGAACAGTCCGTGACAAAAGTTTTAATTTTTTTTAAAAAAAATTTAAAAATTCAGCACATTAATTTTTTGAATGTTTATTTCAAAAGTTTATTTAATAAATAATAACCATTAAAATTTAGGCGCTTTTTAAAAACTTTAAACTTAATAAACATTGTTTTTAATAAATAGTTAAACAATCATCATTAATCTTAATAAATAATTGTTTATAATAAATAATTAAACAATCATCATTAATCACCATTAAACATTATTTATCATAATAAATAATAAACCAATCAAACCATCATCATATAACACAAATAATTAATATTCATACAGTAACCATCAAAATTTAAAATTCCTTAAAATGTCAATAAACTAATTATTACAAACCATCAATGGTCATCATAATCATCATCATCATCAGGTTCGTCACGATGATCGGGTTGCCTTCCGTGGCCACGGCTGCCGTCACGATGGCTGCCTCGACTGCCACCACGGCTGCCAGCCCAGCTGCTGCCACGGTATGCTTGAGCTCCGGGAGTCGCTAAAGGGGTATCATCATAATATCCATATGGAAAATTGTTGGAGATATGGCTATAATTAGCAAAACCCCTACTGCACATACTGCCCATATTGCCCGCGAAGGGAACTTGTGGAGTCATCTCGGGGTGCTGTATGTGCATGGATGGGCGTTAGGTGGCGTTGAAAATACGCATTTGTCGTTCCATCTCTTCCAACCTTTCTCTTGTTCTTCTTTGCTCTTCATCCAGTATCCGAGCTTCTTCATCCCACCTTCGAGCCTCTGCTTCACATTCCTCCAATAGTTTCTCGAGGCGGGTAACCCGATCACCATACGCTGAATGAGAAGATGAGCTAGCTCCTTTGGCCTTCTCCAGGATCCGTACGCCTTCAGAACCCATAAGCGGCACCCGGCCCATGTAAACTCCAGTTGCCGCCAAGATGGCCTCATATTCTTGATTTTCATCAAGTTCGGCATCAGAATCAGCTAGCTCATCAACTCTCTTCCCCCGCTCTTCCTCATATTTTTTCTACAAGTTAAAAAAATTATTATATAAGAGATCAAAAAAATTCGAAATTTATTGAATTATCGAAGTTTCATTATTTACTTCAATTTCAGAAAGGCGTGGAGGCGGCATGGCACCCTTCTTCGTCCAGCAATGTGCCATGAGTTTCAATGGCGTGACCCGTTTTTTCACGGGTCCAGATCCTTCATACACGGATTTCAAAGTTAATAAAAAAATATATACATAAGGGTATGGAATGGAAATAATTTTAACTAATTAGAGTTTACAAGATCTTTTTTATGTTGAATTTGGGGTTTGCGGCCCCCGTGCCATTGAACTTCCTTGGCTTTCTCGGAGTTCCGGTTTGCCTTGGCTGTTTCGCTTCTCAGCAAAAATGCGGCATCCGTAGCCCAGTGGCGGCAAAGCATCTCCCACACATCATCGCCAAGGAATCTTGGCTTTCGACCGGTAGACCGGGCGGTCCTAAAAGTGGGTCTCAACCACCCAGAAATCCTAGAATTGTATTCTTTGAGAATAGCTTGGTCTAGGGAAAAATGCCACCGATGAGAAGCCTTCATTAAAAACATTGATATATCATTTCTTAAATTTAAGTTATTAAAATATAACAAAAAAATTTATTTTTACCTTGAACAACCGCCACCATAGTTCACGAGTGGCCGCCGGAACCTCACCATAAGTCGACCAAGGCCCGGTGAAATGACCACAAACAATAGCCTTGATTCTATTCAAGACCTCGGGATCGCTTCAAAAAAATTGATAATTGATAAAAACAATTGTATTAATTCTTAGATGTAGAGTAGAGATTATACTATTTTATATTAGACAGTGTTAGTTTTTTATTACCTATGGATTGATTGAGGTGTCACCTCAAGCGAACCGGGATTGTGGCGTTCTTCTTGAGTGGGGGGGGGGGGGGGGGGGGGGCATATATTGCACGAGATGAAGGAGGTGCATGAGATGATGCCCCCTCCCCATGCACGCTGATATGAGCGTCTGATTGTTCAGAGGGAGGAGTTTGGACATGTTCGTCATGAGCATGTCCTTCGTCGGCATTGATATCATCATTGATATCACGATCAGCGTTTGAGGCCCGTCCTGAATTCTGGCGCCCACGACGAGCAATGGTGGAAAGGCGGCGTTCATGCTGACTCATCTAAAATTATTGAGAAATAATATATAGAACATATTAAACTTGTGTTTAATATGAGAGGTCGAATGAGTTTTTAGTTTGATTTTTATGTTATGGAATTTAATTGTGTTAGGTATTATTTTATCAAACCTTATAAAATTATTTTATGGTGTTTTTGTGTGGTATAAAACATTGAAATATAGAATATATTAAACTTGAGTTTAATATGAGGGGTCGAATCAGTTTTTTGTATGATTTTTATGTTATGGAGGTAACTTGTGTTGTGTATATTTTTTATCAAACCTTATAAAATCAATTAATCAAACTTTTTATATTAAACTAATAAAATCAGTTTTTCCATATTAAATTATAAATCATCAGAAATCAGTTTTTTGCATTAATTTAGAAAAATACAGTTTATTACACCTTGTATTTTGTATTAATTTATAAAAACAGTTTTCTAAAATCAGTTTATGGAGTTTTTGTGTGGTATAATGGTTTAAACTTAATCAGTTTCCTATTCATTTATCAAACTTTGAAATATAGAACATATTAAACTTGAGTTTAATATGAGGGGTAGAATGAGTTTTTTGTATGATTTTTATGTTATTGAATTTAATTGTGTTAGGTATTTATCAAACTTTGAAATATAGAACATATTAAACTTGAGTTTAATATGAGGGGTAGGATGAGTTTTTTGTATGAATTTTATGTTATTGAATTTAATTGTGTTAGGTATTATTTTATCAAACCTTATAAAATTATTTTATGGTGTTTTGTGTGGTATAAAACTTTGAAATATAGAACATATTAAACTTGAGTTTAATATGAGAGGTCGAATCAGTTTTTTGTATGATTTTTATGTTATGGAGGTAACTTGTGTTGTGTATATTTTTTATCAAACCTTATAAAATCAATTAATCAAACTTTTTATATTAAACTAATAAAATCAGTTTTTCCATATTAAATTATAAATCATCGGAAATCAGTTTTTTGCATTAATTTAGTAAAATACAGTTTATTACACCTTGTATTTTGTATTAATTTATAAAAAACAGTTTTCTGATTTTGTAAATCAGAAAACTGATTTCTGAATTAAAACTGATTTTTGAATTAAAAAATCAAACTGATTTTTGATCACGGATAAAAAATTAAACTGATTTCTGTAAATCACGGATATTTTTTATCAAACTGATTTTTGATCACTGAATTAAAAAATTAAACTGATTTCTGTAAATCCACATATTTTTTATCAAACTGATTTTTGAATTAAAAAATCAGTTTTTGTTTATATAATACAAAAATGATTTCATATGTTTCATGAAAAAATTGATTTTTGAAATCTATAAAATCAATTTTTTCATAAAATTTATAAAATCAGTTTCATTTTTTGTTTATTCATGAAACCTATAAAATTCATTTTTCATGAAACATATGAAATCATTTTCGTATTATATAAACAAAAACAGTTTGTTTAGTTTTTTTATTTCTGTTTTAATATATAAAATACATTTTTTACTTAATTTCTGTTTTTTACCTATGAAACAGTTTATTATTAATTTCTGTATTATTTTCAGTTATTTCGTATTTACTTATCAAGCTTATCAACAATTTAAAAAAACGACGTTTTTTATGTTTTTTATGAAACAACGTTTTATTTAAAATAAAATATTATAATATCCGAAATTATTTAAAAATCAGTTAAATAATCCGAAATTTTTATGAGCGTTTTATAATATTAAAATAAAATATTATAATATCCGAAATATTATAAAAAAAATAATTAACAGTTTCATGATTTTGTTGGGTTAGACATGTTAACTTTTTTGCAAGTGTAACATGAGGGGGCGAAAATTTATGGAGTTCAAATTATTATTCTTAATAAATATCCGAAATTAACAAAAGCTCAAAAACTCAAAAATATCCTTGACTAAGTATTTAATAATTAACTATTCTTAATAAATATCCGAAAAACTCAAAAACATATAAACATTCAATATCTAAGGCATGCATTTTTAAATTAAGAGAGAACATGGTTAAGCATATAAACAAATGATATACACAAATCATGAAACAATAAATCTAAAGCATGCATTTTTAAATTACGAGAATGCATATGAATATACGAACAATAAAATTACGAGCATGCATTTTTAAATTACGAGCATGCATATGAATAAATTACGAGAATGCATATAAATTACGAGATTTTTAAACAATAAATCTAGAGCATGAATCAATGAATGCATATGAATATACAAACAAATCATTGAAACATAAATATATTTAGCATGCATTTTCAAAGAAGTAAAACATGCATTCGAGTGTATAATATTACAAACAGTAGTATTTGAGTATTATATTCAAAGAAGTAGAACATGCATTTTCCAATAATTTAAGTATATGGAAATATTTGAGTATGTAAGCACATAAACATATAGAACGTATATGAGATATAAACATACACTACAAAAAAACACGCCGTTTGTCACGGATTTTGTAACGGACGGTAGTTCAAAAAATCCGTGACAAATGATTTTTTAGTTTGATTTTTATGTTATGGAATTTAATTGTGTTAGATATTATTTTATCAAACCTTATAAAATCAATTTATGGAGTTTTTGTGTGGTATGATATTTTAAACTTAATGAGTTTCCCTATTTGGTTATCAAACTTTGAAATATAGAACATATTAAACTTGAGTTTAATATGAGGGGTAGAATGTGTTTTTTGTATGATTTTTATGTTATTGAATTTAATGGTGTTAGGTATTATTTTATGGTGTTTTTGTGTGGTATGAAACTTTGATAAATAGAACATATTAAACTTGAGTTTAATATGAGGGGTGGAATCAGTTTTTTGTATGATTTTTATGTTATGGAGGTAACTTGTGTTGTGTATATTTTTTATGAAACCTTATTTAAAATCAATTAATCAAACTTTTTATATTAAACTAATAAAATCAGTTTTTCCATATCAAATTATAAATCATCGGAAATCAGTTTTTGCATTAATTTTGAAAAATACAGTTTATTACATCTTGTATTTTGTATTATTTATAAAAAACAGTTTTCTAAAATCAGTTTATGGAGTTTTTGTGTGGTATAATGGTTTAAACTTATTAGTTTCCTATTTATTTATCAAAATTTGAAATATAGAACATATTAAACTTGAGTTTAATATGAGGGGTAGAATGAGTTTTTTGTATGATTTTTATGTTATTGAATTTAATTGTGTTACGTATTTATCAATCTTTGAAATATAGAACATATTTAACTTGAGTTTAATATGAGGGGTAGGATGAGTTTTTTGTATGATTTTTATATTATTGAATTTAATTGTGTTAGGTATTAATTTATAAAAAACAGTTTTCTGATTTTTGAAATCTATAAAATCAATTTTTTTTAAAAAAAATTAAAAATCAGTTTCATTTTTTGTTTATTCATGAAACCTATAAAATCAATTTTTCATGAAACATATGAAATCATTTTCGTATTATATAAACAAAAACAGTTTGTTTGGTTTTTTATTTCTATTTTAATATATAAAATACATTTTTTTACTTCATTTCTGTTTTTTACCTATGAAAAAGTTTATTATTAATTTCTGTATTATTTCAATTATTTCATATTTGCTTATCAAGCTTATCAACAATGTAAAAAAACGACGTTTTTTATGTTTTTTATGAAACAACGTTTTATTTAAAATAAAATATTATAATATCCGAAATTATTTAAAAATCAATTAAATAATCCGAAATTTTTAAAAGTGTTTTATAATATTAAAAAAATATTATAATATCCGAAATATTATAAAAAAAATAATTAACAGTTTCATTATTTTGTTGGGTTAGACATGTTAACTTTTTTGAAAGTGTAACATGAGGGGGCGAAAATTAATGGAGTTGAAATTATTATTCTTAATAAATATCCGAAATTAACAAAGACTCAAAAATAACCTTGACTAAATATTTAATAATTAACTATTCTAAAGCAGGCATTTTTAAATTAACAATATCTAAGGCATATTTAAAGCATATAAACAAATTATATACACATATTATGAAACGATAAATCTAAAGCAGGCATTTTTAAATTAAGAGAATGCATATGAATATAGGAACAATAAAATCACGAGCATGCATATGAATATTCGGAAACATATAAACATTAAAACAATATAAAGAAAAACATGCATTAAATAATTAAATTTACGAGCATGCATATGAATATTAAGAAAAACATATAAACATGCATGAATATTAAGAAAAACATGCATTAAATAATTAAAAACATGCAATAAAATTACGATCATGCATATGAATATTCGGAAACATATCAACATTAAATCAATATTAAGAAAAACATGCATTAAATAATTAAATTTACGAGCATGCATATGCATATTAAGAAAAACATATAAACATGCATGTATATTAAGAAAAACATGCATTAAATAATTAAAAACATGCAATAAAATTTCGAGCATGCATATGAATATTCGGAAACATGTAAACATTAAACATATACACATATTCAATGCATGATAACTTATTAACATATAAACATTAAATTAAACAATTAAACAATATTAAGAAAAACATGCATTTTATTTTTGGCATTTTAAAACATTTATTCTAAAATATTCGGAAATTAAAGAGTTAGAAACATAACCTCGGAGAAGAAGGCAAGAAATTAAAGGGAAAGAAGTGAAGGCCGGCTTCGTAGAACGGCGGCAGGGGTGGAGATAATCCGCGGTGGCCGGTGAGATGTGTGCGGCGGCGGTCGGCGGGTGTAAGAGAGGCAGAAAGGCGGCGGTCGGCGGGTGTAATAGAGGTAGAACGGCGTTTGGGAGGGTGGCGGTCGGCGGGTGTAGGAGGCAGAAGTCTTTGGGAGGCGTTTGGGAGGGTGGCGGTCGGCGGGTGTAGGAGGCAGAAGTGTTTGAGAGGGTGGCGGTTTGGGAGTAGAGAGTAAGCGCCGGGTTAGGGTTTGCTGAAGTTGGGAAGCGTAAGGAAAAAAATGGCTAAGTGTCGTTTATATATTAGGGGTTGTCACGGACCCATCCGTGACAACGCCCGTGAGAAATTAATTACGAATTTTTAAATTTGAATTTGTCACGGTTTAATCCGTGACAAAGGCATCGGAACTTGTAAACTGCTGAACGGCAGTCGAGGCGGCAGGGAACGGCAGACGAGGTAGCAGAACGGCAGGTTGACCGGTTTGTCACGGATCCATCCGTGACAAATCCGTGACAAAATTCAAAAATTTGAATTTTGTCACGGATTTGTCACGGATGGATCCGTGACAAACCGGTGCAGGGAATATTAAAGCTTTTCAGCCTTTTTAAGACGAGGCGTCAGCTACTTTAATTGTCACGGACCTATCCGTGACAAATTTAAGTATAAATATGTGCTTAGAGTCCCATTTTTTCAGTGCGAAAAAATGGCTAATCCAGAACCAGATGTTTGGAAGTTGATCAGTAGAAGTGTACAACGATTAAAACAAGTTACACAGTTGATGAAGCCTCGAAATGCAGAAGCAGTTCAAAGCATCCGTGAGCTGATGAGTAGACCACTTGAAAGCTTTGGCGATATTGTAGACTATGAATCAGACTCATACAACGTTTCACGAGGGAAAAACTTGCGTAGGGCACTTTTACGTGCAGAACAATGTTCGGAGTATATGATACCTATAAACGCGGAAGCTGCAGAAAGAATTAACGAGCTACTTGATAGGCCTCTAGATGAAAGTTTTGACGCTAATGAATAATATTGTGTTTATTTGTTTATCTGTATTGTGAGTTGTTGAATGTAATAAATGATAAAAAATTGTGTGTTTTCTACTTAGTTTTTAAATTTAATAAATAAATTCATGTTCTTGTTTATTAAATTTCGAATTATTAAAATTTTGTAATGTTAAAAAACTAATAACAAATAATGTTAAAAAACTAATTTCCGAATTTTAAATAATGTTAAATTTCGAATTATTTAAAATTTAAATAATTTTCAATTTTCGAAATTACCTAATTAATTTTAAATTTCCGAATTGATAATAATGAACCACTAATTTTCGATTGAATAATTTTAAAACTTAATTTTATTAATTAATTAATCGCTATTTTACAATATAATATGGAATAATTATTTTGTTTAGAAATGATAGTTGCGAATTACATACCTAACTATTATATCTTGGAATAATATAATAATGACGAAAGAAAGTTAAAAATTCAAATTAAAATAGTTCAATTAAAAGTAATTACATTGGTTGTTAACTATAAATTTAATCACTATCAGAATCAGTATTTTCTTGATAGGCAACTTCTTCTGTATCTTCATCACCATATATCCATTCTTCTTCTTCCTCCTGGTCATCGTGCAGTTGTTGTATATATAATTCTTCAATTTCGCGCTCATTTTGAGGTATAGGGAGCGGAAGGTGTGATTCAGGCATAACTTCAACATCTCCGCCATTTGGGTCACTTAACTGAATGTTATGGTTGATCGTGTCAGCAATAGGCGGAGGGTGGAAAAAATCTTGCTGAAAAGCATCAAAGTCAATATCCCTGTGTTGAGCCTGTGTTACAATTTTGCTCGGACGGATATTAATGGCACACACCCAAGGATTCCGTGTGCGCCTCGTTGAAGGATACTCTGCATAATAAACCTGGGCTGCTTGTTGAGCGAGTATAAATGGCTCATTTTTCTGATACACACGAGAGTGGTTGACGTCAATTATATTATACTTTGAATTTTTTCTCACACCACGTGTAGGGTCGACCCATGTGCAGCGAAACAACACGCATGTTAATTCTTGCAAACCAGAAGGCATTTGAAGTTCGAGAATCTCATGCAAGAAACCAAAAAAATTGATTTCCGAGTTATCAGAACCGATGGTCGGGACACATAACCCGCTGTTCATTGTTGGTCGACCTTCTCCATATTCAACTGTGTGATACGTATAACCGTTTATCACATATGAATGCCAAACCTTTGCATAGGAAGAAGGGCCCCACGATAATGATACTAACAGAGGGTCGTTAATCCCACGGTACCTGATCTGCAAATTAAAACATGATAACGTTAGGTAATGATTAAAAATTACTAGCTAATAGTATATATAATGTATTTATATATATATAATACCTGCTGTTGGTACCATAATGCAAAGTCAGAGTCCACCATTGCATCAATTGCATCATCAGGAAATGCTGATAAAGACGCTCTAAATTCACTGTGAATTGAAAATAAAGATATTATTATAACACTCTAATTATTAAAAAAATATTAGCTATATTACAAATGTAACTACCAATTCAACTTACTTATAAAATGGTAAGATTTCTGGACAATTCATGAGGATGTAAGTATGTGCAATTTTCATTTCTCCGCCCACGATGTAACGGTAAGTCGCAGCTCCTTTCCCTCTACCTGGGTAGTTGAAAATAGAAACTACTTTATCATATGAATCCTCGCCAATGTCATCGTTCCGAGCAGGTCTCTTTCTTTTACTGATGACTTCACGCTCAAAATAAAAAGATGAAAACGTTGAGGTTTCTTGTTGAATATATGCTTGACAAATTGAAGCCTCAATGTGTGCCTTGTTGGTCGCTTTCTTTTTCTAATCTCCCAGAAATCTGTCATGCAAAATAAAATTTGTAAACAAACAAATGTTCTTATTAAACAAATCATCGTTTATAAATGAAATTATGACTAACCTTTCAAATCTTGACATCCAACGATAGAAGACGGACCCTCCATTCAAAGCCTCATACGGAAGATGTATTAGAAGATGTTCCATGACATCAAAAAATGATGGGGGTAGTATCTTTTCCAGATTACACATCAGAATAGGAACATTGTCTTCTAGTCTCCTCAGGGATTCGGCATCCAAAACGGCGGAACATATCGACTTAAACAATTGACTGATTTTGGTAATACAGCCCCAGACGTCTGCAGGAAGCATCTCTTTCAGTGCAATCGGCAGAAGTCGTTGCATGATTACATGAGCATCATGAGTTTTCATGCTCGACGTCATTGTTTGTTTGTCCAGGTCCACACATCTTGACAAGTTAGAACAATAGCCATCTGGAAAGTTCAGAGAAACAAGCCACTCTAATATTGATTCCCTTTGTGGGGCTGTGAGTTGGTAGACTGCTCTTGGAATTTTTTTACCCACATATTCTAGATCGACGGCGAGTTCGGGTCTGTCGCACCAAATTGTCATGTCTTTTCTAGATGCTAGACCATCTTTGGTTTTGTGGGTAAAATCCATAACCGTGTTAAATATATTGTCAAAGACGTTCTTCTCAACGTGCATGACATCTAAATTGTTACGAATGAGAAGGTCCTTCCAATACGGCAACTCCCAAAATATACTCCTCTTTGTCCACTTATGGGTATCACAATACCCATTTGGCTCCCCGTGGGGTTGCTGCACGGTCGTAGGAAAACGTCGAACCCGGTTAAAAACTTGTTCATCTGTAAGTCTTGGAGGAGGGGGATCTCGTACCACTCTTCCGGCAATAAAAGACTTCTTGTCCTTTCGATATCGATGGTTCATAGGCAGAAACGTGCGGTGACAATCAAAGTAACTTGGTTTCCCGCTAAATTTGAGCCAATTGGCATCTGATTTCTCCATACATATGGGACATCCCATAAGACCGTGTGTGCTCCATCCTGAAAGCATACCATAAGCAGGGAAGTCGCTAATGGTCCAAATGATGGCAGCTTTCATGATAAACATTTGATCTCTTGAAACATCATAAGTTGGTGTCCCAATGGCCCAAAGTTCTTTCATCTCCTCGATGAGGGGTTGGAGATAGATGTCTATCCTTTTTTTAGGATCCGAGGGACCTGGACAAACTAAAGTTAAAAAGATGAAATGACTTTTCATGCACATGTCGGGAGGAAGATTATAAGGAGTTAGCATGACTGGCCAACATGAAAATTTCTTCCCAAACTTTCCAAAAGCAGCAAATCCGTCTGAACACAATCCTAGTCGCACATTCCGTGGCTCCATTGCAAACTGAGGATGAAAACGGTCAAAGTGTCTCCAAGCTTCACAGTCGGAAGGGTGAGACATCAAACCCTCTTTGGTTTCGTGCTCAACATGCCACGTCATGTGTTTCACAGTAGCATTTGAAGCATACATCCTCTTCAGGCGTGGAGCTAGAGGGAGGTAAAACAATTTAGACAATGCAGACCTTTTTCGTGGTTTTTTTCGTCTATGAGGAACAGGCTTGTATCTCTCTCCACCACAGAACTTGCAGCTCTCAAGTGCCACATCATCCTTCCACAACAACATACATCCTTCTGGGCACGCATCAATTTCTATACAAGGAAGCCCCAACTGAGACATTAATTGTTTCATTTTGTAATATGAATCAGGAAGATTATGGTCACGCGGTAACATTCCTCCAAATGACTGCAATAACCTAGACATGCAAGATTCAGGAAGACTATATTCAGATTTAATGTTCATCAACTCTGTAACGGCGGATAGCTGAGAGTATCCCTCACAATCAGCATACAGAGGCTGATCGGCAGCTTTTAAAACATCTTGAAATCTTTCAGCTAAGTCTTCAATATGAGGAACATGAGAATTCAGATACTCATCCGCATCAGGCTGATAAAAGGTCGGATCTTCATCCGCATCGGGTTGATACGAGGTCGAAGCTTTGGGAAGATCGTTAAATGGCTGTGGTGGGTTAAACTGAATCGTTGAAGCACCGTAAACATCATATGCCATTCTTTGATCCCACGTCATTTGATCATAGTCTCCCCATCCACTCATCTCGGTAGGGACGTTACGAGATGAACATACTGTTTGTGGTAAAAGTGATGGATCGAAAGGTTCGCCATGAGAAGTCCAATTATAATAATTGGCAACGAAACCTTTTTCGTACAAATCCCACACAACTTGGTCGACATCTTTAAATTGAAGATTTTTACACTTTGTACATGGACATCTGATTTTATCGCCATCCATATAATTCTTCTGTTCTTGTGCAAATTTAATAAAATCTTCAACACCATTCAAAAATTCACTGCGTATTCCATAGTTATCGCCATGTTTTTGGTACATCCAACTTCTGTTTTGTCTATACATTATGCCTGTATATATATTATAATCAAAATAATATATAAGTACATTAATATTATTAATTAACTAAAAGCAGTACATTATTTGTGGCATTAATAATTTGAATTAACCAACTTTTCAATCATGTAGAAACGCCCACTAAAATATTATTTAGAAACATTAAGCTGGCCGGAATTAATAATTTAATAATATTTAACTAACAGTAATATGTTAATGGCATTAGTCGTTTTAATTATTAACTAATAAAGTTTGAATCCTAACTGAAATCACTACAAATCCTAAATTATGCATTAACAATAATTAACTAATAAACAAATTAAACCTAATCATCATCATTGATCAATTAATTAACTAATATTTAAATCTAACTAATATTATCAACTCAAATTCTAAACCCATTTCCTCAATGTTTTAACTTAATTAATTAGTTAATTAATTAATTTACATTTAACTAATATTATTGTTAAATATTATCTCATTAATAATTCACAATAATAATTCACACTAAAGTAAATAATAATAAAGTTTCAATCCTAGCTATATATATTATGCATCCCATTAACAATAATTAACTAATTTAACTTATTAATTAGTTAATTTCCATTTAACTAATATTGTTAAATATCATTCATTCACAATAATATATAATTCACACTTAACTAATAAAGTTTGAATCCTAACTTAAATCACTACAAATCCTAAATTATGCATTAACAATAATTAACTAATTAATAAACAAATTAAACCTAATCATCATCATTGATCAATTAACTAATATTTAAATCTAACTAATATTATCAACTCATCAAAATCTAAACCCATTTCCTCAATGTTTTAACTTAATTAATTAGTTAATTAATTTACATTTAACTAATATTATTGTTAAATATTATCTCATTAATAATTCACAATAATGATTCACACTAAACTAAATAATAATAAAGTTTCAATCCTAGTTAGCTATATTATGCATCACATTAACAATAATTGCTAATAAATAATAATTGGTGATAATTAATAACCTAATAATTAAGCTAGCTAACTAATTAATTAAATCACTACAAGTCACTAATTAATTAATCTATAATAAGCTAGCTAATACTTAAATCATCACTACACATCCTAAATTGTTATGCATTAATAATAACAATAATTTAACTAATTAATATTTATATTTAAATTTAACTAATTAAATTACGTTAATAGTTTAATAATATATTGTTAATAATATGAAAATTAACATGACCTCACTAAATTACGTTAATAGTTTAAATAAATGAACAACTAACCTCACTAATTAATTATTAAGCTAATAATTAATTATTATTATATGAAGAAAAAAGAATCCTAACCTCACTAATAATAATTAATTATTAAGCTAATAATTAATTTATTACACAATTAAAAGAAATTAGTTAAAATGACATACCTTATCTGCATAAACTCGGAAAATGATGAACTGACGGATTACATCATTCAATCTTTAAACCGACACTACATCACTCGAATCTACGAATTTTTGAAATGATAATTGTTGTTCTTGAAATTGTAATGGACGATGGGGTTGGGTTATATAAAAAAGTTTGTCACGGATTTGTCACGGATTTATCCGTGACAAATCTTTTTCCGTACCGTATTATTAAAGGTTACCGCTGAAAAATCAATAATTGAGGTTTGTCACGGATTTTGTCACGGATGGATCTGTGACAAAGTTTTTTTTGAAATTTGTCACGGATTTGTCACGGACCTGTCCGTGACAAATGCCCGGAAGCAAAAAAAGTATTCACCGGAGTAAAAAACCGGTCGCCGGAGTAAATTTGTCACGGACCAAATCCGTGACAATAATTTGTCACGGATTTTGTCACGGATTTACCGTGACAAATCATTTTCGTGACAAATCCCAAAATTCCGTGACAAAGCCCGTGACAACTTTGTCACGGCCGGAATCCGTGACAAAAAAACGTGACAAACGGCGTGTTTTTTTGTAGTGATATAAACATATTCAATGCATGATAACTTATTAACATATAAAAATTAAATTAAACAATTAAACTGTAAGGAATATTTGTATTTAGATTTTGATGATGCTAGTTTAATTAGGACTTTAGAGTACCCCTATTTAGACTTAATGTATTAGAATTTTCATTTGTAAAGTTCTTAGAGTAATCGACTTGGCAGAATGCCTTCAGAGCAGAAGACCTTCTGAGCAGAAGGGCTCCAAGAGCAGAAGACCCTCGTAAGGCTTTATTGAAACAGAGGACCTTTGGTTCTCTGCTCCAGAACAGAAGACCTCAGGGTCTCTGTTAGTCTTTACTCTGACAGAAACCCTTCTGGGTCTCTGTTGGATATACTCTCAACAGAAGTGCTCCAGACCTCCTCTGCTCTACTCTCAGTTAAAGACACCAGAAGGTCTGACACTTAGAAGAATTTCACAGAACCGGGAAGTCAACTAAAAGATTCCTTCAACGGCTAGGAGTATGAAACGGAAAAGCTGCAGTGCGCGCATTAAATGCTCATTTAATGCACCCCATGCTACGTAGAGTAATTGCAGATGATTGGCCGCAATGTCAGGAATACTTTATCCCAAAATAGTAACCCGCCAACTTTACCGGGCTCTACTAGTCAAGTCAACTGATCGCTCATTTAATGCAGTTGTCCTCCTACTCCTCCAACGGGAAGACAACCTCAGTATAAAAGATACACTACGAAGAACAACCGGATAACTTTGCAACTTTTGCTAACCATTGCTACAACTCTTCATACAAGATATTCAAACTCTGAAAAGCAAAAAGCCTCCTTGAGATTCAAACTCATTATCTTCTACAAGAGAAGGCAGAAGTTGAAAAAATACTTTTTCCAACTCAAGCAAAGTTCCAAGTGTTCTTCAACTCTTCAAGCTCATCACATACAAATCTTTTTTAACGAAGCTAGTTGGAGGAACCCCTGTTTCAACAGAAACTCTTCTTGCTACAAGAAGGACGTCCAAGTAACTGGAGTAGTGAAGTGGTGATACTTCCAGGAAGCTCAGTGAAAGGACCAGTCTTAAAGGAAGCCAGGCAGTGCATCCCAGGAGACATCTAGGCTTGAAGAAGACGTGGAGTGCTTCTTAAGTGGTAGGACTAAGGCTTTGTAAACGGAAGTTTTTACAGCTTAGTGGAACAGTGGACTAGAGGAACAAGTTGTTCCTTGAACCACTATAAAAATCCCTGGTGTCGTTTACTTACTGCTTTAATATTTGCACTTAGATAGAACTGTCTAACTCCTCAGACTTGGTATCTGTGTTCAGCAGAACTTGTCCTACGAGTTAACAGAAGGCCTACTGCCTTTGCTTCTCTGAGGCTAAATCAACAGAACTCCCTACCAGAACCCCATCCGCTGCCAGTCTGTTCTGTCAACAGAACAGGCTATTCTGTAAATCTGGTACTTAGTTTAAAAAGCTAAAAACCAATACAGTCTATTCACCCCCCCCTCTAGACTGTATCCAGTATAACCGGGACCAACAAGTGGTATTAGAGCCTCCTTGTTCTAATAATCTCTTAGGTTATTTGCTGAACAAAGATCCACTTGTTTTTCTGTTTAACCTCATTTCTATCTGATATAATGGATCACTCCTTGTCCAAGAATCTTATGTTTTCAGATCTTAAGTTTGATGACTGGAGGATCCGGATGAAAGCACATCTCTGTGCTCTGCATGATGAGATGTGGGAAGTTCTAGATATTGGCCCTTTCACAAGCTTCCAGAAGGTCAATCCTGAGCATGCTATTGATAACACCAGACCCCAGATGATCAGTAAAGCCAAGTCAGAATGGACCACTGAAGAGAGGAGAAAGTACAACCTAGACAATATTGCTAAGGACATCCTCTACAAGTCCATTGATGATAGGTACTTCAACAGAATAAAGAAGTGCAAAACTGCAAAGGAAATCTGGGATACTCTTGAGCTCATTGGAGCTGGTGATGAGCAAGAGAAGGACAACAAATTGACTATAGCCAACAAGAAGTTTGATGACTTCAAACTTCTCCCTGGTGAAAGCATCTCCAAGATGTATGACAGGCTCCTCACTCTCACTAGAGAGATCTCTGAGCTTGGCAAGGAACTCACCACCAAGGATATCAACCTGAAGGTGTTGAGGGGACTGCCCTCAGCATGGAAGATGAAGGTGGTTGCTGTCCAAGCCAGCAAGGATGTGAAGACTTATCCCACTGATAAGCTCATTTCAGATCTCAAAGCTCATGAGTTTGAAATGACTGAAGAAAAGGAAGATGTACCAGAAGAGAGGATCACTACAGCCCTCACTGCCAGCACATCAAAGGTAAATGATTTTGACCCTTCAATACTTTTATCTGACGAATATATGGCTGCCTTTGCCAGGAGATTCAAAAAGTTCATGAAGAATCCCAAAGATGAAAGGAGTCCATCTTTCAACAGAAAGCCATACCAGAAGGTCAAAACAACAGAAAGCAGTGGAGAGCTTCTCTGTTACAACTGCAGACAACCAGGTCACTTCAAGGCTGATTGTCCCCATCCTAGAGTGTCCAAGAAACAAGGACAGGATGGAGAAAAGAAGAAGTACGAAGACAACTCCAGAAGGAGAAAGGCACTTGTGACAGAACAACTAGAGAAAGACCCTCTGTCAGAAACAGAATCCAGTTTTGACTCAGATTCTGATGAGGCCTTCTGTTGCCTTGATACTGAGACAGAAGATCTTTGCCTCATGGCTCATTCTGATGATGAGGTAACCTCTACTTCTGAATCTAGTTTTTCTTCGGTAGGCTTAGCTTTTGATTCTGATTCAATGTCAGAATTTTGGGAAGTGGGAAGAGTTTAAGGCCATTCAAGCCACTTATTCATCTGTAACAGAAGAAAACAGTAAGTTAAAAGCTGAGATTCTTGACTTGAAAAAGGAGGTTGAGATCAAAATCAATCTTCTAATCAAGGAAAGAGATCAACTGGAGACTGAAAATGTTTCTCTTCTCAAGAGAATAAGAGAAATAGAGCCTCTCGAGATTAAGTACAAAGCTTACCAGAAGGCCCAGTCTTCCATGGAAAAGATTGTGCTTGATCAACAGATTGGCACTGGTTTTGGTCTTGGTTATGGCTCAACAGAATCAGGTGAGCCTTCTGTAATGCCTAGCACCAGAGTTGCTAAGGCAGATAAGGTCATAGTACCACTGATTTCTAGCCCCATCTGTCAAGCTGGTGTATCTGGCACCAAGGTTGTTCATGAGGAAGTCAGACCAGAAAAGGGAAAGATAATGGTTCAACAGAAACCCTTTTTGAAAAATAATGAACCTGGCAGAAAACCTAACAACAGAAAAGGTTTTCAAGATAACAAAAATAAAAGACCATTCATTGACAGACAACCTCATGTCAATCGTGCCAGAAATGATCACCAGAAGGGCAAATATCAAGAGAGAGTTAACTTCAGGCAGAAGAGGTTGGCTGGTCAACTTCAGAAGCCCAAGGTTAACCGTCCCTCTACTCTTGATAGTATATGGGACTTCTTTCCAACAAAAAAGGCTATGAAAAAGTATGTAAACAGGAAGCATGACCCTCACAAGCATCTGCCCAAAGTGAATCACACTTCAGTTTACTATAACTACCAGGTGGACAATGGGTACCACCCACCAAAGTTTCACTTGATGAGACCAAAATGGTACCAACTACCCAGACTCCATGACCCCCCAGGACCCAGCATTGCTTGGGTACCTAAATCTTTCTTTTGATCTTGCAGGAACTGTGTGCTGGAGCTATCTCTGAACAAGAATGGTTTATTGATAGTGGATGCTCCAGGCACATGACAGGTGACATAAGTTGCCTAACAGAGTTCCAGAAATGCAAAGGACCTAGAGTTACCTTTGGAGGTAATGACAAAGAAGGTCAAACAAAAGGAAGAGGAAAGCTGATCAGGAACCAGATAATCATTGATGATGTCTCTTATGTCAAAGGACTGAAGTTCAACTTGCTAAGTGCTAGCCAATTCTGTGACAAAGGCTACATTGTTGAATTCACAAAGGACTTCTGCTATGTGAAGCATGAGACAACAAAGGAAGTGGTTCTTACAGCATCAAGGAAGAAGAACATCTATGTAGTTGATTGGAACACTGCAAAAGATGGAGTTTGCCTGATAGCCCAAGGAGATTCAAAACTGAGCTGGGACTGGCACAAAAAGCTCAACCATTTGAATTTCAAAACAATCAACAAACTGGCCAGAGAACACATTGTAGAAGGGCTACCAGACATTGTGTACAAGAAGGAGACCCTCTGCAGTGCTTGTCAGAAAGGCAAACAAGTGAAGAATTCCTTCAAACCCACTGCTGGAGATCTTTCTACAAGTCCTCTAAATCTGATTCACATGGATTTATTTGGACCTGTTGAGACTCCAAGCGTTGGTGGCAAGAAATATACCCTAGTCATGGTTGATGACTACTCCAGATATACATGGACTGTTTTTCTATCAAGGAAAAATGAAACTCTTCAGAAGTTGCCATCTCTGTTAAAGCAACTTCAGACTGAGAAGAACTTGAAAGTGAAGACAATCAGATCAGACAGAGGAACTGAATTTGTCAACCAAGTCATAAAGGACTTCTGTGATCAGAATGGGACTTTTCATCAACTCTCTGCCGCCAGAACCCCTCAACAGAATGTCGTAGCAGAAAGAAGGAACAGAACTTTAAAAGAAGCTGCAAGAACAATGATTGCAGAATCTGGATTGCCTATGAGATATTGGGCTGAAGCAATCAACACTGCATGCCATACTCAGAACAGAAGCATGATCAACAAGAATCACCAGAAGACCCCTTATGAACTCTGGAAGGGAAGAAAGCCTAACATCTGCTACTTTCACGTATTTGGATGCAAGTGCTACATTCTTAACAATGGAAAGGAGCATCTGAAAGTCTTTCAAGAGAAGGCTGATGAAGGAGTCTTTATAGGCTATTCAAACACCAGTAAAGCCTATAGAGTACTCAACAGAAGGACCCTACATGTTGAAGAATCTATACATGTGAACTTTGATGAAAGCACCTCTGTTAAAAAGGTAACAGAGATTCTCAAGGAAGTCAGCATAGAAGACAGAACACCAGAACCAACAGAAGAGGTAGCAGACAACCCTGCATTTCCAACACCTGCACCAAACCCCCTTCTGTTGAATGAAGATGAAGACTCTGAAGATGAGGAACCAGAGAGACCAAGACAACAGCTGACAGAACCTGACCTAACATGGTTAAGAGATCATCCCCCTAACCAAGTGATTGGTCAAATCAGAAGTGGAGTTCAAACCAGATCCACATCAAGAAGAGAAGCAATGCTTGCCTGCTATATATCTCAAATGGAACCTATGACTGTTGAAGAAGCTCTTGCATACTCAGATTGGATCAATGCTATGCAAGAAGAGCTCACTCAGTTTGAAAGGAACAAAGTATGGGAACTTGTTCCTAGGCCAAAGCACCAGAATGTCATTGGAACCAAATGGGTATTCAAGAACAAAGCAGATGAAGATGGCAACATTGTAAGGAATAAAGCAAGGCTGGTAGCCAAGGGATACTGCCAAGAAGAGGGAATTGATTTTGATGAGACTTTTGCACCAGTTGCCAGACTTGAAGCCATCAGAATCTTTCTAGCCTATGCTGCCTACAACAACATCAAGGTCTACCAGATGGATGTCAAGAGTGCATTTCTGAATGGAGATCTTGAAGAGGAAGTTTATGTGGAACAACCACCAGGTTTTGTCATTCCTACTCAATCTTCTTGTGTCTACAAGCTTAAAAAGGCCCTCTATGGTCTTAAGCAAGCTCCCAGAGCCTGGTATGACACATTGTCCCTTTTCCTGGTGAACCATGAGTTTACTAAAGGAAAGGTTGACAAAACTCTATTTCAAATCTCTGTTGCTAATCATATTCTGTTAGTACAAATATATGTTGATGATATTATATTTGGGAGTACTAATCCAGAACTGTGCAAGAAATTTTCTCAAGTGATGCAGAGTCAATTTGAAATGAGTATGATGGGAGAACTCAGTTACTTCCTAGGACTTCAAGTCAAACAAGTTCCAGAAGGGATCTTTATCAATCAAGGGAAGTACACCAGAGATCTAATCAAGAAGTTTGGAGTGGAAGGCAAATCATCAGTAAAGATTTCCATGAACACTTCACAAGGAATTGGTCCAGATGATGAAGGAAAGGATGTAGATGCAACAACATATAGAGGAATCATAGGATCTCTGTTGTATCTAACTGCAAGCAGACCATACATCTCATTCTCTGTTGGAATCTGTGCCAGATACCAATCAAAGCCCAAGGAAAGCCATCTAAGTGCTGCAAAGAGAATCATCAGATACATCAAAGGAAATCCAAATGCAGGCCTATGGTATCCAAAGGGAGGTAACTTTGAACTAATTGGTTATTCTGACTCAGATTTTGCAGGTTGCAGACTAGACAGAAAGAGCACCTCTGGTCACTGCCAATTGCTAGGAGGAAGGCTTGTTTCCTGGTTTAGCAAGAAGCAGAACTCCATCTCAACAAGTACAGCTGAGGCTGAGTACATTGCAGCTGGGAGTTGCTGTGCTCAGCTACTCTGGATGAAGCAACAACTGAAGGACTATGGAATTCAAGCAAAGGAGATCAAGCTGTTGTGTGACAACACCAGTGCCATTGCTATCACTCAGAATCCAGTTCTTCACTCCAGGACAAAGCACATTGAGATCAGACATCACTTCATCAGAGATCATGTTGAGAAGAAGCACAACTGCATGGAACATGTGCCAACAGAAGACCAGCTTGCAGATATCCTGACAAAGCCTCTTCCTGAGGCTAGGTTCAACAAACTAAGAGAGGAATTGGGAATGATGGATGAGATTCCAAGGGAAAGTTGAAAAGGAAGGCCCTCTGTTGCTCAATTGCTGTTAACATAATACCTGTAGCAGAACCCCTTCTGTTAACCCCTTCTGTCAACCTCCTCTGATCCCTACCCTGGCAGAACACCTCAGCAACAGAAACCCCCTCTACAGAAAACCTCCTCTTATGTCTAACAGAAGGTGGTGGACTTAGAAAATTCTGAAAACCGGGTGACCTAGTAAATTATTAAAGGTCTTTTACCCTTTTACCCTTAAAACGGTATCCAGCCGTATAATATTTACTGCGTCCCTTTTTATTTACTGCGCCCCTTTTTACATTTATTGGTACCTTGGAACCGTAAATTATCTCAAACGTCCACTAACCCGTATCCATAAAACCCCCTTTCGCAAACCTAAACCGTTACTGCTCTCATAACTCTCAAGCTTTTGAACTCTTCTCTCTCCAAAACTTTCTAACCGCAATAAACTCCATGGCTTTCTTGAGCTTCTCCGATCTCTCAAAGGAACAAAAGGCAACTCTCCTGAAGAATGTACTGACAGGGATGAGATGCGAACTGGAAGTCCTACCCAGGTTCGCAGAGAAAAAAGAGAGGATGACCTCCATTGGTGACAGACTGTCACAATGTCAACTGAGCAAGGTCATCTCTCATGGTTATGAAGCCTACAGCAACGTTGACACCGTTGAGTTCTATCTCAACGCATCCTTCAAGGATGAAACCATCTCCTCCGTCGTCCAAGGAGAAGAAGTTTTGATTGATGCTGACGTCATCAACAACATCTTCAATATCCAACTAGAGGAAGGCAGGGCCTCTCTACTTGATTTGGAGGATACTGACATCCCCCTGCCAGAATTCAAGAAGAAGTTCTGCAGAAAAGGGGAATAAGTAGAGAAGGTCAACATCAAGAAGAACTTGCTCAAGAAGGAATTTGAGCTGCTCATAAACATTTTCCACAAATGTTTATGGTGCAAGTACACCTCCACAGATGATGTCACAACTGCCAATGCAAAGGCCCTTTATGCAGTGCATCATGGGGTAAATATCAATTGGGGACAAGTCATGGTAAAGTCCCTGATTGAGGTGATCAAGAAGAAGAACTCAAAGACTAGCCTCTACTCTGGAAAGCTAGGGCATGGCCTGCTCATTTCAGAAGTGCTCCTCAAACAAGGGGTAAACTTGAGGAAGGCTTCAGCTTTGGATCACACCAAGGTAATTTTCCTGACTGCTTCTCCAAATAGGGAAAAAGCCATAAAGGCAGAACTAAAGAGACAGCTTCAACTTGAGGCTAAAAGACAACAAGGAGAGAAGGTACAGAAACCCCTCTCTATAGCCTCTTCTGCTGAGAAGAAGAAGAAGAAGACCGAGAAGGCAAAACCTGTTGCTCCTCCAACCATGAAGACTGGACAGAAGAGGAAGAGGGCCACAAAACCTAAAAAGAAGGTTGCTAAACCTGTGGTTTCTGTGTCTGAGGGAGTGGCAGACACTCAGGGGGAACCAGAGATCCCCACCTCTGCTGCATCTCCTGAACAGAACAGGGTGTCAACTCCAACAGAACACCCCAGTCCTGTCAAAGATGGGTATCTGTCCTTGCTTGACAGACAGTTTACCCGGGTCCTTGAATGGAGAAGGTGGAGAATGGGACCCCTCTCCAAAATAATCCAGTATTTTGATCATTATGAGCCAGAAGAAGAAGCCATCCTGAATTGGGTTGGGACTGATGATGTCTCAAAGTGCTTTGCCCTCAACTTCCTTCACTCTGTCCTTGAGAAAAAGAAGGCAAGTTACAAGGGAAAGGCTGTTCTCATCTCCTCACCCTCATAGGAGGCTGTCAAACCTCTAGAAGAGGAAGAGATAGAAGCCTTTGAAGAATGGCTGTTCACCAAGATGGCAACAGACTCTGTACAGCCCAACCTCAACCCAGGAGAGTCCTCTGTACTCAAGTCAGAAGGACAAGCTATGATGGAGCATATCAAGGAGTGGAGGACTTCCTTGCTTGTGGAGAACATCTTTGAGGTAAACTCTCCAACCCCTTCTGTTATTATCCCAACAGAACCCCATATTCCCTCACCTCCCACCAGCACAGAAACCCCTCCACCAGAACACCTTAAACCTAAATCTCCTGAACAGAAAACACCCACCCCTCCTCAATCACCCAAACAGAAAATTGCATCACCCTGCAAAACAATTGTTCCCTTCAGAAACCGTTCACCTTCACCCCCACCATCCCCTCCTCAACAGAATGCATCACCTATTCAATCTTCACCCCAGCACCAGAACCCCTCCCCCCAATAGAAATCCTCTTCATCCTCTGAATCTGAACATCAAACCCCTCCACCTGAATCACCTCCTCCACAACGACCTGCAGAGAACCTTAAACCTGTATGGTTTCTCAGGATTTCTGACCCTACAACTGTCTCCCCCATCTCTGCACCCCAAGGGAATTCTAGGCATTCTACTGCCCCCAATCCCTCCTTCAGAAAGAAGAAGAAGGTCATCAGGAACACCATACCCATATACTCCTCTTATGAAGATTCATCTGACATGGATGGATTCATGGTCAACAAGTCATATCAAGCAACATCAAAGAGACAGAAGACCCCTCCTCTGACTCAACTTGAGCATGAACAGCGTGTCCAATATCTCTCATCTGTCCAAGAACATCACCCCTTGCCTAAGGGAAGAGGTCTAGAGATGCCTCAAGCTGATGGACAACAGAATAACATCCCCTTCAACAGATTTGTTGAATCTGCAGAAGACTTTGGTGGACAGATCCTCCAAGGCATGAACAAACTGATAGAGATCAATGACAAACACTACGGGCATCTTGCTCATGTGAATGACAATCTAAACTCAGGTATGCAGTTCATATCTGACCGTTTTGAGAACCTCACAGGGACACTCAACAACTTCATTGCCTCCTCCTCTGCCAGAACAGATACCCTGTCAACAGAAGTGGTAGGTATCCACCAAACACTCTCTCTCTTTCAACAGACTCTCCTGAGTCAAGGACAGGCAATCAACTCTATCTCAGAGAACCTTGAAGCTCTGAAGAAATCTGATTCCAGAACAGAAAGGCAACTGACCTCCATTGGAGAAATGTGCAGAGCTCACCAAGAACAAGCTCAAGCTCTCCTATCTACTGACAGAGACCGTTATCAGAAGATGGTGCTCCTTGAAGCCAATAACAAGGACATCTTCTCTGCCATTCAGAAGCAGCAAGGTCTCATTGAAGGCCTTACCTCTGTCACCCAGACTCTACCAGAGGCCCTAGAGCAGATAGCCTCCACTCAGGCCTCAGAATTCCAGAAGATAAGTCTTATGATAGAAGATCTGAATGATGCCAAAAAGGGGGAAGAGGACCCTCAACAGACCAGGCCTAGGTCCCACAGAACTCCCTCTAGGGCACCCTCCTATGCTGAGCCTGCAGTAGATCCGGCTCCCTACTTTGAAGCTGCTCTACAGAAGAAGAGAGCAGCAGGCATACCTAGACCCCCATCTCCAGTAAAGAAAGGCACCAAGAAGAAGAAAGTTTTTAACTTCACTGAATGGAGATTGGGTGGATCTCAGAAAACTGACAGAGCCCAATTTGAAGAGATGAAGGCCAAAATGACTCCTACCCAACAACAACACCTCTATTTGGACAAAGATGGTGTTGTGAGAGTTAGGTATGGGGGATCCTTGGAAGAAGCTGAAGAATGGTATAAGAAGAACATTGTCCCAGACAAGACTATACAGGAAGGTGTTCTCAGCTATCTTGACTGCAAGCTTTCTCCCATTTGGGCATCTTACCAAAGCTCTGGCAACCTCTTCAAGATCAGAGCTGAAATAAATGAAGAACTGCTCAGGCTTCAAAGACTGGAGGAAGAAGCTCTACAGGCAGCTAATCTGGAGAATGTGTAAGGTTTAACTCTGTAAAACTTATCTAATAAAATCACATCTCTGCCTTCTTACTTTGAAGTGCTTTTCCTCAATTTCTTGTCTTTTTGCCTTCTGCTTGTGTTTGCTTATTTCATTTATATTCTGCTATCTGGATGTACTGTACTCTTACTATTTTCCTATGCCAAGCTGCCCACCAAGATTTTAATGGAAGTTTTTAAACTTTAATCTTTCTTTATGGTGAAGGCACTTCTCTGGAAATAGTTAAAGGGTTTTGGCATCATCAAAAAGGGGGAAATTGTAAGGAATATTTGTATTTAGATTTTGATGATGCTAGTTTAATTAGGACTTTAGAGTACCCCTATTTAGACTTAATGTATTAGAATTTTCATTTGTAAAGTTCTTAGAGTAATCGACTTGGCAGAATGCCTTCAGAGCAGAAGACCTTCTGAGCAGAAGGGCTCCAAGAGCAGAAGACCCTCGTAAGGCTTTATTGAAACAGAGGACCTTTGGTTCTCTGCTCCAGAACAGAAGACCTCAGGGTCTCTGTTAGTCTTTACTCTGACAGAAACCCTTCTGGGTCTCTGTTGGATATACTCTCAACAGAAGTGCTCCAGACCTCCTCTGCTCTACTCTCAGTTAAAGACACCAGAAGGTCTGACACTTAGAAGAATTTCACAGAACCGGGAAGTCAACTAAAAGATTCCTTCAACGGCTAGGAGTATGAAACGGAAAAGCTACAGTGCGCGCATTAAATGCTCATTTAATGCACCCCATGCTACGTAGAGTAATTGCAGATGATTGGCCGCAATGTCAGGAATACTTTATCCCAAAATAGTAACCCGCCAACTTTACCGGGCTCTACTAGTCAAGTCAACTGATCGCTCATTTAATGCAGTTGTCCTCCTACTCCTCCAACGGGAAGACAACCTCAGTATAAAAGATACACTACGAAGAACAACCGGATAACTTTGCAACTTTTGCTAACCATTGCTACAACTCTTCATACAAGATATTCAAACTCTGAAAAGCAAAAAGCCTCCTTGAGATTCAAACTCATTATCTTCTACAAGAGAAGGCAGAAGTTGAAAAAATACTTTTTCCAACTCAAGCAAAGTTCCAAGTGTTCTTCAACTCTTCAAGCTCATCACATACAAATCTTTTTTAACGAAGCTAGTTGGAGGAACCCCTGTTTCAACAGAAACTCTTCTTGCTACAAGAAGGACGTCCAAGTAACTGGAGTAGTGAAGTGGTGATACTTCCAGGAAGCTCAGTGAAAGGACCAGTCTTAAAGGAAGCCAGGCAGTGCATCCCAGGAGACATCTAGGCTTGAAGAAGACGTGGAGTGCTTCTTAAGTGGTAGGACTAAGGCTTTGTAAACGGAAGTTTTTACAGCTTAGTGGAACAGTGGACTAGAGGAACAAGTTGTTTCTTGAACCACTATAAAAATCCCTGGTGTCGTTTACTTACTGCTTTAATATTTGCACTTAGATAGAACTGTCTAACTCCTCAGACTTGGTATCTGTGTTCAGCAGAACTTGTCCTACGAGTTAACAGAAGGCCTACTGCCTTTGCTTCTCTGAGGCTAAATCAACAGAACTCCCTACCAGAACCCCATCCGCTGCCAGTCTGTTCTATCAACAGAACAGGCTATTCTGTAAATCTGGTACTTAGTTTAAAAAGCTAAAAACCAATACAGTCTATTCACCCCCCCTCTAGACTGTATCCAGTATAACCGGGACCAACAAGTGGTATTAGAGCCTCCTTGTTCTAATAATCTCTTAGGTTATTTGCTGAACAAAGATCCACTTGTTTTTCTGTTTAACCTCATTTCTATCTGATATAATGGATCACTCCTTGTCCAAGAATCTTATGTTTTCAGATCTTAAGTTTGATGACTGGAGGATCCGGATGAAAGCACATCTCTGTGCTCTGCATGATGAGATGTGGGAAGTTCTAGATATTGGCCCTTTCACAAGCTTCCAGAAGGTCAATCCTGAGCATGCTATTGATAACACCAGACCCCAGATGATCAGTAAAGCCAAGTCAGAATGGACCACTGAAGAGAGGAGAAAGTACAACCTAGACAATATTGCTAAGGACATCCTCTACAAGTCCATTGATGATAGGTACTTCAACAGAATAAAGAAGTGCAAAACTGCAAAGGAAATCTGGGATACTCTTGAGCTCATTGGAGCTGGTGATGAGCAAGAGAAGGACAACAAATTGACTATAGCCAACAAGAAGTTTGATGACTTCAAACTTCTCCCTGGTGAAAGCATCTCCAAGATGTATGACAGGCTCCTCACTCTCACTAGAGAGATCTCTGAGCTTGGCAAGGAACTCACCACCAAGGATATCAACCTGAAGGTGTTGAGGGGACTGCCCTCAGCATGGAAGATGAAGGTGGTTGCTGTCCAAGCCAGCAAGGATGTGAAGACTTATCCCACTGATAAGCTCATTTCAGATCTCAAAGCTCATGAGTTTGAAATGACTGAAGAAAAGGAAGATGTACCAGAAGAGAGGATCACTACAGCCCTCACTGCCAGCACATCAAAGGTAAATGATTTTGACCCTTCAATACTTTTATCTGACGAATATATGGCTGCCTTTGCCAGGAGATTCAAAAAGTTCATGAAGAATCCCAAAGATGAAAGGAGTCCATCTTTCAACAGAAAGCCATACCAGAAGGTCAAAACAACAGAAAGCAGTGGAGAGCTTCTCTGTTACAACTGCAGACAACCAGGTCACTTCAAGGCTGATTGTCCCCATCCTAGAGTGTCCAAGAAACAAGGACAGGATGGAGAAAAAAAGAAGTACGAAGACAACTCCAGAAGGAGAAAGGCACTTGTGACAGAACAGCTAGAGAAAGACCCTCTGTCAGAAACAGAATCCAGTTTTGACTAAGATTCTGATGAGGCCTTCTGTTGCCTTGATACTGAGACAGAAGATCTTTGCCTCATGGCTCATTCTGATGATGAGGTAACGTCTACTTCTGAATCTAGTTTTTCTTCGGTAGGCTTAGCTTTTGATTCTGATTCAATGTCAGAATTTTGGGAAGAGTTTAAGGCCATTCAAGCCACTTATTCATCTGTAACAGAAGAAAACAGTAAGTTAAAAGCTGAGATTCTTGACTTGAAAAAGGAGGTTGAGATCAAAATCAATCTTCTAATCAAGGAAAGAGATCAACTGGAGACTGAAAATGTTTCTCTTCTCAAGAGAATAAGAGAAATAGAGCCTCTCGAGATTAAGTACAAAGCTTACCAGAAGGCCCAGTCTTCCATGGAAAAGATTGTGCTTGATAACCAGATTGGCACTGGTTTTGGTCTTGGTTATGGCTCAACAGAATCAGGTGAGCCTTCTGTAATGCCTAGCACCAGAGTTGCTAAGGCAGATAAGGTCATAGTACCACTGATTTCTAGCCCCATCTGTCAAGCTGGTGTATCTGGCACCAAGGTTGTTCATGAGGAAGTCAGACCAGAAAAGGGAAAGATAATGGTTCAACAGAAACCCTTTTTGAAAAATAATGAACCTGGCAGAAAACCTAACAACAGAAAAGGTTTTCAAGATAACAAAAATAAAAGACCATTCATTGACAGACAACCTCATGTCAATCGTGCCAGAAATGATCACCAGAAGGGCAAATATCAAGAGAGAGTTAACTTCAGGCAGAAGAGGTTGGCTGGTCAACTTCAGAAGCCCAAGGTTAACCGTCCCTCTACTCTTGATAGTATATGGGACTTCTTTCCAACAAAAAAGGCTATGAAAAAGTATGTAAACAGGAAGCATGACCCTCACAAGCATCTGCCCAAAGTGAATCACACTTCAGTTTACTATAACTACCAGGTGGACAATGGGTACCACCCACCAAAGTTTCACTTGATGAGACCAAAATGGTACCAACTACCCAGACTCCATGACCCCCCAGGACCCAGCATTGCTTGGGTACCTAAATCTTTCTTTTGATCTTGCAGGAACTGTGTGCTGGAGCTATCTCTGAACAAGAATGGTTTATTGATAGTGGATGCTCCAGGCACATGACAGGTGACATAAGTTGCCTAACAGAGTTCCAGAAATGCAAAGGACCTAGAGTTACCTTTGGAGGTAATGACAAAGAAGGTCAAACAAAAGGAAGAGGAAAGCTGATCAGGAACCAGATAATCATTGATGATGTCTCTTATGTCAAAGGACTGAAGTTCAACTTGCTAAGTGCTAGCCAATTCTGTGACAAAGGCTACATTGTTGAATTCACAAAGGACTTCTGCTATGTGAAGCATGAGACAACAAAGGAAGTGGTTCTTACAGCATCAAGGAAGAAGAACATCTATGTAGTTGATTGGAACACTGCAAAAGATGGAGTTTGCCTGATAGCCCAAGGAGATTCAAAACTGAGCTGGGACTGGCACAAAAAGCTCAACCATTTGAATTTCAAAACAATCAACAAACTGGCCAGAGAACACATTGTAGAAGGGCTACCAGACATTGTGTACAAGAAGGAGACCCTCTGCAGTGCTTGTCAGAAAGGCAAACAAGTGAAGAATTCCTTCAAACCCACTGCTGGAGATCTTTCTACAAGTCCTCTAAATCTGATTCACATGGATTTATTTGGACCTGTTGAGACTCCAAGCGTTGGTGGCAAGAAATATACCCTAGTCATGGTTGATGACTACTCCAGATATACATGGACTGTTTTTCTATCAAAGAAAAATGAAACTCTTCAGAAGTTGCCATCTCTGTTAAAGCAACTTCAGACTGAGAAGAACTTGAAAGTGAAGACAATCAGATCAGACAGAGGAACTGAATTTGTCAACCAAGTCATAAAGGACTTCTGTGATCAGAATGGGACTTTTCATCAACTCTCTGCCGCCAGAACCCCTCAACAGAATGTCGTAGCAGAAAGAAGGAACAGAACTTTAAAAGAAGCTGCAAGAACAATGATTGCAGAATCTGGATTGCCTATGAGATATTGGGCTGAAGCAATCAACACTGCATGCCATACTCAGAACAGAAGCATGATCAACAAGAATCACCAGAAGACCCCTTATGAACTCTGGAAGGGAAGAAAGCCTAACATCTGTTACTTTCACGTATTTGGATGCAAGTGCTACATTCTTAACAATGGAAAGGAGCATCTGAAAGTCTTTCAAGAGAAGGCTGATGAAGGAGTCTTTATAGGCTATTCAAACACCAGTAAAGCCTATAGAGTACTCAACAGAAGGACCCTACATGTTGAAGAATCTATACATGTGAACTTTGATGAAAGCACCTCTGTTAAAAAGGTAACAGAGATTCTCAAGGAAGTCAGCATAGAAGACAGAACACCAGAACCAACAGAAGAGGTAGCAGACAACCCTGCATTTCCAACACCTGCACCAAACCCCCTTCTGTTGAATGAAGATGAAGACTCTGAAGATGAGGAACCAGAGAGACCAAGACAACAGCTGACAGAACCTGACCTAACATGGTTAAGAGATCATCCCCCTAACCAAGTGATTGGTCAAATCAGAAGTGGAGTTCAAACCAGATCCACATCAAGAAGAGAAGCAATGTTTGCCTGCTATATATCTCAAATGGAACCTATGACTGTTGAAGAAGCTCTTGCATACTCAGATTGGATCAATGCTATGCAAGAAGAGCTCACTCAGTTTGAAAGGAACAAAGTATGGGAACTTGTTCCTAGGCCAAAGCACCAGAATGTCATTGGAACCAAATGGGTATTCAAGAACAAAGCAGATGAAGATGGCAACATTGTAAGGAATAAAGCAAGGCTGGTAGCCAAGGGATACTGTCAAGAAGAGGGAATTGATTTTGATGAGACTTTTGCACCAGTTGCCAGACTTGAAGCCATCAGAATCTTTCTAGCCTATGCTGCCTACAACAACATCAAGGTCTACCAGATGGATGTCAAGAGTGTATTTCTGAATGGAGATCTTGAAGAGGAAGTTTATGTGGAACAACCACCAGGTTTTGTCATTCCTACTCAATCTTCTTGTGTCTACAAGCTTAAAAAGGCCCTCTATGGTCTTAAGCAAGCTCCCAGAGCCTGGTATGACACATTGTCCCTTTTCCTGGTGAACCATGAGTTTACTAAAGGAAAGGTTGACAAAACTCTATTTCAAATCTCTGTTGCTAATCATATTCTGTTAGTACAAATATATGTTGATGATATTATATTTGGGAGTACTAATCCAGAACTGTGCAAGAAATTTTCTCAAGTGATGCAGAGTCAATTTGAAATGAGTATGATGGGAGAACTCAGTTACTTCCTAGGACTTCAAGTCAAACAAGTTCCAGAAGGGATCTTTATCAATCAAGGGAAGTACACCAGAGATCTAATCAAGAAGTTTGGAGTGGAAGGCAAATCATCAGTAAAGATTCCCATGAACACTTCACAAGGAATTGGTCCAGATGATGAAGGAAAGGATGTAGATGCAACAACATATAGAGGAATCATAGGATCTCTGTTGTATCTAACTGCAAGCAGACCAGACATCTCATTCTCTGTTGGAATCTGTGCCAGATACCAATCAAAGCCCAAAGAAAGCCATCTAAGTGCTGCAAAGAGAATCATCAGATACATCAAAGGAAATCCAAATGCAGGCCTATGGTATCCAAAGGGAGGTAACTTTGAACTAATTGGTTATTCTGACTCAGATTTTGCAGGTTGCAGACTAGACAGAAAGAGCACCTCTGGTCACTGCCAATTGCTAGGAGGAAGGCTTGTTTCCTGGTTTAGCAAGAAGCAGAACTCCATCTCAACAAGTACAGCTGAGGCTGAGTACATTGCAGCTGGGAGTTGCTGTGCTCAGCTACTCTGGATGAAGCAACAACTGAAGGACTATGGAATTCAAGCAAAGGAGATCAAGCTGTTGTGTGACAACACCAGTGCCATTGCTATCACTCAGAATCCAGTTCTTCACTCCAGGACAAAGCACATTGAGATCAGACATCACTTCATCAGAGATCATGTTGAGAAGAAGCACAACTGCATGGAACATGTGCCAACAGAAGACCAGCTTGCAGATATCCTGACAAAGCCTCTTCCTGAGGCTAGGTTCAACAAACTAAGAGAGGAATTGGGAATGATGGATGAGATTCCAAGGGAAAGTTGAAAAGGAAGGCCCTCTGTTGCTCAATTGCTGTTAACATAATACCTGTAGCAGAACCCCTTCTGTTAACCCCTTCTGTCAACCTCCTCTGATCCCTACCCTGGCAGAACACCTCAGCAACAGAAACCCCCTCTACAGAAAACCTCCTCTTATGTCTAACAGAAGGTGGTGGACTTAGAAAATTCTGAAAACCGGGTGACCTAGTAAATTATTAAAGGTCTTTTACCCTTTTACCCTTAAAACGGTATCCAGCCGTATAATATTTACTGCGTCCCTTTTTATTTACTGCGCCCCTTTTTACATTTATTGGTACCTTGGAACCGTAAATTATCTCAAACGTCCACTAACCCGTATCCATAAAACCCCATTTCGCAAACCTAAACCGTTACTGCTCTCATAACTCTCAAGCTTTTGAACTCTTCTCTCTCCAAAACTTTCTAACCGCAATAAACTCCATGGCTATCTTGAGCTTCTCCGATCTCTCAAAGGAACAAAAGGCAACTCTCCTGAAGAATGTACTGACAGGGATGAGATGCGAACTGGAAGTCCTACCCAGGTTCGCAGAGAAAAAAGAGAGGATGACCTCCATTGGTGACAGACTGTCACAATGTCAACTGAGCAAGGTCATCTCTCATGGTTATGAAGCCTACAGCAACGTTGACACCGTTGAGTTCTATCTCAACGCATCCTTCAAGGATGAAACCATCTCCTCCGTCGTCCAAGGAGAAGAAGTTTTGATTGATGCTGACGTCATCAACAACATCTTCAATATCCAACTAGAGGAAGGCAGGGCCTCTCTACTTGATTTGGAGGATACTGACATCCCCCTGCCAGAATTCAAGAAGAAGTTCTGCAGAAAAGGGGAATAAGTAGAGAAGGTCAACATCAAGAAGAACTTGCTCAAGAAGGAATTTGAGCTGCTCATAAACATTTTCCACAAATGTTTATGGTGCAAGTACACCTCCACAGATGATGTCACAACTGCCAATGCAAAGGCCCTTTATGCAGTGCATCATGGGGTAAATATCAATTGGGGACAAGTCATGGTAAAGTCCCTGATTGAGGTGATCAAGAAGAAGAACTCAAAGACTAGCCTCTACTCTGGAAAGCTAGGGCATGGCCTGCTCATTTCAGAAGTGCTCCTCAAACAAGGGGTAAACTTGAGGAAGGCTTCAGCTTTGGATCACACCAAGGTAATTTTCCTGACTGCTTCTCCAAATAGGGAAAAAGCCATAAAGGCAGAACTAAAGAGACAGCTTCAACTTGAGGCTAAAAGACAACAAGGAGAGAAGGTACAGAAACCCCTCTCTATAGCCTCTTCTGCTGAGAAGAAGAAGAAGAAGACCGAGAAGGCAAAACCTGTTGCTCCTCCAACCATGAAGACTGGACAGAAGAGGAAGAGGGCCACAAAACCTAAAAAGAAGGTTGCTAAACCTGTGGTTTCTGTGTCTGAGGGAGTGGCAGACACTCAGGGGGAACCAGAGATCCCCACCTCTGCTGCATCTCCTGAACAGAACAGGGTGTCAACTCCAACAGAACACCCCAGTCCTGTCAAAGATGGGTATCTGTCCTTGCTTGACAGACAGTTTACCCGGGTCCTTGAATGGAGAAGGTGGAGAATGGGACCCCTCTCCAAAATAATCCAGTATTTTGATCATTATGAGCCAGAAGAAGAAGCCATCCTGAATTGGGTTGGGACTGATGATGTCTCAAAGTGCTTTGCCCTCAACTTCCTTCACTCTATCCTTGAGAAAAAGAAGGCAAGCTACAAGGGAAAGGCTGTTCTCATCTCCTCACCCTCATAGGAGGCTGTCAAACCTCTAGAAGAGGAAGAGATAGAAGCCTTTGAAGAATGGCTGTTCACCAAGATGGCAACAGACTCTGTACAGCCCAACCTCAACCCAGGAGAGTCCTCTGTACTCAAGTCAGAAGGACAAGCTATGATGGAGCATATCAAGGAGTGGAGGACTTCCTTGCTTGTGGAGAACATCTTTGAGGTAAACTCTCCAACCCCTTCTGTTATTATCCCAACAGAACCCCATATTCCCTCACCTCCCACCAGCACAGAAACCCCTCCACCAGAACACCTTAAACCTAAATCTCCTGAACAGAAAACACCCACCCCTCCTCAATCACCCAAACAGAAAATTGCATCACCCTGCAAAACAATTGTTCCCTTCAGAAACCGTTCACCTTCACCCCCACCATCCCCTCCTCAACAGAATGCATCACCTATTCAATCTTCACCCCAGCACCAGAACCCCTCCCCCCAACAGAAATCCTCTTCATCCTCTGAATCTGAACATCAAACCCCTCCACCTGAATCACCTCCTCCACAACGACCTGCAGAGAACCTTAAACCTGTATGGTTTCTCAGGGATTCTGACCCTACAACTGTCTCCCCCATCTCTGCACCCCAAGGGAATTCTAGGCATTCTACTGCCCCCAATCCCTCCTTCAGAAAGAAGAAGAAGGTCATCAGGAACACCATACCCATATACTCCTCTTATGAAGATTCATCTGACATGGATGGATTCATGGTCAGCAAGTCATATCAAGCAACATCAAAGAGACAGAAGACCCCTCCTCTGACTCAACTTGAGCATGAACAGCGTGTCCAATATCTCTCATCTGTCCAAGAACATCACCCCTTGCCTAAGGGAAGAGGTCTAGAGATGCCTCAAGCTGATGGACAACAGAATAACATCCCCTTCAACAGATTTGTTGAATCTGCAGAAGACTTTGGTGGACAGATCCTCCAAGGCATGAACAAACTGATAGAGATCAATGACAAACACTACGGGCATCTTGCTCATGTGAATGACAATCTAAACTCAGGTATGCAGTTCATATCTGACCGTTTTGAGAACCTCACAGGGACACTCAACAACTTCATTGCCTCCTCCTCTGCCAGAACAGATACCCTGTCAACAGAAGTGGTAGGTATCCACCAAACACTCTCTCTCTTTCAACAGACTCTCCTGAGTCAAGGACAGGCAATCAACTCTATCTCAGAGAACCTTGAAGCTCTGAAGAAATCTGATTCCAGAACAGAAAGGCAACTGACCTCCATTGGAGAAATGTGCAGAGCTCACCAAGAACAAGCTCAAGCTCTCCTATCTACTGACAGAGACCGTTATCAGAAGATGGTGCTCCTTGAAGCCAATAACAAGGACATCTTCTCTGCCATTCAGAAGCAGCAAGGTCTCATTGAAGGCCTTACCTCTGTCACCCAGACTCTACCAGAGGCCCTAGAGCAGATAGCCTCCACTCAGGCCTCAGAATTCCAGAAGATAAGTCTTATGATAGAAGATCTGAATGATGCCAAAAAGGGGGAAGAGGACCCTCAACAGACCAGGCCTAGGTCCCACAGAACTCCCTCTAGGGCACCCTCCTCTGCTGAGCCTGCAGTAGATCCGGCTCCCTACTTTGAAGCTGCTCTACAGAAGAAGAGAGCAGCAGGCATACCTAGACCCCCATCTCCGGTAAAGAAAGGCACCAAGAAGAAGAAAGTTTTTAACTTCACTGAATGGAGATTGGGTGGATCTCAGAAAATTGACAGAGCCCAATTTGAAGAGATGAAGGCCAAAATGACTCCTACCCAACAACAACACCTCTATTTGGACAAAGATGGTGTTGTGAGAGTTAGGTATGGGGGATCCTTGGAAGAAGCTGAAGAATGGTATAAGAAGAACATTGTCCCAGACAAGACTATACAGGAAGGTGTTCTCAGCTATCTTGACTGCAAGCTTTCTCCCATTTGGGCATCTTACCAAAGCTCTGGCAACCTCTTCAAGATCAGAGCTGAAATAAATGAAGAACTGCTCAGGCTTCAAAGACTGGAGGAAGAAGCTCTACAGGCAGCTAATCTGGAGAATGTGTAAGGTTTAACTCTGTAAAACTTATCTAATAAAATCACATCTCTGCCTTCTTACTTTGAAGTGCTTTTCCTCAATTTCTTGTCTTTTTGCCTTCTGCTTGTGTTTGCTTATTTCATTTATATTCTGCTATCTGGATGTACTGTACTCTTACTATTTTCCTATGCCAAGCTGCCCACCAAGATTTTAATGGAAGTTTTTAAACTTTAATCTTTCTTTATGGTGAAGGCACTTCTCTGGAAATAGTTAAAGGGTTTTGGCATCATCAAAAAAGGGGAAATTGTAAGGAATATTTGTATTTAGATTTTGATGATGCTAGTTTAATTAGGACTTTAGAATACCCCTATTTAGACTTAATGTATTAGAATTTTCATTTGTAAAGTTCTTAGAGTAATCGACTTGGCAGAATGCCTTCAGAGCAGAAGACCTTCTGAGCAGAAGGGCTCCAAGAGCAGAAGACCCTCGTAAGGCTTTATTGAAACAGAGGACCTTTGGTTCTCTGCTCCAGAACAGAAGACCTCAGGGTCTCTGTTAGTCTTTACTCTGACAGAAACCCTTCTGGGTCTCTATTGGATATACTCTCAACAGAAGTGCTCCAGACCTCCTCTGCTCTACTCTCAGTTAAAGACACCAGAAGGTCTGACACTTAGAAGAATTTCACAGAACCGGGAAGTCAACTAAAAGATTCCTTCAACGGCTAGGAGTATGAAACGGAAAAGCTACAGTGCGCGCATTAAATGCTCATTTAATGCACCCCATGCTACGTAGAGTAATTGCAGATGATTGGCCGCAATGTCAGGAATACTTTATCCCAAAATAGTAACCCGCCAACTTTACCGGGCTCTACTAGTCAAGTCAACTGATCGCTCATTTAATGCAGTTGTCCTCCTACTCCTCCAACGGGAAGACAACCTCAGTATAAAAGATACACTACGAAGAACAACCGGATAACTTTGCAACTTTTGCTAACCATTGCTACAACTCTTCATACAAGATATTCAAACTCTGAAAAGCAAAAAGCCTCCTTGAGATTCAAACTCATTATCTTCTACAAGAGAAGGCAGAAGTTGAAAAAATACTTTTTCCAACTCAAGCAAAGTTCCAAGTGTTCTTCAACTCTTCAAGCTCATCACATACAAATCTTTTTTAACGAAGCTAGTTGGAGGAACCCCTGTTTCAACAGAAACTCTTCTTGCTACAAGAAGGACGTCCAAGTAACTGGAGTAGTGAAGTGGTGATACTTCCAGGAAGCTCAGTGAAAGGACCAGTCTTAAAGGAAGCCAGGCAGTGCATCCCAGGAGACATCTAGGCTTGAAGAAGACGTGGAGTGCTTCTTAAGTGCTAGGATTAAGGCTTTGTAAACGGAAGTTTTTACAGCTTAGTGGAACAGTGGACTAGAGGAACAAGTTGTTCCTTGAACCACTATAAAAATCCCTGGTGTCGTTTACTTACTGCTTTAATATTTGCACTTAGATAGAACTGTCTAACTCCTCAGACTTGGTATCTGTGTTCAGCAGAACTTGTCCTACGAGTTAACAGAAGGCCTACTGCCTTTGCTTCTCTGAGGCTAAATCAACAGAACTCCCTACCAGAACCCCATCCGCTGCCAGTCTGTTCTGTCAACAGAACAGGCTATTCTGTAAATCTGGTACTTAGTTTAAAAAGCTAAAAACCAATACAGTCTATTCACCCCCCCTCTAGACTGTATCCAGTATAACCGGGACCAACATAAACAATATTAAGAAAAACATGCATTTTATTTTTGGCATTTTAAAACATTTATTATAAAATATTCGGAAATTAAAGAGTTAGAAACATAACCTCAATGAAGGAGAAGAAGGCAAGAAAGGGAAAGGAGTGAAGGCCGAATTCGAAGGACGTTTGAGAGGGTGAGATGTGTGCGGCGGCGGTCGGCGGGTGTAAGAGAAGGCAGTAAGGGGTGGCGGTCGGCGGGTGTAATAGAGGCAGAAGTGCGTTTGAGAGGGTGGCGGTCGGCGGGTGTAAGAGAGGCAGAAGTGCGTTTGGGAGGGGAGAGAGTTAGGGTTTGCTGAATTGAATTGGCAGCGTAAGGAAACAAATGGCAAAGTGTTCTTTATATATTAGGGGTTGTCACAGACCCATCCGTGACAACGCCCGTGACAACGTAGTTACGAATTTTGAATTTTGAATTTGTCACGGATTAATCTTGACAAAATCATCGGAAATTGAAAACTGCGGGACGACAGTCGAGGCGGCAGGGAACGGCAGACGAGGTAGCAGAACGGCAGGTTGACCGGTTTGTCACGGATCCATCCGTGACAAATCCGTGACAAAATTCAAAATTTTGAATTTTGTCACGGATTTGTCACGGATGGATCCGTGACAAACCGGTGCAGGGAATATTAAAGCTTTTCAGCCTTTTTAAGACGAGGCGTCAGCTACTTTAATTGTCACGGACCTATCCGTGACAAATTTAAGTATAAATATGTGCTTAGAGTCCCATTTTTTCAGTGCGAAAAAATGGCTAATCCAGAACCAAATGTGTGGAAGTTGATCAGTAGAAGTGTACAACGATTAAAACAAGTTACACAGTTGATGAAGCCTCGAAATGCAGAAGCAGTTCAAAGCATCCGTGAGCTGATGAGTAGACCGCTTGAAAGCTTTGGCGATATTGTAGACTATGAATCAGACTCATACAACGTTTCACAAGGGAAAAACTTGTGTAGGGCACTTTTACGTGCAGAACAATATTCGGAGTATATGATACCTATAAACGCGCAAGCTGCAGAAAGAATTAACGAGCTACTTGATAGACCTCTAGATGAAAGCTTTGACGCTAATGAATAATATTGTGTTTATTTGTTTATCTGTATTGTGAGTTGTTGAATGTAATAAATGATAAAAAATTGTGTGTTTTCTACTTAGTTTTTAAATTTAATAAATAAATTCATGTTCTTGTTTATTAAATTTCGAATTATTAAAATTTTGTAATGTTAAAAAACTAATAACAAATAATGTTAAAAAACTAATTTCCGAATTTTAAATAATGTTAAATTTCGAATTATTTAAAATTTAAATAATTTTCAATTTTCGAAATTACCTAATTAATTTTAAATTTCCGAATTGATAATAATGAACCACTAATTTTCGATTGAATAATTTTAAAAACTTAATTTTATTAATTAATTAATTGCTATTTTACAATATAATATGGAATAACTATTTTGTTTAGAAATTATAGTTGCGAATTACATACCTAACTATCTTGGAATAATATAATAATGACGAAAGAAAGTTAAAAATTCAAATTAAAATAGTTCAATTAAAAGTAATTACATTGGTTGTTAACTATACATTTAATCGCTATCAGAATCAGTATTTTCTTGATAGCCAACTTCTTCTTCTGTATCTTCATCATCATATATCCATTCTTCTTCTTCCTCCTGGTCATCGTGCAGTTGTTGTATATATAATTCTTCAATTTCGCGCTCATTTTGAGGTATAGGGGGCGGAAGGTGTGTTTCAGGCATAACTTCAACATCTCCGCCATTTGGCTCACTTAACTGAATGTTATGGTTGACCGTGTCAGCAATAGGCGGAGGTTGGAAAAAATCTTGCTGAAAAGCATCAAAGTCAATATCCTTGTGTTGAGCCTGTGTTACAATTTTGCTCGGACGGATATTAATGGCACACACCCAAGGATTCCGTGTGCGCCTCGTTGAAGGATACTCTGCATAATAAACCTGGGCTGCTTGTTGAGCGAGTATAAAAGGCTCATTTTTCTGATACACACGAGAGTGGTTGACGTCAATTATATTATACTTTGAATTTTTTTTCACACCACGTGTAGGGTTGACCCATGTGCAGTGAAACAACACGCATGTTAATTCTTGCAAACCAGAAGGCATTTGAAGTTCGAGAATCTCATGCAAGAAACCAAAAAAAATGGTTTCCGAGATATCAGAACCGATGGTCGGGACACATAACCCGCTGTTCATTGTTGGTCGACCTTCTCTATATTCGACTGTGTGATACGTATAACCGTTTATCACATATGAATGCCAAACCTTTGCATAGGAAGAAGGGCCCCACGATAATGATACTAACAGAGGGTCGTTAATCCCACGGTACCTGATCTGCAAATTAAAACATGATAACATTAGGTAATGATTAAAAATTATTAGCTAATAGTATATATAATGTATTTATATATATATATACCTGCTGTTGGTACCATAATGCAAAGTCAGAGTCCACCATTGCATCAATTGCATCATCAGGAAATGCTAATAAAGACGCTCTAAATTCACTGTGAATTGAAACATAAAGATATTATTATAACACTCTAATTATTAAAAAATATTAGCTATATTACAAATGTAACTACCAATTCAACTTACTTATAAAATGGTAAGATTTCTGGACAATTCATGAGGATGTAAGTATGTGCAATTTTCATTTCCCCGCCCACGATGTAACGGTAAGTCGCAGCTCCTTTACCTCTACCTGGGTAGTTGAAAATAGAAACTACTTTATCATATGAATCCTTGCCAATGTCATCGTTCCGAGCAGGTCTCTTTCTTTTCCTGATGACTTCACGCTCAAAATAAAAAGATGAAAACGTTGAGGTTTCTTGTTGAATATATGCTTGACAAATTGAAGCCTCAATGTGTGCCTTGTTGGTCGCTTTCTTTTTCAAATCTCCCACAATTCTGTCATGCAAAATAAAATTTGTAAACAAACAAATGTTCTTATTAAACAAATCATCGTTTATAAATGAAATTATGACTAACCTTTCAAATCTGTACATCCAACGATAGAAGACGGGCCCTCCATTCAAAGCGTCATACGGAAGATGTATTAGAAGATGTTCCATTACATAAAAAAATGATGGGGGCAATATCTTTTCCAGATTACACATCAGAATAGGAACAGTGTCTTCTAGTCTCCTCAGGGATTCGGCATCCAAAACGGTGGAACATATCGACTGAAACATTTGACTGATTTCGGTAATACAGCCCCAGACGTCTGCAGGAAGCATCTCTTTCAGTGCAATCGGCAGAAGTCGTTGCATGATTACATGAGCATCATGAGTTTTCATGCTCGACGTCATTGTTTGTTTGTCCAGGTCCACGCATCTTGACAAGTTAGAACAATAGCCATCTGGAAAGTTTAGAGAAACAAGTCACTCTAATATTGATTCCCTTTGTGGGGCTGTGAGTTGGTAGACTGCTCTTGGAATTTTTTTACCCACATATTCTAGATCGACGTCGAGTTCGGGTCTGTCGCACCAAATTGTCATGTCTTTTCTAGATGCAAGACCATCTTTGGTTTTGTGGGTAAAATCCATAACCGTGTTAAATATATTGTCAAAAACGTTCTTCTCAACGTGCATGACATCTAAATTGTTACGAATGAGAAGGTCTTTCCAATACGGCAACTCCCAAAATATACTCCTCTTTGTCCACTTATGGGTATCACAATACCCATTTGGCACCCCGTAGGGTTGCTGCACGGCCGTAGAAAAACGTCGAACCCGGTTAAAAACTTGTTCACCTGTAAGTCTTGGAGGAGGGGGATCTCGTACCACTCTTCTGGCAATAAAAGACTTCTTGTCCTTTCGATATCGATGGTTCATAGGCAGAAACTTGCGGTGACAATCAAAGTAACTTGGTTTCCCGCTAAATTTGAGCCAATTGGCATCTGATTTCTCCATACATATCGGACATCCCATAAGACCGTGTGTGCTCCATCCTGAAAGCATACCATAAGCAGGGAAGTCGCTAATGGTCCAAATGATGGCAGCTTTCATGATAAACATTTGATCTCTTGAAACATCATAAGTTGGTGTTCCAATGGCCCAAAGTTCTTTCATCTCCTCGATCAGGGGTTGGAGATAGATGTCTATCCTTTTTTTAGGATCCGAGGGACCTGGACAAATTAAAGTTAAAAAGATGAAATGACTTTTCATGCACATGTCGGGAGGAAGATTATAAGGAGTTAGCATGACTGGCCAACATGAAAATTTCTTCCCAAACTTTTCAAAAGCAGCAAATCCGTCTGAACACAATCCTAGTCGCACATTCTGTGGCTCCATTGCAAACTGAGGATGACAACGGTCAAAGTGTCTCCAAGCTTCACAGTCGGAAGGGTGAGACATCAAACACTCTTTGGTTTCGTGCTCAACATGCCACGTCATGTGTTTCGCAGTAGCATTTGAAGCATACATCCTCTTCAGGCGTGGAGCTAGAGGGAGGTAAAACAATTTAGACAATACAGACCTTTTTCGTGGTTTTTTCGTCTATGAGGAACAGGCTTGTATCTCTCTCCACCACAGAACTTGCAGCTCTCAAGTGCCATATCATCCTTCCAGAACAACATACATCCTTCTGGGCATGCATCAATTTCTATACAAGGAAGCCCCAACTGAGACATTAATTGTTTCATTTTGTAATATGAATCAGGAAGATTATGGTCACGCGGTAACATTCCTCCAAATGACTGCAATAACCTAGACATGCAAGATTCAGGAAGACTGTATTCAGATTTAATGTTCATCAACTCTGTAACGGCGGATAGCTGAGAGTATCCCTCACAATCAGCATACAGAGGCTGATCGGCAGCTTTTAAAACATCTTGAAATCTTTCAGCTAAGTCTTCAATATGAGGAACATGAGAATTCGGATACTCATCCGCATCAGGCTGATAAAAGGTCGGATCTTCATCCGCATCGGGTTGATACGAGGTCGAAGCTTCGGGAAGATCGTTAAATGGCTGTGGTGGGTTAAACTGAATAGTTGAAGCACCATATACATCATATGCCATTCTTTGATCCCACGTCATTTGATCATAGTCTCCCCATCCACTCATCTTAGTAGGGACGTTACGAGATGAATCTACTGTTTGTGGTAAAAGTGATGGATCGAAAGGTTCGCCATGAGAAGTCCAATTATAATAATTGGCAACGAAACCTTTTTCGTACAAATCCCACACAACTTGGTCGACATCTTTAAATTGAAGATTTTTACACTTTGTACATGGACATCTGATTTTATCGCCATCCATATAATTCTTCTGTTCTTGTGCAAATTTAATAAAATCTTCAACACCATTAAAAAATTCACTGCGTATTCCATAGTTATCGCGATGTTTTTGGTACATCCAACTTCTGTTTTGTCTATACATTATGCCTGTATATATATTATAATCAAAATATTATATAAGTACATTAATATTATTAATCAACTAAAAGCAGTACATTATTTGTGGCATTAATAATTTGAATTAACCAACTTTTCAATCATGTAGAAACGCCCACTAAAATATTATTTAGAAACATTAAGCTGGCCGGAATTAATAATTTACTAATATAAAGTTCACTAAAATTAACTAACGTTCAATTAAAATTACTAATTAACTAATAGTAATATGTTAATGACATTAATCGTTTTAATTATTAGCTAATTCACAATATTAGAATTTGTGCACCAAACACACTAAATTATTACGTTAACGACATTTATTCACAATACTAAAATTATGAAAATCTAATAGTACACATTAAATAATTAACTAACATATAATACTAATTAAAGTTATTACGTTACGTTAATGGCATTTATTCACAATACTAAAGTTAACTAATTTAACTTATTAATTAGTTAATTTCCATTTAACTAATATTGTTAAATATCGATAATTCACAATAATATATAATTCACACTTAACTAATAAAGTTTGAATCCTAACTTAAATCACTACAAATCCTAAATTATGCATTAACAATAATTAACTAATAAACAAATTAAACCTAATCATCATCATTGGTTAGAAACCCATTTCAATTAACTAATATTTAAATCTAACTAATATTATCAACTCAAATTCTAAACCCATTTCCTCAATGTTTTAACTTAATTAATTACTTAATTAATTTACATTTAACTAATATTATTGTTAAATATTATCTCATTAATAATTCACAATAATAATTCACACTAAACTAAATAATAATAAAGTTTCAATCCTAGCTATATTATGCATCCCATTAACAATAATTGCTAATAAACAATAATTGGTGATAATAACCTAATAAGCTAGCTAACTTAATTAAATCACTACAAGTCACTAATTAATTAATCTATAATAAGCTAGCTAATACTTAAATCACTACACATCCTAAATTATGCATTAATAACAATAATTGCTAATAAACAAACCGCCCTAATCATTGGTGATATAAACTCATTTCAATTAACTAATTAATATTTATATTTAAATTTAACTAATTAAATTACGTTAATAGTTTAATAATAAATTGTTAATAATATGAAAATTAACATGACCTCACTAAATTACGTTAATAGTTTAAATAAATGAACAACTAACCTCACTAATTAATTAAGCTAATAATTAATTTATTACACAATTAAAAGAAATTAGTTAAAATGACATACCTTATCTGCATAAACTGGGAAAATGATGAACTGACGGATTACATCATTCAATCTTTAAACCGATACTACATCACTCGAATCTACGAATTTTTGAACTGATAATTGTTGTTCTTGCAATTGTAATGGACGATGGGGTTGGGTTATATAAAAATATTTGTCACGGATTTATCCGTGACAACCCTTTTTTCGTACTGTATTTTTAAAGGTTACCACTGGAAAATCAATAATTGAAGTTTGTCACGGATTTTGTCACGGATCCATCCGTGACAAAGTGTTTTTGAAATTTGTCACGGATTTGTCACGGATCTGTCCGTGACAAATGCCCGGGAGCAAAAAAAGTATTCACCGGAGTAAAAAACCGGTCGCCGGAGTAAATTTGTCACGGACCAAATCCGTGACAATATTTTGTCACGGATTTTTTCACGGGCCTATCCGTGACAACACATTTTCGTGACAAATCCCAATATTCCGTGACAAAGTCCGTGACAACTTTGTCACGACCGTAATCCGTGACAAAAATCCGTGACAAAGAGCGAGTTTTTTAGTAGGGAACATATAAAAGAAATGAGAAATATATTATAGAAAAAAGTATATGAATATTAAAAATATTTTACAAAAAAAGTGTATAATAAATATAAAAAAAGTATACAAAGTAAGAAATAGTGTATGAATATGAAATACAATATACTTATTTTATGTGGATTAATAAAATTTTGTATTAAATTGGTAAAGGAAAAAATTAATTCAGTTCTTTCAAAAAAATTAATTCAGTTATAATTTAATTAGTTCAAGATAAATATAAGTAAAAAATCACACATAATTAGATATAACTCACACATAATTACATGTAACTCGCGCATAAAAGTATGTAACTCACGTATAAGAAGATGTAACTCACACATAACAAGATGCAACTCACGCATAATAACTTGTAACTAGAGTATAAGATGATGTAACTTCGTATATTATCAAATGTAACTCCAAGCTAGAATCAAAATAAACAAATTCAATATCTTAAAAACCTCTAAAAACAATTAAAAGTGATAAAAAAATATTATAGAAAAAGTGTGTGCTTATAAAAAATATTACAAAAAAGTGCATGAATGTAAAAAATATATTACAAAAAAAGTATATGAATACAAAAATACTACAGAAACAAATATAGTGTATAAATATGAAATGCAATATACTTATTTTATTTAGATTGATAAACTTTTTGATACTAATATTGACACTTTCAGAATTTAATTTTACTAACCTATTCCTTTAAGGAGCAAGAAAAAAAAATCTTTATATGGTGAATCATACTACGTAATTTATATGGTAATAGGAAAAAGAAAAGGTCAAAAGGAGATCAAAGTAACTAGTGGTTGGAATATTCAGCAAAGAAGTTGAATTAAAAATAAACAAAAAAGTTTGGCTAGGAAGTGTGAATGAACGTGAAAACAACGGAAAAAGAAATCAAAGCCTAATGATGGGATCGGCACACCATGCGGAAGGTGGGCCGATCCCACGGTATAATTTGCGGGTATACACAGTAGGTAAATTATATACTTCGCATTAGGCAGTATATCATTACTTATTTACTTAAAGTCGGTATACGCAAAGAGAAATTTTTTTCCTCTTCTATATCAACAAGCACGATACTCTTAGCAGTCTTAAGCATTTTATTATGCTCAGTCAGTGTGAGGAACTCTGTCTTTCTCTGGTTGTTTGGTTTATTTAAGAGTACATTGACATGCTTTGAGTTGTTCAATAGTTCATTGATTCATGGCCAGATAGGAGTTGGTCTAATGATACACCAACAATTAGATGGAATTAATGGAGTCTGTTTCTAGTTAGCAGTATAATTGAGTCTTCATGATCTTGATAAAATTCTCCCATTGATATTTATTTTGGAGACTTTAAATATGAAAAACTTGTAAAATCCAAAGATCAAATAACAATTTATTACTTGATCTAAGAATTACGCATGTTAGAGCAAAATGTAGTGAACTTTAGACATCAAATAGCAAATAGAACTCTAAAAGGTAATGCACCTAGTAAAGTTCATACCAACCACTAAAAATACTTTCTGAACTTCTAGCAAAACAAGTTCATAACACAAAAGCGAACCCATTGGAGAATATGCAACAAATGCATGGAAGACCCTCTGACTTGTGGACACATACTTTTCCTCCATGAAGACAACTTGGGCTTTTGGGGAAGTACGAGAGAAGCTCATAACTTCCTCTAGGGTTTCCAAAGCCTTGAAGTGGGATGCTTTCGTAATAACAAGTTCCTCAAGGGCAGGTGAGTTTAAAAGGATTGTTTTAACAAATAGCACTTCCTGTCTGTATCCATGAAAAAATTGCATCTTTACCGTTTTAATGAAGGCCCCAAATATCCGAAAATATTCTAAGTGTTTGGCTAACTTACAACTCAAAGAAATGGAGGAGAATGTATTATATTCCACTTGATAAAACATTACAATTGGTGGCCTTATATAGGCATTACAAGTGGAGTAAAATATTCCCTAGAAAATACAATTTACCTTTCCAAGAAGACCTTTCATCTTTCCAATAAAAGTAGGGAAAGATAATTTATGTTCCCTAGGAAGTAAAATAATTAAGATTAATTAATTAATCCCAACAAATTCCTCCCCTAATCTTAATTCTCTTCGGTCTCTCATTCCGAGCCTTTTGCTTGTAACCTTTTGCAACAAGCCGAGCTTTGTATCGCTCGACCATACCTTCAGCATTGCATTTCTTCTTATACACCCATTTGACTCCGATCGGCTTATGACCTCTCGGGAGATTGGTAAGTTCCCAGGTCTGATTCTTCTCAATCGCTTTTATTTCTTCGTTCATGGCATCTCTCCATTTTTCATCGTGCTTGGCTTCTTCAAAAGTAATATCCTCCCCATCGGCTAGAAGACATACCATGTGAACCTCTGGAGCTGCTTCATATATGTCCTGTATGTTTCTGTACCTTTGCCGGCTCGTCCCTTCTTCTTCTTCCTCGTCCCCCGGGGTCGTCATAGATCCCGCCCCGATTGGTTCTGGTGTCATCCCGAGCGGGATTGGAATTGGGGTCCCGCTCGGGGTCTCTTCGTCATTTGAGGTCCCGTCCGGGACGTCCTCGTTATTTGAGGTCCCGTCCGGGACGTACTCCTTCTATGTGTTCCAATCCCAGCTTCCTTTTTCATTTATCTCTACATCTCTGCTCACTGTGATCTTTTTCTCCTCGGGATCATATAGTCTGTATCCCTTTGTCTTCTCATCATAGCCAATGAAGACAAGCTTCTTGCTTTTGTCTTCCAATTTTGTCCGTCTCTGATCGGGCACATGTGCGTAAGAGATACTCCCAAACACTCTCAAGTGTGACACGGTCGGCTTTTGACCACTCCATGCTTCTTGAGGTGTTAGATTTTCAAGATTTGAGTGCGGACACCTGTTCTGTACATACACCGCACATCGTACCGCCTCGGCCCAAAATTGCTTTGGCATATTTTTGCTCTTGAGCATGGATCTTACCATGTCCATAATGCTCCGTTTTTTTCGCTCAGCCACCCCGTTCTGTTGAGGCGAGTACGGGGCGGTAAGGAATCTTCTAATTCCTTCCTCTTCACAAAACTTTGTAAAAGAGTCTGAAATGTATTCTCCCCCCCCCCGGTCTGACCTCAACGCTTTCACCTTCAGCCCGATTGTCTTCTCCACCTCGGCTTTGAAATTTTTGAATGTTTTAAAGGCCTCCGATTTTTCTTTTAGAAAATATACTCAAGTCTTCCTGGTGTAGTCATCAATAAAGGTGATAAAGTACCTTCGCCCACTGAAAGATGATGGCGTGATCGGCCCACAAATGTCCGTATGGACTGTCTCCAATGCTCCCTTGGCTCGGTACTTGGCAGTCTTCTGAAAGCTCGCCCGGGTGTGTTTCCCAAGTACGCAGCTTTCACATAATTGCTTTGGAAAATCCATCTCGGGTAGTCCATGCACCAAGCCCTTTTTGCTTAGCTCGGCTAATCCTCCAAAGTTCAAATGTCCGAAACGTAGGTGCCATAATAGTGACTTGTCCGTCAGGTCGACTTTCAAGCACTTATGGTTTACGCTTCTCAAGTCCAACTTGTACATTCTGTTCTTGGCCATCTCTACCCGGGCAACGGCCCGGCCTCGTCTATCCTTCAAGTGTAGGTATCGACCACTTAGGTCGGCTGAATACCCTTTCTCCATAAGCTGTCCCATGCTTATGATATTTGTCTTCATGCTCGGGACATAGAGTACATTTTCAATCGTCCCCTCTTATCCATTCTTTTGCAGAAATTTAACCTTTCCTCGGCCTTTGATAACTACTTTTGATGTATCTCCAAAAGATACATTTCCTCCCTCAGCCTCCTTCAACTCAGTGAATAAATGTTTATAACCACTCATGTGGTTGCTCGCCCCGGTATCCAAGTACCACGTAGCGTCGTCTGTTAAGCTTCCTTCTTTGTGTGCAAGTAAGAGCACTCCTTCCTCATCTCCATCATCATCCTCATGCTCAGCAACATTTAGATTCTCCTCCGGTTTTGGTTTCGACCAACAGTCTCTTGCGAAATGTCCCCGTTTCCCGCAATTGTAGCATTCCCCATCGGGTCTGCCTCCCCGACCGCCTCGGGCAGCTCCTCTACCTCGGCCTCTCCAGGTCGGGCGATGTTGGTCCTCCCGGTTCTGGTGGGTATTCTCCTCTCGGTTGTAGTCTCCTCTTCCTTGGCCCCGACCACAGAAGTGACCTCGGCCTCGGCCTCTCGGTTGATGGGCATACATTGCCTTCTCCTCTACCACCACAGTTTGTAATGCCTCTTCTAGCGATTCTAGCCGCTTCATCTTTCTTTGTTCATGTGCCTTCAACGACCCCGACAGGTCGTCAATGGTAAGCGTCTCAATATTTCTAGCTTCTTCGATTGCGCATACCACGTTCTCGAATTTGTCCGTAAGTGTTCGTAGAATTTTTTCTACTATCCGACTCTCACTTACGGTTTCACCATTTCTCTTCATATGGTTTGCTATGGTCATCACCCGATTAATGTACTCGGTGACCTTCTCGTTCTCTTTCATCCGCATAGTCTCCAACTCTCCTCGTAGAGTTTGCAACCTCACTTGCTTTACTCTTTCCCCTCCTTTGAATACTCTTTCGATGATGTCCCAAGCTTCTTTTGAAGTTTCGGCATCGGCTATCTTCTCGTGGATGGTGTCATCCACTGCTTGAAGCAACCAAAACAGTGCCGTTTGGTCCTTCTTTTGTGCTCCTTCGAGTTCCACTTGTTGGGCAACCGTCAAGACGGTTCCTTCCTCCGATGTTGTGTAGCCATTATCGACAACATCCCATACTCCTTGTGACTTCAACAGTGCTCTCATTTGAGCATTCCATCGGTCGAAGTTTGCTTTCTTCAATTGAGGTAGTTGGCCGAACATGGTGGCTGCCATCTTCTTCTTCAACAGTGGCTTTGATACCAATTTGAAGGCCCCAAATATCCGAAAATATTCTAAGTGTTTGGCTAACTTACAACTCAAAGGAATGGAGGAGAATGTTTTATATTCCACTTGATAAAACATTACAATTGGTGGCCTTATATAGGCATTACAAGTGGAGTAAAATAATCCCTAGGAAATACAATTTACCTTTCCAAGAAGACCTTTCATCTTTCCAATAAAAGTAGGGAAAGATAATTATGTTCCCTAGGAAGTAAACTAATTAAGATTAATTAATTAATCCCAACATTTAAGCATTTTCAGTTCCTTTCTAAGAACACAGCTGTAGGGATACTCAAAAATCCTGGAAGCATCTTCTATTAGAAACAGCATATGCTGACTGGTCAGAAATTTAGAGAAAATAATAAAAACAAAATCATAATCCCCAAATGAGTAGGTATTTAATAGGTCTTACAAAATCATATTCTTACCGATAACAAATCTGCATGCAAGTAAAGAGTATTGATTACAGCAAAATGGAGCACAAACAATCTTGAATCAGCCACACTTTTAAAACTACGGTAAATAGTCAAGCTCTTTAGTTTTGGTGCGCTAATCACAAAATTATCAATCCCAGGATAGTTATCAAAAGAGAGCTTCTCAAGATTAGGAACACTATAGACTGTTCCAGTGGGATCAGTGTTACTGTTAGAAAATAGAAGAGGTTGTTGGTTGTATGAGTAGAATAAGTGATTTTAGTGAGGTGTAATGTAGATGATGTGTTTTAGAGGAGAGCTCTTGTCTCTAGAAAAGTAGTATTGTATTGATGTTTCTTGGTTTTGCTTGGTTTGCAAATGAGTACAATGAGTCCTATTTATAGGAGCTAGAGGATCATTCTAGATCCTTATTAAATGCTATGATTCTAGAGTATTCTACATCTATGTCTAATTACTCTAGATTTTACATAAGAATTCTCTAGTAGAGAATTTTCTAGAATACTTTCTAGCTTTAACTCTCTAGATCATCTCTAGCCTTTTCTACATAGAATATTCTAGATAAATGCATCACTATTTAATACTCCTCCTTGATGCATTTGTCGGTGACTCCAAGCATTCTTCGCAGAAACTGGAATCTGTCTCTTGGCAGGGCCTTCGTGAAAATATCTGCCAATTGTTCTTCTGTTGGGCAGTACTTCATATCAATATGCCCCTTTGCTTGGACATCTCTCAAGAAGTGATACTTGATATCGATGTGCTTAGTACGATTGTGCTGAATTGGATTTTTAGCCATCGCAATAGCTGACTTGTTGTCGCAAAATATTTGAGTCGCATAACTTTGCAATTCTCCCATGTCTTCTAATATTCTTTTTAGCCATATAGCTTGGCACGCTGCTCCGGCTGCTGCAACATACTCGGCTTCGGCTGAAGATAGTGCAACAGAATCTTGCTTCTTTGATCCCCATGAGAAAATTCCCGAACCCAGCTTAAATGCGTAACCGGAGGTGCTTTTCATGTCATCTTGAGATCCAGCCCAATCACTGTCGCTATATCCAGTTAGTCGTGATTCAGGAGTTGTTTTGTACCAAATACCATAATTAATGGTTCCTTGTAGATACCTAAGGAGTCTCTTTGCCGCTCCATAATGAGTCTCAGTTGGACTTTCCATGAACCTCGAGAGCAAACTTGTAGCATACATGATGTCCGGCCTCGTAGCCGTTAAGTAGAGTAGACTCCCAATCAAACTTCGGTAATTGGTTGCGTCCGTCTGCTTTGACCCATCTTCTTTCTTCAATTTTTCATTAGGAACCAGTGGAGTAACGACGGCTTTGCAGTCTTGCATTTTAAACTTCTGTAGCATGTCCTTAATATATTTTTCTTGAGATAAGAATATGCCTTCTTCTTCTTGACTTATCTCCATGCCAAGGAAGTAGTGCATTAATCCCAAGTCACTCATCTCAAAAGTGTTCATCATGTCTCTCTTAAATTCTTCAATTAATTTGGAATTATTTCCCGTGACAATTAAGTCATCAACATATAGAGCGACAATGAGAATGTCAGATTTACCTTGGGATTTGATGTATAGTGTAGCCTCGTTCTTACTCCTCCTGAACCCTTGACGGGTGAAGTATCCATCAATCTTGCTATACCACGCTCGTGGAGCTTGTTTGAGCCCGTAAAGCGCTTTCTTTAGACGAAGAACTTTTCCTTCTTCTTTGATGAATCCTTCTGGTTGTTCCACATACACTTCTTCTCGTAGCTCTCCATTAAGAAAGGCTGACTTGACGTCTAGCTGATAAATTTTCCATTTCTTCTGAGCTGCAAGAGCTATGAATGTTCTTATTGTGTCCATCCGGGCAACTGGTGTAAACGTCTCTGTGTAGTCAACTCCCGGTATTTGAGCATACCCCTTTGCAACCAGCCTTGCCTTATGCTTCTGAATTGAGCCATCGGGGTTCAGTTTTGTTTTATACACCCATTTGACTCCAATAACCTCCTTGTTATGTGGAAGATCTACCATTTCCCAAGTATCATTCTTTTCTATCATTTTGATCTCCTCCTCCATTGCTTTAATCCAAACTTTTTCTTTGGAGGCTTCGGTGTAGCTATATGGCTCCAAGGAGCAAAAGTTGCATGTTTCATAGATGTCAGTAGACTCATATAGGTCTGCTAGAGTTCTTACCCGAAGAGGTGGGGACTCTGGCGAGGAGTCGTGATTTCTTGATGTATTAGCTTCAAAAGAGGATATTGGAGTAGACGTGGGGCTTTGTTGATCGTGATTTTCCTCTTCTGGTTTTTCCTCTAGTTGGACAGTAGTTGTCTTTCTTTCAACTTTTTCTGTCTCCCAATTCCAAGAGGCTTGCTCGTCAAACTCCACATCTCGACTTGTCACCAACTTCTTTGTCTCGAGATTGTAGATTCGATATCCCTTGGATTTGGAGCTATAGCCAAGGAAGATGCCCTTCTCTGTCTTGTCTTCTAATTTGTGCCTTTTAACAGAGGGAACATGAATGTAGCATATGCTTCCGAAGACCTTCAAATGTTTGGCTGAAGGCTTTTGTCCAGACCATGCCTCAATAGGTGTTTTGTTTAAAACCGCCTTAGTTGGACACTGGTTTAGAAGATAGACTGAAGTATATACTGCCTCTGCCCAGAACGTTTTAGGCATTCCTTTTTCAGCTAACATAGACCTTGCCATCTCCATGACTGTGTGGTTCTTCCTTTCGGATACCCCATTTTGTTGTGGAGTGTATGCTACTGTTAGTTGATGCTCTACACCTTCATCTTCACAGAACTTGTAAAATTCTTTTGAGTTGTATTCGGTACCTCGATCGCTTCTCAACTTCTTGATTTGATGACCACTCTGTTTCTCCACGAAGTTCTTGAATCTCTTGAATATTCTAAAGACTTCGGATTTTTCTTGGAAAGAATACACCCATGTCATCCTAGAGTAATCATCGATGAAGAGTATGAAGTACCGGTTCTTCGAAACTGAAGGCGTGCGCATTGGACCGCAGACATCGGTGTGGACAAGCTCTAGTATCTGTTTGGCTCTCCATGTCTTTTCTGTTGGAAATGGTTGCCTGTGCTGCTTCCCAACCATACATCCTTCACATACTCCTTCTTTTTCATCCAGTAGAGGCATGTCTCTCATCATCTTCTTTTGGTGTAGTAATCTCAAGGCATTGAGATTGAAGTGCCCAAATCTTCGATGCCATAGACTCGTATCACTCAGTTGAGCCACCATCGCCTTTTGTGGATATTGCCATTGAATAGGAAAATTTCTATTATTTCCCATTTTTACTTCAGCAATTTCTTGATTATTGTTCTTGTCATAAATTCGGCAAGAATTTTTCTCAAAGTGCAAGGCATATCCACATTCCATCATTTGGCCAACACTTAGTAGATTTTGTGCAAGGCGTGGCACTAGGCGAACGTTTCTAATAAAGCGCGTACCTTTCTTTGTATCTATGACAATGGTACCTTTCCCCTTTGCCTCCACCAAATCGCCATTGCCCATCTTGACTTTTGTCTTGATAGAGGTGTCTAAGTCATGGAAGATGGTCTCGTTGGATGTCATGTGATTGCTGCACCCACTATCGATGTACCACTCTTCTTCTTTTGCTTCTATGGCTGAGTGAAATGCGTAGAACATGTACTCCTTCTCCTTAAAATCTTCAGAATAGTTGGCCTGATAGTTTCTTCTATCTCTGCAATCTTTTTCTTCATGCCCAAACCTCTTGCAATTTCTGCATTGTGGCTTTCCTCGATGGTAGCAGTCTTTCTCTAAGTGATTAGTCTTCTTGCATATTTTGCATGGTGGAAAGTTCGTCTTCCTCTCCTTGTTGTTAGAATTCCCATCTTTATGTGGTTTAAAGTTTTCACCATTTCTCGAGTGATTCCTTTTAATGTTGAGCTTAGACTGAAAGACACTTTCTAATGAACTTTCGTGTCGTCTGTTTAGCCTTTGCTCACGTGCTTCTAGCGACCCCATTAATTCAGTGATGGACATTTTTGATAGATCTTTTGACTCCTCAATAGCCGAAACTACTGGATCATATTTTTCAGGGAGACTGATTAGGACCTTCTGGATTATTCTCTCGTCGGTTATGTTTTCTCCAAGAGTTCTCATTTCGTTGACTATATGTATAACCCGAGAGAAATAATCTTTTGCCATTTCAGAACCTCTCATCTTTAAATTTTCGAGCTCTCTTCTTAAACTTTGTAATTTAATAGTTCTAACTTTCTCATTTCCTTGAAATTCCTCCTTAAGAATATCCCAAGCTACTTTTGCCGTAGTAGCACGAATTATTCTCGGGAAAATAGTATCACAAACGGATTGTTGAAGAAGATAGAGAGCTCTAGCATTTTGTTGTTTTTGTTTCTTACGTACCTCGGAAGTTGATGCGTCGTCGCTTCCTTTTTCCGGCATGATGATTCCTTCTTCAACAATATCCCAGAGATCATGTTATTCTAGGAAAGTCTTCATACGGACACTCCAATAGTCATAGCTTTCTCCATTGAACATCGGAGTTGATACCGAGAAGCTTGATGTCGCCATAATGCCTGCTTATGATCGAACCTGGCTCTGATACCACTTGTTAGAAAATAGAAGAGGTTGTTGGTTGTATGAGTAGAATAAGTGATTTTAGTGAGGTGTAATGTAGATGATGTGTTTTAGAGGAGAGCTCTTGTCTCTAGAAAAGTAGTATTGTATTGATGTTTCTTGGTTTTGCTTGGTTTGCAAATGAGTACAATGAGTCCTATTTATAGGAGCTAGAGGATCATTCTAGATCCTTATTAAATGCTATGATTCTAGAGTATTCTACATCTATGTCTAATTACTCTAGATTTTACATAAGAATTCTCTAGTAGAGAATTTTCTAGAATACTTTCTAGCTTTAACTCTCTAGATCATCTCTAGCCTTTTCTACATAGAATATTCTAGATAAATGCATCATTATTTAATAGTTACACATATTATTATTATTATTATTATAATTATTATTATTATTATTATTACTCCTATTATTGTTTCATGTAGGGTACACTGATCATTGAGGTATGCCTCAATTATTTCCTCCTGTAATATTACTATATATGCATGGCCTTGGCTCAATAATAAATGGGCAAGACTTCCTATTCTTTCCTGCTTTATATCGTATTTCAATAATATCAATAATATCAACATGGTATCAGAGACTTGCTATTTTCGAACTCTTTAGTGATATTTCTTCCTCATCTCCATGGCTATTGGAGAGGATACAGTTACCCCTTCCAAAATAGAATACACTTCTCCGTTTTATTTGGGTCCTCAAGATAGACCTGGAGATTTTATCACTCCAGTTCGTCTCACCGGTGAAAATTACGATGATTGGTCAAGTTCTGTCCGCCTTGCACTTCGCGCTAGGCGTAAATTTGTCTTTGTCAATGGTGTTATCAATATGCCCGAGCCTCCTTGCACTGAGGAAGATTGGTTGACTATACACTCCATGTTAGTCTCTTGGATTTTGAATACTATTTCACCAGAGGTAAAACTTACTTTGTCTAAATTTGATGATGCAAAACTTCTTTGGAATGATTTAAAAGAGCGTTTCTCGGTGGTTGACGGTCCTAAAATTTATCAAGTAAAAACCGATATTGCTAGATGTGAACAATCTAAATCACAGTCGGTTGCCACCTATTATGGGAAGCTTAAAGTTTTGTGGGATGAGCTTAATAATTATGAACCATTGATAAATTGCTCTTGCGGTAAGTGTACTTGTAAGGTCAATACTTTACATGAACAACGCCGAGAATCCGAGCGATTCATCAATTTTTAATGGGATTATCTTCAGAATTTTATGGACAAATTCGTTTTCAATTACTTTCCCAAACACCTCTCCCCACACTTAATCGGGCGTTCCAACAAATATCACAAGAGGAACGGGTGCGTGGAATGGCTCAAAGTAAGGAACGAGATGAAAATAATGAAGTCATGGGGTTTGCACTTCGGTCAGACATCCAAGGAAAACTGAAATATGAAAAAATTGATAAATCTGGTTTAACTTGCACTCACTGTAAATCTCGGGGACATACCGGTGCAAGCTGTTTTGAAATTAAAGGTTATCCAGAATGGTGGGGCAGCCGCCCCAGATTGTCTGAACGAAATGTGAAGTATTTTCCTCCGTTGGATGGGCGCACTATGCATCGTGGACAAAAATATGCAGCTGCCAAAGTCAACTCTACTGTTATTTCTAGGCCCACTGTCAACCCTGCAGGTATGGAGCAACATCTTATCTCTCCAGCAGTAGGTCTCCAGCTAATGCATGCGTCCAACACTCCAGGGCCAAGCCAACCAACATCTGCAACTTGCAGTTCGGATGTCTTCTTCAACGATGATGGTCCCCAGCATGCTGCTCGTCTCTCAGGCCAGCAGGATTTCTCCATGGCAGAAGCTCCTCCGGCCAGCTCCCTATCGCCGATCATGGAAACGGACGCTCCATTTTTTCCAAAGCTCAGTGGCACGCACTTATGGCGGCCTTTGGTCCGCCACCCTCTCCGTCCAACCGCATGCATGGTACGTTTGATTCCACTTCTTGGATCATTGACTCCGGAGCTTCTAATCATGTCACAGGAAATTTTTCTTGCCTCTCTCACATCCGTAATATTACTGCTCGGCTAGTTGGCCTTCCCAACGGTCACCAAGCCATGGCTACTAAAGCTGGACGGGTATTCTTATCCACACATATATGCCTCCAAAATGTGCTATATGTTCCTCAACTGACTTTACTATTTCTGTACCAGAAAATTGGTTCATTCCCTTACTGTAACCGACTCAACTTTATCTGTGGACATTTGGCATCAACGTTTGGGACATCCATCCGAAACAATTATGTCGTCTCTTTTTCCCATGCATAAATCTAATAAAAATTTGCCATGTGAAATATGTCACCGAGCTAAACATTCTAGGGCTCCATTTCCTACAAGTACTAATAAAACCACCCGAATATTTGAACTCGTTCACTGTGATGTTTGGGGCCCTTATCACACTCCCTCTTCTTGTGGTGCTAAAAGTTTTTTAACCATTGTGGATGATTTTTCTCGAGCTGTTTGGGTTTATTTGTTGATTGATAAAAAAGAGGTTTACCATATGTTTATGTCTTTTATAGTCATGACTGAACGTCAATTTGCTAGCAAAATTTCCATGGTACGGAGTGACAACGGCACAGAATTTAATTGTTTAAAAAATTATTTCTGTGAACATGGTATTCTTTTTCAAACATCTTGTGTAGGGACTCCACAACAAAATGGGCGGGTCGAACGGAAACATCGCCACATTCTTAATGTGGCCCAGGCTTTACGTTTCCAAGGACATTTACCTATATCTTTTTGGGGAGAATGTATTCTCACTGCCGCCCATCTTATCAACTACACACCTTCCGCCGTACTTCACCAAAAAATACCGTTTGAAGTTTTATATGGTATTTTACCTGATTATACCACTCTTCGTGTCTTTGATTGCCTTTGTTTCGCTCATAACCAAAAAAGTCGGGTGGACAAATTTTCTAGCCGAAGTAGAAAATGTATATTTGTTGGGTATACAATTGGAAAAAAGGGGTGGCGTTTATTCGATCTTGAAACTCACGAGTATTTCACTTCTCGAGATGTTAAATTCTATGAAACCCACTTTCCCTTTTCTGAAATTCCAATTTCAATTCCCACCACACATGAATCTACTACTGCCCACCAGGAAATCCCATGTGAACTCTCTATTTCCCAAAATGACGTGGAGCCCTTAGCACAACAAACACCTCCCATTATTTCTTCCCAGGAAATTGCTCCGCACGTAACATCTGACTCTTCCATTATCACTACACAACAAACAAATATGGACCCCATTCAACAAATTGACCAGCCTACTCAATCCCTTCCTGATCCCACTTCACCATCGGCCAGCGAATCTGAACCCCTCCTTGGTCGGGGTTTACGTAACAAAATCCCCTCTGTCAAACTTCGTGACTATACCACTAACACAGTCATTATTTCTAGTCCATCTCCCGCTAAACCTACTCCGCAGCTTTCCTCAGGTACACCTTTTCCAATAGCACATTATATTAGTTGTAGCAAATTTTCTGACAGTCATCGAGCATTCCTAGCAGCTGTTACTGCCGGTCAGGAACCTCACAATATTCGTGAGGCATACACTCATGAGGGGTGGCGTGATGCTATGAATTCTGAAATTCAGGCTCTTGAAGCTAATCGAACTTGGACAATGGTTCGACTCCCACCCGGAAAACGTGCTTTAGGGTGTCGCTGGGTATATAAAATTAAATACAATTCTGATGGAACTATTGAGCGTCTCAAAGCTCGATTGGTAATCTTTGGTAACCGACAGGTGGCCGGGTTAGACTACAATGAAACTTTTGCACCTGTTGCTAAAATGGTCACCGTCCGTGCCTTCTTAGCAAGGGCTGCATCTAAAAATTGGGAATTGCATCAAATGGATGTACATAATGCCTTCTTACATGGCGATCTTCACGAGGAAGTGTACATGATGACACCGCCTGGTTTTCACCACGCAGACTCAACCCTTGTGTGCCGATTACATAAATCATTGTACGGCCTTAAGCAGGCCCCCAGATGTTGGTTTGCTAAACTTGTCACTGCTTTAAAGAGATATGGGTTTCTCCAATCATATGCTGATTACAAACTGTTTACTCGCACCCGCGATCAAGAACAGCTCAATGTGCTCATCTATGTTGATGATTTGCTCATTTCCGGTAATAGCTCAACGTCCGTTGCTCAGTTTAAAGAGTACTTATCCACGTGTTTCCACATGAAAGACTTATGCCCTCTCAAATATTTTTTGGGGATCGAAGTTGCTCAAAGCACGACCGGATTATTCTTAACTCAGCGGAAATACACACTTGATATTCTCACTGAAACAGGATTGTTGGGTGCTAAACCAGCCACTTCTCCCATCGAGCAAAATCACAAATTATCCCAAGCTTCTGGTTCTCTGCTTACGGATCCAGAGCCATACCGCCGCCTGTTAGGTCACCTCATTTATTTAGCAGTGACACGCCCTGACTTGGCTTACTCGGTACATATCTTATCCCAATTCATGCACCAGCCTCGACAAGATCATTGGGAAGCTGCATTACGAGTTGTCCGATATTTGAAAGGTTCTCCTGGTCAAGGCATTCTCCTACGGTCCGATAGTAACCTTCATTTACAGGGATGGTGTGACTCCGATTGGGCGGCCTGCCCACTTACGCGGCGCTCCTTGTCAGGATGGGTTGTTTTCCTCGGCCATTCTCCAATTTCATGGAATACCAAGAAACAACACACTGTTTCGCGCTCTTCCGCAGAGGCAGAGTATCGCTCCATGGCGGCGGCCACTTGTGAACTGAAATGGTTAAAAGCTCTGCTGCTAAGCTTAGGTGTAAACCATTCACGAGCTATTCCTCTTTTCTGCGACAGTCAATCTGCTATTCACCTGGCCAAAAATCCTGTTTTCCATGAACGCACTAAACATATCGAGGTCGATTGTCATTTCGTTCGTGATGCTATACAAGATGGTGTGATCTCACCCTCATATGTGCCTACCACTTATCAGCTGGCAGATATTTTTACTAAAGCTTTGGGGAAGACTCAATTTCATTTTCTTCTGCGCAAATTGGGCATTCTGGACCCCCATGCTCCAACTTGAGGGGGGTGTTACACATATTATTATTATTATTATTATTATTATTATTATTATTATTAGTACTCCTATTATTGTTTCATGTAGGGTACACTGATCATTGAGGTATGCCTCAATTATTTCCTCATAATAAATGGGCAACACTTCCTATTCTTTCCTGCTTTATATCGTATTTCAATAATATCAATAATATCAACAATCAGGCTCGAATATATCATACTCAAAAACCAATGAAGTGACTGCAGGAAACACACAATGTGAACTAACAGGGAAGCGAAAACTGAATCCACCAAGAAGGACTTGCGTAATTGTAGGGCAAGTACCTATACACTCTTGAAGATTATACTATCGTATGTTTCTCTAAATTTATGAATAGAAAGGTGAAGTTTCTCAATGCCATTTCTCGACAGAAAAAGACAACAACGATCTATATCAGGTGGTAGTGGCATAGGAATTCTTTCAGATATACAATGCTCCTCATACTCTAAATGCGCCAGTGTAAATTTCTTAACCGGTCCCGTCCGGAGCATGCACACCGGTTCATTGTTTCGACACAATCCACTACGGGTTCATCGTCATCGTCGGATCGTATAAAATGTGAGAAGTTCAAACCAAAGTCCAGCTGGCCGTGAGCAAACCAGACATCCTTCCAGTGAGTTGAAAGCAGAGCCATTCTGGCAGCTTCACGCATGCTCAACAGTTCCAGAATTGATTCCTTCAGCTCTGCTGGTAGTTGACATATTAAGCCCTCTCTTGCGCCTGATGTGGTTTTTCTTCGATAAACACAGGTCATTACACTGATAATCTGCATTAATTAGTTGGTTTTTAGTACATAATAATAATAATAATAATAATAATAATAATAATAATAATAATAATAATAATAATAATAACATGCACAGCCGGGCAGGCTATGAATCAGGATGAATACTTCTGGTAACAAATTGGACTACTTGTACTAGCAAATTGCACTGCAAATAAGGAATACTGATATAGAAACGACCGTTAGGTGATTATGCTGAAATGGTTTGCGATGATAATTTTTTTTAACAATTAGACGTAATTGTTGGGCCAGGAAATCCACGTCAATAAATTGGCCCACATCTCTTAGACTTAAGAGAGTCAAAGTCCAAGTGCACAAAAAGAGGAACAGAATGGATAAACATGGGTGGAAGAAAGATAATAAGTCTTGGAGCAAAAGAAGTGGAGCCAAAGTGATAAAGTCAAAGAGCTAATTCCCTAATCCTACGAAATAGGAGTTGGACATGTTGGGCGGTTAGACGGTGCATTAGAATGTGATGAATTTATTTGTATAAATAGGAATAATGTTCATGCACTAACACGAGGAATCTCACTCTTTACATAGCTATCATAATTAATACTGCGTATTGATCTTCATTTTGCTTTAGTTGTTGTATTTTAGATATAGAGTGTTGGAACTTTCTACCTCAATTATTATTAATAGATTGGTCTTGGACATTCAAGAGGGATATTTGGAACAAAGTTCTTGAATTTACATTCAATTGCTATCGATATATTTACATACTATTTTATTTCTTGCACGTAGCCCAATATAATTCTCTTATCTATTTGATTGTTTCAATTTACAAAAAATTGCCTAAACAATTTGGCGCCCACCGTGGGGCATCGTGCAAGAGGAGGATCATCAAGCATGGCCGGAGACAATCCTTTGCTGATTGAGTTCCATGCGCAGCTAGAAGCGGCAAAAGAAGAAATTCGGCGAGAGGTGGCGGAACGAATGACCCACCTTCAACGGGAGAATGACGTTCTTCGTTCACATGTGCAATCAGTGGTGTCGATAGCTTCAAACTCAATGATCAATCGGAGGAGCGATGTCGGGACTGCTGTCGTGAGACTTGATCTTGGTTTCACCCCGGCGGCGACGGATCCACCTGCAATGACGATGGATCACGTCTCCCTCACACTAGGCCTGTCACCATCCGGAGAACCCCAACCCACTGTCATTTCTCAGGTTACACCCTATACACCTCTCATCCCTGAGACAACTCCCGCTCCCAGCATACCAACTTGTTTCTTTCCGGAGTCCCTTCGTCCCGGATCAAGAACGACCGACTTACACTCAACCACTCAAAGCATACAGATGGTTTCCGCCATGTCCGCCCCGACGGAGCCCTCGGTCCCTCACTACATAAGCAGAAATCATGGAGAGCCCGGTCCATCCAGTTTCGTGCAGAACCGCAGACGAAATATTTTTGACGACCTGCTACCTGAGGTTCAGACACAACGACCGCGTAGACCAGTCACTTTGACGGATCAGAATTGTGGGGGGAGACGTCCAGAAATCATATTCATTCCGTCACCAACCCGTCCCGGAGCGACTCAGATGGCAGGACCAACGGTTCCAACAGGAGGTCTACTTCAACCAGGTATGGCGGACACAATGTCTATGATCATGGACCAGCTACGACAAATGCAGGAGAGAATTAATGCAATTCCTGGAGTTCCCCCTCCACTTGACATAGCGTCTCAAACGTGTTATGAAGACTCACCTTTTGACGGTTCGATCATTCGTGTCGAATTGCCAAATAAATTTGACATACCAACCATGGATCCATTTGATGGAACCACGGATCCGGGAGAACATGTCGCACGATATAAGCAAGTGATGTCGACAGTCTCTGTTAGAACTGAATGGAAGAGGCATGTATGTGTCGTGGATTCGGCATGACATTGACCGGTCCAGCTTTGACATGGTTCATCAATCTTCCGAATGGGAGCGTCGGTTCGTTTGCCGAACTCGTCAATCTTTTCAATCGACAGTTCGCGAGTAGTAAGGTATTGGAAAGACAGACCAGCGACTTGTATCAAGTCACTCAGAGGCATGGTGAATCCCTTAGAGATTATTTGCACAGATTCAACAAAAGGAAGGTGTCGATCCCAAAATGTGACGTCTCTACCGTCATTGAAGCATTCAGAAGAGGTTTGTATGGAGATTCAGAGTTGTATCGCGAACTGACGAAATACCCTTGTCGATCCTTCGAAGATGTTCAAGCAAAGTGTGACACCCCGAAATTTTCCACCCAAAATAATACTTTGAAATAGAGATGACCTTTAATTTAATGATTAAAACTTCAAAAGTTGCAGCGGAAATTAATAAAAACTAAGTAAAAGGGGCATGTCACCGCCACATCCAATCCGTGAATGATTGGATGCTAAGGCTATCTACCAAAACACGAGTTTAACAAAATCAAGATGTTCGAATCATAAGAAAATATTAAAGTTTATTTCTAGTGAACTACATAATTGTCTTCTAATTCGCGCTCTCAAACATTGCAGCATCAAAATCAACATGATCATCTCCTGTTAAATACGAGCACAAGAAAAATAAAAGAAAACAAACATTAGCAATAATGCTAAGTAAGTTTCACCTAACCTTTTAAAATAATAATAAATACTATATATAAATTCGTACAACCTCATAAAATATTTTTCAAAACACTTTATAAATCATACATCATAAGTAAATGATATCTATATAAAATCCCAATCACATAATTAACTCGTAAACCATAATAATTCCAAAATACATGAAACACCAAAATTCTCCTCTTTTGAATTTCTCCCAAAATCACTTTGTACCTAACTTTCTAGTAATTTAGAAGGGCGGTGCTCAACACTTTGGTTGAGCCCGGTGGTCCGTTGTTAGGTATGGCCACCCCGGGACTATCGCCGGTACCACAACTGCTCCTTGGAAACGGAAACAACTACTTTAAGTGTGCACACCCCCTAAAGGTATTCCAAGCCCTCCGGGTTAGTAAGTCGATCCGGGTAGCCGGGATGTTTTCTACCAACTACCCCACCTCAAAAAGTGAATGATTAGGAGCTACTACTACCATTACTACTCAAAAAGCCGGGATGTTTTCTACCGACCGACAATTCACCTCAAACCAACACAAACCAAAAATTGAGTAGTAGTAGACCTAACCATCCTCCACATTTTAAGGGACGTGGAAAACCAACACCACAGATTTCTCTCGTGATGCTCACCCTTTATGAAAATATTTATTTCTCTTTGTTTTCTCAAAATCAATCGAAGTTTATACTTCAAAAATTTCCTTTTTCATTAAACTCCCACAAAAATAACAAATTACGTACTATTACAAAATCTCCCAAAATAACTCATATCAACAAAACAATATATCAACTAATATCTCAAATACAATCCTTTTATATAATAATATTCAAATTCAGCACACATAAATTCAATTCTCAAATATGCACACAAAAATATTTAAAAGAAATCACGAAGAAAAAGAACTAATTTCGGTTGACGTGAAACTTACCTTAAATCCCGATGAATCATAACCGAAGCTTCTACATTGACTTTCTTGAGAGTCACTTTCTAGAATATTAAAATTCTAGAATTAATAATTTATTTATAAATTGAGATTAGTTAGCCCGCCTTGATTTAACTCATTTATATTTATCTAATTATACCCGTCTAATCTTTTCTCAAATTCACCTATCTCATTATTATTTATATGATTTAATCAAATCTATAAATTCTTAATTGATTATCCTGCCCAATTAGATTATATCTATTTGGTTTACTCCGTCTGACTTGATCTGCCGGTTTGTCTAAAATCACTTTTAATCGGCTTAATATAAAGGTAACAATTTCAATAAAAGTGAACATTAGCGATTTTGTTAACTCAATAATAACTTTTATCAAAATCCTCACATGTCAATTGATTATTTAATCTTTTCTCAATATTTTTAAAAATTCTAATTGGATACTGGATACTGGAGCATCTGACCATATGGCTTATGATGCTTCCTTATACATTACTCCAACAAAAACTATTTCAATTAATATTCAATTGCCTACTGGTAATTTCATTTCTGCCACTAAAATTGGTGACATTAAATTGAATTCTTAGCTTACACTACATAATGTCTTATATGTTCCTAATTTCACTTATAATCTTATATCTATCTCCAGCTTTACTTCTCATGATAATATATCTGTTTACTTCACTTCTAAACATGCTATATTGCAGGACCACCTTACTCACAAAATGATTGGCTCTCTTGATTTACAAAATCGCTTATATCACTATCATTTTCATTCATCCATTACACATATTCCTACTGTGCATTCTGCAAATAGTCAACATTCTGAACATGATGCTTCTTCAACTACTCTTTGGCATTTTAGATTAGGGCATTTACCTATTAATAAACTTTCTTTCTTGTCTGATTGTAATATCTCAAATAATGAAAAACACTATTTTTCTTGTGATATCTGTCATTTTGCTAAACAAAAAAGATTTCCTTTTCCTATTAGTACTTCTCATGCTTCTAATGTCTTTGATTTAATTCATATGGATGTTTGGGGTCCTTATAAAGTTACTTCTTATACATGTTTTAGAAATTTCCTAACTGTTTTTGATGATTACACTAGATGCACTTGGGTATTCTTACTTACAACAAAATCTGAAGTTAAATTGCATATGCTAATTTTTTATAAATTCATTGAAACTCAATTTCAAAAGAAAATTAAAATCATTAGAACTGAGAATGGCACTGAATTTTTATTTCCTGAATTTTATACTTCAAATGGTATTCTTCATCAATTATCTTGTGTTGAAACTCCTCAATAAAATGGTAGGGTTGAAAGAAAACATCAACATATTTTACAAATTGCTAGAGCTCTCTTATTTCAATCCTGTTTACCTATATCTTTTTGGTCTGATGGTATTCTTACTGCTGTTCACATTATTAACACATCACCTACTTCAGTTCTTCAAAATAAATATCCTTATGAACTGTTATATAATCATCCTCGTGACTATACTCATTTAAAGATCTTTGGTTGCTTGGCTTTTGCTTCTACTATTTGTTCTAACAGAACAAAATTTGATTCTAGAGCACATAAATGTGTTTTCATTGGTTATTCTTTAGTATCTAAAGGATACAAATTATATGATTTAAACACTCATAAAACTTTCATTTCTAGGAATGTAAAGTTTTATGAGATGATTTTTCCTTACAAAACCCATGATTATGAAAATAAGATTGATTCTGATCTCATATATCCTCCAAATAATAATTGGGTTAATTATCAAAATAGGACTAAAAGTCACCCACTTTGCACAAATAGGACCAAAAACTAAATTATGTTTTCATAGGACTAATTATGTGTGTCTTGGACAAATATACCCTTCTAGCTATTGAAATGTTTTAATTCATAATAAAATAATAAATAATAATAATTCGTAAAAACTACTAAAAAACTAATAAAAATATTTCGATAATAATTAATTAATTTATTTTTTTTCAAAAAATAAAAAAATTAAAAAAAATTAAAAAAAATAAAAACTCAAAAAAATAAAATAAAATTCACCGCCACCTCTGCCGCCTCTGCACCACCACCTCCAGTCACCGGGGAAAAAATGCCAAGTTCATTACGAATGTCATATTTATGGCAGAAAACAATGAAAATGTTGGCATTCTCCAAGAGAAATATGCCATGTTTTTGGCATTTTCAGAAAAAATGGCAGTTTTTAGGAAAAATGACATTTTTTTCACCGCCCGGAGATGGTGGTGCAGGGAGGTAGTACAGGCGGTGGGAAAGGCATCCATATTTTTTTTAATTTTTTTAATGGAGTTTTACTATTTTTTATTAATTTTTTAGAAAAAAAAAATTAAAAAAATATTTTTTTTATTTTTTATGTTATAAATATTTTATAAATTTTTTAATTATTTTTCAACGAACTTTTGAATTTTTTTCGAATTTATTATGAATTAAACATTTAATTAACTCATATTTAAAGGAAGGGTATAAATGGAAGGAAAAAATAGGTATGTTTGCAATAGGAGTAATTTGGTCCTATTTTGAAAAGAAAAACATAGTAAGTCTTATTTTGAGTTTTTGCCATAGTTTTAGTCCTATTTGGAGTAATTTCTAATAATAATTCTATTACTGAATACCTAAATACTCTTTATCATATACTTATTCTCAAAATTACCTGGACAATGAAATCAATGATGAAATACATCTTTTTCACTCTAGTAATACAAATTCTGTCACTAATGATTCTTCCAATACCATGCAGACAGATAATGATTAGATTGATCACAATGCTACTGAAAACAGTTCTCCAAGGAAATCTACCAGAGTAAGATATGTTCCTATTCATTTAAAAGACTGAATATGATTTACCTACTTCTATCATTCCTAGTGTTTCTGAACCTTCATGTAATTTTGTTAGATATCCTATGCAAAATTATATTTCTTACAACAAATTAAGCTCTTCTCATCACTGTTTTACTGCATCTCTTTCAAAATTTGTTGAACCCAAAACTTATAAACAAGCTATTAAATCTTCTGACTCGAAAAATGCTATGAATACTGAAATTAAAGCTCTTGAAGATAATAACACTTGGATTCTTGTTGACCATCCTAAAGATCAACACATTATTGGTTGTAAATGGGTTTTTAAAACTAAACTTAAATCTGATGTTCTCTTGATAGGTATAAAGCCAGATTAGTGGCTAAGGGTTATACTCAAGAAGAGGGCCTTGATTATTTTGATACTTTCTCTCCAATTGTTAAATTAACTACTGTCAGAATCCTTTTAGTTGTTGCTAGTTCAAAAATTTGGTATTTACATCAATTAGATGTAAATAATGCTTTTTTACATGGAGATTTAAATGAAAACATTTATATGCAACCCCCTCCTGGTTACTTAGCTGATAATGATCATAGAGTTTGTAAACTTATTAAAAGTTTATATGGTTTAAAACAAGCTTCCAGACAATGGTATTTTAAACTCTATAAATCTTTGAAATCTTTTGGTTATAAACAGTCTCAAGCTGATTTTTCCCTTTTCACTAAAGCTACTAATAATTCATTTGTTGTGATCTTGCTTTATGTTGATGATCTTATTCTTGCAGGTAATGATATGAATGAAATTAAATGTGTCAAATCCTATTTACATCACAAATTTACCATTAAAGATCTTGGTAAGCTAAAATACATATTAGGAATAGAAGTTGCTAGATCTGAAACTGGACTGGTTTTAAATCAAAGAAAATACATTCTTGATATTCTTTCTGACTTTGGATATCTTACTTCTAAACCTTTTTCTACTCCTATGGATTCTAAGCTAAAACATTCAAAGAATGATGGTACTCTTTTAACTATTCCTAAAACTTATAAAACCTTAATAGACAGATTACTTTATCTTACTGTCACAACACCTTACATTGCTTACTTTGTACTAACTCTTAGCCAGTTTCTTTCTTGTCTTACAAATATCCATATGACTGCTGCACATCGGGTGTTAAGATATCTCAAAATCTCTCCAGGAAAAGGTCTGTTCTATCCCTCTAAATCTACCTTTCATATTCTGGCTTACACTGATTCTGATTGGGGTCCATGTATTGATACTAGAAGAAGTATATCTTGTTATAGTTTTTATTTAGGTGAATCACTGATTTCTTGGAAATCCAAGAAACAGTCTATTGTTAGTAGATCTTCTACTGTAGCAGAATATAGGGCTGCTTCAAATGCAGTTTGTGAAACTCAATTGCGTACTTACATTTTTCAGGATTTACAAATTCTCATTTCTTTACCTATTACTCTTTATACAGATAATAAATCTAGAATAAATGGCATGAATACTATCTCGGGAGTTTTAATAGACCTATATATGACTGCTCTTAAAACAAGACAAAAAGGTGACTAAATCAGACTTAAAGTACTAAAACACCCTCATTATAAATATCAAATCCTAACCCTAATTTCTTCCCATTCTTCATAATCTGCGTATTAGCTTCTCCAATTGCCGCAGCCACCCACCTATGAAGCAGCTTCCTCCAATTGCTGCTGCCACCGCCCTCTGCATCAACACCTACCACGGGGAACCTGCAACCACCACAGGAGTATGCCGCAAAGTCTCTCTTTCTTCTTCTTCTTCTTCTTCCCAATTTCTTCTCTTCGTTTCGCCATCCTTAGACGTCTTCTCTTTGTTTCTCTTCAAATTTGGCGAGGGCGAAATTGTGTGGAAAACATTAATATCTCATATATGATTTTTGTATTTCCATAATTCTGTTTCAATTCCTCCACATTATGAGAAACACTTTTTGTCTGTTTTGTATTTCAATTTCAAAGTATTTTTAATGGATTTAGCCTGTGAAGAAATCTATATTGGAATCCACAATCTGTTGGTATAGAACGGCCGAGAGAATTTGTTGTCAGCCTAAGGCTTCTTCCGTTCATCAATTTTTGCTTTGTAGCGTTGAGATTTTAGCCCAGATTCTGTAGGTACAACCTGCTTATGAACAAACTATCAAATGGCCCTGTGATGGAGGGTGGATGGTGATAAGGGTACGTGGGGAGTGTAGGGTTGGGGCGGTAGAGGCAAAAGGCTAGTCACTCGTAATTAGTGACTGAAGTTGCAGGAGAGTCACTATTAATTGGTGGCATCATGGGGCGGTTGCTAAGGTTTGTGAATTCATTAGTGATTAAGGTTGTGATGATTGGCGATCTCTTGGTACCATAGAAATGGTCACTAACCCAATTTGTAATGAATTTTTGCAGTTAAGAGGACTCCAGTGACAACGAATTTCGAGGTTGTTACCATCAGTCACTAGAAGAGGGTCACTATTGATAGAATGTTACATAAGCTAGTAACTATTGATGCCCGGAGTCACTATTAGAATGGGCAGTTATGTAGTCACTGTGATCTTTAAGTTAGTGATTACATGGTCACTAATGGCGGCGCGGTGCTGGCGGAGGCAGCAATGCTGGAGGCGGTGGCGATGACGGTGCTGGTGGTCACTGTGGTGACCGGGTTGCATTAGTTGATTATTACCAAGTATAAAAGTGGACTATCACGATAATGAATGGAATATTAAATAAGGATATAAATGATATGATAAGTCACATTTTTGGAAAACTTAAAAACAAGACACATTTTTGTTTTTTGTATTTGTTTTAGTAATATTTATAAAATAAGGCCATAAATCTACATACTATCTTGCACATAATCCTATTCAACATCAAAGAACTAAACACATTGAATTAGATTGTCATTTAATAAGAGAAAAAATTAATTCAGGTCTTATTAATCTTACAGTGTTGTTGCAAATGCGGTTTGGTTCGGTCGGTTTACCGAATTGTGCACACCCCTATCTTACACACATTCCTAATAATTGTCAACTTGCAGATATATACACAAAACCACTTGGGAATCTACTCTTCAGTCAGTTTACAAACAAGATGAACCTGCTGAACATCCATGCTCATAGTGTTGTTGCAAATGCGGTTTTATAGTTTTATATTAGCCCATCTTTTATTCCTCATTAGAATAGACTTTAGCCATTTAGCATATAAACTGTATTTTTAACCCTATTATGTACAAATTCATTCAATCATCTTATTCATCCTTCTGCATTCAAATCTTTCTTTTGCTCTGTAAATTCACACTTACCATAAAATCGTGTCAATTTAAGAAGACACTAAATCATGTGACTGGTATAATAATCTATTTAGAGTACATTTCATGTCCACCTTCGCCGTTTGAGGAAGTTCTCAATGATATTTCTTGGTGAAATTTTTTGTGTATGTTCTTCGTCAAGTCTAATTCATCCATACCAAAAAACTATCTAATGTACCAAATGGTACTCCAAATATGAGTGTACTTGGTAAAGTTGATGCCGAGCTTGCAAAAAACATTTCGAACTTCCGATCCAGCAAAACAAGTTGATTACACATAGCCAAACCCCTGGGATTACATACAACAAATGAATGGAAAAACCTTGACGGCAGGCTGACTGGCCTACTCATACATGGAATCCATGATGACAACTCGAGCTTGTGGGGATGAACGGGGGCAGCACCTGATTTCCTCTAGGATTTGCAAATCCTTAAAGTGAGATGATTTCGTAATAACAAGTTCCTCAAGGGCGGGAGACTTCAAAAGGATTGTTTTGACAAACTGCATTTCAAGTCTGAATCCACAAAAGATTTCAATCTTCACTGTTTTAAGCATTTCCAGTTCCTTCTTAATAACACAGCTGTAGGGATTCGCCAAATGTCTGGAAACATCTTCATCGTTGCATCTCTGTCTGCCCTACGTACATCACACAGAAAAGAGAAATCAAAATAGCATATGCTTGACTTGTCATAATTTGGAGAGAATAATGAACCCAAAGTCATAATGGCCAAATCAATCGGTAAATAATGGGTCTTACATAATCCCATGTCTCAATTCCAAGTTCACATAGCTTTGGGCATTTTTGAATCAATTCAATAACAAAAGTGAAGTGCTCCGCACCAAAAAAACTGGCATTATGAATCACAACGACTCTCAGATTTGTTGCATTTGGGAACGTCTGTGCAGCTACTGCATCAGGTGAAACCTTTAAAGAAAACAGAACAAAAATTAACCTTCGAATATCTCAAACAAGTCAGAGTGAAGAAACAAAAGAAATGAAACTAAATACTCCGTATTTCATCATCACATCAGCATAACAAAGTGTAGAAGTAAAAGATTTATTCTTACCGACAACAAATCTACATGCAAATGAAGAGTACTGATTACAGCAAAATGGAGCACAAACCATCTGAAATCAGTCACCCTTCGAAAATTACGGTCAGTAGTCAAGCACTTGAGTTTTGGCGCGCTAATCACAAAATTTTGAATCTGAGGACAATTGTCAAAAGAGAGATTCTCGAGATTTGGAACACTATAGACTGTTCCAGTGAGATCAGGCTGAAATAAAACATAGTCAAAAGCCAATGAAGTGACGCCAGGAAACACACTTTGTGAATTAACAGGGAAGCCAAAATCCAACGCACCAAGTGCGAGTCGCTTAATTGTTGGGCAAGTGACTATACAATCATGAAGAGTATATGTTTCTTTGAGAATATCACAATAGAGATGTGAAGTTCCTCGATGCCATTTCTCGACAGAAACAGACACCAACGATCTATATCCGCTGAGAGTGGTGAGAGAATTTTTCTATGGATATTATAATGCTCAAAGTGTGAAATCACCAGTGTAAATTTCTTAACGGGTCCTGTCCGGAGCATGAGACATCGGTTTATTATTTCGGTGCAATCTATGGGTTCATCTTCACCGTGATATTGTGGAAAATGAGAAGAAGTCCAAATCAAAAACCAGCTGGCCGTGAGCATACCAGGCATCCTTCCAGCAAGTTGAAAGCACAGCCATTCTGGCGGTTTCACGTATGTTCAGCAACCCTAGAATTGATTCCTTCAGCTCTGCCGGGAGTTGACTTATGAAATCATTTCTTGCGCCTGATGTGGTTTTTCTTCGACAAACACTGGCCATTACGCTGATAAAGAAAAATGTGCTACGCATTTGTTATTGAGCTTAATGCTAAAGAACGTAGATGGATATATGGATCAATGGATGTATATGATGCATTTGCTAATCACAATAATCTGCATAAGTTAGTATTTAGTAATTTAGTATACATGCACGCCAGGCAGGCTTAAATTACATCACATGCTCTGCATAAACTTAACCTGAAGTCTGAAGATTGTGTATTATGTTAACAAATAGGACCACTTATATTAGCAAATGGGACTACTTATATTTTTCATTAGAATGAGATAAGTCATAAGTACATATATGGGATAGCAATACAAGGATTGTTAGGTGATAGGCAAATCTTAAGGATAATATTGAAATGAGGATTGAGCTGAAAATTGTTCATGAAGAATTGATGATATGTGTTTTTTGAAGCATTAGGCAGTACACAGTGGAAATTTCTACATTTCAATCTGAACTTCATCTTTCACAAGCAAATACCCAGAAACTGTAAGAGATTCTGAATCTTCTTAGAGGTAAGTTTTGAAATGAGATGTTAAAATACCATCAAGCTAATCCGCCAAAATGGTTTCTTGAGTGAACTACATGCGAACAATTGAACAAAGGACCGCCAGGAATCATAAAATTTGACAACAGTTTACCGCTAAGCGTGATTCATGAACAAAGAACAATAAAATTCACAATTCAGTTCATTAACTGATTTAGATCTCTATTATCTAGAAGTTTATTTATTGCATATCAGGCAGATTGAAAATAAAAATAAAGTATGCCTTTTAGAAGGCAAGCCTGATAGGGATGTGGTAAAATTGAAAAAGATAATCGAAGCAAACCTCGATGTAGCCGGAAATAGAGGACGTCGTCTTCTGTTGAAGGCTTTGTGCAAAGTGGAACCTTTGAGGAAGTTCTAGTTCTAGTCTTAAAAAACTCGCACGGGTAGCTCAGTTGATGGTGGGAAAAATTGGACGTAGACCAAGGTTCGAATCCCACGGCGGCTAAAAGGGAGTTTTAAGAATCTGAAATAAGGTTGGCCCTATGATGCGCACGGGTAAAGACCTACTTCCGCTTTGCCGACTGAGTAACTGTGATTTACTCCCCACCATCCTGTCTAGTCGGGGTGAGGGGCCCTTGGTTGGGGATTCAACCTTTTGGACGTAGTTCTAGTCTTAAACCGATGGAATTAGTCTGGCCATCACTTTATCCGTTTACAAAGAACAGTTGCGTCAAATCAATGGTACCTTTTTGCGAGGACTCAAATCAAGGGTACTGTTTAAAAACAAAAGACCGATTTGAGAAGGTACTTTTATCTCGAGATTCACGTTATGCCTCTTAGACAACGGATCCGCATAATCCCAGTCGCCAATCCTTATACTCCCTCCGTTCCTAAAAATTCTTCCCGGTTTGACTTGGCACGCTTATTAAGAAAGTGGAATAAAGTGGAAATGAATGGTTGTGGTTGTGTAAGAAAAAGGTAAAATGAATGTAAGCCACACAAATTGTCCAAAATGGGAAAGTGAGAAGTATTTTTGGGAACAGCCCAAAAAGGAAAGTGAGAAGTATTTTTGGGAACGGAGGGAGTATACAATAAGTGGGTATGATGTAAATTGTAATATAATCCCAATAAGATAGATAGAGAGTGAGGCTCTGTCTCCGATACTTGCAGAGGCCCTATGTATTTTTAGCATAGTAACCCCTCATCACAGTTGCCGTGATTCGAACCCGAGAATTAACCCTTGACCCTTGTGGCACTACCTTACTACCAGTTGAGCTACGTCCACCGGTAAAAAAGCATAATCCTCTCATCCCTCTTCCATATTGTTTCTCTTTAAAAATTTAATTCCCTTTATTACGTATTCTCTCCGTCCCTTATAACTTTGTCAACTTTCCTTTTTTGGATATCCCATTAACTTTGACATTTTCCCTTTTAAGTAAAAAATTTGTGGTTTCAGTTAATTCTCTCTCCTCTGCACAAACATCAACCACACAATTTTTATTTTATTAATTCGTGTGCTGGTCAAACTTGGCAAAGTTATTAGGGACGGAGACAGTATTATATTTTTCTCCATAAAAAATCTTTAGGTACACCCTCAGTTAGGGGCACACCTAACGTTTTAAATGGCATAAGGCGTGCCGAGGCGGTACGACCAAGTCCAGAGCCTTTGAAGCCTAGGCGAGTTTAGACGAGGCCTAGACATGAAAAGGCGTTTTACATCCTCTGGTCGTTAATTAACTTTATATTTTCCTTTTTGAGTCGTCCCATATTAAATTTACACTTCCTTATTTGTCTTGTTTGGCAAACAAATCTACATCAAACAGTGCATAACATTGTCAAACAGTGTAAAACAGCGTACTCTACAGGAAAGTCAAATTTATTTCCTTAATATGTGTGAAGTCAAAGTGTAAAATTTAATAAGGACCGGAAGGAGTAATATTTAACTCATTTTTTAAATTTTTCTAGAGCTATTACTTGAGAAATAATGACATGCTTAAAAATGGTGGTCAAATATGACTCCTTACCTGTAATGGTCATAGTACCAATTTTTAATTACTCCATTTGTCTCACTAGACGTTGTCAACTTTCCTTTTTTGTTGATTCAAAAAAATTATCACTTTCCTTTTATAGTGATGAATTTGTGGTTCTGTTCATTCTTTCATTAGAAATTACTCAAAATAGGACTAAAACTATGTCAAAATCTCAAAATAGGACTTACTATGTTTTTCTTTTCAAAATAGGACCATATTAGTCATGTTTGAAATATACCTATTTTTTCATTCCATTCTTACCCTTTCTTTAAATATGAGTTAATTAAATGTTTAATTGATAATAAATTCGAAAAAAAATCAAAAATTCGCAGAAAAATAATTAAAAAAATTATAAAATATTTATAAAATAAAAAAATAAAAAAATATGTTTTTGAATTTTTTTTATCTTTTTAAAAAATTAATAAAAAATAGTAAAACTCCATAAAAAAATTAAAGAAATATGGATGCCTTTCCCACCGCCTGTACTACCTCCCTGCACCACCGAGGTGGTGAAATAAATGCCATTTTTCCTAAAAACTGCCATTTTTTCTGAAAATGCCAAAAACATGGCATATTTCTCTTTGAGAATGCCAACATTTTCATTGTTTTCTGCCATAAATATGGCATTCGTAATGAACTTGGCATTTTCCCCCCGGACCCCTGGTGACCGGAGGTGGTGGTGCAGAGGCAGCAGAGGCGGCGGTGAATTTTATTTTATTTTTTTTAGTTTTTTATTTTTTTTAATTTTTTTTTATTTTTTTATTTTTTGAAAAAAAAGTAAATAAATTTTTATTATTGAAATATTTTTATTACTTTTTTAGTATTTTTTACGAATTTTTATTATTTTTTTATTATTTTATTATGAATTAAAACATTTCAATAGCTATAAGGGTATGTTTGTCTAAGATACACATAATTAGTCTTATGAAAACATAGTTTATATTTTGGTCCTATTTATTTACACTATAAGGGTATGTTTGTCCAAGATACACGTAATTTACCCTTCTTTCATCCTCTCCACAAACTTCAATTAAACAGTTTCTATTATTATATTTCACATCCAACATCAACTTGATAAAGTTGAGCGGGAAAAAGTTAGTACTACTTTAATGTTTAATTTCTATACTTAGGTAATCATTGTAGTATACTCATAGTCTCATAGTAACTTTTGTCATATTTTATCAATAAATTTTATTGTAATAATATTTTATGAAAAATCTTCTTAAAGTAGTTAATTAATATGTAAATCTAATATTAGATAAAATAACACATAAAAAATGTAACTCATATTATGGAAAATATAACTCACGTCGATGGAAAATCTAACTTAAGTGCATGCAAAATGTAACTTGTTGAGACAAGTCTAAATGTAACTCGCGCGTATAAAGATGTAATTCACTCATAAAAAGATGTAACTCACGTACAAGAAAATGTAACTTCATATATTAGCAAATGTAACTCTAGAAATTGTCAATAACATAACTCACATATGTAAAAATATAAATCACATATGAAATTGTAATCTCATACTTTATCAAATGTAAACCAAAATTACCAAATTTAATGTCTAAAAACACTAAAAATTATAAGAGAGATAATAAATACATTATAGGAAAAAGTGTGAATATGAAAAAATATATTACAAATAAGTGTATAAGTATAAAAAATATTTATATTGAAGAAAAAATAATTTATTTTTGGTTATATATAAAATGGAAAAGTGTATCAACAAGGACTAAGAGAGAAAGAAAAAGTTATTAATTAATTTGAAAGGATGAAAATTTGATCACAAAATTGTAATAAATCCAGTGTTCTTACATTTAAAAAAAATAGTGGAGACATGATAGCATTTGATGATGAAAAAATTAAAAGTAAAAAACAAAAAAGCAAAAAGAAGAACGTAAGTGGGCTATGTGTGAGTGGATAGAGCATGCCACCATCCAACAATTTGCCCTGTACGCTCCGTTTGTTATAAAAAATGGTACTGTATTTCGGATCAGTATACCATGCGCATGGTACACCGATCCCATGGTATAATTTGTCGGAGAATAACAATTTGGATGATTTGGCAATCCAATATAATCGTGACTTCGAATATAAGCCACTACTAGAAAGTGTTGAATTAGAGAGGAAATTGGGAGGGAAAGATATCCCTATGTATTTTAGATAGGATGTTTGCTAGGAATTAAGCATTTTCCTTATTTAGTTGGACTAGAAAGGAACTTTAACTATTTAGAAAAGAAATTTGGTTCCTCTATTTAATAATTTTAAAAAATATCATAATAATTTCTATAGCTAGGATTGGAGTTCCTCTCTAAGATCTACACCACTAGATCTAAAATAGAAAAGGGTTTGAAAGGAGTTAAGTTCCTCTCTGTTTTTTAAAATCAAAAATAGGTCCGCTGCAATATGCATTTAATATTACTCTGTATAATAACATACGTAATACGAGTACTCTGTAATAAATCCGTGAGAACTGCATTGAATCTTGTAGGCAGTGTTTTAATTTTCTCAACCACATATTAATTCATTTTACCAACTTATGCAACTACATTCGTCCGTTTTTTCCTCCAGCGGCACTTCTTTCGCACTTTATAATCTCTTTCCTCCATTCATTTTTTTTGTTTCATCTCAACACAGTTTTCTACTGAGTATCATTCTTATCCGGAGTATTTACAATGCAGAGCAAATTTCTTTCTTTAATTTGTACTTGTATTCAGTTACATTGTTGGAGGATAAGGTATGTCTTCAATTTCATTACTTCAAAGTTCGTTTTTTATAAGAACAATTTTTCTTAATGGCAGCTTTATTAAATTATTGATACTTTATACTTCGTACGTCGTATATTTATTCATACAATACTTTGTACATTTAAAATAATACTCCCTCTGTCCCGAAATTATCTTCATTCTTTCTTTTTCGGTCCGTTCCAAATTTATCTCCTCTTTCCCTTTTTGGTAAAGAATATGTGGTTCACAACCATTCTTACACATTTCTCTCTCCTCTGCACAACTCTCCACCACACAAATCCCACTATCTTAATCCCCGTGCCCAGTCAAAACCGAAATTAATTATGGGACGGAGGGAGTAATATTTTTGTTGGTAAATAAAAAATTTTAGCAGCAGTACGTGTCATCAGTAATAATATTAGTATTAAGATGTTTTACTTAGATTTATTTTTGTCACAGACGGAATTAAACCATACTCAAATAGACCAAATCACACCAGAGTACCAGACCATACTTCTGCAATTATAAAATACACAAGGATTAGACATACCGTAGACCAGACCAGTTCAGAGTAGACGAGACTAAATCATACTAGACCATACCATAATAGACAAGATCAACTCAAACTAGAAAATTTTAGTCCAATTAAAAACAATCTTAGTATTATGAGTAAAGTATGTATATATGTATTTTGACAAAGAAGTTAATATCATTTCATTTTATGGAGACAATTTTTATTGTGTAATTAATATTTGGACTATAATAATAGTATCAAGATTGAACAATAAAGATTCTGCCCCTAATTTCAGGATAACAATGGATTTTAGAAATGAACGTCATTGGATGTATAATCGGGTGAATCCGGGTCGGAAAGGGTTAACGGATGAATTTAAAGTTGGAGTGGATAATTTTGTGGATTTCCCATGTGAACAACCAACATTTGTTGAGAATAGTGTTATTATTAAATGTCCTTGTACAAAATGTAGAAATCGCCTTTATAAAAATCCAGGAGATGTAAAACTTCACCTTTACAAATGGGGTTTTGAAGCAAACTATTGGTGTTATAAAAATCCAGGAGATGTAAAACTTCACCTTTACAAAATCGCTATTAGTGTCACGCCTCAGACCGTGTCTGTGCCACGTAGACAACCGTCGTACAACCCAATAAGAATAACCGCAGTTCATCCTTACTAAATTGCACAAGACATCTGATAGATACATATGCCAAAACCGATTAGTAAACATACATAACAACATCAACATACAATTAAACACATAGCGAAATATAAGTGTTTAATAAGAACCCACACGAGGGTAAAACAAGAGCTCGCAGGCTCCATTAATTTATAAGTCAAAAAAAGTTCCATGAGCATTATTTAATTATTTAGAAATAGAACCAGAGGAAGCACGAACCACGGCTTCTCTCCATCGATCTCCCGAACAACGCGTGACGGAAGTAAACTGTAGCTTCAACCTGAAAGGGTGGTTCCCTCGAGGGATCAGTACTACAACAAAGTACTGGTGAGGGCAAACTGTATGTAATATAACTAACGTTTCTCACATGGGATCCTCAACATAGGGTGATAGTATATGTATAGGTATAACTCTTGGCTACCCTTTTTCAAAACATATCGTATACATATATACATATGAGTAAAATATCCGGCTCGTGGGCCCATTTGTCTTTCAGATCATTTAGGCGTAACAGCCTCATTAAATTCACCTTTCCCATGTTCTACCCTCGAGTGAAGTCACCCGCAGGCTAACTCACCCGATAACAAAGATAATTATTTTGGGGGGCCTTCGGGCTCCCATATCACAGACATGGTTAAAATTAAATTCCTAGACTAAGGAAAATACCCTATCGGGAACTCATTCCCGATCACGCATGTTTAATCATCTAAAATCATTACTTGAGGTTCACCTACCTCGGGGACTATTTGTACTTACAATCATAGTTTACATTCCCGGGTCTAACCCCGCCTTGAGGAGTACGCATACACCCTCATCCTATGTGTAATTTGCTGGAGGTTAACACATCTCAAGGACTACACGGGCCCTTGTTACCGATATGCAATTTGATGGAGGTTAACACACCTCAAGGACTGCACTTGCCCTTGTTACCTATGTGTAATTTGCTGGAGGTTAACACACCTCAAGGACTACACGGGCCCTTGTTACCTATATGCAATTTGATGGAGGTTAACACACCTCAAGGACTGCATTTGCCCTTGTTACCTATGTGTAATTTGCTGGAGGTTAACACACCTCAAGGACTACACGGGCCCTTGTTACGTATATGCACTTTGATGGAGGTTAACACACCTCAAGGACTGCATTTGCCCTTGTTACCTATGTGTAATTTGCTGGAGGTTAACACACCTCAAGGACTACACGGGCCCTTGTTAACATTTGAGTATAAAGGACTCATCCCGGTCCTACAGAGTTTTACCTGACCTTACTCGGTCCCGAGTATTCACCCGTCATGTATAATCTACCAATTACCTCACCCGGTCGTGGTCTATAATTTCTTTACTAACATCTAGTCCAAGTCTTAGCGTTTAAACCATATTCGAAGCCTTAGCAACCAACGTGGACGGGTCCCACTCGAACGGCCCACGTAAACTTACTCAAAAATTGCATATTGGGTGTAAAACCCAATACCCGGTCGGGTATTACCCATACCCGGTCGGGTAGGGTGAGCCAGTAGCCCCTGGGACTGTTTTTAACTAATACCCGGTCGGGTCTATACCCATACCCGGTCGGGTCTAGTGTGGTAGTGGCTCCTGGAACCATTTTTAACCAATACCCGGTCGGGTATTTACCAATACCCGGTCGGGTATTACTTTTGTCTTGGCGGTCAACGCCTGTTTGACCACCCAAACGAAGTCCGATTAACGTGAAATTTTATACACATGTACTTCTTGACGTCCTTAATCCAAAAATGCCCTTTTGGGTCCTTGGAACATCATACATAATTAATTATCACATGTTTAATCATCAAGCTTACTCAACATCCTTTTCAACTATAGTTTTCATATAATCATGGAATAACACATACTTGATTATCTTTACTCATTCCATAAATTATATTCTTGATTACTTTAAGTAATCTCATGTCTCACTCAAAAGTTATAAAGCATAAAGCCGTCTTCACACAACTATTAATAAGTACTTCATACTTATTAATCGTTTATATATTTCGTTCTAGTTTATACTTCATACTAGATTTAATTTAATGACATGTATGATTAAGTACTTGAATCCTTCAAGAATACCATCTTGAATTACCTTAGTTAATTTCCAATTATATCATTCATGATTATCCTTCATCAAAAATATTAATAATTCTTTTACTCATTAATCATGCCATTTTCACATAACTTATAATCATTATAGCTAATCACATGTTTAAACACCTTTAAATATTTCTATACATATTCACATACTAGATCACTCTAGTTATCTCCTACATAGTCCATGTATGCATTTTCATACATTTGACAATAATATATTCATGATTAATCCACAAATAAATCTCTTATTCATTAATCAAGTAATATTTCCATAATTCATATTCACCATGACTAATCATGCATTTTAATCCATTTAATCATTTCTCAAATCATGATAAGGATTTTATTTAGGTAATCCCACGTTTGACCCAAGAGTTACAAGACACGTAGTCGTCCACTCACCTCGAAATGACGCTAGCAAGCTTTATCCTCTTCGTTTGGATTCCGACGACTTTTGATATTTTCCGGCGAAAACTCCGGCGGCTCGGGTGACTTTTACGACCACTCCTAGATTCTTTGAGAAGTCTAGAATACCTTGGTAAAATTCCTAACAAGGTTTCACAAACCAAAAGCGGTATAAATATCAAAACCTCCCGAGAAGGTGCTTTCCGGCGAACCGATCTTACTCCGTTCATAAGTCCGTTCATGGTTAAAACTATCCTTCCAACCCCTCATTCTACACCTCTAGGAGTGTAGAACAAGCTTATGTGTCTATCATATGATTTATAAAATCATATGAGATAAAAATGAAGGATGAATACTACTAATGAATTCGTTACCTTGATTTCATAACTTTTTCCTCATTTCCACCATCCTTTCTTCTTACTTGGACCTCCCTTTGTTTGACCTCAAAATGTAGCTATGGAATATGATGTGCAGAGATTTTTTCTTGCTTGTTGTGGATGGGTTGGCCGAACTCATTGATAGGAAAAGGAGGGATGTGATTTTTTTGTCTCAAATGAGTAATAAGGGTAGGATGGGAGGTCCACCCCTTGTCATCCATATACCAACCATCACCCTCATGAATTATACACCACATTTCCCTTATGTGAAGCCCCTCATTTGTCAACTTGAGCCTCCTAAAATGTGGGGTGGCCCCCACTCATGTGGGAGGTCATCCCTTTATGTCCCCGAATGTACATTCGGCCTCGAAAGTTGTATTTCTCGGACTGTTTTAATTATATTTTATTTTATGGGGTCAAATACAATATAATTCATTCTTCCAATTAATATTGGACTCTAAAATGAATAAATATTATCCCACTTTAATTTAGTGGTCCCTGGAATTTATTTCGGTCTATTATCTATTAAATTCACAATACCGGTAATGGGACCTCATTTGGTCAACCGGCCAATTCTATGGCTCAACATGAATTTACACCATCACATATATATTATCTAGACGAAGATGAATATAATATGTGGTCCCATAAATATCGGATTTTCCCCGCTCCTAGTGTAGGCTCAACGTGCAATTTACTGTTCAAGTAACAGTAAAAACGAGAACGCGTCATCTCGTAAATTCATTAGTCATTTCTCATGACTCAATATGTGTTTTGAAATTTTGTGACACTTTAATAAAATGTTACACTTCTTTTTAAGTGGTCCAAAATGTATGAGCAGATAAAATCTTATCTGTTTGTCCTCATACAAAAATATCTTCAAGGTAGGGTCCTCCAAAAGTACCCTCCTTTAATGCACCAATTTAATCATATATTTATCAACCCATTATTTTGGATTCTTAAAATATTTATATTTCTTCTGTCATTAATTCATAGTCTCCGAATTATTAATAGTCTGAGAATTAAGAGCTCACAATTATCGATTAGTGGCCCTGACTCACGTGGCCGTCTAGTTGTCATTCTATATATCACTGGGGTCCACGACCCATTCCTACTATCAAAATAGTATTGTTTAGATCAACATAAATTTTTTTATACGCTAAGAATACCACGGGTGGTCCCCGCTCCCGATGTGGGTCTCGCGTCTGATCAATAATCCTTTATTAATTTAAGATAAGAATTTTATCTTTCTCATTTATCAAGGTTACTGTAGTCTTGATTTATGTTCTTTAACCATGTACTTAATGGAAAAAAAAATCTCTGGGTAAAATTCGGATCCGGTGTTACAAGTTCACCCCCCCTTACAGGAATTTCGTCCCCGAAATTTACGTCTGAAACTTGAGAAACATTTTTTCTCTTCATTATCTGAAACTAACCATTTTGAACATAAAAGTGTTTATGGAATTTAAGGTTCAAATAAAAAAAATTACCTTATGTCATAGTTGTTCCCGAAAATGGCTTTCATCATTCATTGCCCTCACGAGCGAGTTCTCCACTGATTGGTGGATGGTAAGACGCTTGGAGCAATCCCTGTTGGGTTTGCAATCTCCGTGACTCCCCTGTGGGCCCCCAATGCTCCTCCTCGTACACGTTGAGGACAAAGATCTATAATGTGGCCCGTTTCTCCACAAAAGTAGCATCTAGATGGTTCTAGACATATCCCGTAGTGCCTCCGCCTACAATTCTCATATTTGGGTGCTCCCGTGCCCCGTGTGCTTGAGCTTTGACTTACCCAGTCCTGGCTCCCTTTTGAAAATGGGACTAACTTGTTAGAGTCCCCCTTGCTCTCAAAGTCGCACTTCCTCTCCCGCCGTGGAGGATGGTTGATCACCTGATCCTTCTCTTGTGCTTCCTTAGCACCCCTTGCTGGCCTCTCCTCCCAAAGCTCCTCCCCCTGGAGACCCTGGGCTACTACCTGACTGAAAGTCATGTTGAATTGATAGGTCGCCCTTTCGCGTACCTCCAAATTCAGTGCATTCCAAAAATGGTTCGCCATTCGGTCCTCATTGGCGGCATATTCAGACAAGAACCTTGCCAAATGTCGGAATCTTTGTTCCAATTGTTTTACCGTAAACTCATTGTCCTGTTTGAGATTGGTATATTCCCTCCTCTTTCGATTTACTTCGAAGGAGGTATAATATTGTTCATAGAATGCTTGCTCGAAGTTGTCCCACGTGACAACCCCATCAAACTTACCCTTGATGCCTTCCCAACAAGTATAAGCTAAACCTTCCAACAATCTAGTGGCTACCCTTAACTTCCGATCAGGGACCACTTGCATGTCATCCGCTGCATCATTTAACCTTTTTATCCACTCGGCTGCTTCCGAGATATCCCCCATCCCATCAAACGGTTTGCACCCTAAGGCCCTAGCCTCTTTCAGGTACTTTGAGATCTTAATGAATGGTTCTTTACCATCAGAATCTCTGACCGGCCTAACTTGTGCCCTATGAGCACCCCGACCCCTCCTGCGAGAGGTCTCATCTCTGACATGTCCCACCTGGGATCTTTGTCGTTGCCTTTCCCTTTCCTGTTGGTACCATCGGTACATCTCACTAACCTGGTCAAGAGGAATACTTTGTATATCCTCCCCACTATTTTCATCAAAAGAAGTTTCATCTGACTCACTTTCAGGGTGATAAGTTGAGTCATCATCCGAGTTCCACGACTCGAATCCAGTCATCATGCGATCATCCATCGCAGTTCGTGTTCATTGGCCTTGGTGGCCCCTACCTTGCCTTTTAGGGGACCTTGATATTCCCCGATTGGCTTGCCCGGCTATCCCCGGTGCGCGCCCTCTCGGATTTCCTCGAACTGCCCTATCGCTACCACCCATTCCTGAAAGAATATATTGAAATGAGTTTGTGGACTCGTTTGAATGTCAATTGACAGAAACGTACTCAAGACACAACTTGGCTCAAGTCACTGCCATACCAATTGCTAAGGGGCCCATCTTAACAACCAGAGACCTTGCAACTCGATAACCAAATGCTCTTAAAGTACAAAATTTATGCTCATGGATTTTCATTGAAAGATTGTTTTGATAGAAACTTTGTTGAGAGGTTGACTATATAGTTTAGTAACAACCTGGCTCTGATACCACTTAATTGTCACGCCCCAGACCGTGTCTGTGCCACATAGACAACCGTCGTACAACCCAATAAGAATAACCGCAGTTCATCCTTACTAAATTGCACAAGACGTCCGATAGATACATATGCCAAAACCGATTAGTAAACATACATAACAACATCAACATACAATTAAACACATAGCGGAATATAAGTGTTTAATAAGAACCCACATGAGGGTAAAACAAGAGCTCGCAGGCTCCATTAATTTATAAGTCAAAAGTAGTTCCATGAGCATTATTTAATTATTTAGAAATAGAACCAGAGGAAGCACGAACCACGTCTTCTCTCCATCGATCTCCCGAACAACGCGTGTAGGAAGTAAACTCTAGCTTCAACCTGAAAGGGTGGTTCCCTCGAGGGATCAGTACTACAACAAAGTACTGGTGAGGGCAAACTGTATGTAATATAACTAACGTTTCTCACATGGGACCCTCAACATAGGGTGATAGTATATGTATAGGCATAACTCTTGGCTACCCTTTTTCAAAACATATCGTATACATATATACATATGAGTAAAATATCCGGCTCGTGGGCCCATTTGTCTTTCAATCATTTAGGAGTAACAGCCTCATTAAATTCACCCTTCCCATGTTCTACCCTCGAGTGAAGTCACCCGCAGGCTAACTCACTCGATAACAAAGATAATTATTGTGGGGGCCCTTCAGGCTCCCATATCACAAACATGGTTAAAATTAAATTCCTAGACTAAGGAAAATACCCTATCGGGAACTCATTCCCGATCACGCATGTTTAATCATCTAAAATCATTACTTGAGGTTCACCTACCTCGGGGACTATTTGTCCTTACAATCATAGTTTACATTCCCGGGGCTAACCCCGCCTTGAGGAGTACGCATACACCCTCATCCTATGTGTAATTTGCTGGAGGTTAACACACCTCAAGGACTACACGGGCCCTTGTTACCTATATGCAATTTGATGGAGGTTAACACACCTCAAGGACTGCACTTGCCCTTGTTACCTATGTGTAATTTGCTGGAGGTTAACACACCTCAAGGACTACACGGGCCCTTGTTACCTATATGCAATTTGATGGAGGTTAACACACCTCAAGGACTGCATTTGCCCTTGTTACCTATGTGTAATTTGCTGGAGGTTAACACACCTCAAGGACTACACGGGCCCTTGTTACGTATATGCACTTTGATGGAGGTTAACACACCTCAAGGACTGCATTTGCCCTTGTTACCTATGTGTAATTTGCTGGACGTTAACACACCTCAAGGACTACACGGGCCCTTGTTAACATTTGAGTATAAAGGACTCATCCTGGTCCTACAGAGTTTTACCTGACCTTACTCGGTCCCGAGTATTCACCCGTCATGTATAATCTACCAATTACCTCACCCGATCGTGGTCTATAATTTCTTTACTAACGACTAGTCCAAGTCTTAACGTTTAAACCATATTCGAAGCTTTAGCAACCAACGTGGACGGGTCCCACTCGAACGGCCCACGTAAACTTACTCAAAAACTGCATATTGGGTGTAAAACCCAATACCCGGTCGGGTTTTACCCATACCCGGTCGGGTAGGGTGAGCCAGTAGCCCCTGGGACTGTTTTTAACTAATACCCGGTCGGGTCTATACCCATACCCGGTCGGGTCTAGTGTGACAGTGGCTCCTGGAACCATTTTTAACCAATACCCGGTCGGGTATTTACCAATACCCGGTCGGGTATTACTTTTGTCTTGGCGGTCAACGCTCGTTTGACCGCCCAAACGAAGTCCGATAAACGTGAAATTTTATACACATGTACTTCTTGACGTCCTTAATCCAAAAAATTCACTTTTGGGTCCTTGGAACATCATACATAATTAATTATCACATTTTTAATCATCAAGCTTACTCAACATGCTTTTCAACTATATTTTTCATATAATCATGGAATAACACATACTTGATTATCTTTAATCATTCCATAAAATATATTCTTGATTACTTTACGTAATCTCATGTCTCACTCAAAAGTTATAAAGCATAAAGCCATCTTCACACAACTATTAATAAGTACTTCATACTGATTTATCGTTTATATATTTCGTTCTAGTTTATATTTCATAACTAGATTTAATTTAATGACATGTATGATTAAGTACTTGAATCCTTCAAGAATACCATCTTGAATTACCTTAGTTAATGTCCAACTAAATCATTCATGATTATCCTTCATCAAAAATATTAATAATTCTTTTACTCATTAATCATGCCATTTTCACATAACTTATAATCATTATAGCTAATCACATGTTTAAACACCTTTAAACATTTCTATACATATTCACATACTAGATTACTCTAGTTATCTCCTACATAGTCCATGTATGAATTTTCATACATTTGACAATAATCTCTTATTCATTAATCATGTAATATTTCCATAATTCATATTCACCATGACTAATCATGCATTTTAATCCATTTAATCATTTCTCAAATCATGATAAGGATTTTATTTAGGTAATCCCACGTTTGACCCAAGAGTTACAAGACACGTAGTCGTCCACTCACCTCGAAATGACGCTAGCAAGCTTTATCCTCTTTGTTTGGATTCCGACGACTTTTGATATTTTCCGGCGAAAACTCCGGCGGCTCCGGCGACTTTTCCGGCCACTCCTAGATTCTTTGAGAAGTCTAGAATACCTTGGTAAAATTCCTAACAAGGTTTTACAAACCAAAAGCGGTATAAATATCATAACCTCCCGAGAAGTTGTTTTCCGGCGAAGCGGTCTTACTCCGTTCATAAGTCCGTTCATGGTTAAAACTATCCTTCCAACCCCTCATTCTACACCTCTAGGAGTGTAGAACAAGCTTATGTGTCTATCATATGATTTATAAAATCATATGAGATAAAAATGAAGGATGAATACTACTAATGAATTCGTTACCTTGATTTCATAACGTTTTCCTCATTTCCACCATCCTTTCTTCTTACTTGGACCTCCCTTTGTTTGAGCTCAAAGTGTAGCTATGGAATATGATTTGCAGTCTTGCTTGTTTTGGATGGGTTGGCCGAACTCATTGATAGGAAAAAGAGGGATGGGATTTTTTTGTCTCAAATGAGTAATAAGGGTAGGATGGGAGGTCCACCCCTTGTCATCCATATACCAACCATCACCCTCATGAATTCTACACCACATTTCCCTTATGTGCAGCCCCTCATTTGTCAACTTGAGCCTCCTAAAACGTGGGGTGGCTCCCACTCATGTGGGAGGTCATCCCTTTATGTCCCCGAATGTACATTCGGCCCCGAAAGTTGTTTTTCTCGGACTGTTTTAATTATATTTTATTTTATGGGGTCAAATACAATATAATTCATTCTTCCAATTAATATTGGACTCTAAAATGAATAAATATTATCCCACTTTAATTTAGTGGTCCCTGGAATTTATTTCGGTCTATTATCTGTTAAATTCACAATACCGGTAATGGGACCTCATTTGGTCAACCGGCCAATTCTATGGCTCAACATGAATTTACACCATCACATATATATTATCTAGACCAAGATGAATATAATATGTGGTCCCATAAATATCGGATTGTCCCCGCTCCTAGTGTAGGCTCAACGTGCAATTTACTGTTCAAGTAACAGTAAAAATGAGAACGCGTCATCTCGTAAATTCATTAGTCATTTCTCATGACTCAATATGTGTTTTGATATTTTGTGACACTTTAATAAAATGTTACACTTCTTTGTAAGTGGTCCAAAATGTATGAGCAGATAAAATCTTATATGTTTGTCCTCATACAAAAATATCTTCAAGGTAGGGTCCTCCAAAAGTACCCTCCTTTAATGTACCAATTTAATCATATATTTATCAACCCATTATTTTGGATTCTTAAAATATTTATATTTCTTCTGTCATTAATTCATAGCCTTCCGAATTATTAATAGTCTGAGAATTAAGAGCTCACAATTATCGATTACTGGCCCTGACCCACGTGGTCGTCTAGTTGTCATTCTATATATCACTGGGGTCCACGACCCATTCCTACTATCAAAAAAGTATTTTTTAGATCAACATAAATTTTTTTTACGCTAAGAATACCACGGGTGGTCTCCGCTCCCGATGTGGGTCTCGCGTCTGATCAATAATCTTTTATTAATTTAAGACAAGAATTTTATCTTTCTCATTTATCAAGGTTACTGTAGTCTTGATTTACGTTCTTTAACCATGTACTTAATGAAAAAAAAATCTCTGGGTAAAATTCGGATCTGGTGTTACAGATAGTGCCAAACAATTTTACGAGTTATTGGATTCTGCTCAACAACCTTTGTGGTCTGGATGTACAACAGATACTGAATTATCTTTTACCCTTAAGATGATGAGTATTAAGTCATCCTATAACATTGCACAACAAGCAATGGATGAGATATTCGATGCTTCCAAATAAGGTGCCATCAAGTTTCTATGAAGCTGAAAAGTTGGTCTCTAAACTCGGTCTTGGTCATGAAAAAATTGATTGTTGTGTGAATGGATGCATGTTGTATTATAAGGAGGATATTGCATTGACAGAATGCAAATTTTGTTTTGAGCCACGCTTCAAAAAAAGTAACAAGCCAAATTCAAAAGTTCCTCGAAAAAGGATGCACTACTTACCACTTATTCCGAGGTTGCAACGGTTATACGCATCACCGAGTTTTGCGAAACATATGAGGTGGCATTTTGAAAATCAACGTGAGCCCGATGTTATGTGTCACCCATCAGATGGTGAGGCATGGAAGCACTTTGATCAAATGCACCCCCAATTTGCTTTCGAACCACGCAATGTTAGACTTGGACTTTGTTCAGATGGCTTCTCTCCATTTGGTATGTCTGCTAAATCATATTCATGTTGGCCCATTATTGTTACAGTGTACAACCTGCCACCCTCTATGTGTATGACGACTCCTTATATGTTTTTGAATTCTATTATTCCTGGTAAGTATAACCCAAAGGCTAAAATAGATGTGTACTTACAACCATTGATTGATGAGTTGAAGTGTTTGTGGGAAACTAGTGTTGTCACTTATGATGTATCCTTAAAGCACAACTTCGTATTGAAAGCAGCTTTAATGTGGACAATAAGTGATTTCCCTGCATATGGGATGCTATCAGGTTGGCAGACTGCTGGGAAATTGTCATGCCCATATTGTATGGAATCCTCAAAATCTTTTTGGCTAAAGAACGGAGGCAAGTGTTCATGGTTTGATTGTCATCGTCAATTCCTGCCTATGGGTCATCCATTTAGAAGAAACAGAGATGCCTTTATAAAAGGAAGGATTGAAAAGTCATACCCTCCATATATTTTGAGTGGTGAGGAAGTTTTAGAACGTGTGTCATATATTCCACAAATAACAGAACAACAAGGTTTAAAGATACCTGGTTACGGTTCAACACATAACTGGACCAAGCGAAGTATCTTTTGGGAGCTACCATATTGGAAAAATAATATGATTCGACATAATCTCGATGTTATGCACATCGAAAAAATGTTTTTGATAATGTGTTCCACACAGTTATGAATAGCAAGGGAACAAAAAATAATAAAGATGGTGTGAAAGCGCGAATGGATTTAAAAGAGCACTGCTCGCGCCATGAACTGGAATTCTGATGTGGGCATGGCGTTGCACACGGGGGGATCTATCCCCATCACAGAGCACCGCCGACGATATGTAAGCATGCATATTTATACGGTCTTTTTTTACTATTTAAAACTGTTAGTAACCCTTATTATAGATATATTGTTAATATTTGTAGGAGGAAAAGTATCAAGAAACAGCACCCCCAGAAAAAATATTTCTGCTAACACATACAAAAGGAGACAGAACATTTGTGACACCAAAAGCTAAATCAATCTATGTGAGTAAAATTTATTGAGTTAATTTAATCTTTAATGTATTAACCCTCTTTCTGCAAATTAAAATTGTAAAAAATGAATTACATTTCTGTCAAAGTGTCCTCAAATTATACTTTTTGCAGGACTCATATGAAGAACTAAAGTCAAAAGAGTCAAATGCCAAGTCTCAAGATCTAATGTTGAAGGCTGCCGGAGGGCGAAAAAAAGGAGGAAAAGTTACTGGTTTTGCCGCAGCAAGTATTTATTTCTTTCCTTCAGTCTCTACATATGAGAACATTCCACAACAATCATACGAGGACAAATTACTTCAAAAACGTGTGGAGCAAGTAGAGAAGTCCAATAATGCTCTTCTAGACACTAACAAAGAACTTGTGCAGTTTAAAGAATCTGCATCAGCTACTATAGCAGAAATGCAAGCCATCATTACAACTATGAAAATGGCACAACCATTGCAACACGATGCATTTATGAATGTGATCCCTAATATGCAACAAGGTACATTCATGAGCTCTGTTCCACACAATCAACAAAGTGCTTATATAAATATTTCTCCACAACAGCCCCACGTGGGATCTTTTATGAGCATGTTGATGCCCCAACCTTCTCAAGTCTTCAACAATGGCTACAATCATTCAAACCGGGGTGAAAAGGGATGTGAGGATGTTGAAGATGATCTCAATCAGTGACTTTGTAATCCTTTTAATTTAAGCAATTTTAATTTCGAATTTTATCAAGTACTCTGTCTTTTAATGGATTTATGATGTAGAATGATGAATGTCATGAATAACTTATTACCTGATTTGAATGAAATGTTTGATGTTTATTTTTATTGTTTGGTATTTAAATGAGAATTGGGTTTGTATTCAAAAAAAATTTTTGGTATACCTATCATTTACCATGTATTATATTCTTTATATGTATATATACATGAATTTTCAAATTCAATAGAAAGGAATATAGTTCCTCTCTAGTCTACAGATATACGTATCTCAAATCAATACAAGTGGATTTTAGTTCCTTTCTATGGAGCATATTTTTCTTTGAAGGCCCACCTGTTTAGCTAGGAATCAAGTTCCTCTCTATATAAATGAGGATGAAAATTAAAAGGAACTGAGTTCCTCTCTAATTTTTTTAATACTTTGCATCACTTTATATGCTAGAGAGGAATGCAGAGAGGAACTGTGATTTACCAAGGGAGATTTTATAGAGGACTACAAAGTCCTATCTAAATTTGTAGCTAACCTATTTAGAAAGGAATATATCATATTTACATAGGAAAATCTTTCCTTCTTATTTGCTCTCATTCTAGTAGTGAGCTGTCCCGTATCATGCTTTTACCAGCCCGTTTGGTATCACGAAAATCGGCCGATTTGGCCGATTCTACTGAAATTTATGAAGTTCTGGCTGAAGTGGCTGCATTGGCTGATTCTGCTGATTTAAAAAAATTCTTTAAAAATATATTTTATTAATAAAATAAAGAAAAAATTATATGTAAAAATAGCAAAAATGGTCATCTATAGTAACTTCAGCCAATACGGCCAGAAAAGTACCTACAACCTTAATTTTTCTGCTTATTACACAATTCAGCGCGCGAAAGTAAAAATTACGTGTTTGGTAAAAAAGTTGGCAGATAAGCCTGATAAGCCGATAAACAGTGTGTTGAGGTTTAGTCCATAGATCCGAAAGCCCAACACAAACTTTGGATATTTCAGGAAATAGATAATAAATCAAGTGTATAAGGAAATATAAAAGTTGACGAATAATAATGCTCAAGAGCCCACTTGTATTAGGCAATTTACTAATTACACAGAGACTTCCCGAACGGTACGTCGGAATAGTGATTAATACAAGAACAAGAGAGATAAAGCTATTCTAGGCTTTGAGTATCAAAATGCTAACCCTTTACAATGAGCTTAATCCATCTATTTATACTAATGGGGGGTATGGGGTGCTCCTTGCTGATTGGTTGCTAATCCAACCACTTGGATGTCCATCCTCCCACTTGCTGATGTCACACTCTAGCATTTAATGCACTTCACCACTTGCCAATGGTCCGTTGCCCGATCGGAGTGGTGAGCCATGCTAAAATGTCGTTGATTTGGCCAAAGTATCTTGGCTGACCCGAACCCCGTTCGGTACATATTTCTCCTTGGGCCCGTTCATCTTCTGGATTCGGGGCTATTTATTAGACTGGATATATTGGGCCTTTGACCTGGGTATTGGGCCTTCGTCCCAATATCCCAACATGAGTCCCCCACTTTCGATGTCTCGAACGGTAGTGAGTGCATTGGGAAGTAGAACTTTATACGTCGAATGGCGATCGGGGTCCAGAATTCGTTGGTTCCCCAGGTCATGATTAGTACCTTATTTGCGGTTGTCATTTGATTTTCCAAAATCGTCATGATTACTGGCCTTTGCTCTCCCATGCGACACGTGTCTATTTAAATAGTCCACGTGACGTGTCTTCCTCTGGTTGGCTATTGATTCGGCGCTTGTCAGACTATAAATAGGCCTTAGTTCCTTTGTTATGGGTTTCGAATTCTCATTTCCTTCGTGCCTTAGCTTTGCCTTCTTTCTAGGACTCCCAAGTTTCTGTGCGTTCAGGTATTTGACGCCCCTTGCTCATTCTTTCTAATTCGTGTTCGGTCAACATGTCTTCTCGAACGTCTTCTTCTGGTTCGGATTCGGGGCCCACTTCTTGAGAGGAAACCCATGACGCCGCTGTACCGGATGCCATAGAAGTCCCTTTTGCTGATGTCGCCAGTAATGCGGCTGCGGGGGCAGTTGATGAAGATCATTCAGGCGGCTCTACTTCCAGCGAAGACTCTGATGGCACGATGTCCGGTGATGAACTAGCTTCAATGGCGGCTGGTCCCCCGAGCGATGTTCCTCGCTATAGGGTGGATTTAAGGCTAATCAGGGAAAGGAGGCAGAAATTGACCTCTCACAATAGGGCCCAAATTCCAGCCCTAATTCCGGACCCAGTGAATTTTCGTCTTCGGGTTGGGCTTCATCCAATGCGCCACCTCCCTGGGATGGTGGTGGTCCATCTAGACTCAGTAAAAGCTGGGCTTAGGTTTCCCCTGCATCCCTTTTTCATATCCTTCCTTAATTTCTATGAAGTAGTACCGGCCCAAATCATGCCGAACTCCTATCAGGTGATGGCCGGCTTCATTTGCCGTTGTAAAGATGCCAAGGTTACACCCACTTTGGAACTGTTCCATCTATTTTTTAAGGTGCCCCCCCCAGCAGACGCATGGTTACTTGGCTGCCACTACTCGAACGGGTCATATTTTATTGAAGGGCAACCTCACTTCAATCGAAGGGTGGAAAGATCGGTTCTTTTTTGTCTCCGTCCCGGACAGCTTGATTCCAAATAAGTGGAATGCTTTTCCCCGTAAATCTCCCGATCCGCTTCTTACTGACCAAATCTGCAAGGATGTTTTCGCAGTAGAAGAGGACAAGACTTGTGATATCATAGGATACCTGACTTCCGATCGGCTCATCAAAGCCGGGATAGGTACTGCCCGTACTCTTGGGTTTACTTGTCTAAGAACCAAGTGTCATGGGCCGGGCGGTCCTTCCCGTGCGAGAAACGTTCCATTCTTTTTTAGTTTCCCACGTGATAAGACCGCTCGGTACTAACCCTTTTTCTTGTCTAATTTATCAGCTCCCAATCCAGATACTACTATGGATGATAGTCGGGTCCTTGCTGCTGGCGGAGTGGGTAAGAGGAAAAAAGCTAAGAAAAATCCCAAACCTTCCACCACTACTCAAGACGCCGGGTCCTCCCAGTCCGTTCATACTGCCGCACCCCTTCAACAGGTTCTTCATCACCCGGAGCCTGAGGATATGATGATGGACAACCCGTTCGGGTCTGAGCAGTCCTATCATTTTGCCGAGCATATCCAGGCCGCTCAAGAAACGGCCATGGAGGCTGGCCAAGAAACGGTCAATCAGGCCGATATCGCCGGGCAGGTTGCACAGATCACTCTGGAGGATCCGGTTCATGACATCCTGGAAAAGGCTGGTTCTACCGCGAGCCAAGTCTGGTCAACCTCTGCCTACTTCAATAATTTTCCACTCCCCGCTTTGTCGGTCGACCGGGCAGAAGAGTGTGTGGCCTTGACAGCTTTGAAGGTACTTTGTTTTTTCCTGTATTTTGTTTCACATGTTATTTTCTTCCATATCTTATCTCATATTTCCGAACGGAATCCTATAGATGGGGTTGTATAGTCTACAGTTGAGGGAGGCTCGTCTGGCCAAAGAGCGGGCTCTGATCATTGCTCAGACTTCTGCTGAGCAGGCTGCTGCTGCCGTTACTGCCAATGTTGAGGCCGAACGGAAAGGTTTTGCTGAGGAAAGGCAATGGCTCGAAACTGAGCTTGGTGAGCTCCAGGTTCAGCTTGCTGCTTTCCAGGCCAAGGTCTTTGCTACTGAGGCTGCTCAGGTCAAGTTCGAGGAGATGCCCTCCCGTATCCCGGACGGTCCTTATGAAGTGAACGTGGACCTGTCTGCCGTTCGGGAAAATATCAAATCTTCTGATGAATTTACTGCTCTTAAAGAGGAATATGCCCAGCAGCAACTCCCGACAACTTTTGGAGCCTATCTTGATCAATATCCTCGGGGTGATGTTCGGCGTAAAGAAGGGGTGAAGCTGCTCGACCGGGATCCTAGGGGTAAACAATTCAATGATTCCCTGGCCCAATCTCTCTACGTCATGGGCTGTCAGGACATTCTAATCCCCTTTGTGGCCAAGCTTCAAGAAATGCTAGGGAGGTCGGTCGAGCTTTCTGATCTCCCCTCGGTTGCCATTGTTGAGGCCCAGTTTGAGAAATATCAGCAGGATTTGCAACGGGCCACCAATCGTGAAGCAGGGAGGGGCCGGAGATGAGGACGAAGGTGAAGAAAACAAAGAGGCCCCTGACGAGTAGACTTAACCAAGCTTTCCGTTGATAACTGTAATTTCCCCTTTCCCAATGGTCCTTGTATTTCCCGGCCGGTAGAGCCGATGAATATATGTGGAATCATGTTTGCCCAATGCTTTATTTTACTTTTTCTTTTGTCTTTTTCAATTTTTTGCTTTACCATCCAGAATTCGGTCCGTTTTTATAGGACTTAGTCGTTTTCATGTTTTTTCTCATTCTTCGGATTGCCGTCCGCGATTCGGCAAGTTTTATAGGACTTAGCCGTTTCTCATGCTTTTTTCTTATTCTTCGGCTTGTCGTCCGAGATTCAGCAAGTTTTATAGGACTTAGCCGTTTCTCATGCTTTTTACTCAATCTGTCCGGTTTTCTCCTGACCCGGAATCTAAACTATTGGTTGGACTCCCTGTTCAGGTTATTTCCTGTCAGCTAAAAATAGGGACATCATCAACCCATTAGTCTGGATTTTTCACTTTCCTGTTCGGGTTTGCGAACACATAAAAAGACAAATTATCTCTATGACTGAATGTTGCCCGGATCCTGCATCTTCATAGATTTGACACCACTTTCGAACCGTTCAGAACCCTTCAAATTCAGCTAAGATGATGGATCTTTGCAAACTATTAACACGTTCACCATTCGATCACCCGATTTCAAATTTAACCTTGACTTCCTAATCCTTTTGTTTTGGCGTAATTAAGTAGTCTTGTAATTATTTGACATGCACACCGTTCGGGGTACATGCTAGTGTAATCATAAATACGTCATGATTGCTTGCAACCATATTCTGCAACGTGTTCGTCATGGTTAGAGTTTTGGGCGACATCTTTACTTATAAATAGAGGTGCTTCCTTTTTGTTTTTTCTATTGTTTCTTCAATTTCTTGCTTCTCTTTAAGCTTTCTCTCTCTAGAATCTTCAGGCTCCCTGTTTTTTATGTCATTCTCCTCCGGTTTTTCAGAAGAAGAAGGAATGCCGCTCATTCGTCGACCTAGAGGGAAAACTTCCCCTGTTAGTAAAGCCGGGGCTCATCATCCCAAGTACCAGACCCTACAAATCCTTCTGCATCAAAACGGCCCGAACAACCTCTTCCATATGATGGGTGCCTATCGGGCGATGATCTTGCTTTTTACAATAAGGGAATGCCAGAACGACCACCCGGGCCTCCCTTTGCATTTCACTCGCATCCGGAAACAAAGGCAATGCCTTCCTGAAGATGCCGAACGACAGATCTGCCAATTTTTACCTTCCCCTAGGGAATTTTACGCTGGATTTATCAAGCACCCGATGAGGCACCATCCGGGGCACGTGCTTGTACATCTCGATGTTTTGGTTGCTGGACTTCGTTTTCCTCTGCACCCATTCGTCATAGACTTCCTGCGACGGGTTTCTGTTCTTGCCGCTCAGTTTGTGCCCAGCACCTACCGCATTCCGAATGGTTTTCATTCGATGCCAAGAACTGAAGATCGCTCCAAATGTTGATCTATTCCTATACCATTACAACTATCAGCCTTACTAGACCACCGAGTATTTGAAGTTGGTATCTCGAGCTGATCGCCAAGTGTTTACGGAGAACCCCACCGCACCAGCCAACTGGGAGGAATGGTTTCTCTTTGTCCGTGTAGGTGTGCCACTTCCATTTCCTGATCGGTGGAATGCTTACCCAGTTCGGGATTCTGAGCCTAGACTGGATCTCTGCGTCTGGGGGGTTCTCGGAATCTTTGAGCTTTTATCACTTCTTCCAAGATGTTGGTCGCTGGAATTGGTAAGTTTACTTGTTTTTTAACCTAATCGATCTTCGTTCAACTCTGTTCCTTATCTTTATTTTCTTCCTTTGCAGGTGTGATACCCCCTATTACCGTTCAGCATCTCAAACTTGGTCTTACTCCGACAGCTACCACTGGGAAAGGTAAGGAGAAGTTGATTGCTGGAACTCGGAATGATGCTGATCAAGCCCAGAAGAGGCGTTGGGGAGATGATGGCAACCAGCTTATCCCGATCGATCATGTAGTTGATTTGACCGGTCCAGATACTGAGCCGAAAAAAGCTGTTCTCCCTCCTCAACCCAAGAATCCAGTTCTTACTAATATGCCGATCGATGATCGGATGTTTGTGGAGATCTCAAATCTTAGGCCCCGGGCAGAGGGAAGATACCTGTTCGGGCAGACACTAGCCTTAATGTGGTGTAGTACTTCCTTGAAGGCTCCTCCCAGTTCTTCCAACCTGACCCATTGGTCTGACTTGGTTGAGGCAGGTCATCTAGAGTACCGATTTTTAAGATCTCATCTGATCTTGTTTGCCATTGCTTGTAGGCCGGAGTATACTATCACCGAGCTTTCCTGGCAGCCGAGCATGAGATGAAACGCCTAGCCATCGATCGGGATGAAGGTCAGATGCTTCTATCTGCCGCTCGTAAGATGATCACGGACGTGCAGGACCGTGCTAAAAAAGGTGAGAGAGCAATGGCCGAACTGTCCGAGATGGAGGAGAGGATCCGCCGTCGTGATCGGGAGATCAAGGATCTCAGGGCTAAGGTCAAAGCGGCCGAGTCTGCTGGTCTGAAATTTGAGAAAGTTAAGGGAGAAAATCCTCCCGTTCCCTATACTGCTGATACTTCCAAGATCACCACACAGGCGGTGATTGACTACCAACGAGGGAAAGGGCTGGATGTTCCCCTGCAAAACACCGCTCGGCAGTTCTTGGGACCTCATCTTGGCCAATTCTTGCTTGAGAGTGAGGATCCCATCAAGGCGGGGATCGAACTCCTGGATGGCACACCAGAAGGGAAATCCTTCCTGGACGTCCTGACCGAGAAAACGACGAAGCAAAGTCAGGATCTGCTTCTCGACAGGAGCCTTGATCTGATTATGGAACATTTCCCCAAGTTGTTCGATCCTGATGATTTGGGGTTTGATGACCTGTTCGGGAATACTTATGATCAGATCATTGAGAAGAGGCAGAAAGCAGTTTCTGAAGATTGGGGCCTGGCGATCCTCAACTTATACCTTCCCCGACCGGGGATCATCCAGTAGTATAGTTGTAACACTTGAAGATTTAATTTAAACGGATTAATAGTACTACTCATACCAACAAGGTGCATCTCCTTTTAAAGGAGATCATTATCCAAGAACTCCAAAGTTGAGCGTGTTTGCACGAGAGTAGTCTTGGGATGGGTGACCCCCTGGGAAGTTTCTCAGGACGCGCACGAGTGAGGACAAAGTGCGCGGAAAAGGCTAGTGGCGGTTTGTGAGGACAGTACTAGAGATCAGAAGTAACTACCTCGAGGCCTACGGGGCCGGGATGTTACAAATGGTATCCGAGCAACACTGCGACAGTGTGCTGACCCGTTGGATATCGGGCGGGCATTTAGCGGGGGAGGATTTTGGGATTTGATTGAGATTTGAGATTGGTTGATGGGCACAACGAGGACGTTGCGTTCCTAAGTGGTGGTGATTGTAACACTTGAGATTTAATTTAAATGGATTAATAGTACTACTCATACCAACAAGGTGCATCTTCTTTTAAGGGAGCTCATTAGCCAAGAACTCTAAAGTTAAGCGTGCTTGCACGAGAGTAGTCTTGGGATGGGTGACCCCCTGGGAAGTTTCTCAAGGCGCGCACGAGTGAGGACAAAGTGCGCGGAAAAGGCTAGTGGCGATTTGTGAGGACAGTATTAGAGGTCAAAAGTAACTACCTCGAGGCCTACGGGGCCGGGGTGTTACAATAGTTTATGCATTTTTGTATCTCTCGATTTCTTTTTGTATTTTCCGGCCAGTAGTGCCGAAGAATAAAACTCAACTTTTTCCCCGATCATATCATTTCATTGCTCTATATCATCCAAACCTAAAATTCCGATACAATCCGTTCGGTTTTCTTCGATCCGGCTTATCCATATTAGGGGTTTGAGATGACACTTTCAAACTATAAGCAAGATCCCCTGATCGGGTCATTTCTCCCTTATAGCTAAAATGGAGACTCACTTCCAAATCAAGTTAATGACTGAGGCGAGATTTTAAAACCATAGTTCCGATCCCCCGAACGAACAATCCGTGTTACCGAACGTCGCTCGGTTCGTCCATACTTATAGTTTTGATACCATCTCCGAACTGTTTTGACCCCTCTATTCATTCGTTCAAATCATAGGGTCGAAAACTTTAGCTGAGATCATGGCTCCCTCCAAACTGTTAACACGTTCCTCATTCGGTCATCCAGAATGATTTTGCATGTTAAAAGTTGAGGTGAGACTTTCTGGAAGTTATGTCTCCCTCTCTTATCCTTTATACCAACTTTTTTTTCAAGAGGTGGTAACAACTATTTTTATTGAGAAAATTTCCTAAAATGTTCAACATTCCATGTAGGCATGGAGTTGGGTCGGGCCTAGGCCCGGTCGGGCCGCCGGTTTGTAACTTATGGACCCGGGACCGGCCCGAGGTCTGGACGGGTCCGGTTCAGGCCGGGCCACCCGCCCGGGTAACGGGTCGGGCCACCCGCCGGGCCGGGCCGGTTAAATCCATTTTTTTATAATTTATACTTTATAGTTTTATACAAGTATTAAAAACAAACTTCAAGTGCATTTATTTGAAATGAAATAGGAACTACATTTGACAATTAAGAGAAACATACAATATGAAATACATTTTGTAAATTGTAATCAATCGGAACTTCCCGCACCACCCGGTCCTTTAGCTTTGTCACATGACTTAATATGCTTCATTGTCATCCCATATCCGCGTGAAACCCCCATGCTACACTTTTTCCCGCACCATTTGCAAGTTGCGTACCACATCCCGGTCCTCGGGTCCTTCTGCTTATCAAAATTATACCGTATAACGGCATATTGACTTTCCATCTTAAAAATGGTAGATATAATAATTCTACAATAGATGGGAGATGAAGATGGAGAATGGAGATTAGAGATTGAATGTTGGAGAAGATGTGTATAAAAATGTTAGAAAATAAGAGTATTTATAGAATTTTTTATACCCCCACCCCACCCCCACCTCCACGGCTCTATGCCTCTATTGATTCAAATTTACAACAACCAAACTACCAAAGTGCCCAACGGCTATATAGCCGTTTGGGGCTTTTGATTTCAATTTTTTTGTATGTTTTAGTTTGAATAAATTACATAATGTAAAATTAATTAATTAATTTTATGAATTCAGTAAAAAATGCTACATATTAAAAAATGAACGTATATTTATTCGAAATATGAACTACAAGTTTACAAGTTACAATTGAGAATTGAAGGTAAAATTAAAACATGAAATACTAATCAATCAGAATCTCCAATATACGTAGAGCCACCCTCAGTTGTAGATTCATCCCTAAAGTGTAGGGATGGGGTGATGTCAATTTCTTGAGCTCTACGGGCCGCCTTGAACCAATCGTGGTAGCATATAAGCATCTCAAGAGATTCTGCGCTCAACCTCGTTCTACATTGCGTTAGGACATTGCCGACCGAACTAAATTCTTGTTCCACGGCAACTGTTGAAACCGGCATTGATAGCACTTGTTTATCCATCTTTGCTAAAACCGGGAACATTCTTTCTTTTCCCTTCCACCAGTTTAGTACGTCAAAATCATCATCTTCTTCAAAATCAACATCATATGTTAAATACAAAGAAATCTCATTAATTGTGCTTTGTTGCGTAGCGAGAGTTGATTTCGTTTTTTTAATAAGATTGACAAATGTAGATTTGAAAATTGATTTTCCTTTAGATGACGTTTGTGTCGGTGGAGGGGTCGCATTGCCATATTGTGCATGAAATTCATTAAATAATATAATGCATTAAATATATCAGCAACCTCGCTGTATTCTTTTTTCGGATCAATTGAGTTGTCCTCATACATTGACATTGGACCAAAAAAGCAGCATAATAATAATAATTCAAACATTCTTCTAAAGAACCAAGTCTAAAACGAGGATCAAGAACAAATGCAATACCATAAATATGCGGAATATGTGAATAGTATATTAAAAACTTTTCCTTCATAAAACTAGCAAAATAACTCACATAAGAGGTTGCGCTCGAGGTTACCCATATCAACCGAATATCTAGGACGATCCATCTAAAAAATGTAACAAATATTAAATTGCAACAAATATATTAATAAGAGTAATTAAAACTATTTTAAATAATACTTCAATCTAAAAAGTTTACTTTAATCAAATAAAATTATTACTATTAATTCGAGTTATAGCAAATTACTATTTTAAAGTTTACTTTAATCAAATTACTAGTAATTAAATAATACTTTAATTCGAGTGAAATGTGAAGTAAAAAAATGTGAATTGAACCAAAATTTATAGCAATACTATTGTTTAATAAATAGTCAAATTAACTAGTTTTGTGTACAACCTATTTTTTTACTAACAATCAAATTAATATAGTTTAACTTTAACTATAATGAGAATTAACTAGTTTTTAAACTAGAGTCAAAGGTAGCAATTAATAAAAAATTGTAATAAAGTAATTAACTACTTTAATGAAAAATTAAACAATTCGTGTGAAAACTAATTAACTAATTAACTAGTTTTTTGTACTACCTATTTTTTTTACTAACAATCAAATTATTATAGTTTAACTTTAACTATAATGAGAATTAACTAGTTTTTTTTTTCAAGTAATGTTAATACAAAATTAAACAAGTGTAAATAATAGAATGATTTCATACCTTTTTCGGACTTTCGGTCTTTCGGATGGGAGTAATAGAATGACTTCAAATTAATTAGATATAATTCCAACTATATTAATAGATATAATAAATGTATAAGTAATATATAATTACATAAGAAATATAAGTAATATAATGTATGTATTTATAAATTATAAGTAGATAATTAATATAAAGTAGATATATAAATATAATATATTGGAGAAGAAGAGAATTTGAGAAGATGAAAATAATTAGAGAGTAGAGAGTTAAGAGTAGAATTTAGGAAGAATTGGAGAAGAGATATGGATAAATATTTAAGATTAGGAGTATCTATAGGTTTTTTTTACCCCACCCCCCACCCCCCAAACCCCCCGGACCCCCTGCAGCCCACCCAACGGCTATATAGCCGTTTGGGTTGTCCCCAGCCCACCCCAACGGTCATCTTTGGCCCCAATTTTTTTTAAATAGCCGTTGTTACCTGGACCCGGGCTCGACCCGGCCGGGCTGGGTCACCTTTTGCAGGAACCGAGCCCGCCCCTGCTTCCCCCACCGGTTCAGGTCCACACCCGGTCCCGGACTGCCAGACCGTGCCGGTCCCGGGCCCGCACATTAGCGTGCCGGTCCCGGGCCCGCACAGTAGCGGACCGGGCCGGTCATGGGCCGGGTGGCCCGAACCGAATCCATCCCTAATTCCATGTTCCCGCCGGTCGGCCTTCGGTAGATTGTAGGCCGAACGTTCCTGAAGCATATTTCTTGTAGACTTGATAAGGGCTTCCCAATTTTGGGCCATTTTTTCGCTTCCCAGAGGTTTGCTCTTTTCTCGCTTCCTTAGGACCAAGTCTCCTACTTCGATTGATCGGATTTTTACTTATTTGTCAAAGTATCTCCTTGTCGCTCTGTGATATTTCTCCATCTGTATTGCATCTAGATCCCTTCTTTCCTCTATGAAGTGCAGTTCGGCCCGTAGATTATCCTCATTGCGTTCGGGATCGAATGCACTGTTCGGCGTGTGGGAACTAGGACTTTCGTTGGAACCTTAGCCTGGAATCCATAAGCAAGGGAAAACAGTGTCTCGCCTGTGGCCGTTCGGGGTGTAGTCCTGTACGTCCATAAGATGTAATTCAGTTGATCTGGCCATGATGAGGAACAATGTTCTAGTTTTTTCTTTATACCATCCATAATGGTACGGTTCATATTTTCTATTTAGCCATTTGCCTGAGGGTATGCTACAGATGCTCTAGAATGTTTGATCCCCCATTTGACCAAATAATTTTCGAAATTCCTGCTCACGAATTGCCTTCCGTTGTCCGTGACGATCTGCTCAGGGAGGCGAAATTGACAAATAATGTTCTGCCAGATGAACTTCTGGCACCGTCTGTGATGCTAGCCAGTGGTTCAGCCTCCACCCATTTGGTGAAATAATCAATCCCAACGATGATATATTTTCATCCTCCAGGAGCAGTAGGTAGGGGCCCTAGCAAGTCGATCCCCCACCTAGCAAATGGAAGAGCAATTGTCATGGGAGTGTAGAAAGTTGCTGGCCGACCGGGAACCGATGCATATAGCTGGCAAACCTTGCACTTCCTGGTATGTGCAAAGCAGTCCTATTGGATGGTTGGTGTTGGTCCCGGTTGTACTGGATACAGTCTAGAGGGGGGGGGGATGAATAGACTGTATTGGTTTTTAGCTTTTTCAAACTAAGTACCAGATTTAACAGAATAGCCTGTTCTGTTGGCAGAACAGACTGGCAGCGGATGGGGTTCTGGTAGGGAGTTCTGTTAGTAGCCTCAGAGAAGCAAAGGCAGTAGGCCTTCTGTTAACTCACAAGACAAGTTCTGCTGAACACAGATACCAAGTCTTTGGAGTTAAACAGTTCAAATAAAAACAATGAATGTAAAGCAGTAAGTAAATGACACCAGGGCTTTTTATAGTGGTTCAAGGAACAACTTGTTCCTCTAGTCCACTGTTCCACTAAGCTTGTAAAAACTTCCGTTTACAATGCCTTAGCCCTATCACTTAAGAAGCTCTCCACGTCTTCTTCAAGTGTAGATGTCTTCTTGGATGCACTTCCGGCTTCCCTAAGACTGGTCCTTTCACTGAGCTTTCCAGAAGTATCACCACTTCACTGCTCCAGGTACTTGGACGTCCTTCTTGTGAAAGAAGAGGTTCTATTTAGAACAGAGGTTCCTCCAACTTGCTTTGTTACAAAGAGTTTGTATGTGATGAGCTTGAAGAGTTGAAGAACACTTGGAACTTTGCTTGAGTTGGAAATAAGGATTTTTCCAACTTCTGCCTTCTCTTGTAGAGGATGATGAAGTTTCAATCTCAAGGAGGCTTTTTGCGTTTGAATATCTTGTATGTGCAGAGTTGTAGCAAAAGTTAGCAAAGTTATCCGGTTGTTATTCGTAGTGTATCTTTTATACTGGGATTGTCTTCCCGTTGGAGGAGAAGGAGGACAACTGCATTAAATGAGCGAGCAGTTGACTTGACCAGTAGGACCCGATAAAGTTGGCGGGTTACTATTTTGGGATAAAGTAATCCTGACATTGCGGCCAATCATCTGCAATTACTCTACGGAGTATGGGGGGCATTAAATGTGCATTTAATGCGCGTACTGTAGCTTTTCCGTTCAAGACTCCTAGCCGTTGAAGGAATCTTTCAGTTGATTTCCCGGCTTTGTGGAATTCTTCCAAGTGTCAGGCCTTCTGGTGTCTTTAGAAGAGAGTTGATCAGAGAAGGTCTTGAGCACTTCTGTTGAAAAGGTATTCAACAGAGAACCAAAAGGGTTTCTGTCAGAGTAAAGGCTAACAGAGACCCTGAGGTCTTCTGTTCTGCAGCAGAGAACCAAAGGTCCTCTATTCAACCAATGCCTTATCAAGGGTCTTCTGCTCTGGAGGCTTTCTGCTTTGTAGGTCTTCTGCTCTGGAGGCTTTCTGCTAAGTCGATTATACTAAAGAATTTTACAAAGGAAAATTCTAATACATTAAGTCTAAAGAGGGGTACTCTAAAGTCCTAATTAATCTAGCATCACCAAAATCTAATTACAAATATTCCTTACAATTTCCCCCTTTTTGATGATGCCAAAACCCTTTAACTATTTCCAGAGAAGTGTCTTCACCATAAAGGAATAAAGTTTAAAACTTTCATTAAAAACTTGGTGGGCAACTTGGCATAGGAAAATAGTAAGAGTACAGTACATTCAGATAGCAGATAAAAATTCAAATTGCAAATAAACACAAGCAGAAAGCAAAGAGACAGAAATTGAGAAACAGCCTTACAAAGTGAAAGGCAGAGATGTGATTTTATTAGATGCAGTTTACAGAGATATTTCTTACACATTCTCCATAGTAGCTGCTTGCAGAGCTTCTTCCTCCAATCTTTGAAGCCTTAGCAGCTCTTCATTGATTTCTGCTCTGATCTGAGATAAGTTACCCGAGCTTTGATAGGATGCCCATATGGGAGATAGCTTGCAATCCAGATAGCTGAGGACTCCTTCATGTATTGTTTTGCCAGGAACAATATTCTTCTTGTACCAATCTTCAGCTTCTTCTAGGGATCCCCCATATCTGACTCGTACAACACCATCTCTATCTAGGAAGAGGTTCTGTTGTTGGGTGAGAGTCATTTTCATCTTCATTTCTTCAAATTGAGCTCTGTCAATTTTCTGGGATCCACCCAATCTCCACTCAGTAAAACTGAGGATTTTCTTCTTCTTGGTGCCTTTCTTTACTGGAGATGGGGGTCTAGGTATACCTGTTGCTCTCTTTTTCTGTAAAGCAGCTTCAAAGTAAGGTGCAGGGTCTACTATTGGTTCAGCAGAAGAGGATGCTCTAGCAGGAGTTCTGGTGGACCGAGGCTTAGTCTGTTGAGGGTCCTCTTCCCCCTTTTTGGCATCATTAAGGTCCTCTAGCATAAGGCTAATCTTCTGGAACTCTGAGGCCTGTGAGGAGGCTATCTGCTCAAGGGCCTCTGGTAAGGTCTGAGTGACAGAAGTGAGGCCTTCTATCAGTCCTTGCTGTTTCTGAATGGCAGAGAAGATGTCCTTGTTGTTGGCTTCTAGCAGGACCATCTTCTGGTATCTGTCTCTGTCAGCAGAGAGAAGATGTTGAGCTTGATCTTGATGGGCTCTGCACATTTCCTCTATGGAAATCAGTTGCTTCTTAGTTCTGGTGTCAGATCTTTGCAGTGCCTCAAGATTTTCAGAGATTGTGCTGATGGCCTGTCCTTAACTTAGTAGAGTTTGCTGAAAAACAGAAAGGGTCTTGTGAATACCTATCACTTCTGTTGACAGTGCATCTGTTCTGGCAGAGGAGGAGGCCATGAAATTGTGGAGTGATTCTGTGAGGTTTTCAAAGCGGTCTGAGATAAAATGCATCCCAGAGTTGAGATTATCATTCACATGGGCAAGGTGCTCAAAGTGCTTGTCATTTATCTGGATCAGTTTGTCCATGCCTTCTAGGACTTGACCACCAAATACTTCTGCAGTTTCAACAAACTTGTTGAAGGGGATTTAAGGTATAGGTTCTTCAGGCTCTGGCATTCCTAGTCCTCTGGACCTATGCATGGGAGGCCTTCTGGTCTGTTGCAGAGAGGGTTTCTGGGGAGAGGGTTCTCTGGGAGGAGTATGTTGGTGTTTAGATGTAAGGTCTCCAGCAAGAGAAGATGACAGGAAGCCATTATCACTTTCAGATGATAGAATGCGGTGAAGAGGCTGTCTCTTGGGAGTAGATGCAGCAGAGTATAGAGAGGTTCTGGGAGATTTTGCTGCAGGAGAGGGTGAGGGGTTATTTTGAGTAGAGGTGGATTTCTGTTGAGGGAGGGAATTCTGGTGTTGGAGTGAAGGTTGGGGAGAAGGGATGTTTTGTGGAGGGGAGGCATTCTGTTGAGGAGGAGATGGTGGGGGTGAAGGGGAGCGGTTTCTGATAGGGATAATTTCTTTGCAAGGTGATTTGGTTTTCTTATTTGAGGAGTGAGGAGAGGTGGGGGTTTTCTGTTCTGGGGATTTGGGTTTAGGGTTTTCTGTTGGAGGGGTTTCTGTTGTAATAAGAAGGGAAGGGACTTGGGGTTCTGTTAAGATATGAACAGAAGGAGTTGGAGAGATTACCTCAATTATATTTTCTTCAAACAAAGATGTCCTCCATTCCTTGATGAGCTCCATCATAGCCTGCCCTTCTGTCTTAGGTACAGAGGATTCTCCAGGGTCAAAGTTTGGTTGAACAGATTCTGTTGCCTTCTTGGCAAAAAGCCAATCTTCAAAGGCTTCTATCTCTCCTTCTTCCAGGGGTTTGACTGTCTCCTCTGAAGGTGAGGATATGAGAACATCATTTCCCTTGTAACCTGCCTTCTTCTTCTCAAGGACAGAATGGAGGAAGTTGAGGGCAAAGCACTTGGAGACATCATCAGTGCCTACCCACTTCAGTATGGCCTCTTCTTCAGGCTCATAATGATCAAATAATTGGATGATCTTGTGAAGGGATCCCATCCTCCATCTTCTCCATTCTAGAACACGGGCAAACTATCTATCTAGCAAGGACAGATACCCTTCTTTGTCAGTGCTGGGGTGCTCTGTTGGTGTTGGCACCCTATTCTGTTCAGGAGTGGTAACAGAAGTGGGGTTGTTAATCCCAAAATACTAACAATCATACAATCATAAGCAGTAATATAGAAGCAGATAGAAAGAAATCGAGAAGATGAACTGAATCTGGTATACCGTATGAACTGTCCGCTGCTCTCCCTAGAGAAGGAGAGCAGCGGCAACCCTAATCTCTCTATCTTTACGCTTCTGCACTCTAAGCCTCTCACGATTAGTTAGGGTTCCCGTAAGTTAGCCTCCTTTTATAGGAGAAGTTAGCTAACTTACGGGTTACAAGGAAGCCCACGGGCTGATACACATTTGTGGCCCGTATTACACGTTTAATTAATAACTACACAAATACAAAGATAACTAACTAGATTGAACACCATAAAATATTCCCAACAATCTCCCCCTTGGTGATCAATCATGTTGAATCAGCATTGCAGCGCAGATATCTTTGTCTTTGTTGTTATTGAGCTTCCTTTGTCTTTGAACTTGACTTCTGAGGAAGGCTATCTGAAGAAATCCTTGCAATCTCCCCTTTGATGTCTTCTTGACAATTTGATCTTTGATGCCGGGGGTTGAGGGACCTTCTGTATCTTGCATGTAGTCCTTGCCTTCCAGAAGTTGCTCTTGATCAGCTTGGATGAAGTCCGGTGACGCCTCTAGAATGAATATTCTTTGGAGAATAGGAGACGCCCATGGAATTCATCTTCAGGACACGAGTATTTGACCTATGTCTCCTCCACAATGTAGTCTTTTTGACTATTTGGAATGAATGCATTTGAGGAGAACTTGTCGGTGGCACAGCGGAACATAATGATGGTTGAATTGTGAACGTAGCTGACCATTTGAGTTGAATTGTGAACGTAGTAGAGATAGTAGAGAGAGTGTAGGAGGAGAGAAGTGTCCCAGAATGATTTTTTTACAGTTAACAGCATGTGGACCACTCTCCCCCTCATGACGATCCAATGATTCGGGGCGTCATGCCTTTATTCTTTTACTCTGCGGAAATAAAAACATGAAAAACAAGCAGAATCTAAAAGATAACGTAGCCCCCCGGGGTCGTGAAGACGCCCGTTATCATCACTATAGATAAAAACTCTTTAGCAATGGCCTGAAAATGTTGGTGATTCTTATGTTGCAACAACAGGACTTCCTTCCAATTATTGGTCTACATCTGTTATAGATGAGCCCTATGGAAGTTCTCGCGGGTCATGAAGACCTGCAACTGACTCTAAAAGTGCGTCTGTGTCCTAGAAAAATTTCAAAACATTTGGGAGTGAGTAACTAGACACGACGTGATCAATCAAAGTTCAGTGGCATGGGGTTGAGGCCACTGTAGTCAGTATTACTTGCCTCGTAAGGAGGTAGTAATGAGAGATGCGGTTCCCCGTGAAATATGATTAAACACCTTTCTGTTGGGAGACAAGTGAGTGGTCTAGGGTAGGGTTGTGCATGCGCCGTTTGGACAAAATGCAGCGACTTGTACCCGGGATCTGAATAAATTCGGTCCTGAACCTATGGGGATAGTCCAGAGTATTTTAGTGGCTAGGAGCAAATGTTCAATTCATAGCAGACAATTGAGGTAGCAGACTCATCATTGATAATTGTTTTTCCTCTTACTTGAGCCTTCTGCTTCCTAATGCTCATAATGTTCACTCACTCACTCGCTCACTTACGCACTTACGCTCGACTTTGTCCCTTGGGTAGGCTTAGTTGGGTTTACTAAGCCATAGGGACATGTTCTCTCATTACTTTCTTCATTTTCTCTCTGTGCTCCCCCTCAACTGGAGCACTCGGTATGCTTTGTCATTGTTAGGCACCGGGGAGGATAACATTGAACACTCCCCCTAAAATGTTGCATCCTTTGAGAGATTCATTGCTTTGTCGGTGTAAGGCGCCAGGAGGAGAAAACTGAAACTCCCCCACAGAATGTGCAAGGTTTGATTGCTCACAGCTTGTCATACCCGCCATATGTGTGGAGCAATCTGAACATGTACCACACATGATGGTTTCCCTGAGCTCATCATGTAGAATTTCAGCATATTGATGATCACATAATGTTGACGAGTCAGGGGAGGCTTCAGCAGTTGATTGTTGATTGTTGTAAGATGACCGTTGACGCGAGGTTGATTGAATTATCTACGATTTTCAGACCTTTATATTGAAGTTTAGAAAAGCTTTGACCTTGGGGTTGACATTGAAAGAATTTGAACAGATTTGCCTAAGTTTTGACCTGGACATCGGTGATTTACAATGTTTGTCGGAAAACTAACGTTTTGACCCACAAGGACTGCGAGTGAGGGCGCGTGAGAATGGGTTCTGGGGCGTAGCCCTAGAATTAATGTAGATCTTTTCGTTAGCTTTCCGAAAAAAAGTTTGCTCAAATCGGATCACCGAGTCAAAAGGTATGGCCAAAACAGTGCGGTGTCGCAGAAAATCTCTAATTTTGAGTTTTTGAGGAATTTCTTCGAAGATGAGGTTCTCGATGTTGAATATCGAGAGCAGGTGGATTTTAAACAAAATTCTAAGGCAATACTTCGAAATCCTAATCTCGAGGTTTAAATCTTGAGATTACAATCTCGAGGTTGCCTCGAAGAATAATGGCGAAATCCACCTGCAAAACAAACCTCAGAATATCGAAATCTGCAGAATTTCAAAATGTTTGAACATCGAAAACTTTGGAGTTTCGAAAACCTCATAATCTCGAAAACTTGCTGTTTGAAAAACATCAGAACATCGAAAACTCCTGAAACATTTATATAAGCAGGGTATCATTCAGAGATCCTTATAATGTAAAGCTTCGATGAACTGCAAAGGATGTCAAGATTCGAATTATGAGTTCCAAGAAACTGCAAACTTTGAAAGATTCAAAACATCGAGAAATTTTGAAAATCTTGAAATCTTCAGAATGTCGAGATCCAAAACATCGAGATCCCAAATGTCTAAATCCCAAAACTCGAAATTCCTAAACTCGAAATTCTAAAACTCGAGATTACAAATCTCGAGATCAAGATGTCGAGATGCAAATCTCGAGATCAAGATTTCGAGATTCAAATCTCGAGATCTTGATTTCGAGATTCAAATCTCGAGATCAAGATGTCGAGATGCAAATCTCGAGATCAAGATTTCGAGATTCAAATCTCGAGATCAAGATGTCGAGATGCAAATCTCGAGATCAAGATGTCGAGATGCAAATCTCTAGATCAAGATGTCTAGATGCAAATCTCGAGATCAAGATGTCGAGAAGAAGAACCGAATCTGGTATACCGTATGAACTGTCCGCTGCTCTCCCTGGAGAAGGAGAGCAGCGGCAACCCTAATCTCTCTATCTTTACGCTTCTGCACTCTAAGCCTCTCACGATTAGTTAGGGTTCCCGTAAGTTAGCCTCCTTTTATAGGAGAAGTTAGCTAACTTACGGGTTACAAGGAAGCCCACGGGCTGATACACATTTGTGGCCGGTATTACACATTTAATTAATAACTACACAAATACAAAGATAACTAACTAGATTGAACACCATAAAATATTCCCAACAATCTCCCCCTTGGTGATCAATCGTGTTGAATCAGCATTGCAGCGCAGATATCTTTGTCTTTGTTGTTATTGAGCTTCCTTTTTCTTTGAACTTGACTTCTGAGGAAGGATATCTGAAGAAATCCTTGCAATCTCCCCTTTGATGTCTTCTTGACAATTTGATCTTTGATGCCGGGGGTTGAGGGACCTTCTGTATCTTGCATGTAGTCCTTGCCTTCCAGAAGTTGCTCTTGATCAGCTTGGATGAAGTCCGGTGACGCCTCTAGAATGAATATTCTTTGGAGAATAGGAGACACCCATGGAATTCATCTTCAGGACACGAGTATTTGACCTATGTCTCCTCCACAATGTAGTCTTTTTGACTATTTGGAATGAATGCATTTGAGGAGAACTTGTCGGTGGCATAGCGGAACATAATGATGGTTGAATTGTGAACGTAGTTGACCATTTGAGTTGAATTGTGAACGTAGTAGAGATAGTAGAGAGAGTGTAGGAGGAGAGAAGTGTCCCAGAATGATTTTTTTACAGTTAACAGCATGTGGACCACTCTCCCCCTCATGACGATCCAATGATTCGGGGCGTCATGCCTTCATGTTTTTATTTCCGCAGAATAAAAGAATAAAGGCATGACGCCCCGAATCATTGGATCGTCATGAGGGGGAGAGTGGTCCACATGCTGTTAACTGTAAAAAAATCATCCTGGGACACTTCTCTCCTCCTACACTCTCTCTACTATCTCTACTACGTTCACAATTCAACTCAAATGGTCAGCTACGTTCACAATTCAACTATCATTATGTTCCGCTATGCCACCGACAAGTTCTCCTCAAATGCATTCATTCCAAATAGTAAAAAAGACTACATTGTGGAGGAGACATAGGTCAAATACTCGTGTCCTGAAGATGAATTCCATGGGCGTCTCCTATTCTCCAAAGAATATTCATTCTAGAGGCGTCACCAGACTTCATCCAAGCTGATCAAGAGCAACTTCTGGAAGGCAAGGACTACATGTAAGATACAGAAGGTCCCTCAACCCCCGACATCAAAGATCAAATTGTCAAGAAGACATCAAAGGGGAGATTGCAAGGATTTCTTCAGATAGCCTTTCTCAGAAGTCAAGTTCAAAGACAAAGGAAGCTCAATAACAACAAAGACAAAGATATCTGCGTTGCAATGCTGATTCAACACGATTGATCACCAAGGGGGAGATTGTTGGGAATATTTTATGGTGTTCAATCTAGTTAGTTATCTTTGTATTTGTGTAGTTATTAATTAAATGTGTAATACGGGCCACAAATGTGCACAACCCGTGGGCTTCCTTGTAACCCGTAAGTTAGCTAACTTCTCCTATAAAAGGAGGCTAACTTACAGGAACCCTAACTAATCGTGAGAGGCTTAGAGTGCAGAAGCATAAAGATAGAGAGATTAGGGTTGCCGCTGCTCTCCTTCTCCAGGGAGAGCAGCGGACACTTCATACGGTATACCAGATTCGGTTCATCTTCTCGATTTCTTTCTATCTGCTTCTATATTACTGCTTATGATTGTATGATTGTTAGTATTTTGGGATTAACAATTGGTATCAGAGCCGAGGCGTGAAACAGGTTAAATCTATCTGCGATTTTTTGGATCTAACGAAGAACTGCTCTGTTTTTTCTTCTGTTTTTCTATATGTAGAGATTTGCTCCTGTAATCTCGTTTGTGAACGAAATTTTGTTAAAATCATACTGTTGGACTCGCCTTTGAAAACCGATCCAGCAGCATACCTCTTTTTTTGTTTTCTGCAATTTTTATATTTCAAAGATCTCTACTTTGAGATCTCGAAATCCTTATTTTTCACTGCTGCAGAAACGTTTTTGGCTTGAAACTGATACAGGAGAATCTCGACTTTCAGGGCTTTTCAGAACAGGTTTCAGATTTTCAAAAATCATTGTTTTCGTTTTGCAGGATCTCGACATTTAGGGACTCGATTTCTTCTTCTCGACATCTTGATCTCGAGATTTGCATCTTGACATCTTGATCTCGAGATGCAAATCTCGAGATCAAGATGTCGAGAAGATGAACCGAATCTGGTATACCGTATGAACTGTCCGCTGCTCTCCCTGGAGAAGGAGAGCAGCGGCAACCCTAATCTCTCTATCTTTACGCTTCTGCACTCTAAGCCTCTCACGATTAGTTAGGGTTCCCGTAAGTTAGCCTCCTTTTATAGGAGAAGTTAGCTAACTTACGGGTTACAAGGAAGCCCACGGGCTGATACACATTTGTGGCCCGTATTACACGTTTAATTAATAACTACACAAATACAAAGATAACTAACTACATTGAACACCATAAAATATTCCCAACAGGGGTTCTCTGGTTCCCCCTGAATGTCTGCCACCTTCTCAGACATGGTGATCAAAGGTTTAGCAACCTTCTTTTTGGTCTTGGTGGTCCTCTTCCTTTTCTGTCCAGCCTTCATGGGTGGAGGAGGAGCAACCAGTTCTGTTTTCTTCACCTTTTTCTTCTTCTTCTCCACAGAAGGTGCTTCAGAGAGGGGTCTCTGCACCTTGTCTCCTTGTTGTCTTTTGTTGTCAAGCTGAAGCTGTCTCTTCAGCTCTGCCTTAATAGCTATTTCCCTGTTTGGAGAAGCAGATAGGAAGATTACCTTTGTGTGATCCAGAGGTGTGGCCTTCCTCAAGGTTACACCTTGATTGAGAAGCAGTTCTGAGATGAGCAGCCCATGCCCTAACTTTCCAGAGTAAAGGCCTGTCTTGGGGTTCTTCTTCTTGATGAACTCAATCAGAGATCGAACCATAACCTGACCCCAGTTGACATTTACCCCATGATGTACTGCATATAGGGCCTTGGCATTTGCAGTAGTAACATCATCAGTGGAGGTAAACTTGCACCATACACATTTGTGGAAAATGTTGATGAGCAGCTCAAAGTCCTTCTTGAGCAGGTTTTTCTTTATGTTCACCTTCTCCACTTCTTCCCCTTTTCTGCAGTAGTTCTTTTTGAATTCAAGAACAGTGACGTCAGCTTCCTCCAAATCAAATAGAGAGGCCCTGCCTTCCTCTAGTTGAATGTCAAATACCTTGTTGATGACGTCAGCATCAACTAGGATTTCTTCTCCTTGGACACTGGAGGTGATGGTTTCATCCTCGAAGGACGCGTTGAGATTGAACTCAACAGTGTCAATGTTGTTGTAGACTTCATAAGCATAGGTGATGACCTTGCTTAGTTGACACTCTGTCAGCCCGTCAATGATATTGGTCATCCTCTCTCTTTTCTCAGCAAATCTGGGTAGAACATCCAGTTCGCACTTCATCCCTGTCAACACATTCTTGAGCAGGGTTGCTTTTTGTTCCTTGGAAAGATCAGTGAAGTTCAAGAAAGTCATAGTCGGATTTTGCGGTTGAGAGTTTTGGAGAGATAAGAGTTCAAAAGCTTGAGAGTAATGGAAGCAGTAGCGGTTTAGGTTGAAATGAGGGGAATATATGGGTACGAGTTAGTGGACGTTTGAGATAATTTGCGGTTCCAAGGTACCAATAAATGAAAAAGGGGGCGCAGTAAATATTTTGCGGCTGAATACCGTTTTAAGGGTAAAAGGGTAAAAGAGCTTTAATAAAATTACTAGGTCAGCCGGTTTCTCAGAATTTTGCTAAGTCCACGACCTTTTCTGTTAGATATAAGAAGAGGTTTTCTGAAGGAGGGAAGGGAGGATTTCTGTTGCTGAGGTGTTCTGCCAGGATAGAGAACAGAAGGAGGTTAACAGAAGGGGTTCTGCGACAGGTATTCTGTTAGCAGAGATTTTGCAACAGAGGGCCTTCCTTTTCAACTTTCTCTTGGAATTTCATCCATCATTCCCAATTCCTCTCTCAGTTTGTTGAATCTAGCCTCAGGAAGAGGCTTTGTCAGAATGTCTACAAGCTGGTCTTCTGTTGGCACATGCTCCATGCATATGTGCTTCTTTTCAACATGATCTTTGATGAAGTGATGTCTGATCTCAATGTGCTTTGTCCTGGAGTGAAGAACTGGATTCTGAGTGATGGCAATGGCACTGGTGTTGTCACAAAGTAATTTGATCTCCTTTGCTTGAATGCCATAGTCCTTCAGCTGTTGCTTCATCCAGAGTAGCTGAGCACAGCAACTCCCAGCTGCAATGTATTCAGCTTCTGTTGTACTTGTTGAGATTGAATTTTGCTTCTTGCTAAACCAGGAAACAAGCCTTCCTCCTAGCATTTGGCAATGACCAGAGGTGCTCTTCCTGTCTAATCTGCAACCTGCAAAATCTGAGTCAGAGTAACCAATTAGTTCAAAGTTACCTCCCTTTGGATACCATAGGCCTGCATTTGGATTTCCTTTGATATATCTGATGATTCTCTTTGCAACACTAAGATGGCTCTCCTTGGGCTTTGATTGGTATCTGGCACAGATTCCAACAGAGAATGAAATGTCTAGTCTGCTTGCAGTCAGATACAGCAGAGATCCTATGATTCCTCTGTAAGTAGTTACATCGACATCTTTTCCTTCATCATCTGGACCAATTCCTTGTGAGGTGTTAATGGGAATCTTCACTGAGGATTTGCCTTCCACTCCAAACTTCTTGATCAGATCTCTAGTATACTTCCCTTGATTGATAAAGATTCCTTCTGGAACTTGTTTGACTTGTAGTCCTAGGAAGTAGCTGAGTTCTCCCATCATACTCATTTCAAATTGACTCTGCATCACTTGAGAAAATTTCTTGCACAGTTCTGGATTAGTACTACCAAATATAATATCATCAACATATATTTGTACTAACATAATATGATTAGCAACACAGATTTGAAAAAGAGTTTTGTCAACCTTTCCTTTAGTAAACCCATGGTTCACTAGGAAAAGGGACAGTGTGTCATACCAAGCTCTGGGAGCTTGCTTAAGACCATAGAGGGCCTTTTTAAGCTTGTAGACACAAGAGGAGTGAGTAGGAATGACAAAACCTGGTGGTTGTTCCACATAAACTTCTTCTTCAAGATCTCCATTCAGAAATGCACTTTTGAAATCCATCTGGTAGACCTTGATGTTGTTGTAGGCAGCATAGGCTAGAAATATTCTGATGGCTTCCCGTCTGTCAACTGGTGCAAAAGTCTCATCAAAATCTATTCCTTCTTCTTGGCAATAACCTTTAGCTATCAGCCTTGCTTTATTCCTTACAATGTTGCCATCTTCATCAGCTTTTTTCTTGAACACCCATTTTGTTCCAATGACATTCTGGTGCTTTGGCCTAGGAACAAGTTCCCATACTTTGTTCCTTTCAAATTGAGTAAGCTCTTCTTGCATTGCATTGATCCAATCTGAGTCTGCAAGAGCTTCTTCCACAGTCATGGGTTCCATCTGAGATATATAGCAGGCAAGCATTGCTTCTCTCCTTGTTGATGTTGATCTGGTCTGCAAACCACTTCTGATATGCCCAATAACTTGATTAGGGGGGTGGTCTCTTAACCATGTCAGATCAGGTTCTGTCAGTTGCTGTCTGGGTCTTTCTTGTTCTTCATCTTCTGAGTCTTCATCTTTATTCAACAGAAGGAGGTTTGGTGCAGGTGTTGGAAATGCAGGGTTATCTGCTACCTCTTCTATTGGGTCTGATGTTCTGTCTTCTATGCTAACTTCCTTGAGGATCTCTGTTACTTCTTTAACAGAGGTGATATCATCAAACTTCACATGTATAGACTCTCCAACATGTAGAGTCCTTCTGTTGAGTACTCTATAGGCTTTACTGGTGTTTGAATAGCCTATAAAGATACCTTCATCAGCTTTCTCTTGAAAGACTTTCAGATGTAGCACTTGCATCCAAACACATGAAAGTAACTGATGTTGGGTTTCCTTCCTTTCCAGAGTTCATAGGGGGTCTTCTGGTGATTCTTGTTTATCATGCTTCTGTTCTGAGTATAGCATGCAGTATTGATTGCTTCAGCCCAATATCTCATAGGTAGTCCAGATTCTGCAATCATTGTTCTTGCAGCTTCTTTTAAAGTTCTGTTCCTCCTTTCTGCTACGCCATTCTGTTGAGGGGTTCTGGCGGCAGAGAGTTGATGAAAGGTTCCATTTTGATCACAGAAGTCCTTTATGACTTGGTTGACAAATTCAGTTCCTCTGTCAGACCTGATTGTCTTAACCTTCAAGTTCTTCTCAGACTGAAGTTGCTTTAACAGAGATGGAAACTTCTGAAGAGTTTCATTTTTCTTTGATAGAAAGATAGTCCATGTATATCTGGAATAGTCATCAACCATGACTAGAGTGTATTTTTTGCCACCAATGCTTGGAGTTTCAACAGGTCCAAATAAATCCATGTGGATCAGATTTAAAGGACTTGTAGAAAGATCTCCAGCAATAGGTTTGAAAGAGTTCTTCTGTTGCTTTCCCTTCTGGCATGCACTGCAGAGGGTCTCTTTCTTATAGACTATGTCTGGCAGTCCATCAACTATGTGTTCTCTTGCCAGTCTGTTGATTGTTTTGAAGTTCAAAAGGCTAAGCTTCTTGTGCCAGTCCCAGCTTAGTTTTGAATCTCCCTTGGTTATCAAGCAAACTCCATCCTTTGCTGTGTTCCAATCAACCACATAGATGTTCTTCTTCCTTGATGCTGTAAGGACCACTTCTTTGGTTGTCTCATGCTTTACATAGCAGAAGTCCTTAGTGAATTCAACAGTGTAGCCTTTGTCACAGAATTGGCTAGCACTTAGCAAGTTGAACTTCAGTCCTTTGACATATGAGACATCATCAATGACTATCTGGTTCTTGATCAGCTTTCCTCTTCCTTTTGTTTGACCTTCTTTGTCATTACCTCCAAAGGTAACTCTAGGTCCTTTGCATTTCTGGAACTTAGTTAGGCAACCTCTGTCACCTGTCGTGTGCCTGGAGCATCCACTATCAATAAACCATTCTTGCTCTGAGATAGCTCCAACACACAGTTCCTGCAAGATCAAAAGAAAGATTTAGGTACCCAAGCAATGTTGGGTCCTGGGGGGTCATGGAGTCTGGGTAGTTGGTACCATTTTGGTCTCATCAGGTGAAACCTTGGTGGGTGGTACCCATTGTCCACCTGGTAGTTATAGTAAACTGAAGTGTGATTCACTTTGGGCAGATGCTTGTGAGGGTCATGCTTCCTGTTTACATACTTTTTCATAGCTTTCTTTGTTGGAAAGAAGTCCCATATACTATCAAGAGTAGAGGGACGGTTAGCTTTGGGCTTCTGAAGTTGACCAGCCAACCTCTTCTGCCTAAAGTTAACTCTCTCTTGATATTTGCCATTCTGGTGGTCATTTCTGGCACGATTGTCATGAGGTTGTCTGTCAATGAATGGTCTTTTATTTTTGTTATTCTGAAAACCTTTTCTGTTGTTAGGTTTTCTGCCACGTTCATTATTTTTCAAAAAGGGTTTCTGTTGAGCCTTTATCTTTCCCTTTTCTGGTCTAACTTCCTCATGAACAACCTTGGTGCCAGATACACCAGCTTGACAGATGGGGCTAGAAATCAGTGGCACTATGACCTTATCTGCCTTAGCAACACTGGTGCTAGGCATTACAGAAGGCTCGCCTGATTCTGTTGAGCCATAACTAAGACCAAAGCCAGTGCCAATCTGTTGATCAAGTAAAATCTTTTCCATGGAAGACTAGGGCTTCTGGTAAGCTTTGTACTTAATCTCAAGAGGCTCTATTTCTCTTATTCTCTTGAGAAGAGAAACATTTTCAGTCTCCAGCTGATCTCTTTCCTCAATTAGAAGATTGATTTTGATCTCAACCTCCCTTTTCAAGTCAAGAATTTCAGCTTTCAACTTACTGTTTTCTTCTGTTACAGAGGAATAAGTGGCTTGGATGGCCTTAAACTCTTCCCAAAATTCTGACATTGAATCAGAATCAAAAGCTAAGCCTACCGAAGAAAAACTAGATGTAGAAGTAGAGGTTACCTCATCATCAGAATGAGCCATGAGGCATAGGTATTCTGTCTCAGTATCAAGGCAACAGAAGGCCTCATCAGAATCAGAGTCAGAACTGGATTCTGTCTCTGATAGAGGGTCTTTCTCGAGCTGTTCTGTCACAAGTGCTTTTCTTCTTCTGGGATTGTCTTCATACTTCTTCTTTTCTCCATCACGGCCTTGTTTCTTGGACACTCTTGGATGTGGACATTCCGCTTTGAAATGTCCAGGTTGTCTGCAGTTGTAACAGAGAAGCTCACCACTGCTTTCTGTTGTTTTGACCTTCTGGAATGGCTTTCTGCTGAACGATGGACTTCTTCCATCTTTAGGATTCTTCATGAACTTCTTGAATCTCCTAGCAAAAGCAGCCATATATTCGTCAGATAAAAGTACTGAAGGGTCAAAATCATTTACCTTTGATGTGCTGGCAGTGAGGGCTGTAGTGGTCCTCTCCTAGCATGTTCAGGGTTGACCTTCTGGAAGCTTGTGAAGGGCCCAATGTCAAGTACTTCCCACATCTCATCATGCAGAGCACAGAGATGTGCCTTCATCCGGATCCTCCAGTTATCAAATTTGAGATCTGAGAACATAAGATTCTTGGACAGAGAGTGATCCATTATATCAGATAAAAATAAGGTAAAACATAAAAACAAGTGGATCTTTGTTCAGTAAATAACCTAAGAGATTATTAGAACAAGGAGGCTCTGATACCACTTGTTGGTCCCGGTTGTACTGGATACAGTCTAGAGGGGGGGTGAATAGACTGTGTTGGTTTTTAGCTTTTTCAAGCTAAGTACCAGATTTAACAGAATAGCCTGTTCTGTTGGCAGAACAGACTGGCAGCGGATGGGGTTCTGGTAGGGAGTTCTGTTAGTAGCCTCAGAGAAGCAAAGGCAGTAGGCCTTCGGTTAACTCACAAGACAAGTTCTGCTGAACACAGATACCAAGTCTTTGGAGTTAAACAGTTCAAATAAAAACAATGAATGTAAAGCAGTAAGTAAATGACACCAGGGCTTTTTATAGTGGTTCAAGGAACAACTTGTTCCTCTAGTCCACTGTTCCACTAAGCTTGTAAAAACTTCTGTTTACAATTCCTTAGCCCTATCACTTAAGAAGCTCTCCACGTCTTCTTCAAGTGTAGATGTCTTCTTGGATGCACTTCCGGCTTCCCTAAGACTGGTCCTTTCACTGAGCTTTCCAGAAGTATCACCACTTCACTGCTCCAGGTACTTGGACGTCCTTCTTGTGAAAGAAGAGGTTCTATTTAGAACAGAGGTTCCTCCAACTTGCTTCATTACAAAGAGTTTGTATGTGATGAGCTTGAAGAGTTGAAGAACACTTGGAACTTTGCTTGAGTTGGAAATAAGGATTTTTCCAACTTCTGCCTTCTCTTGTAGAGGATGATGAAGTTTCAATCTCAAGGAGGCTTTTTGCATTTGAATATCTTGTATGTGCAGAGTTGTAGCAAAAGTTAGCAAAGTTATCCGGTTGTTCTTCGTAATGTATCTTTTATACTGAGGTTGTCTTTCCGTTGGAGGAGAAGGAGGACAACTGCATTAAATGAGCGAGCAGTTGACTTGACCAGTAGGACCCGGTAAAGTTGGCGGGTTACTATTTTGGGATAAAGTAATCCTGACATTGCGGCCAATCATCTGCAATTACTCTACGGAGTATGGGGGCATTAAATGTGCATTTAATGCGCGTACTGTAGCTTTTCCGTTCAAGACTCCTAGCCGTTGAACGAATCTTTCAGTTGATTTCCCGGCTTGGTGGAATTCTTCCAAGTGTCAGGCCTTCTGGTGTGTTTAGAAGAGAGTTGATCAGAGAAGGTCTTGAGCACTTCTGTTGAGAAGGTATTCAACAGAGAACCAGGAGGGTTTCTTTCAGACTAAAGGCTAACAGAGACTCTGAGGTCTTCTGTTCTGCAGCAGAGAACCAAAGGTCCTCTATTCAACCAATGCCTTATCAAGGGTCTTCTGCTCTGGAGGCTTTCTGCTTTGTAGGTCTTCTGCTCTGGAGGCTTTCTGCTCAGTCGATTATACTAAAGAATTTTACATAGGAAAATTCTAATACATTAAGTCTAAAGAGGGGTACTCTAAAGTCCTAATTAATCTAGCATCATCAAAATCTAATTACAAATATTCCTTACAGTTGGCCAGTAGTATTCCTACAAGGTGATCTTTCTTGCCAGTATTTTAGGCCCCTGATGGCTTGAACAGATACCCTCGTGAATTTCTTCCATTACTGCCGCTGCTAGACCGGGTGGAAGGCACTTTAAATATGGTCCTCCAAATGTCTTTTTGTACAACTGTCCATTCACCAGTTCGAACATAGAAGCCCTCCTCTGAATGCACTTCATATTATATGCCGAATTTTTGTCTTCTGGGAGAGTCCCGTCCTTCAGGTAGTTGGTCATATCCATGACCCAACTGGGAATGGCATAAGAAATAGCTTCTACCTGGAGGATCATAGTTGCTGGTGTTGTCAGGGTTTCCCGATGGGCAAACCGCTGGATGTGAGCTGGGATCATCTGCGCTCGGTCATCAAAGGCTACATTTTCCAATTTGGATAATACATCTGCCTCATGATTTCTATTCTGGAAATCTGATCGAGTATCACCTGTTCAAATTTTCTGATTTGCTCCTCGACCAGTTCCTTGTATGCCTTCATCCTCTCTTCTTTTGCTTCGGCCGTGCCATTCACTTGGTTGACCACCAGTTGGCTATCTGATCGGACCTTGAGCCGATCGGCACCCAGGGCGTTTGCATACTTCAAACCTGCAATGAAGGCCTCATATTCGGCCTCATTGTTGGTTACTTTAAAATCAAAATGAATGGAGTAGTATGCTTTAAACCCTTCGGGTGATGTGATCACGGCTCCACCCCCATAACCTTTTGTGCTTGATGCACCATCTACGTACATCTCGCACCACTTACCTAGCATGCTGCTCTCTGACTCAGTTTCTGAAGGCCGAGCAGTACATTCCGCTATGAAATCTGCTAAGGCCTGACCTTTGATAGTAGGTCGAGGTTTAAAGTCTTCCTCATACTTCCCGATCAGGAGACTCCACTTTGTAATGCGTCCACTAGCCATTGGATTTCTTAGGATGGTAGCTAGCGGCTGGGTTGTATACACGATTATTGGATGTGCCTTAAAATAGGGTGCAAGCCGTTTGATGGTTGCTATTAGGGCCAATACCGTCTTCTCCATCAGGGTGTACCTAGTCTCGGGGCCGTTCAGGGCTTTACTTACAAGATAAATGGGCCGCTGGATGCCATTCTCTTCTTTCAGCAATACTGAACTTACAGCCAGATCGGCCACGGCGAGGTACATATACAAGTGTTCCACTAGATCAGCTTTTGTTAAGACCAGGGGAGAAGATAGATACAACTTGAACTTCTCGAAGGCCACTTGGCATTCAGCGGTCCATTCAAAGGGGTTTGCCTTCTTCATAATCTGGAAGAATGGGATTGCTCAAGTTGGAAGGTATCCCGATCATCCGTTGGAAGGTAGCCATGACATTGTTTAACCTGAACGACATCACAATGTAGCAAAATACGCCATCTGAAGTAGGGGTGGGAAAACCCGAACCGAAACCCGGAAACCGGCCCTGGCCCAGCCCGAATTATGATATCGGTCCGGGTTTTTTCTTTTTAACCGGCCCGAATAAAAAAATCCCGGACCGAACCCAAAATTTCGGGCTTTTTAATGGGCCCTAAAATCTATAACCCGGCCCGGACCGATAAAACCCGAAACAATGAGCCTTAATATAAAATCAATATAATATACCAATATAATTTATAAATTAATTCCTAATATATGATTATAATCACGATGAATGAAAAATTGACTTAATAACTTTTAGTGACTACAAATATGTTCAATTTACTTACCGTAATGACCATGAAAACATATTTATAGTAACTTTAGTCACATTTTTATCCATAAATTTTATTTCATAGCATTTTTAGAACACCTAAATTACTTATTTTTAAGCATCTTAAACAAAATATTATGATAATTGTCTTCTTTGGATTTGAATTCTTGGTGATTTTGGAGACTAATATTTGTGATTTTTATTAATTTTATTTGCGGTTTGTACTTTTTATTAATTTTATTTGAAAATAGATTTTAAAATATAAAACAAAAACGAGTGATTTCACATTCGGGCTTTAACCGACCCAACCCGAACCCGGACCAAACCCGGGCTACAAAAAACTCGACTCGGACCGAATGTAGTGGGCTTTTTTCGGTCCCTAATTTTCATAACCCGATGCCTTACGGGTAATTTCCGGGTTTAGCAAAAACCCGACCCGGACCGATCCCACCCCTAATCTGAAGTGACGAACGTTGTTTTCTCCGCATCATCCGGGTGCATGAAGACATGTTGATATCCCCAGAAGGCATCCATGAAACTTAATAGCTCACACCCAGTTGTTTCATCTACCAGGAGATCAATCTGTGGCACTGGATAGGGATCCATCGGGCAGGCTTTATTCAGATCAGAGTAATCTACACACATCCTCCAAGTGGATCCCTTTGGTGCTAGTACCACGTTCGACAGCCATTCCACATGGATAACTGACCGGGTGTGTCTGATCCGTAGCAAGGTGGCAACCTCTTGCTTAGTAAAATCACGCCATTCGGCAACCTGATATCTTTTTTTCTGTTGAATCAGCTTGGCATTAGGCCGAACGGCCAGCTTGTGGCAATTTTATTTCTGGGTCAATGCCAGGCATGTCTTCTGGCTCTCGAGCGAAAAACATCTGAAATTTCTTCAGAACCATAATAACCCAATCTCCACGTTGTGATTGGGGGGAGAATCAATGTCGATCTGCTCTAAGAGGGTAGCAAGCTCAGGATGTGCTTCGAACTCTGTTCGACGAGTTTCGACCTCAATACTGTTAACCCGCATCCCTCGGGCATTCATATTTTTCAAGGCCTCCCGATAGCAAGTTCGGGCTGTTGCTGGATCAGTCCTGGCCACTCTGACCCCAGTGTCCCTTGGGAACTTGATGCATGAGTGGTGGACAGAGGCTATCGCCTCCAAATCTTCCAATCCCGGTCGGCCGAGAATGGCGTTGTGGGCACATTTGATGTCCACCACCACGAACGTCATTCAGACCGATGCCTTGTGTGTTTCATCTCCAATTTCAACCATCAACTGGATGGTGCCTTCCGCTTCAATGCAGTTTCCGGTAAAGCTGGCAAGAGGTGTCCTCAGGTGGGTTAGTTGGTTCCTGTGCAGCCCCATTTTCTCGAACGATTGTAGGTACAATACGTTCACGCTGCTTCCCGTGTCAACCAACACCCGGCGGATCAGTGCATTGTCTATGCACATGCTTATGATTAACTCGTCCCTGTGTGGGCTTGGTGAATTGGGCCAATCAGCAGGGCTGAATGTTATCGATTCCACTCTTCCTTTCTTCTGGGGCGGTGTGGATACGAAACCCACATAGAGGCTCTGTTCGAATCTCTTCCGCTCGGCATTCACATCACCTGTTTACCCGCCCCCAAAGATAATCTTTACCTCCATTCTTGGCTTTTTTCCCGGGTTCTCCGAACCCTCTGCTTCGTCCCTGGGGGAATATAAACATCATTCCTGGGCTGGGCATCACGCTGACCATCCCGTCTCCAGCTGTTGGGTTTCCTGACCGGCTTCAGGATGCCTATAGCGTTCGGGTCTTTATTCACATACTTGTCCAGGTGCCCTCGCTGTACTAACTCTTCAATAACAATTTGTAATGCTCGGCATAAATGGGTGTGGTGACCCTTCCTCTTGTGATATTTACAGAAGGCGTTCTCATCTGCTCCCATGTAACCTTTGGTATCAGTTGGAAGGGGAATATTTTCCTTCTCATTCTGGTAAATGGTTGCAACACATAGGAGCAGAGGGGTGAATCGTCCTGGCTTCGGAGGGGGAGCGGCCATTGGGATGGGACCCAGCCGATCGGCCAACCTTGTTGGGGCAGAAGGAGTAGCCACCCTATCCCTGATCGAGATTTCTTCGTCCATGGCAGCATGTTTTCGGGCCCTGTCTAGCACCTCGGCATATGCGGTGCCTGGATTCTTTTTCAAATCTTTGTATAATTCTCCGGTTCGGAGGGCATCAGTGA